>CM053579.1:28182764-28367143 GCA_028646485.1 Cryptoprocta ferox
CCCTCCTCCATGACCATCACCCCCGTTCCCCTCTCCCCCTCCCCCTTCAGCCCTCAGTTTGTTTTCAGCATTCAAGAGTCTCTCATGATTTGCCTTCCTCCCTCTCCCGAACTCTTTTTCCTCCTTCCCCTCCCCATGGTCCTCTGTTAGGTTTCTCCTGTTAGACCTATGAGTGAAAACATATGGTATCTGTCCTTCTCTGCCTGACTTATTTCGCTTAGCATGACACCCTCGAGGTCCATCCACGTTGCCACAAATGGCCAGATTTCATTCTTTCTCATGGCCATGTGGTCTTCCATTGTACAGATAAACCACATCTTCCTAATCCATTCGTCAGTTGATGGACATTTAGGCTCTTTCCATGATTGACCTCCTTTTTGATTATGGTGGATTCAGATTCCCAACAAGAGGAGTGATACAATGACTCCTACTTCCAAGTGTGCATTTCAACTGGAGGTCAGAATCATAAAGGTGGAAACATTGGCAATGAAGTCTTTTTTTTTTTTAGGTTAGTTTCTAAAGTCATCTCTACACCCAACATGGGGCTCGACTCACGACCCAAGATCCAAAGTCGCATGCTCTTCTGACTGAGCCAGCCAGGCGCCCCAAGCAACACAGCCTTATTAGTAGAAGCAGTTCCATACTTAAAGTTTGGTAAAGAACGCGCTCACTGGGGCGCCTGGGTGGTTCAGTCAGTTGAGCGTCTGACTCTTGGTTGCAGCTCAAGTCATGCTCTCGTGGTTGGTGGGATTGAGCCCCAGGTCGGGCTCTGTGCTGACAGCGCGGAGCCTGCTTGGGGTTCTCTCCCTTCCTCTGCCCCTCCCCTGATCGTACTCATCCTCTCTCTTGAAAATAGACTTAAAAAAATGTACTCGGCGAAATATCAAAAAGTTGGAATTGGCTATTGAAGAGTGAGAAACAACACAGGATATCTGCAGATACCTTTATCCAGGGCATTGGTGTAGAGATTACTTAAGTAAATTAATAAAACGAAACTAAAAAAACAAAACACAGTGGAGCAGAATCAAATTCCGAACGAGTCTATCATCCCCGTTTAGAGAATACTTTCCATTAAAATGACTTAAAATTCATTTTGTAAATCACGCTTATTATGAGGTTAGACCTCTGCCTATAGAAATATTGGAAGAATATTCCTTCCTAATCTAATGGAACCAATTCTCCTAACAGCATCTTCCATAATTTTCTATCGTTATTAGTCAAAATGTACAAACATACACACATTGCTAGCAATAAGTCTCAAATAGGATGGAAATGCGCTTACACGTCTTCCGTGTGGGTGGTCACATATTTTTCAAACGCCTTTGTGGAAGTGACATAGAAAACTTTGTGAGCCTGTTTTAGCAGAGATAAGGAGAAAAGCTAATTAAGACCTTAGACACTTCTTTGGGGAGTATTTTAAGGCACAAGATGTGTTTAATTGGGTTTTGCTTTACTTTTTAAAAATAATTATTTCCATCTCCCTGTTCAGGCAATCGTTTTTTCATTTTCTTTCAAAATGATGTGCATTTGATCTTAGTTATAAATGACACATGACAAATAGCCTTTTGTGTCAAATAAAATAAAGGATTTGGGAGAAACCGACAGACTTTTTTTTCATAAACTCTTCTAATTGGCATTAGTGGTTTATATTCAACATGGATACCAATGGCTATATAGCTAATCATTTGCAACATCTTAGGGGACCTTCAGCCCGTCTGCTGACTTGAACATTTTTCAATTACAAATCACTTAAGGCCCTCATCCCTCTGCCTCTCCCCTCCCCACCTTCAGCTGCAGGATAAATATCTTCCCTTATTTGGTGCTGATGGAACTTTGCAAGTTGGAGTTAATTTCATCACATTCAGTACTATAGCTAACTCCTGTCATTTTCCAGCACCCAGAAGAATACCTTGCGTAGGCACGATCGCTCTGCAGCCCACTCAGTAACATGAGTAATGATCTTTAAGTGAACCGTATCAGGACTGTAAGGGCTTTGGATAATTTAGACAAGAAAATTGGAACAAGTGTGCAGTTCTCTAAGAAGTGTCACTCTGATTTTCTGCTTAGTGGGACTACACAATCCGTTAATGCAAAACGCCTCTCAAAGGGCTAGAGCGTATTTTTTTCACCAAGCCAGGGAGGGTGCATGCCTGGGGCTTATATGGTGTGCGTTTGCCTGTGTGTGTGTGTGTGTGTGTGTGCGCGCGCGCGCGCGCACGTGCACGCACGTGCGCGCGCGCAGATGCCTTTCTGGAGATATTGGAATGACAGATCTGCAGCTTCCTTTCAGACCCATGAATAATAAATACTGGACACAGGAGCACAGATGATGTCGTTCTACCGTTAGGGACACAACATATTCCTGAAATGACTATTCCCAGCTCCACCAGGTTCTTCTTTTTTTTATTTAAATAAATTTTTTTAATGTTCATTTTTAAGAGAGAGAGAGAGACAGAGCGTGAGCAGAGGAGGGACAGAGAGGGAGAGAGAAGACACAGAATCCGAAGCAGGCTCCAGGCTCTGAGCTGTCAGCACACAGCCCAGTGTGGGACTCGAACTCACGAACTGTGAGACCATGACCTGAGCTGAAGTCGGACGCTTAACCCACTGAGCCACCCAGGTGCCCCTAAAAAGACCTTTAGAGGGAGGTATCTCTGTTCTATATTGATTGATACCTACTCTGACAAAGGGAGAGAAACCAGGGTTGATTTTTTCCCCCCTTTTACAGGGAGTCATTCTAGAATAAGGAATCTCAAACCCCAAGGAGGAAACCTAGTAGTAAGTAGAGGATCTTGATTAGAGGGGAGAGACTGAGAGAGACCATTAGATATTTTCTAACTGCACTTTTATCTCAAAGATTTAAGTGGTTCTAGTCCGAGGCTAGAAAGAGTAGACCAGAAGATTGGGTGATAGTCTGGGGATAGAAGCCAGTAGATTTGGCGCGGTGGTAACAGGAGCCCTATTATATAAGTGAGCTGGAGAAACTGCCAGAAACCAGCTCTGTTTGGGGCTGAGAACTATTATCCTTTTCCACATGTACTCTTTTGTTTGTTCCTCAGAAGAAGCTTAGGACGTGAGCTGGGTCCCAGGCAGTTATCCCCATTTTAGAGGTGACAAATCTGAGGCCCAAGGAGTTGACTCAAAGTCACATAGCTAGTTTGTGGCCATATCAGACTGCTTTTCTTTTCACTTCTTGTGTTGTTAGAGCTATAACACAAAATGACTTGTGTTTACCTCTGGGTTCTTTTTTTTTCTTTTCTTTTTTTTCTTTTTTTTTTAATTTTGACCAAGAAAGATGAGGAATTAAGTTCACCTCCATTATCTCCTCCCTTTCTGATTTTTATTAGTGTGTAGTAAGCAGTACCTGTTGACTGTGAGGAAGCCATTTTCCTGTTCTTTGTTCTGCTTTTCTCGTCTGTAAAGTGAGAGTTGGGTAAGATGCTTTCGAAGTTTCCTTTCAGCCTTGATCTTTTATAATTTAAGAGTCGATGAACACGGTTTCTGATGCATTTATCCAGTATCTGGTTCCGTTTGCTACATACTTACGGCAGTGGAAATATTCCTGCTGTCTGAATTTGAATCTTTGAAGAGTTAATGCTCGCGGTAGCAACTGTGACTTGTATGAGAAAGAATTTTCAGGTTTCTCTGTCCAATGACCTGCATCAACACAAGTGATCCAGAAAACTGCTGCTTATGCTGCATTATGACTGCTCTGCCCCATCCCCAGTGATGCTAAATGATCGTGATAATCCCTGAAGGAAAAATGGAGGCACATTTGTCCCTTCGATCCGTACTTGGCCTGATGCTGAGTCCCAGAGACCATGCCCGCCAAGTCTCTGTCTATTGGTAATAAATGCTGCATCTGTCATATTGTCAGATCATGATTAGGCTGATGTGCCCTTTTTGCCTAGGACTGTTTTGGCCATCACTTTCAACCTTCACTTTTAGGGGATAAGTCCGCTTGCGTTGTGCCAGGGCTGAGTTAATAAATATTTTTGTCCTTTTCAGAAGCTGGATAGGACAAAAAATACATTTGTTATTAGCCACTTGTATGCTTGATAGAAAACAAACAAACAAAAAAGCCATCTGGCTGATAGTCAGCTCTGCCACTGACAACGTGGTGCGTGTGACCTTGGGCAAGCCATTCAGCCACTCAGAAACCTCCTTCCGTGTAAAATGAATATGGTGATGCGAATTTCTAAGGGGTGTTAGAAGGAGTTTCTAGCATAGCACCTGCAACAAGATCATGCTCGGTAAGTGGGAGCGGTTTCATTCAGGAAGATACAAAGTCATGATAGCGGTACTGTTTATAGGTGTGTTTCAAAGGCTGCAGAGTCATTGCCTGGTGCAGGATCCGGGATGGAGCATTTAGACATTTTTAGTTAATGAATGAATGAATAAAGGAGCAACAGTAATATGAAATAGATGGCAGGAAACTGATCACCTCCAAGGGCTTCTGACTTGCTCAACACCAAGTAAGTTGGCAAAGCCAAGACTCCCACCCACACCTTCTGATTCCAAGGCAAGTGCTTGCTAGCAGTTTCTACCTTATTAATCAATAACTGTTTTGTCCCCCCGCTGCCCCGAATTTAGGACCATTTGTGTTTCCAAAGGGCTGTAAATCACTTTCTTTGCTCTATTAGGTCCATTTTCTAGGTAAGGTAAATGGGATAATCTTATTATTTGTTTATTCATTCGGTTTGAGTTCTTGCCAAGATCCGTGTTCTTGATTAACCCAGCCTACTTTTCCTGCTGGTAGGAGTAAGTTAAACGGGATTCTTTCGAACTACGTAGACAGAGGCCCTGCTTCGGACCACACATTGGCTTGTTTCTACTAATTTTTCTGTTTCTTTCTTTTTAAAGATTTAAAAGTAATCTCCACATCCAGTGTGGGGCTCGAACCCACAACCCCGGGATCAAGAGTCACAGGCTCTTGCAACTGAGCCAGCCAGGCACTCCTCTGTTTCTTAGCATGACAATAGGCAGGTTCACCTACTGATCTAACCTACCTTCTGACCATCGCTAACACGGATATACTCTGGAGCTAGGACTTAATGCTACTTCCCCTGGCCATCTGGTGAGTAGCAACAAGGTCTCCATTTAGAACTCAGGATTCCTGGGATCTGATCTTGTACTTAACTTCAGTACTACGAGTGATGACAGCTGGGAATGGCAAGATTCATTTGAAGACTTTGGGTTCTGGGCTTCCAGACCCTGGAGATTAAAAAAAAAAAAAAAAAAAAAAAAAGACCATTAGCTGAACTTGTTTTATTCAGATACAAAGTGATAACGGCTTTCTCGGTTGAGTTTAAAAATACTTCATTTGGTTTCCATTTTAGTTGGGTGAATTACTGTCCAAAGAGCTATTTTTCCTAGTTCCTCTCCATATTTCAAGTACTTGCAATGTTGATGAACATCCCCGTAACCCCACTGCACACACATCTCCTGTTTTGGGGCCCCTGCTCCGTCTGTCTTGGGAAGAGAGTGAATCTGTTCTGTAGAAGCATGGGGACAGTTAGGTCAGAATTTATGAGGCTACAAAGGACAAATGACACTTCTTTTTTTTTTTTTAATGTTTATTTATTTTTGAGAGAGAGAGAGAGCGCGCGAGGGAGCACGGGGGAGGGCCAGAGAGAGAGTAAGTCACAGAATCCGAAGCAGGCTCTAGGCTCTGAGCTGTCAGCACAGAGCCTGATGCGGGCTCGAACTCATGAACTGTGAGATCATGACCCGAGCCGAAGTCAGACGCTTAACCGACTGAGCCACCCAGGTGCCCCAACACTTCTTTTTGTTAAATAATTTTCTTATAAAGTTTTTAATTTCTTTTGAGATAGAGAGTGTGAATGGGGGAGGGGCAGAGAGAGAGAGAGAGAGAGAGAGAGAGAGAATTCCAAGCAGGCTCTGCACTGTCACCGCTGAGCCCGATGTGGGGCCCAAAGTCATGAATCGTGAGATCATGACCTGAGCTGAAGTCGGATGTGTAACTGACTGAGCCACCCAGGTCCCCCTCAAATGGCACTATTTTGCTTCTAATTTTTTTAGTGTTTATTTATGAGAGAGAGCAAGACAGTGCGAGCAGGGGAGGAGCAGAGAGAGAGGGAGACACAGGATCTGAAGCAGGCTCCAGGCTCTGAGCGGTCAGCACAGAGCCCTACGCGGTGCTCGAACTTAGGAACTTCGAGATCATGACCTGAGCCGAAGTTGGAGCCCTAACCGACGGAGCCATCCAGGCGCCCACACAAATGACACTTCTTAAGCGGAGGCTAAGAAGGAACCTTGATTCCCAGGTCTGTACAGAAGCTTTTCAAGATTTCTTGGGGGTAGATTTCAATGTGTCCTGATGGCTGAGTTTGACTCCTGCTTAAAATAAAGGAAAGAAAAACGTACTTTTCAGGTGAAGAGAAGATACTACTATATTTTTATGTTCAATGGCTAGAGATTTAAAGCAGAAAGTATATTGATGCAGGAATAAAAAAAAAAATACCTGTCTCTCCTAGTGAATGATCACGTGCTTTGGGGGGGTGGAGGGTAGGGATGGGCAGCCAGTGATCAGCGTTGAGAATGGCAAGAACGTGTAGCTTGGGTTCAGGGAAATTTGGCTTTGTGGAGGGCAGGAAACATAGCTGTGTGATCTTGGGAAGCCTCCTTATTATCATCTGTACACATTAGTTATCCGCTCACATTACTGATGTGAGAATTTAACATACTAACACCCCAGCATAATATCTCACATAATAGGAGCTCAATGAATGGTGTCTCTTATTACAATCCAGGTTGTGTATGCAGACTAGAGTGGGCAGCTTTAAATAAATGGGAATGGGCTGGAGAAAAGGTGGACACGGAGCCGGTCCTCAAGTCTCATGGGTTGTGAAGTCAGACTGCCTGGTTTTGAGTGGATGTGGTGCTACTTTCCAGCCACATGACCCAGTGCCAGTTTACTTAACTTTCTGAGCCTCAGTGTACTTATCTGTATACCTCATAGGGTTCTGTGAAAATTTAAAAAGTCCTATCAGGGGCGCCTGGGGGTCTCGGTCGGTTAAGCATCCAATTTCAGCTCAGGTCATGATCTCACGGTTCGTGGGTTTGAGCCCCACGTCGGGCTCTGTGCTGACAGCTCAGAGCCTGGAGCCTGCTTCGGATTCTGTGTCTCCTTCTCTCTCTGCCCCTCCCCCACTTGCGCCCCCCCCCCCCCCCCGTTCTCTCTCAAAAATAAATAAACATTAAAAATCTTAAAAAGTCCTATCATATTCGGGGCACCTAGGTGGCTCAGTTGGTTAAGTTTTCAAGTCTTGATTTTGGCTCAGGTTATGATCTCATAGTCATGGGATTGAGACCTGGTGCATGGGCTCCACGCCCAGCTCGAGAGTCTCTCTCTTCCTCTCCTGCCCCTCCCCTGCTTGTGCTCCTGTACACATGCGCACTCTCTCTCTCTTTCTCTCTTTTTTTTTTTTTAAAAAGTCCTTACATGTCCTTAGAAAAGTGCAGGGCAGGGGTGCCTGGGGTGGCTCAGTCAGTCAGTAGAGCCTGTGACTGTTAATCTCAGAGTTATAAGTTCGAGCCCTACGTTGGGCATATTGATTACTTAAACATCTTCAAAAAACAATAGTGCAGGGCTCTAAGCATTCTGTAAGCATTTGCTATTATTTTATTATTATAGAGTCTAAATAGTCCTCCATTATCTGTATCTCAAGAATCTTTTTTATATATAAAGCACTTAGAATAGTGCCTGACATGTAGTGGGCACTTGATAAATATTATTTGCTCTTCCCCCCCGCCAGCCTCGCATATCTTTTATTATTTATTTAAAATTTTTTTAATGTTTATTTTTGAGAGAAAGAGAGACAGAGAGAGAGTGTGAGCAGGGGAGGGGCAGAGAGAGAGGAAGACACAGAATCCGAAGCAGGCTCCAGGCTTTGAGCTGTCAGCGCAGAGCCCGATGAGATCATGACTTGACCCAAAGTCGTGGATGCTTACTTAACTGACTGAGCCATCCAAGTGCCACGATTTATTAATTTATTTAAAGCTTATGTATTTTAATAGAGAGAGAGTGCGAGTGTGCGCCCACAAGTGGGAGGAGGGGCAGAGGGAGAGAGACAGAGGTAGCAGAGAATCCCAAGCAGATTTCGTGCTGTCAGTGGCAGAGCCGGATTCAGGGCCTGAACCCATGGGCCGTGAGATCACGACCTGAGCCAAAACCAAGAGTCGGATGCTTAACTGACTGAGCCCCCCAAGTGACTCTCTTTGTTGTTGGTTGTGTTCTTTTTGTTTCTTTTTGTTTTGTTTTGTTTTTTTTTTTTGCTTTAAAAGGTTTCAGTTCTACTTTTAGCTTTTTTAATTGAAACGTTACCTGTTTTTATTTATGGAATGCTTCTGCATCAGGCACTGTGCTAAAGGAAAACAGCTCTTTGAGGCAGTTATTCTCAGTTTAGATGAACAAGTCAAATTCATGGGTGCCCGTGGTCTTTATGTGGTTTCAGTCCCACTAGTATGTCATGTCTCTCCTAGTGGGTGTGTGGCAACTGGTATGTGGCCCTTAGGGCCTTGTTGGTTGGACTCCACAAACTCCGTGTTCATTTGCTTAGCAAATGTTCGTTGAATGGGGCAATTTATAGGATTAGAAAAGTTTGGATCAAAGTTTGAAGTCGAGTGGAATTATTGTCTGAATGCCAAGGATTGCCTTCTTTGTACGGCCAGCTGGTAATATCTGAGGGACCACTGACGTTGCGAGGCCTCCAGCCTGATACAGGCCAGGGTGAACAGGAGGTTGATAAGGCTTCTGTACTTGTCGTTACTTGTTTTGAAGCGTCTGGGTTTGGATCGAGTTAGCTCCCCTCTGCTTTACGCAGAAGACAGAAGAGAACTACAAATTCCTTGTAGCATTTACAAAAGAGAAAGGACTTGAACTTGGGGACCTGAGCCTGTATGTTATGCGCGTGATTGTGAAACTTCTACTGGGCTACGTTGTTGTAAGGAGACTGGTTCATTCCTGAATGTGCCTCCTGGGGTTGGCCCCAGCTAGATAAAACCAAGTAAGAAAATCGTTCTGGATTTTGTTTTGAAAGAAGGTGGAATGGTCAGGATGAAAGAAGATGGTGCTAGAGCACCTTGGTGGCTTAGTTGGTGGAGTGTCTGACTTCGGCTCAGGTCGCGATCTCACAGTTTGTGAGTTGGAGCCCCGCGTCGGGCACGCTGCTGTTGGCGTAGAGCCTCCTTCGGATCCTCTGTCCTCCTCTCCCTCTGCCCCTCTTCTGCTTGGCCTCGGAGGATGTTGAATCTCTGACCTTTATGATGGTGTGGGCATTGAGGAGAACTACATTTATGAGTCACTGAGTGGCAGGGTCAAGGTTAATGGGAGACTTTAATGTCTTTAATACCACAAGCTATGCTACGTGGAGATGAACCAATGCAAAAAACCACATGTAACCTGTGACCCTTGAGTACCTGCCCCTTTGAACCAGAATGTTACCTTTGAGTGTCTCATTTGTAGAATCTCTGCAGTAGTGCCATGTTTATACTTTTATATCCATGTTACTCATAAAACCCTTTGATATGGCTAGTATTGTCTTCATTATCTCCATTTTTTATTTTAAATTTATTTTTAATTCATTTATTTTTAAAATACATATATACTTTTTAATGTTTGTTTATTTTTGAGAGAGAGAGAGAAAGGGAGACAGTGCAAGCTGGGGAGGCGCAGAGAGAGAAGGAGACCCAGAACTTGAAGCAGAATCCAGGCTCCAAGCTGTTAGCACAGAGCCCAACGTGGGGCTCAAACCCACAAACCGTGAGATCATGACCCGAGCTGATGTTGGGTGCTCAACTGACTGAGCCACCCAGGCGCCCCATGATCTCCATTTTATAGAGGAAAATGGAGTCTCAGAGAGGTTCAGTGACTTGACCAGATGACATGGATAAGAAGTAACAGAATTGGGATTTGAAACTGGACCCATCTGACTTTTTTTTTTTTAAGTTTTATTTATTTAAGTAATGTCTACACCCAACATGGGGCTCGAACTCACACCCCCGCGATCAAGAGTTGCATGCTCTTCAGCCTGAGTCAGCCAGGCACCCCGGAGTCATCTGACTTTTAAGTACATGCTTGCTCTGCGACATGATGTTGGTGAGGGTTGTCCTGGATGCTGGGGATCACAGAGCTACTTAGAAGCCTTGAGAGTGAGCTCTCACTTTGTTGTGTCCTTCAAATGGCCCTTATTCATCATGGAGCACCATTTAGAATTCCTCACCGTACATAATTAAAAAAATTTTTTTTAAATGTTTATTGTATTTATTTTGAGAGAGAAAGAGACAAGTGGGGGAGGGGCAGAGAGCAAGGGAGACACAGAATTGGAAGCAGGCTCTGGGCTCCGAGCTGTCAGCACAGAGCCTGATGTGGGGCTTGAACTCATGAACTGTGAGACCATGACCTGAGCCCAAGTTGGACGCTTAACCGACTGAGCCACCCAGGCGCCCCACCATACATGATTATTTTTAACTGGCTTAGGGAAATGTGAAAAATAAAACAATCTGTCTGATGGGGCCATCTTAGCATCCTGGACCATAAGTGTTAAAGATGTTCAAACTTTGCGGCCCCTTGCTGGCTCATTCGGTTGAGCGTCCGACTTTGGCTCTGGTTATAGTCTTAAAGTTCGTGAGTTGGAGCCCCGCATTGGGCTCGTTGCTGTGGGCACAGAGCCTGCTTCGGATCCTCTGTCTCCTTCTCTCTGCCCCTTCCACACATGCGCTCTCTCTCTCAAAAATAAATAAACATAAAAAAAAGTTCAAGCTTTGAACGTGTATTTAGCCTAGAGGTGATGAGTAGCAAACATCATAGCTCTGATGATATCACGGAGGGAGGATTCTAGAACTTTCAAATCACTGTTTGGTGTGTGAGGATGAGTGTCCTCCCTAAGTCAGGAAGGAAAGGCTGTTGGAGAGCCTCAGGTCCCCTTTCTCTTTTTTATCTTATGTTTTTTTTTTTTTTAATTTTATTTATTTTTGAGAGACAGAGACAGCGCAAGCAGGGGAGGGTCAGAGAGAGAGGGAGACACAGAATCTGAAGACAGGCTCCAGGCTCTGAGCTGTCAGCACAGAGCCCGACGCGGGGCTCGAACCCACGAACCGTGAGATCATGACCTGAGCCGAAGCCGGACGCTTAACCGACTGAGCCACCCAGGCGCCCCTCTCTTTTTTAAAAACGTTTATGGGTTTATTTATTTTGAGAGAGAGCGAGCATGAACCAGGGAGAGTCGGAGAGAGAGAGAGGGAGAGACAGAGAATCCCAAGCAGGCTCCTTGCTGTCAGTGCAGAGCCCAGTACGAACCCATGAACTGTGAGATCATGACCTGAGCCGAAATCAAGAGTTGGACGCTTAACCGACTGAGCCCCCCAGGTGCCCCGCAGTGCCCTGAACTTTCTCTCGCCAAGCTGGAACATCTAATTGAAGTGCGAGGCGTGTATCGAAGGTATTTTGATTGTTTTGGACTTGAGTAATTGGTTTAAAGAGGTCACCACTGGGAGTAATTTCACTAGTCCTGTAGAATTCAGAGACTGGTTTACTATTGAGGGTTGATGAACCACTGAAGGGAGAAAAGGAGATTACAACCATGACAGGAATTGCTAATGACACCTCTTCTGGCTGCCTCATGGATCCCTCTAGAACATCTTAAGGGATGTCCAGAATATCACATGTTTGAGGACACAGCATGGTTACATTTACGGGGCACAGTGGTCGGCACATGAGCGTGGGCTAGGTCCCATGGGTGGGTTGAGACATATTCCTTGGCGAACTAAGAAAGGAAATAATGAAGCACTGTAGGAAGGCCTACACATGCTAATGAAGGCCATTGTCTTATTTTTTTATTGAGATATAATTGACATAGAGCATTAGTTTTTGGTGTACAAAGCAATGATTCAATGTACGTTAATGCCTGTCCCCACACATAGTTACAGGATATTTTCTCATGCTGTACATGACAGCCCCATGACTTATTTTATAACTGGACATTTGTACCTTTGGGCCACTGTCACCCATTTTACAACGCCCCGCCCCCATCCCCCACCTACCTCCTGCCTCCGGTAACCACCAATCCCTTCTCTGTATCTATGAGCTGTCTTTTTTTTTTTTTTCTTTCTGTCTTCCTCTGACTTATTTCACTTAGCACAATGCCCTCAAGGTCCATCCATGTTGCAAATAGCAAGATTTCATTTTTTTCAGGCTGAATAGTAGTCCACTATATTTATATATCCTATTTTCTTTATTCACTCATCTGTTGATAGACACTTAGATTGTCGCCCTATCTTGGCTACTGTAAATAATACTGCAGTGAACATGGTGCAAATATCTTTCCACGTGAGTGTTTTTGCTTTTTTTTGATTGTTTACTTACTTTTTAAAAAAAATTTTTCATGGTTATTTATTTTTGAGAGAGACAGAGACAGAATGCAAGTGGGGGAGGAGCAAAGAGAGAGAGAGGGAGACACAGAATCTGAAATAGGCTCCAGGCTTTGAGCTGTCAGCACGGAGCCCGATGCGGCGCTCGAAGTCACGCACTGTGAAATTATGACCTGAGCTGAAGTTGGACACTTAACCGACTCAGCCACCCAGGCGCCCCAACTTACCCTTTTTTTTTAACTTTATTTTTGAGAGAGAGAGAGAGCATGAGCGGGGGAGGGACAGATAGAGAGAATCCCAAGCAGGCTCTGCACTGTCAACATAGAGTCCGATGTGGGGTTCGAGCCCCCCACGCGCCCCTACTTTTATTAAAAGCCCCTTTGGAGGTTTTTTTCTTCTTTTTATCTCTCTACTTAGATTTCAGAGTGGAATAGCATTTTGAGTATGATTAGCAATCCCCTGAAATTTTAATTTCCATTTACTCGTTAAATTTATAGATTTTCCTTTTGGCCCGTGGCTCTTACTTTTTTCTTCACTCTTCATTTTTAATGTATTTTTCCCTTCCTTTTCCTCTGACCTCTGTGCAAAGCCACTCTGTCACATCGCTCTCACGTTGCCAGTTGTCTTAGGTCTGTAAAAAATTCAGTGACCTGCAATAGTGTTTCGTCTTTTGATGCAAACAGCCTTGTTAGGTACACAAATGTTTTATATGAAGAACTGGCTAAGCTCTGCTTTGTATCAACATGGTCCGTTTTCAAATGATTTGTCTTTCCCTTTGAATACTGACGTTTCCCCTTGCTGATGTACCTTGTGGTAGACCCATACTGAAACTGAATTAGAAGCTTGACGAAGGAGGGGTGCCTGGGTGCCTCAGTTGATTAAGCGCCTGACTCTTGATTTCGGCTCAGGTCATGATCACATGGTTTGTGGGATGGAGCCCCGGGTGGAACTCTGCATGGAGCCTGCTTGGGGATTCTCTCTCTCCCTCTTTCTTTCTGCTCCCACCCCACTCAAGCTCGCTCTGTCTTTCTCTCTCTCTCTCTCTCTCTCTCTCTCTCTCTCTAAATAAAAAAATAAAAAAAAAGAAAAAGCTTGACAAAGGAGAAATACCTATGGTCACAGCACCTGAAGGAGACCAACTCGTGAACTTCCTTTCCTTCTAAGGTGAATGTCCTCTTTTTGCCGAGGGACAGTTGACACACAGATGCCACATGTAAAGTCTTCACTGAGCCAAGCATGGTTCGCATATTTGCAGCCATGGGAAAGACTCCAGTCTCGTCTGCATTTCATCAGCTTCTCAGGGGCAAATCCGTGGTATTTCCACTATTCCGCTCTCATCTTTCTTTAGAGCTTACGTAACAGCTGCCAAGCATAGTTCAAACTCTCCATCAGTGTGGTGACCATATTTTCCAACTGCGAGTCAGGACACATGGTCTGACGAATTCCAGGAAACAATGGAATGGAATATTTGCTGCCCGGCGGTATAGACACTGGTCTTAACAAAAACAAGCATGTTCACATTCGGCCAACATGGGAACATTTGTTAAAGCTCCTATTCGTGACCGAGAACGCCAGGCCTCACCTCTTCGGCTCTTTTGCTCCTTTGGAGATTCCATGGTTCTCCATTCCTGAGGTTTCAGGTCGGACCACAGGACCTGCATGTGGTGAGAGGAGTGTGTTTGTGTGGGGATATATATAACCGTAAAGGTCCTGACATGTGGCCCGTGTAATTAGTATCTTTTCTTTTTGCTCATACTTCATAATGAAGTGAAATGTTGGGAGGCATGTACCTTTTAAGCATCTTACAGACTCCTAGACCGAGAGGGAACAAAGTGGTCCATAGTCGTGAGGGTGTGGAAGGAGGAGCGTTCTGATCTGCAGATGCGGGGGAAAAATGCTTCCTTAGAGAGAAGCCATTCATATTATGGAAAGGGCTCTCTGAGTCTCAGGGTCAAGGGCACCTCACGCCGCCAGGAGAGCCCTGAGCGCATAAGAGGTTTGTAAGTGTTGCAAATGTGTTCTTGGAAAACAGCAGGATTATTTGAACATTTTAATGTAGTGTGAACCCTGAACGTAAACTAGTTTCTTTTTTCCTACTCGACAACATGCACCCTCTTTTCCCCGCCTAGGTGCATTTCTTGCTCTTGAAACTGAGAATCAAAGGGTCCTGGCTCCTTGAAGGTCAGGGGGGTGGCTGAGATGATGACAGGGCTGTGTTTGCTCCCCTTTCTCAGCTCTGGAGATCGGAAGTTGCCGTTCCTCCCCTGAGTGTAGAGTTGTCTCTGTGTTAACTCTGCAGGAAAATGTTCTGTGTTCCTGAGCAAAGCAAAAGAGATGGAAGGGAGCGAAAGCGTCTTTACATTTCCAGTGAAACCGGTGATGGTGGTTGGCCAGAGTCAATGCTCCTCTCCTAAGGGCTGCCTCGGAGGTCAGGTCGAGAGAGTAACTTTCATTGCTGAGTTCTAGATAGAAATAGCTCTTATAAATATAAACTCTTGACTTTAACTTTTAAGTTTATTTATTTGGGGGGGGAGGGGCAGAGAGAGGGAGAGAGAGAAACCCAAGCAGACTCAGCACAGAGCCCAACGTGGCACTCGATCCCACGAACCATGCATGAGATCATGACCTGAGCTGAAATCCAGAGTTGGGTGCTTGGAGCGCCTGGGTGGCTCAGTCGGTTAAGTGCCTGACTTGAGCTCAGGTCATGATCTCGCGGTTATTGGGTTTGAGCCCCTGTGTCAAGCTCTGTGCTGACAGCACGGAGCCTGGAGCCTGCTTCAGATTCTGTCTCTCTCTGCCCCTCCCCTGCTCATAAACATTAAAAAAAAAAAAGAGTTGGGTGCTTAACCGACTGAGCCACCCAGGTGCCCTGTTAACTTTAACTCTTAAAATTAGCCCTTTGGTGGGGCGCCTGAGTGACTCAGTCAGTAGAGCATGCAATTCTTGATCTTGAGGTTGTGAGTTTGAGTTCCACGTTGGGGAGAGACTTTACTTAAAAAAAAAAAAAAAAAAAACTAGTCCATGGGGACCAAGAAGCATCTCCTCTTGTCTGAAAAGAAAGGTGAGATGATTCTATTGACAAATCCTGTAGCATTTTTGAGCACTCTCCAGTTTGTGACTCAGCAAATGCCGTGTACATGTCATTTTATTCTTTTATTATTATTTTTTAAAATTTTAGAGCAAGAGAGCCTAAGCGGGGAGAGAGGGGCGGAGGGAGAGAGGGGGAGAATCTTACACAGGCTCCATGCTCAGTGTGCAGCCCGATGCGGGGTTCGATCCTGGGATCATGACCTGAGCTGAAATCAAGAGTCGGCCATGCAACAGATTGAGCCCCCCAGGCACCTTTGTCCATGGCATTTTTCTCAGGGAACCTTGGTCTTGTTTGCTCAACCACAGGGTGAAAGTTGATACAAGGTTGCAGAGCCTGGCTTGCAGGTTGTACATCCACCGTGGTAGAGATTCCTAAATCCACTGTCACCTCTGGAAGAATGTGGCTTGAAGCCCCAATTGTGAAATACAGGAGATGAAATTCAGCGTCCTCTAACTTCCCGCCTTTTGTTGTTTTTTTTTTTCTTTTGTTTTGCTCCTTTTTTGATTCGCTGTCCTTGTCTTCATTGAAGACCTATGTATTGTGAAGCCTTGTACTAGGCATTGAGAATACAAGTGGCAAATGACACAAGATCGAAGTTTTCACAAAGCAGTCGTATAAAATATCACTTGAGACACATACTTGGTTGCTGGCGGCAGGGTGGCTCAGCTGGTTAAGCATCCGACTCTTGATTTGGTCTCAGGTCGTGATCTCAGGGTCACCAGGTGATGGGTGGTATTGGGCTCCATGCTGGGTATGGAGCCTCCTTAAGATTCTCTCTCTTTCCCTCTACAGCTCGTGCTTTCTCTCTCTCTAAAAGACAAAGAAAGAAAAAAAAAACAACAAAAGAAACACATACTTGGCAATCAGACTGCCTGGATTTGAATCCTGTCATTGCTACTTAAACAGCTCGGTGCCCTAGTTTCTGCATCTGTTAAATGGGAAGATAGATACTTCTAGATCATGATAAGTAAAGGGAGTAGGTTGAGGAATTCAGAATCCTGATACTGTTTATATCTTGTCATAACATTTTCCTTTGCAAAGTTTTTTTGTTGAGTTTATTTAGTTAAGGTTTTTATTTAAATTCCAGTTAACATATAGTGTAATATTAGTTTCAGGTGTACAATATAGTGATTCATCATTTCCATACAACACCTGGTGCTCATCTCGACAAGTGTATTCCTTAATCCCCGTCACCTGTTTCCCCCATTCCCCCACCCCCCCCCCCCCATCCACCTCCCCTCTGGTCAGCAGTGATTTGTTCTCTGGAGTTAAGAGTCTGTTTCTTATTTTGCCTCTGTCTTTTTTTTCCCCTTTGCTCATATGTTTTGTTTCTTAAATTCCACATATGCGTGAAATCATATGGTATTTGTCTTTCTCTGACTGACTTAGTTCGCTTAGCATAATACTCTCTAGCTCCATCCATGACCTTGCAAATGGGCAAGATTTTGTTCATTTTTATGGCCTTGTATATACACACACCGCATCTTTATGTATTCATCAGTCGGTGGACACTGGGCTGTACACATCGGTTGGCTGTTGTAGATAATGCGGCTGTAAACATCAGCGTGCTGTATCTCTTTGAATTAGTATTTTTGTATTCTTTGGGTAAATACCTAGTGGTGCTATTGCTGGGTCATAGGGTAGCTCTATTTTTAACTTTTTGAGGAACCTCCATACTGGTTTCCACAGTGGCTGCACCAGTTTGCATTCCCACCAATAGTGCAGGAGGCCTCCCCTTTCTCCACATCCTCGCCAACACCTGTTGTTTCTTGTGTTGTTGAGTTTAGCCATTCTTACAGGTGTGAGGTGTTACCTCATAACATTTCTCTTTTAAAAACATTTTTTTCTGTTCAGTTGAGTTTATTATTTTTAATGTATTATTTATTTTTTTTGATTAAAGTAGGCTTCATGCTCAGCATGGGGCTTGAACTCAAAACCCTAAGATCAAGAGTCACATGGTCTACAGACTGAGCTATCCAGGTGCCTCTTGTCACAACATTTTCTTGGGACAAAACCTTACGAGATCATTCATAGTATGCATTGAGCAGTCTATTAATATATTTATTTCTCTACAAAGAGCAAGGTTCACATCAGATATAAATCAGTTGTTAAATTTTATTGCCCTTGGGAATCCTCTTGGAAGCCCCATCACCAGAATCCAAGATGGCTGCTAGAGTTGCAGCTGTCACATCTATTTTCCAGGTAGCAGAATGGGGGAAGAAAGGGGAAAGGTGGTATCCTCTGCCTTTCCTGGAGAGTTCTAAAAATTCCATGTAATGTTTTTGTTTACATCTTATTCTGTTTCTTTTTTAATTTTTAAAAATCTTTCCTTTATTTTCTTTTTTTTTATGCTTTTTATTTATTTTTGGGAGACAGAGAGAGACAGCGTGAGCAGGGGAGGGTCAGAGAGAGAGGGAGATACAGAATCTGAAGCAGACTCCAGGCTCTGAGCTAGCTGTCAGCACACAGCCCGACGCGGGGCTCGAACCCACGGTGAGATCATGACCTGAGCCGAAGCTGGACACTCAACCGACTGAGCGACCCAGGCACCCCTAAAATCTTTATTTTCGAGAGAAAAACAGAGCGTGAGCGGGGAAGGGGCGGAGAGAGACGGAGACACAGGATCCGAAGCAGGCTCCAGGCTCTGAGCTGTCAGCACAGAGCCCGACGTGGGGCTCGAACCCACGAACTGCGAGATCATGACCTGAGCCAAAGTCGGACGCTTAACCGACTGAGCCACCCAGGCGCCCCCCCCTTTTTTTTTTTAATAAATTTTTTTAAAAAGATTCTCTTAACTAAACAAGAAGGGGGGAATGGATATTGGGAAGCAACTGGCAATCTTTGTGTAAATTCTTTTCTTTATTAATATTTTCAAAGTTTATTTCTTTTGAGAAAGAGAGCAAGAGGGAGTGCACACAAGCAGGGGTGGGGCAGAAAGAGAAGAAGAGAGAGCGAGAATCACAAACAGGTTTTGTGCTGTCAGCGCGGAGCCCGCGGTGGGGTTCAAACTCAAGAACCGTGAGATCATGACCTGGGCCAACATCAAGAGTCAGATGCTTAACTGACTGAGCCACCCAGGCGCCCTCTTTGTGTAAATTCTTATCCAAATTTGTGACTCTTCTTTTTCTCAGTTTGGGACTAAGTAAGACTCCTCTTCTTTTCATTATTTGTACCTAGATGGGATTAGTGGTTTTATTGAAGTGAACATCTAACATTGAGTACTTATTCTATGCTAAGCATGGGAATCATGCTGTGCTTTAGAGTCTTTTAGCATCCCCATTTCACGGATGAGAACATGGAAGCACGGGGAGGTTAAATAACTTCCGTTGTAGTGGCAGACTGAGGATTAAAATGCAAGCAATTTTTTTAAAATTTTTAATTTTTAATTTTAGAGAGAGAGCAGGTGGGGGAGATGAGCAGAAGGTGGGAGAGAGAGAGAGAGAGAGAGAGAGAATCCTAAGCAGACTCCACGCTCAGCATGGAGCCCGACATGGGGCTCAATCTCACAACCCTAGGATCATGACCTCAACCGACTGAGCCACCCAGGCACCCCCAAATATAAACCATTTGATGTCAGAACCTGCCTATTAACACAGCACTGGTTGATTTGCGTAGAGTTGGCGAAAGGGAATGAGGGAAAGTAAAAGCAGCGCGTCTTTATATGAAATGTTGGTACATGTTACATGCGTAACGGATGGAACAGGTGTAGAGCATAATACTTGAAATATTAGATTTGATACACACATTTTTTTTAATTGAGTTAATTGGTTTGCCATTCAAGGACCTTCACAATCTGGCCTCACTGCTTCACGTTACCTTAGCGCACACCACCCAGTGTGACATCATGAGAAGAAGTTTTAGAAATTGGAAAGTTTGGGTTTGTTTCCTGCCTCTTCCAACGCTTACCTGTGTGGCTTTGGGTTACTTACCTACCTGTTTGTTTTTAACGTGTTTATTTATTTGTTCATTTACTTTTTAAAAGTTGATTTTTGAGAGAGAGAGAGGGGAAAGAGGGGAGCAGCGAGAGAGACAAAGAGAGAACAAGCAGAGAAGGACCACAGAGAGGGAGACACAGAATTTGAAGCAGGCTCCAGGCTCTAAGCTGTCAGCACAGAGCCCGACATGGGGCTTGAATCCATGAACCGCGAGATCATGACCTGAGCCGAAGTTGGTCGCTTAATCGACTGAGCCACCCAGGTGTCACTAAAGTTATTTTTTTAAGTTTTTTATTTTTTATTTTTATTTGTATCTTTTTAAAATGTTTTATTTATTTTTGAGAGAGAGAGAGACAGCGTGAGCAGGGGAGGGGCAGAGAGAGAGGGAGACACAGAATCCGAAGCAGGCTTCAGGCTTTGAGCTGTCAGCACAGAGCCCGACGTGGGGCTCAAGCCCACGAACTGTGAGATCATGACCTGAGCCGACGTCAGACGCTCAACTGACTGAGCCACACAGGCGCCCCTTAAAGTTTTTTATTTATTTTGAGAGAGCGAGAGTACAGGCAGGGGAGGGGCAGAGAGACTGAGAGAGGGAGACGGAGAGAGAGAGAGAGAATCCGAAGCTGGCTCTGAACTGTCAGCATAGAGCCTGACTTGGAGCTTGATCCCAGAAACCATGAAATCAGGACCTGAGCTGAAATCAATAGTCGGATGCTCGGGGCGCCTGGGGGGCTCAGTCGGTTAAGTATCCGGCTCAGGTCATGATCTCACAGTTCCTGAGTTTGAACCCCGCATCGGGCTCTGTGCAGGCAGCTCAGAGCCTGGAGCCTGCTTCAGATTCTGTCTCCCTCTGCCCCTCTCCCGCGTGTGCTCACTTGCTCTCTCTCTCTCAAAAATAAATAAATAAAAAATTTAAAAAATAAATTAAAGAAAAAGAAAAAAGAGTCAGATGCTTAATCAGCTGAGCCACCCAGGCACCCCTTACCTGCCTCTTTGTATCTGAGTTTAAGTTTTCTTTAAAACCGGAAGGGTAACACCTACTTTAGAAAGGCCCTTGCAGAGAGTACATGAGACAGCCTCCCGAGGAATGTTATTCACTGCTGCCTGCTTGATTTCCCTCTTCCGTTTCCCCACCCACCCCTCTCTTCCCTTTGCCAGGGTGCTATAGTCAGACTGGTTTAGTTACTCTTCTTTAAGCATAATCTACTGTTTCCAACTTCTGTGCCTTTGATTTCATCATTGCCTCGTCCCCACCCACCCCCATTCTCTTCTCTTGTTGCAGCCTGGCATCTCTTGAAGGCCAAAGTCTGTCCACCAGTATGTTTTGTTTGGTCTGCACGGTGTTTATTACCTGCTTTTAAATGGGGCACACCCTGCTTCATTTAGCATATCTATCCCACCTCTCGCCATTTCCCAACACCTAGCCCATTTATACTCATCTCTGGTCTCTGCTGGGCTCCCGAAGGCATTTTGCTTTGAGACCTCCCCCAGCCCAGTTTATTTTATTTTACTTTATTTTTTAATTTTTTTAATGTGTATTTTTGAGAGAGAGAGAGAGAGAGAGAGGGAGACACAGAATCCGAAGACAGGCCCCAGGCTCGGAGCTGTCAGCACAGAGCCGGACACGGGGCCCGAACCCACAAACTGTGAGACCATGCCCCGAGGCGAAGCTGGACGCTTAACTGACTGAGCCACCCAGGTGCCCCTCCCCCAGCCCAATTTAAATCCTACTTATCGTTCAAGGCCATCTCAAATTCTTTCTCCCCCATGAATGTCTTCCTTCATCTGATCATGACCTGAAATTTCTTCCCCCCCTCCCCCATTTTTCCTCCGAAAGTACATGAAACGTATTTCTTCCTCTGCTTTGCGGTAATGGTATGTGCGAACCTTACTTAGGCACTTCCTGAATCCAAGCTCCTTGAGGACAGGGATCTTGTTTTATTCATTGCTGCAGTCTCCTCAGCACCTAGGAACTGTCTTGTTCCTGTTAGGAAGGAACTTAGATGGTTACTTGTGTAGTCCATGAAATCACCCTCGCTGTAAAAAGCTGCACTAGAAGAGGTCCCCAAAAATAAAAACTAAAAGTATTTCCTAGCAATGCATTTTAGAAATGCATAATAATGTGTTTGGGTAAGCATTCAAGAAGCGTCCAACCAGATCTTTCTCTAGGAAAGACAGAAAAGTAGATTTTCCCCTCAATCTGCAATGTTGGCGCGGAGCCTATATTTCTTTAGTTTTGCTTCCCAATCAGTATTGACGTCAGTCCCCGAGAAGTCTTGGCCTGTGCTAAATTTCATATTCAAAAGGATGGGCTTGGGAAAGTAAATGGAGTGAAAACCCATAACCTGGAAAACTCTGAAATGAATGCGCATGGTAAGTGTAATCAGTGACTAATTAAGGTGACATTCATGGCCGTTTTGCTCTCTCGCCTCGAAGAAATTTCAAGACCAGTTATGCACCACTTCCTGTCGACGAGTGGGGGGCCGGAGGGTCAGAGAGGCAATGTCACCAAGAGGTCCAGTTCTATCGTAGGCGGGTTGATAGATGAGCTTGAGGCTTGAAGAATAATTCTTCTGAGTGGGTCATTTGGTTTCCTCTGGTGATCCAGAAAGGCCGGAATGGACTCCATGCGGTCAATACAAACCTTTGAGGAACCTGGGAAATCATTGCGGGATTTCAGGGCTGCGTGGTAATAAAAACTGGCTGAGGCTTTTGCGGGGATAAAAGGAATCGTGTAGAGCCTCCAACACAGTGACGGAGGCCACGGCTTAATTATGGTCCTCTAGCTTGCCTGTCTTAAAAAAAAATTTTTTTTTAATGTTTATTTATTTTTGAAGGGGAGAGAGAGAGAGAGAGAGAGACAAAGAGAGAGAGAGAGAGAGAGAGAGAGAGAGAGAGAGACAGAGCTTGTGCTGGGGAGGGGCAGAGAGAGAGGGAGACCCAGAATCCGAAGTGGGCTCTGGGCTGTCAGCCCTGAGCCCGACGCGGGGCTTGAATCCACGGACCGTGAGATCATGACCTGAGCCGAAGTCGGACGCTTAACCGACTGAGCCACCCAGGGGCCCCATTGCCTGTCCATTTTGGCTTTGGTGCCGTTTGGTATATTTACCACCGGGGACCAGGGCTCCCAAGTTCCCTCCCAAAATTGAGAGAAGATTGAAAAGGTATGCATTGCAGTCTTTGCAACAGCCCCTCCCCGCCCCCCCCCCAAAATTAGAAATCCCTACAGACCCATCAATAACAAATTCGATAAATTTACCTAGGTTGCAACCAGAAGCTAAGCAGCTGTTTCAAAAGAAGACAGATTAGGGTGCCTGGGTGGGTCAGTCAGTTAAGCCTCTGACTCTTGACTTTGGCTTAGGTCATAATCTCATGGTTCGTGGGTTCGAACCTCACATCAGGCTCCATGGTGATGGTGCAATGGTGCAGAGCCTCCTTGGGATTCTTTCTCTCTCTCTCTCCCGCTCTCTCTGTTCCTCTCCTGCTTGTGCTCTCTCTCTCTCTCTCATAGACTTTGGAGTTAGATCATTAAATGATGAGAGCAAACCGTAGAATAGTAAAAAAAAAAAAAAAAAAAAGTCTATGTGTACACACATGCGCTCACTCACAGAAGCCCAGAAGGATATTTAGCAAAGGGCATCCATCAATTTATCTGGTGGTAGCTGTGGGTGGGGTTTGTAGGGAAAGTTGCCTTTTTAATTTATATTTTTCCTTGCTTCGTTTAAAAAAAATTTTTTAATGTTTATTCTTGAGAGACAGAGCATGAGTAAGGGAGGGAGACACAGAATCTGAAGCAGGCTCCGAGCTGTCAGCACAGAGCCCGCCGGGGGCTTGAACTCACAAGCCATGAAATCATGACCTGAGCTGAAGTCATGAGTCGGACGCTTAACCGACTGAGCCACCCAGGTGCCCCTTTCCTTGCTTTGTTTTTATAACAAGTGTGCCTGACTCTACTATAGCAAGTATATATCCCTTTCTTTTAAAAAAAATTTTTTTTTAATGTTTATTTATCATCAAGAGACAGAGCATGATCATGGGAGGGGCAGATAGGGGGGAGACACAGACTGAAGCAGGCTCTAGGCTCTGAGCTAGCTGTCAGCACAGAGCCCGATGTGGGGCTCGAACTCACGAACCGCGAGATCACGACCTGAGCCGAAGTTGGACGCTCAACCGACTGAGCCACCCAGGCGCTCCTACATCCCTTTTTTTTTTTTTTTTTTAAGTTCGTTGAGATTTAATTAACCAGTCACCTAGCATTGTATACTTAATCACCTTTTTTTTTTTTTACTTTTTTTGGTCCCTTGTTGCTAAGAGCAGTCTCTTAGCAGAATCTTAAAGAGATTTCAGTTAATTGGTCCTTCCCACATCAAAAGACCCTAATATAAAGACCCGTGTTTAGTCAAGTTTCTTAGTCACTGGACTACTGGTGAAATCAGGGGAGAGACAACTAAAAGATAAAGTGGGTATTTATTTGTACTTAAAACTATAAACCACCAGATAAACTGGCTCTATTATCACTCCTATATCTCTTTCTTAAAGAGTAAACAAAAAGTCCCTTCTCTTTTTAAGTTTATTTATTTTGGGTGGGGGAGGGGCAGAGAGAGAGGGAGAGAGAGGGAGAGAAAATCCCAAGCAGGCTCCGTGCTGTCAGCGCAGAGCCCGACATGGGGCTCAAACTCATGAACCCGTGAGATCATGGCCTCAGCTGAAATCAAGAGTCAGACGCTTAAGTGAGCGAGCCACCCAGGCGCTCCAAGAAGTCCTTTCTGATGTCCTCCACTCACACTGAAATGTGAGTTTACTGACCAGCGTTCTGAATGTCACCCTTCGGAGCAAGGGGGTGTGGTGGAGGGTTTCCTCAGGGTCTAGAGCCTTCACCTGAGGAGATTCGGCTTTAACAATGGGATTTCAGCTAGTCACTGGTAAACTGAAACTACGGGTTCCAATTCCAGACTCCTCCCTCCCTTGGGGGTTCTCTGTTCTGGGTCCGGGGGTTTGCAAACCACCCTCCACAAAGGCTGTGAGGAGAGGTGGGGGCCCAGCGGGTGTGCTCCCAGGTGCTTGTGGATGGGTGGTGGTGGCTGCGTTGACCAGAGCGACTCCACTTTGGCCTGCTTTTCTGGTGTCCGGGTTTCAGCTGAAATTTCACTTGGGGGCAAGAAAAAAGATTCTGCTGCTTAGTGATTGTTGGTAAACCGCCGCGCTACAACCACACTTAACTCTAAAATAGGTAAACACCCTTCTCTTATGGATGACGCACTGAGGGTCAGAGAGTTTAGTGTGTGGCTTCTGGAGAGACGTGGAATCATTCGTAGTGGTGTGACTTAAAGTCTTTAGTTTGGTGATCTTTCTACCACGTCATAGTGCCTCCCGGTAGTGGCTCAGAGGAGCTCGCTTACGGCGAGCTCAGGGATACAACTGAATTAAGACATATTGAGGGGCACCTGGGTGGCTCAGTTGGTTAAGTGTCTGACTTTGGCTCAGATCATGATCTCGCGGTTCATGGGCTCGAGCCCCGCGTCGGGCTTTGTGCTGACAGCTCAGAGCTTGGAGCCTGTCTTTAGATTCTGTGTCTTCCTCTCTCTGACCCTCCCCTGCTCACAGTGTCTCTCTCTCTTTCAAAAATAAATTAAAAAAAATAAAAAAACACATATTGAGATGCCCAAGTAGTTGTTTTTTTATGTGTATTTATTTATTCATTTATTTACTTAAAGATTTATTTAGTTATTTATTTTGAGTGAGGGAGAGAGACAGAGAGGGGGAGAGAGAGAATCCTAAGCAGGCTCTGCCAGTCTTGACTCACAAATCACGAGATTATCACCTGAGCTGAAATCAGGAGTCAGACGTTTCACTGACTGAGCCACCCAGGCGCCCCATGTTTATTTATTTATTCTGATGCCCAGGTAGTTTGGAAAGGCATGGTCTTATGACCTGACTGCCTAGATTGATCCCTTCTGCATGAGCCTGGCCTGGAGGTGGGCAGGGCCTATGAGGCCAACAGAGAACACGTGATTTGGTGTGTGTCGGTGTTTGAATTACCAAGGAAAAGGAAAGCAAACAGGAAGTTTTCATTGTGGATTGATAGCCTAAACTGGGATGTGATTCCCTTCCCCCTACTCTATACACTAGGCCACTTATATCCTGGGTGGACTGAAACATGGTGTGTCCCATGGTTGTACTTGATTTTTATTTATTTATTTTTAATTTTTTAAATGTTTTTATTTATTTTTGAGAGAGAGAGAGACAGCAGGAGCAGGAGAGGGGCAGAGAGAGAAGGAGACACAGAATCTGAAGCAGGCTCCAGGCTCTGAGCGGTCAGCACAGAGCTGGATGCGGGGCTCGAACTCACAAACCGTGAGATCATGGCCTGAGCCAAAGTCAGATGCTTAACTGACTGAGCCACCCAGGTGCCCCTTGATTTTCATTTTTTAAGGAACTCTATGGCCAACTCCGGGCTCGAACTCACGACCCTAGGATCGAGAGTAACAGAGCTAGGCGCTCCCCATGGTTATACTTGATAGATAACTTATCTTCAGGTGGTTGATGCCTTGACTCCCAAATTTCTGAACCAGCACCCAAAATCCTATAAATATATGTCTTGGCACATTGCTATGGCATAAGGGCAGAGACAAGAATAGTTTTCGTTTACAAGGGAAGAGTTATGAATGGTACATATCTGAGTGGCTCCTTTTTTTTTTTTAATGTTTATTCATTTTTGAGAGAGCAAGAGGGGGAGGGTTAGAGAGAGACAGGGGGACAGAGGATCAGAAGTGGGGCTCTGTGCTGATAGCAGTAAGCCCGATGTAGGGCTCGAACTCATGAACCGTGAGATCTTGACCTGAGCTGAAGTCTGAGCCACGACTGAGTGGCTCCTTTAAGACATCAGGAGGCCAAAGGCAGTTGACTGTTTATAGGAGGAAAAAGTACTGAATTAATGACCTTATCCATAACCCACATTGCTGTGCCTTTATACCTGACTGAACTATATGTGGTTTCCAATCTCAGTTCCCTTCCTGCGTTGTGGCCTTTGGAACATCCTAGAAGGTCTCTTGGTATGGTCTTAACAGTTCTTTCAGGAGCCCTTTCTGCTGCCCTTCATTTTGTCCCCAGTCCAGGGACTGTGCTCTGTTCTGCTTGGAGCTGATCTGGGAGGTCCCTCTGTGTCCATTTATGTCTATTCTCAGGGCCAGGCCGGGTCTGGTGGTGAGTCATTGCATTGCTTTTCATTTGGAAGCAATTTTAATAGCCCCAGATGGATTTTTTTTTTTTTTTTAGTTTTCATTTTATGTCGAGCAGAAACCCTCAAAAATCAATAGTTGAAAAAAGAGGTAAAGTTTATTCTACTGTTAGTATGGGCTTCTCTTACTAGATTGTCCCAAAGGCCACTCGTGTTGGGGGAAGGCCGAATGAATGATGCTTTTCCTTTGGTGTATTTCTTCATTAGCTGGTCTCCTTAACTTAATCTATTAATGAAAGCTGGTTAGTCTGTCATGAGCAATTTATACTCGGCCAACAAGAGCCAGTATTTTTTTGTTTGTTTGTTTTGAAAAGAACATGTACCATAGCACGTGGAGTTTCCTTATTGGCAGAACGTTGCACAAAACCCGGGGTAGAAGTGTAGGCACGTGACTGTGAAGGAAGGGTGTTGCTGTGATTGTCAGGGGGACTCATTACCTGCCCTGGCCCTGTGACTTTCTCTTTTTAAGTTTATTTATTTTGAGAGAGATTGTGAGCACAAGTGCGAGAGGGGCAGGGAGAGAGAGAGAAAGAGAATCCCGAGCAGGCTCTGTGTTGTCAGCACAGAGCCCGAGGCGGGACTCGAACTCACCAACTGTGAGATTGTGACCCGAGTCGAGATCAAGAGTCCGATGCTTTTTTAAAAAAATTTTTTTTAACATTTATTTATTTTTGAGAGACACAGAGAGACAGAGCGTGAACAGGGGAGGGGCAGAGAAAGAGACACAGAATCCGAAGCAGGCTCCAGGCTCTGAGCTAGTGGTCAACAACAGAGCCCGACGCGGGGCTCGAACCCACGAACCGTGAGATCATGACCTGAGCCGAAGTCGGACGCTCAACCAACTGAGGCACCCAGGCGCCCCAAGAATCCGACGCTTAACTGACTGAGCCACCCAGGCTCCCCCCGTGACTGATTTTATTCAGTATGACACCACGTGCTCATACATGGGATGTCTGGTTGCATTTCCTCATCTAGAATGTGGGGGAAAAACATCTGTCTTACCTACTTCACAGGCTGTTGCAAGCATCAAGGATATAATAGATGTTCTAGTTCTTTGAAACTCTTGAAACGCTAGACACGCACCTACACACACCGTCAGTTACCATGTCGCACTGTAGAATAATTACGAAATTCTGTCCCTTTTGTATCTGCACCTTTCTGCTACGACCGGAGTTCATACACTTTTTCTGGGTTACTGCACATGTCTCCTGATTTCTCTTTCTGCCTCCAGTCTCCCTTCTACGATAGATTCTTCACTGTGCTGCCGGATTCATCTTCCAAAGTCCACGTTAAGTCATGGCTCTCCCCCTCTGCTCTGAAATCTTCAATAGCTCCCTAGTACCTACGGCATCAAGGCCAGACTTCTTGACCTGGTATTTAAAAGTCTTTGTGATCTCATGCCTATCAATATTTCCATCCTCTTTCTCCTAATATTCTTTAATACTCCATCCAGCCTATGACATTGAGCCTCTGCAAATGCCATGTCATTTCTTAGAGCCTTTAGGATTTTGTCATTTCCTTGTCTTTTTGTTTTCAAGGGTCAAAATTCAATGTCCTTAGGACCCAATTTAAATGCCATTTTTTTTCTCCTATTAAGCTTTCTGATCTTTCCCCTGGAGGCATCTGTTTGGCAAGGATTTTGTGAAGGGAACTCAAGCATTACTTGGTGGTCGAGTCAGGTGACTACTCAGATCCCTTTCAGTCCTATTAATTTTTCTAAGCTGTGCTGCGTGATAAAGCAAAGAATGCCTGCCACCTCCCCTTCTTACTAGTATCTCCCCTCTCCTCCCTCCTTGAGCTCCGGCTTTCTCTCTCCATACTGGCAGAGAACCTTGCTGTTTCCACCAAAGAAGCAGTCAAGCTGAGGGCTCTCCCTGGAGCAGACAGGATGTGTTTCAACATTGCTCTGAAAAAATAAATGGTGCCAGTCTGGTCGCCTGGCACACTATCCCCCAAACAATTTTTAATCACTGTAATTACTCTCTCCTCCCTACCTCCCTCAGGTACGCATCTTCCTCTCTAGACTTGAAGCCCTCTGAGGGCAGAGACCTATTCTTCTTCATCATTTTGTCCCCCATAGTACTTACGGGCACTCAATCTCTGGTGACTTGAATTGGCAGTGGATGAAGAAGGAGCTTTTGAGGACTTTTTTTTTTTCTATTATAAGGCACAAGGAACAAAATAAAGGATTGCTTGATCCCTCCCCATCATCTGTGACACTAGCCATTGTGAAGCTTCCTATTTGTGGCTGGGCAGCAACCAGTCTCCTGGTGTGATGGGAAGACTTTGATTTCTGGCAGAGCAGCTCTTGGCTTTGTGCAACGATTCAACTAAGTCCCTAGGAAAGAGGGCAATTTCAGAAAGAATGGTTTGCTTGGTTTCCATTCTAAGCAGGGAAAACAAATAGCAATAAAGCATGGCGTAGGCAGGACCCTTTCACTAGGGATCCAATGTACGCATGACACAAAACTTGAACAAAGTCCCATGAGGGGGGCCATCGGAATGAGCAAAGAGGACTTCATGAGGAACAAAGAGACACTACGTGTCTGCCTTTGTAGATGTACTTGGCAGGACAGTGTGGGGGTAGTTGGAAGTGGAGCTCTGCAAAGCATGGAGAGGAATGGAAGCCAAGTTCATTGGGTGATATTGGTGTTTTTATTTTACCTGTAGCTCTGATCACAGGTGCCAAGTCTTGTTCTCCCGTTTTTGTCCCTCTTTCTTTCTCTGGACTCTGGAGAGTAAAGGATATGTTCAAAACAGCAAGGACATTCAGCTTCAGATCTGTGAACCCTCCTAGAGGCTTAGAGGATCAACAAACAATTTGAAACACTGAATTTTTTTTAATTTTAGTTTTTTATTCATTTTGAGAGAGACAGAGAGAGCGTGAGCAGGGGAGGGGCAGAGAGAGAGTGAGAATGTCAAGCAGGATCTGCATTGTCATCGCAGAGCCCGACACGGGGCTTGGATCCACCAACTGTGAGATCATGACCCGAGCTGACATCAAGACTCAGAAGCTTAACCAACTGAGCCACCCAGATGCCCTGAAATACTGAATTTTTAAGTGAGGTCAAAGCCCATGCATGGAGCTAATTGTAAAGGACCGTGAGATTGTAGAGATGTTGACTCCCACAAGCCAACATAGAGACAGAATATTGCAGATCAGACTAGAGAGAGAGAGAGAGAAAAGACGGGAAGAGAATAGTCAGTATGGAAGCCCAGAGGAACCAGGGCCAGAGGGACTCAGATTCTAGGAGGACCTACACATTCCAGGCACCAGAAAGGTCATTTTCCCAATTGGGAGGTTTTGGCCTTACTATGACCTGGCTCAGATATCCTTGAATAGTATCTTCTCTGAACTCCGAGTCCATGCACATCCAATATAATCTGATGATGATGGACTGCAGTCTGTGGCACCTTAATAGCAAAAAGAGGTTTGGACAGCATGCACACACACACATACACACACCCCACTTTGGTCTCTGTCAAGGAGTCCTCCATGAATGAATACGTGGACATTCTGATTCCCAGAGCAATCCCTTACGACGTTGGTAGCATGGGTCAGTTGACTCACTTGGAAGTACACACGTGATGGAAGTTTCTGGATGCCTAAGCAACAAGCTCTGAACGATGGTGTAGTTGCCAGGGGTCCCCTGAAAAGCCTTTCGGCTGGCTGGCTGGTCAGCTTTCCCTTCTGACGCTTCTCTACCTCATTGCCGTCCTTCACCAGTTTTGCACTACCTTATGGCAGACTGGACAGTCTTCAGATGCCAACAAATGTCTCCTTGGTGTGCTCCACCCCCATCCATCGCTGTTGGGGGGTGTTCGTCTTGTTTGCCCATTTCCTCTTGCATTTTGCAAATGCCTCAGCTGTGTTTGTGTCTTTGCCTTCCTTCAGTTCAGAGCAATCTGTTCGTTTGGACGAGCCAGCAGCTTCCACGGTGGGGCTGGAAAGCCGGGGCTGGGTAACCAGAGATTTGTTTTTTTTTCCCCTGTTGCAATGATGTCAGGGAGGCCGGAGCGTTGGGGAAGTCGGTTCACTGTCATCTAGTGTGTTTTGTGCTGCTCAACTGTCCTTGTCTTTTTATCCCCTGAATCTATTGTTAACGATAGGAAAAAACAACACTACTTTGCCCTCTCATTCTGTGTCCTTTTTCTCCCCCAATGATTTTCTTCTTTAATTATGCCATTTCAAAATGTTTGCTGCGATATCTAATGTAATTTATATGATCTGTTGACAATTTTACCGGAACGGACCCATTTAGAATATTTCGGTGAGAGTCATTGGGGAAACCAAGGTTTTCTATTTAGAAACTTGACGATCTGTGTTGAATTGTGTCCTCCCGGAATTCCTGTGTTGAAGTCCTCTCAGTACCTCCGAATGTGACCTAATTTGGAGATAGGGTCGCTGCAAATGTAATTAGTTAAGTGAGATCATATTGGAGTAGGCAGCAGGGTGGGCCCCTACTCAATGAGTGGTGTCCTTATGAAAAAGGGAATTCAGAGGGGTGCCTCGCTGGCTCACACGGAGTGTGTGACTCTTGATCTCGGGGTCGTGAGTTCGAGCCCCACATTGGGTATAGAGATTACCTAAAAATAAAATCTACAAAAAGGGGGGGCAGTATTTAGAGACAGACACATCCAGGAAGGAACACCACGTAAAGGTGAAGGCAGGAATCAGGGTACTGTTTCTACAAACCAAAGAACGCCACAAATGGTCAGCAAAGCCACCAGGACTTAGGAGAGACGCATGGGAGGGATTCTTCTCTCCCAGCCCTCCGAAAGAACCAACCTTGCTGGCCCCTTGATCTCAGAATTGCGGCCTCCAGAACCTGAGACAAGAAGTCCCTGTTATTCTAGCTACTCAGTTTGTGGTCCTTTGTCCCAGCAGCCCTGGCAAACCAAGACACTTGCTTCACCAAAACATTGCAGCTCAGCGTGCATTCCTGAGAGTGAGGAACACATGTCTGGTGAACTCCAAAGATGTTACGCATTTTGGAAGGCTTGACAGTCTGAAGGTCATTGGAGGATGGAAATTGTGTGTCCCCAGAGCAAACCCCAGAGCCACACGCTGCCTGAGAAGGTGGAGATAGGGAGCAGAGTTTGGAGCTCGCCATTAAGGGCAGGTGAAACTGGGTACATGTTCTTTTGCGTGTTTGCGAAGTCAAGTCCCACATGCCCACTTCTCCCCTTCTTCACAAGGATGTGGTGTGCGTGGATGGATGGAGGTGTTTGGTCAATAAAATGGGCTGAGGACCGTACCCCCTGTGTCGCTCTATAGATTAGGAGTTATTTGGCCCTTCCAATGTGAAGCCTCAAGTGTAACTCGCCCCACTCTCAGCTGTATCAAATGAGTCGTTGTGAGAAAGCCCTACCCAGATGAATTCAATTTATTAATGTTTGGCCTTGGCCCTGCCAGGTGCTTTAGCATAAAACGACGCAGCAGAGCTCAGCGAGGTGTTGGCAAGACCTTCCCAGGGGCCACCGGTTTAGTCAAGGACTCTTGTCTGGCCAGTATGTGAAAGCAAACCTTTGTTTCTCCCTGCCTTTCTGCCTCCATGCCCTGAGCCCTTGCCCTGAGGTGGTGTCCCCGGTCCCAGGCTTCTGATACTCGACCTGCTGCATTCTAGCCGTGAGTATCCATGCCGCAGCTGCCCAGAAAACCGGCACCATAACCTTTCTTAGGTCAGCCTGGTCTTTCCGGAGACCAGCCGGGGGGTGGGGTCGGGAGGCAAACCCCATGTTTCCAGTGTGCCTGGCTTGTCGCCAGGAAATCACAGCTGCTCCAGTTGGAAAGACTTTCTAGAGGCTGGAAACCGTATCTGGCTTGTGTGCTTTTAAGCGGCTTATTTTCCCAAAGCTAATTCGTGGCTTATTGCTCAAGATTCAGTGGGTGTGTGTTTTAAGTAGGATAACTGTATTTGTGGAACCAAAAGTTGGTTAGATGGTCTAGCCATGGGTTGTGGGTGGGGGGGGGGGGGAATTTATATACATATGCAAAGAGCCTTACAAAAGTATGAAAATGAAGTAACATGTAGTTAACAAATGTGACAAATCATCTTTTTTAAAAAAATATTTATTTTGAGAGCGAGAGAGGGCGCGTGTGCATGCCTATGCATGTGGGGGAGGGGCAGAGAGAGAGAGTCCCAAGCAGACTCCATGCTGTCAGCATGGAGCCCGACAAGGGGCTCAGTCTCATGAATCGTGAGATCATGACCTGAGCTGAAATCAAGAGGTGGCCGCTCAATGGATTGAGCCATCCAGGCACCCCTGACACATCTTTGTTGAAAAGAACATAAAGGACTCTCTGAAACTAGAACAGACGAGAATAGTTCACAACAAATATTTACTGAGCATCAGTTATGTACCAGGCACTGTTCTTGGTCTTTGAAATCTATCAGGGTACAAAATAAAAACCAGTATCTCCGGCCTTCTGGAGCTACATTCTAGAAGGAGGGCTATATATCCTGAAACTTTCAAAGGCCCTTCCTGGGCTGTTTTTAAAATGCAAGGTCTTCTCAGGTGTCAGCATTTTAGTGAATAAACCTTGAAGTAAAATCTGCTATTACAGGAGTACTTGACTCTCTGTGCCACATGGGAGATGTTGGAAAAGCCATCTGGCTGTTGGCTCTGGCTGGCACCTGGCTGGGGGATAGAGAATTGAATTGTAGTCCTTGGGTGACTTTATCTCCTGCCCCAAGCACACCTTTGTTGGGACCTAGTAATGAAACAAAAGAGCAGTGTACTCTGGTAGTCTGGCTGTACTCCCCATAGGGTTTCATCACCTGGGTCTTTTGAACCAACGTAGGCGTTGCTTGCATTGTTATGGCCTTTGAAGTGATCAGCTCTGCTGCCGCATATCCAAGTACGGTTCCGTGTGCCATTTCCTACGTGCAGTTGTCATTACCTCATTCAGTCATTCCGAAACGATTTAAGAACCTGCCCGGTTAAATCGTTTCGGAATGAATGAATGAGCAAACAGAAGCCTTACTGATAGCTTGTTCTGTTGGCAAAAGGGAGTGTTAGTTCTTACTGCACTTGTGAAATACAGTGTCCTTTAAAATAAGAAAAGGTGCGGACCATGTGGGTCGACGGGTGCTGCCTTGGGTTTTGAGTTTCTACTTCTCCCCATGGGGGAGTTGGGACAAGGATAGCAAGTGGCCAGAGTTGATTGAAACAGTTTTTTTTTTTTTCTAAGTTTACTTTCAAAGGGGGGAGAGAGAGAGGGTGCGTGCTCGAGTTGGGGGGGAGGGGGTGCTGGGTAGAGAGAGAAGGAGAGAGAGAATCCCAAGCAGGCTTTGCGCTGTCAGCAGGGGGTAGACGTGGGGCTCGAACCCCCGAACCGCGAGATCATGACCTGAGCTGAAAGCAAGAGCTGGACACTCAGCCGACTGAGCCACCCAGGTGCCCCATCAAATCAGTTTCTAAGACTGAGGGAGAGTGTTGAAGCCAGGTCTCTAATTCAGTGCTGCTCAAACTTCTGTGTGCATGAGATGCACCTGGATAGCTTGTGAAAACAGATTGGACCTAACCTCAGAGGTTTTTGATTTATTCCATCTGGAGTGGTCCCCAAGAACTGGAATTTCTTTTTTAATTTTGTAAAATGTTTATTTACTTTTGAGAGAGATAGTGTGAGCAGGGGAGGGGCAGAGAGAGAGAGAGAAAGAAAGAATATGAAGTAGGCTCCAGGCTCCCAGCTGTCAGCGCAGAGCCCGATGTGGGGCTTGAACCCATGAACTGCGAAATCATGACCTGGGCTGAAGTGGGACTCACAACCAACTAAGCCACCCAGGCGTGCCAAGAATTGAAGTTACCAGGTAAGGCTAATAATGCTGCCGGCATGGGAACCACGCTGGGGCCGCTGGAGCGATTCAGCGTGTGCGCTCTGACCAGTCGTTACATCCCAGTTCTTCCCTTTACTGTGTGGCCTTGGGCATGTTTCTTCACCTTTCTGATCTGTAAATTGGAAAGATATTGGTACCTGTTTGCTAGGATTAGTGTACAGACAAGGTAATGGGTCTAGAGAGCGTAGCATAGCACTCGGAACCGAATAAATATTGAGGAAATGGTAGGCATTAATATCCCGGCTTCGCATCTCAATAGCTTGGTACAAAGTAGATTCTCCATTAAATGTCTGAATGACGAAACAGGTGTTGGGGACCTGGAAAAGGTGAGAGACTAGTGAGTTTAAAAAATAAAAATTGAAAACCTTTGACCTTTACTATTCAATTTGACGTTGAAGCAGATGCCTGTCTTGATAGGTAGTCAGTGGATTAGAATCTGCGAGGGAACCAAAGGCCAAGAGTTAGTTGGGGCATTGGAGTTTGTGCACGAGACCTGCAAACGGAGTGTCAAATGTCCTTAGTTTTGCATTGCATGTGATTCCCTAGGCCAGCGGGCAAGCCAAATCCACTGTTGAGAACATTTCTGTGCTTCTGTGTAAAATCCACACTTAACAGAAAGGCTCAGTGAGTTGGTTTGAACTGAGGAATTTTTCTTTTTGTGCATACGCATGCTCCGTACTTTCCAAAGTGTAATCCCTAGACCGTTGGCATCAACCTGGGGTGCTTGGTGAAAACCAAGATTCCTGACTGAGCCCTAGTTGAAGGAGAATCCTTCGGGGCACCTGGTGGCTCATTCGGTTGAGCGTCCGACTTCGGCTCAGGTCATGATCTCACAGTTCGTGGGTTCAAGCCCCACATCAGGCTCTGTGCTGGCAGCTCAGAGCCGGGAGCCTGGTTCTGATTCTGTATGTCCCTCTCTCTGCCCCTCCCCTGCTCCTGATCTGTCTCTGTCTTGCAAAAATAAATAAATGTTAAAAAAATTTAATAAAGAATCCCTAGAAGTAAGTCAGAACATCTGTATTTTCAGAAAAAAATCCCACTCTTCTGGTGCACATAGAAGCTTGAGAAACCCCACCGCAAAAGACTATCGCTCCTATAGTTAATATATGCCAGTTGTAATCGATCATTAGAGGAGTTCATAATATTGGCAGGATCCCTGGTAGCTCTGTAAAGTGCATTCCAACTACGAGCTGCCTTATGCCACCCTGTCCGATACTCTACCTGGGCGCAATCAAGAACAGCTAGGAATGAAATGCAATTCAACAGTAGTTGATGAATCATTATTACCATAGTTAAGTGGATGATCTAAAATAGGAAAACCATAAGATTCCTGATTTCTGGTGACTCTCACAGTGGTGAACTGGCGCAGTCAAGAGCCCCCACTGTGCTGTCTTTTGGCAAAATTGAATGCATGCCACTGGAGTCTTCTCAGGGTTAAAACACATCATCCTGTTCCACTCTGTTATCTCTTTGTTTCAAAGTCCATGCCAGTAATCGCAGACATACCTTATTTGTGGGAAGAGATGGAAATTGTTAAAATTCAATGAAGTCTGGACCAGTGCCCAACTTGTGGAAGGCTCTCCATGACAATGCAGTTAAGATTCTGTGCTAGGTGTCTGTACATAGCTCTTTATTTTTATTTATTTTTTAAAATGTTTATTTTAGAGAGACAGAGTGTGTACAAGCAGGGGAGGGGCAGAGAGAGAAGGAGACCGAGAATCCGAAACACGCTCCATGCTGTCAGCATAGATCCCCCACTTGGGGCTTGAACTCACAAACCATGAGATCATGCCCTGAGCCGAAACCAAGCGTCGGATGCTTAACTGACTGAGCTGTCCAGGTGCCCCTGGCAGCAAGTCCTTTAATCTAAAAAAAAAAAAAATTTTTTTTAACGTTTTACTTATTTTTAAGAGAGAGAGACACCGAGCGTGAGCAGGGGACGGTCAGAGAGAGAGGGAGACACAGAGTCAGAAGCAGGCTCCAGGCTCTCAGCTGTCAGCACAGAGCCTGACGTGGGGCTCGACCCCACGAACTGTGAGATCATGACCTGAGCCGAAGTCGGCTGCTTAACTGACTGAGCCACCCAGGCGCCCCGCAACTCCTTTAATCTAGAACTTGACCGACGATAACAAGTAAAACTATAGGACTTGACTTTTTGGTGTCCACACTAAAATTTTGCCGTAGCCCCTATTCTGAAGGGGAATAAAGAGAGCTAATATTTACTGAGCACCCACAGTCTGCAACTTACACGGGTTTCAAGAGACCCAGATGGGACTTGATGTGAGGTCTATCCGATGCTACGCTAGATTCTGGAAGCGCCAGTCTTTTCATTTCCTCCTGGCCGCCGATGGCCTCCAAGGGCAAACTTCTTATTTGAACGATTATTTAGGACAACAGCAATATCTGTGGAACCTCGTCTGATAAACACATTTGACCTAGTTTATGGGTGTAAGTTGTGTTGGGTCTTTAATTCGGATGATCTGTGTTTATAGACCTCTGCTTTTGCATATTTTCTGCCATTTCTAAAACAAGCAAGCTTTAGCTCTTTTTAAAGAGAACAACAGGAAATCTCATGTGTTTTTTTTTTTTTTTTACTGTAAATGTTTGAATTACATTTATTACATCTGTCACTGTATGCTGTATGGTGATGTGAAGTCAAATTGGCCTGTGCCTGTGTGCTAGTTTGGTATGCCCCGCCGTTGTGGGAGGTAACAGTGGGATTCTGGCTGTGATGGGGAAGGGGACTCTGATCAAGGCTTGGAAGACCATCGCAGTTTGGATGAGGCTTGTTAAAAAAAAAAAAATATGCCTGGGGGCACCTGGGTGGCTCAGTAGGTTAAGCGGTCTCTTGATTTCGCTCAAGTCATGATCTCCCTGTTGGTGAGTTCGAGCCCTGTGTTAGGCTCTGCACTGACTGCGAAGAGCCTGCTTGGGATTCTCTGTCTCTCTCTCCCTGCCCCTGTTTCCGGATCGCGTGCTCTCTCAAAATAATTGACTACACGGGCGCATATATATATATATATATATATCTTTTTTAAGTTAGAGTAAGCATAACTCAACCTGAAGATGCAGATCTTAATTTCTAGAGACTAACTTCTAAAGGGAGTCCGTTAACATGAGGAATTAGCTGAGGGAATCCTTTTTCATGTATGTGAGTGCATTTAACGCTTTAGGAAGCTTCCTGTCTGGTGCTGAGAGACAGCAGTTTGAAATGAGCTTGGGAATGGGGCGCCTGGGTGGCTCAGTCAGTTAAGCATCTGACTTTGGCTCAGGCCATGATTTCACGGTTCGTGGGTTCGAGCCCCACATCGGGCTCTGTGCTGACAGCTCAGAGCCTGGAGCCTACTTTGAATTCTGTATCTGCCTCTTCCGTGCTCTCTCTTTCTCTCTCCCACTCAAAAAATAAATAAACATAAAAAAAAATTAAAAGCTTTATTTTGAAAGAGCACACAAATGTCAGCGTAGAGCCTGACACGTGGCTCGAACTCATGAACCGTGAAATCATGACCTGAGCAGAGATCAAGAGTCTGATGCATAAGCAGCTGAGCCACCCCGGCGCCCCTAGTTACCATCTTTAAAGGCCCTACTCCAAATATAGTTGCACGCGGCATTAGGGCTTCAGCATATGGTGGGGAGTAGTTCTGCCTATAATACCACCCTACTGGACTATCCCTTAGATGCAGTCCCAGGGGGATCTGAGATGGGACTGTCCCAACTTGGGATATAACTGTCCAACTTTTGGTTTTGGCTCAGGTCATGGTCTCCCGGTTTGTGAGATTGAGCGCGAGTTGGGCTCTGTGTTGACGGTGCCAAGCCTGCTTAGGATTCTTTCTCCTGCCCTCTCTCTGCCCCTTCCCCACTCACGTGCTCTGTCTCTGTCTCTCTCAAAAATAAATAAACTCAAAAAAAAGTTGAATGACAAATGCCATTTGGGGTAGGTTTGAAGTGACCATGCAATTGCAACCCCTTTGCTTCTTATGTGGCTTTGGCTCAGTCCTGGGGACCCAGAATTGGCAATCTGTTTCAGGACCTCATTTCCCTCACTCGCCATGGGGGTAGAATATAAAGGCCCATGAAATGTATACTACATTTGTTACTTTCTCCAAACTGCTGGGCTTGTCATTCTGTCATAGGAGGAAATTAGGTTTGTCTGACATCATATTCTTCATTGTCAGCTTGATAGATTGCCCTGTGTGCTTCAAAATCCTTGTCAATTGATTATTTTCCTTTTTTTTTTTTTTCCCCTTCCAGGATTGTTCTAGGTATGAAAGTTAGCAAGTCTCTAATTTCTGACCTTTGTTTCTCCCCTTTTAATGGTGCTTTAATGTTCATTCGTTCTCATTTGTCAGACTTCTCTTAGTTTTCCACGAGCAGCATTCATATGCAGCAAAACTGGAAGTCAGCCAAACTGATCTTGACTTGTTCCCACTCTCCACTCCTCTCTCCTGGAAGAGTTCTTTGTTCTCCTCATCAGGAATTGAAACTGTGATCCCACCTGTACATGGAGGGCTTTTATTATTATTATATTATTGCCTGGAACGCAGCTAATTTTGGTTCCCACTCCCCTCCAGGCTTACAGTATTCTCTTTTTGTGGTTTTTGCTATTTCAACAGGGACCTCTTAAAAGACTTGAACTCTTGGAAGACCAAGGGACAGTGTCCCCATTGGTGGAATTTCGCAGAAGGGTGTGCATGTAGGTTGGGAGTTTCTTTTATTCTCTGTGCCCCTCCACTCAGAGACAGCCCCATACTCCAGCAGTTTTGAATGGGGAAAATAACTAGTATTTGTAATGATGGTGGGACTTAACAGTCTCTCTCAAGCCAGGCAGGGATCTGTCCCAGAGCAGGTGGTTCACCTATCTCCTGATTCAATGAAAGGGCTACAGTTTTGTCTGAAAGTTGCAAACTATTTGAGCTCGTTTTGCTAAGAGCTAATTGTTCGAGATCCTCATTGAAAATGTGTGCAAATGTTGAGAAAGCAAGTTAAGAATGTCCTGGTAAAATAAAGGGATAGGGCTTGTGACACCAGTGATGTGTTAGGTAAGCCTACCTACAGCTCTGCTGGGATCCTAAAATAGCAGAACGGTCAGGCTTGGGAGGGAACTTAGGGGCCCTTCGGCCCCTCTATCTAATGGGTGGCAGCGTGGAATAACGGGGAGGTGGGGGATGAAACTACGTGCTTTGGAGTCCGCAGGGCCTGGGTTGGAAGCCCACTCTTGGAGGGTGACCTTGGGGAAAATGAAGACCTTTGCAGGTTTCAGTTTTCACTTCTGCGAAGCGATGATGTTAATGTTTTCTAATGAGGGCTGTTGTGAGGTTTGGGGATCATGCGTATCTGCAGCACTGGGAATAATGCCTGGCCCATTGGAGGTGTTCAACAAATGGTAGCTGCTATTATTATTTTTTAAATGTTTATTTTTTTGAGAGAGAGAGAGAGAGAGAGAGAGAGAGGCAGAGAGAGAGGCAGAGAGAGAGGGAGACACTGAATGTGAAGCAGGCTCCGGGCTCCGAGCTGTCAGCCCAGAGCCCAGCGCGGGGCTTGAACTCACAAACCGTGAGATCATGGCCTGAGCTGACGTTGGCGGGTTAATGTACTGAGCCACCCAGGGGCCTCATAGTAGCTGCTATTATTACTATCACCCTTGTTACGTTATATATGAGGAAACTGAAAAGTGGACGTTAAAGGTACTCCTCCAGGTAATTTAGCATTTTATTTCAGAACAGGTTCTAGAACCCCAGTCTCTGACTCCTTGGCCTTTACACATACGCAGTGGTCGACGTGGTAGATGGTTCTTTATAGGAAGATGCCAAATCGAGGTAGCAGTTAAAATCTTGAGTAATTGGATAAACTCTTCTTCCTCTTGCTGATCTAAAATGTGTAGGCGCAGGACAAGCTGGTGAGACTAACCGAGGTCTCCTGAAAATCACCTTCTAGAAGGAGAATGACAAAGGCTGAGTGGGTATTTGGACTTGCTTTGTTTTATTTTATTCTTAAGCTTAAAAGATTTTTTTCTTAATGTTTATTTTATTTTCGAGCGAGCGCGCGCGAGAGGTAGGTAGGTAGGTTGGTAGAGCATGAGCGGGGTACGGGCAGAGAGAGAGGGAGAAGGAATCCAAAGCAGGCTCCAAGATCTGAGCTGTCAGCACAGAGCTCAACATGGGGCTCGAACCCACGAACCATGAGATCATGACCTGAGCCGAAGTCGGACGCTTAACCGACTGAGCCACCCAGGCGCCCCCTTGAGTTTTTATTCATTCATTCATTCATTTGTTTCATCTCATCTCTATAACCCCACATGGAGCTCGAACTCACAACCCTGAAATTGACAGTCACACGCTGTACTGACCGAGCCAGCCAGGTGCCCCTGGACTTGTTTTAAAGAAGGAACCATTTGTAATTTTATGAAGTGACAGAATCACCATTTTAAATTTTGTAATTTGTAGTCCTCTGATTCTAAATATCTTCGATGTCTCCTGTCTACAAGTATTTACTCCGTTTGATAGTAAAGGAAATTGAGGTCTACGGAGGTGAGGGACTTGCCTAGTAAGCTGGTAAGTGACTGAATCCTAATTAGAACCAAGGTCTCCTGACTCGGTTCAGAGCACTTTCTATCCCACAATAATTCCCCAGATTAAAAAAACCCTTTAATTTGTTATTGGTGTTGTACACTCTGTGGATTTACACAAATACATAGTGTTACATACCTGTCTTAATAATGTTATAGAGTCTATTCACTACCCTAAACATCTTCTGCACTCTGCCTGTTAATCTCTCCCCATGGCAACCACTGATCTGTTTTAATTATCTCTGTAGTTTTGTCTTTTCCAGGATTTCAGACCAGTTGGAATCGATCCCACAGTACGTAGCCTTTTCAGATCGGCTTCTTTCACTTAGTAACATGCATTTAAGGTTCCTTCGTAGTTTTTCATGGCTTGATAGCTCATTTCTTTGAGCACTGAGTAATATTCCGTCGTCTGGATGCACCAGAGTTTATCCATTTACCTACTAAAGGGTGTTTTTGTTGCTTCCAAGTTTTGGCAATCCTGAATACTGCTGTAAATGTCCATGTGTGGGTTTTCATGTGAACATAAGTTCTCAGCTCCTTTGGGTAAACACCAAGGAACACAATTGCTGGAACGTACACTAAGAGCATGTTTAGTTTTGTAAGAAATCGCTAAACTGTCTTCCAAATTGTGGCTGTACCATTTTGCATTCCTATCAGTGGTGTATGATGAATTCCTGGTTACGTTCTTTTCCTTAAAGTTTGTTTGTTTGTTTGTTTATTTATGGGGGGGAAGAGCAAGAAAGAGCAGAGGGGAGCGAGAGAATCCCAAGCGAGGCTCCAACGCAAGAGCTGGGAGATCATGACCTGAGCCGAAATTGAGAGTCAGACGCTTAATTGACTGAGCCACCCAGGTGCCCCACTCTACATTCTTGTCAGCATTTACTGTTGTGGGTGTTCCAGATGTTGGCTATTCTATTAGGTGACCCTTTATCAGATGTCATATTCTTGATAATGGAATAGAGACATGATGGTCTCTCACAATTATTCGAGACAATGGCACCATCAAGTTGATTTTATAGAATCATTTTGAAATACTGACTGGAGGGTTTTTTTTTTTTTTGTTTATTTATTTTGAGAGAGAGCGCACGCGCAAGTAAGGGAGGGGCAGACAGGGAAGGAGAGGGAAAATCCCAAGCAGGTTTCCGTGCTGTCAGCGCAGAGCCCACACGTGCTTGATCTCAGGAACTCTGAGATCATAACTTGAGCCAAAATCAAGAGTCAGGATGCTTAACTGCCTGAGCCACCCAGGCGCCCCCTTGCAGGTGTTTGAATACAGCTGGCTGGTGATCCAGATGTTTTACTCTATATCCCCCTCTGGCTGTCCTGCCGATTAAGTCCCGATTTTGGTCTTCCTGTTCTGCCTCTTGGTCTAGCTTTCAGCCCGCAAAGTTTAAACTTAACCCCTAAGTTCCTGCAATTGGTTGGTCCCATTTGGTAGGACATGGAAACTTATCAAGGACCTTCCCTGTCCCCCCCCCCCCCCCCCCGTCCATCTGGTTTTCCTTCGTGCTTAATTCCTGACTTTGATCTGGATCTTCTGCTTCCTACTTCTAGTATGAGGAACCGACTGGTGATTTCTAGGACTTCCTCCTGTCAAGATATGGTAACTAATCTGTTACACTCCTGATGTGAGTTCCTCGAGGCCATCAGAGGAACTCGATGGTATCCCAGGGTCAGGCTGACAACAGAACTGTGCTGAGGGTTATAATAGAAAACATAGGTTTCATTGTAACAACCGGTCTTGTTGTAACCAGAAGATTGTCCTGGAGAAGGGCTGCCACCTTATGGTTTGCAGAATCCTTCTGAATAGCTTTACAAATGTCTTCATTATTGCTCAGTGGAAGCCCAATCAAAAATACTACTCATAGCACTTGCCTAAGCTGAGCAAACTCCAACCATATTTCATCGTCTGACTCTGAGAAGTAGTAAATCTTCGAGTTAAAATTACACATTATTAATATGGCCAAAAGGGGCATTGTTAAACCATCTTTTCTTCCTAGCAGCTGGAGGCGAGGGCTAACTGGCAGGGACTCTGTGTCTGGCCTCCACTGGGCTGTGTGACCTTGGGGCTGGAAGGGGCTGAGCTGGGACGGATGACAAGTTAAGGAAGGGTCTCCTTGAACCGCTTGTTTCCAGCTATATGTAAATCTCTTAACATTATGCAGATGAGGTCTCTGAAATTCAATTAGACTCCCAAGAGTAAACAGTTTTCACTCCCACTACTGTACTTTCCTGTCTCCTGACCAAGTGTTCTTGTGTGTAAAAGGAAGCGAGCTGTTGTCCTGTATTGGAGAACAGGAATAGGACAAATGGCACACAGGCTCTCACCCAGGCAAGAACTGTTCTGGACAACCATGTTATGAATTGCTGCTGATGTAGCTAGGGAAACTTGAGCAAACCTTGACAGAAACTCCTGAGGGACAAAAACTCCTGGGGAGTCACCCTCAGGAGGAGACACAGCTGCTCCCGCATACAGATCCCCAGATGTACTGCTTTCTCTGGATTCTGCTCTCGTCGTGGTTTGCTGGGACCTGTATTTCGGGTGTAAGGACTATGACTGCAAATACTTCCTGGACCAAAGTCCAACAGTCCTCTTCCTCCCCCCCACCCCCAGTACGTACATGCGTGCGCACACAATGTAGCACTCTGGGAATTTATTACCTGAAAGCTTCTCTTCCCCTGCACCTGCTCCTCTTAGTGTGAGCACGATTCTGGAGAGCTAGAGCCAAGAATAGATCACCAATCCATCCATTCATCCATCCAATCGTCCATTGACTTATTCAACCAATATTTGAGGGCTTACAGTTTGCTAGGAACTTTATTTGGCACTGAAGGAGGATACACACATTTTTAGGTGCTACAAAGAAATAGAAAGTAATATGAGAATATAGGATACAGGGACCTCTAATACTCCCCAAACTTCAGGTCTTACCTCCCTTAGTGCCCAGGCTCTGAGGTTCTTCTACCCTTCTATGAGCTCCCTAGTACCCACACCTTAACTAAGAGACTACCAGTACAGATGGCTGTGCAGATGATGAGCACAGGATCTGTCTACTTTATCAAGAGGGAAACATTTAGATCCTGTTCTTTAGGATCAGCAAACCCGACTACTCTGTGTACCATGGGAAGTAACCTTAGAGACTGGAGCATTGTTGCATTTTTGTGAAGGACAATTTCTTGAGGTGCTACTAGAAAAATTTCTTTGAGGGTACCTGGATGGCTCAGTCGGTTGAGCGTCCAACTTCGGCTCAGGTCACGGTCTCGCAGTTTGCAGGTTCGAGCCCCGCACCAGGCTCTGTGCTGACAGTTCAGAGCCTGGAGCCTGCTTTGGATTCTGTGTCTCCCTTTCTGCCCCTCCCCCCGCTCTCACTCCATCTCTCTCTTTCTCAAAAATATTAAAAAAAGAAAAACATTTTTGGGTGGAGCCATCAAATCTTGCCTTTGGATAATTCAGAGAACTTCCATTTTTTAAAGATACAAGAGAAAAATAGGGGTCAGAAAAGGAAAAGACACTAGCAAAAAGGAAAAGGACTAGCTAGGCATTAAAGTATCCTAAAAGTCTTTTTATTCAACCGATCATTAGGTTCCATGTGCTCATCCTCCGTACAATCAAGTCCTTTTCTCTGTGTCTTACTAGCCTGGTAGGCATGTATTTGTCAAGAAAGAAGACCTTTGGAATGATAAGAGGCAGGATTGACTTTGTATGGAGAGAGTAGAGGTTTCTTCTGTGGCATGTTTTGCGGGTTTTTGTTTTTGTTTTTTCTTTTTTTCTTTTTTTCTTTTCTTTTCTTTTCTTTTTTTTTTTTTTTTTTACCAGCGTACGGCAGAAGCCAACCAAATTACAGAAAGTCAATTCACTGAAAGTCTCTTTACTGAAAACTATCTCACAGAATGATTAATTGGCTAAGTCACCAATTGACTATGTTTTCAAGTTTTCTCTTTGTAGCCATCTTGCAGCCAATACGGGGTGCAGGAGAGGAGTGAAGTGGGAGCAGTGGGGAGATTCTGTCCTTTCAAGATAGTAGCGTACCTCTGCTCCCTCTGAAACTGTTAAATTTTTTAAAAAGCTTTTTCAAAACTTATTTTGAGAGAGATTGAATCCCAAGTAGGCTCCGCGCTGTCCGTGCAGAGCCCAATGCGGGGCTCCATCTTGCGAACTGTGGAATCCTGACCTGAGCTGAAATTAAGAGTCAGATGCTTAAACGACTGAGCCACCCACGTGCCCCTGAAATTGTTTATTGATTCACCAAAGACTTGTTTCAGTTAACAACTTAACATTTAAAAATATAATTTGTGCTCTATGGGATATGTATTAGCCAAAAGGCCAGATTATGCTATAGTAACTCTGTGTCCTAAAATAGGAAAGGTCTATTTCTCACATATGGTTGATACTAGTGCAAGTTGGGGCTTTGGAAAAAGCTCAGATACTCAGGGACCCAAGCTGATGGAGGATGATAGAGACTCTACTCTCTTATAGATGCACTATCTGGAACACGTGCCAATATACAAGCAGAAACTAGAGACCCAAGCTGATGGAGGATGATAGAGACTCTACTCTCTTATAGATGCACTATCTGGAACACGTGCCAATATACAAGCAGAAACTAGAGAGTCACTAGAGACTTTTGACTGTTTCAGGCGGGAAGTGATACATGTAATTGGCGAGAACTAGTCATGTATTCCTACCTAACTGCCAAGGAGCTAGGTCCCTTTTACTGACTGGAGACCAGGAATTGGTGACCACTAAGATTATTAACACACGGACGTAATCATTTTGGGGGCTTTTTCTGAATGAAGCTTTACGTTTGCTAAGTTTTTTGTTTTTTTTTTTTTTTAATTATTTTTTATGTTTTTTTAAATTTATTTTTGAGAGACAGAGAGCGACAGCGCGAGCAGGGGAGGGTCAGAGAGAGAGGGAGACACAGAATCTGAAGACAGGCTCCAGGCTCTGAGCTGTCAGCACACAGCCCGATGCGGGGCTCGAACCCACGAACCGTGAGATCATGACCTGAGCCGAAGCCAGACGCTTAACCGACTGAGCCACCCAGGCGCCCCACGTTTGCTGAGTTTTGTAACCACTTGATTTCCTGCCGCTGGAGGCTCGGCAGGGGAGGCTGTGTGCCACGGCTGAGGATTAGGTGTGTTCGGTTTCCTTTTCTGCCTTCTGAAGTGGAGCAGGCAAAACTTGCTGTTGGTGCCCTTGGTACCCTCCCCCTGCCCTTCACAACTTACTTACACACCACAACGTGCTCTGTGGGGCACGCAGGAGGGCAGAAAGACCTGGGGTTGCTCTGAAACCCGATGGTAACTAATGGGGCTTTGATAGATTGCTTGTTTTGTGAGATGAATCTCAGAATTGGCTTTGGGTGATTTGGTGTTTTGGTGAATTAACCTAGAGGCCGAAATTATAGACTAGCTCTTTTTGCGTTTCTTCATTTCATTTTAATATCTTATTTTTTTCTGCTTCGAGTTCTAATTGACACATACAATTCTAACATAGAGTGTGGAACATGATATCTATATTTGATATATGTATACTATCAAGTTAATTGTATGTCATTTAAGTCGAGCATGAACTTATCATCAGAAAGGATGGATAATTTTATCAGCTAGCTGATGACAGGCTGCAGTTTGGAAAGGGTTCGTTCAGAAAGCCAGTACAAGGGCAGCCAGTATTAGGAATGTTTTGGCTCTGGCTGTGGGGGGGATGGGAAGAGAGCAGTGGGGACTGGGCAATGCTACTAGAAGTAGGGCACAAAATTTTTTTTTAAGGTTATTTATTTTCAGAGAGAGCACGTGAGCAAGGGAGGGGTGGAGAGTTCCAAGCAGCCTCCATGCTGTCAGCGCAGAGCCTGATGCTGGGCTCAATGCCGTGACTATGAGATCATGACCTGAGCCAATATCAGGAGTCAGATGCTTAACTGACTGAGCCACCCAGGCGCCCCAGAAGTTTTGTCGATCGCTCATCCTTGATCCCAGGCCTGATCTATGGGGACTAAGTTTTGAGAGTCCAAGGGAATGGGCCTCTCCTTTTGTTACTTGGTAGCTTCCAATATAAAGTAGCATTCTTAAAAACATATTTTCTATTCCATGTTGATTCTCGATAAACTAAATTAATAGTTCCTTTTCATGTTAAGCTTGAAAGCACTTTCTTCTAGCAAAAGATTTTTTTTTCCAAGATTTTATTTTTAAGTAATCTGTACATCCAAAGTGGGGCTTGAACTCACAACTCGTGAGACCAAGAGTCATGTGCTGTAACGTGTGAGCCAGCCAGGTGCCCCTTATAACAAATGATTTTTATTAAGCCAATTTTATATTACAATAATTAGGATTGGTATACATTTTGTTCTGACAAATTTTTCTTAAAAATTATATATTTTAAAGGTATACAACATGATTTGATACACATTGTGAAATGATTACTTCAGTCATGCTAATATATCTCCTCACATAGTTGACACTTTTTTTTTTTTTTTTTTGTGGTAAGAGCTTCTAAAAGCTGCGGTCTGAACAAATTTCCAGTATTCAATATGGTCATATTAGTTATAATCATCATGCTGTACATTTGATCTGTAGATCTATTCATCCCACATAACTAACTCTGTACCCTTTGATTAACCTCTCCCCATTTTTTCACTTCCCCATCCCTGGTAACTGGCATTTACGCTCTGCTTCTAGGTATCTGACTCTCTTAGATACCACATATAAGTGAAATCATGCAGTTATTTTTCTTCTTTCTGTGTCTGGTTTGTTTCATTTAGCATAACGCCCTCCAGTTTCATCTATGCTGTTGCAAAAGACAGGATCTCCTTTTTTAAGGCTGAATAACACTCCATTATACACACACACACACACACACACACAATTTCTTTATCCATTCATCCAACGACGGATTTCTTTATCCATTCATCCAACGACGGACACTTAGGTTGTCTCCCTATCTTGGCTATTGTGAATAGTGCTATAATGAACATGGGCGATTAGCTCTCTTTCAAGGTGCTGATTTTATTTCCTTTGGGTATATACCCAGAAGATGGATTGTTGGATCAGGTAGTCGTTCTAATGTTAAACTTTTGAGAAACTTTCATACCGCCTTCCATAATGGCTGTGCCAATTTACATTCCTATCAAGAGTGTACAAGGGTTCCCTTTTCTCTACAACCATGACATTTTTCACAGAAATTAAAAAAAAAAAACCCTCTAAAATTTGTATGGAACCAGAAAAGATCCTGAATAACCAAAGCAATCTTAAGAAAGAGGAACAGACATCAGACATCCTGATGTCAAACTGTATTAACAAGCTATAGTAATCAAAACAGTGTGGTACTGGCATAAAAGAAGAAACTTAGACCAATGGAACAGAATAAGGAGTGAAGAAATAAACTCAAGCCTATATGATGAACTTTTGACAAGGGCATGGAGAATGCACAATGGGGAAAGAAGTGTCTCTTCAGTTAATGATACTGGGAAAATTGAAAATCCATGCAAATGAATGAAATTGGACCCTTACCTTACACCATACGCAAGGATCAACTCAGAATGGATTAAAGATGGAAACATTAGACCTGAAACCATAAAAAATCCTAGAAGAAAATGGAAAACTTTTCGATTGGCTTTGGCAATGGTTTTTGGGATTATGGAACCAAAAATTCAGGTAGCAAAAGCAAAAATAAACAAATGGGAATTACTCAAACTATGAAGCCTCTGTACAGCAAAAGAAACAATCAACAAAATGAAAAGTCACCTGACAGAATGGGATAAAATATATTTGCAGACAGTACATCTGATAAAGGGTTAATCTCCAAAATATATAAAGAGTTCCTATTATCAATAGCCAGAAAAACACCCCAGATTAATTTTTGTTTTTTAAGGCAGGCAGTAAGGGATATTTGCCCTTAGAGCTCTTTTTTTTTTTTTTTTTTTAATTTTCACAGAAGTAAGCTCCACGCCCAATGTTGCGCTTGAACCCATGACCCTGAGATCACATCTTGCTTGCTCTACCGGCTAAGCCAGCCAGGCATCTGGAACCCAAATAACTTGATTAAAAACTGGGCAAAGGACCTAAATAGAGATTTTTTCCAAAAAAGACCTAAAATGGTCAACATGTTTATGAAAATTTGCTCAGCAATGCTAATCATCAGGGAAATGCAAATCAAAACCACAATGAGCTATCCCTCACATCTGTTAGGATGGCTATTAGCTGAAAGTGCTTTTGTTCACAGTATATTTAGAAGAGACCTTCATAGTAATTTTGTCCAATGTTTATACAAAGGTTTAAATAAAGTTATATGTTTGGATACTCTTTGTTCTCGGTTATCTCAAAATCCAGTTTTTAGGTTACACTGTATAAAATTGCTGATCAATTGTTTCATTGTTTATGCCCTTATTCTCTTGCTGTTGTTGGTCTGTCCATAGGTTCATCAATGAAAAGACCAATGGGGGCAACCTGGGTGGCTCAGTTGGTTAAGCATCCAACTTTGGCTCAGGTCATGATCTCACAGTCTGTGGGTTCGAGCCCCGTGACTCTGAGGTGCTGACATCTCTGCTGACAGCTGGAGCCTGGAACCTGCCTCAGATTCTGTGTCTCCGCCTCTCTCTGCCTCTCCCCTGCTCGTGCTCTGTCTCTCTCTGTCTCTCAAAAATGAATAAATGTTAAAAAAAAGAAAAATAGAAAAAAACAAAAGATCAATAGATGAGCAATCAGGGAGAACTTGTAGTTTGGGATCTGCCAATATTAAGCTGCATGACTTTAGGCAAGTCAATTAACTTAATCTGATGACAGGTACACTTTTGTAGTTCTCTACATCCATTCTTTTAACAGTTTTTAAAAATTAATTTTTAATTTAAAAAGTTTTTAATGTTTGAGAGAGCATGAGCGGAGGTGGGGGGGATGGGTTGGGTAGAAGGGGGTGGAGAGAGTGACACACAGAATCTGAAGCAGGCTCTGAGCTGTCAGTGCAGAGCCCAACACGGGACTCGAACCCATGGATCGTAAGATCGTGACCTGAGCCCAAGTCGGATGCTCAACCGACTGAGCCACCCAGGCACCCCTAAGCCAAAGTAATTCTTAACCTAGTTCACTTTGGGAAGACCCTAAACACAAATGGTAATAATTTCTAGCTACACTTAATTTCTGAGGCTGGAGTGGACACTGAGGAGATAGTGAGGGTTCTCTGTAAACTGCCTTAGGAGGGTACACGATAAGGAGAAGTGAAACTGCCTTACCTTGAGAAGAAATGCCCTTGTCAGGGCTCTCTTTCACTGGGAGTCCTGAGAAGGCCAGAAGTAGAGTGAGGATGTAGTCAGTTAATGACTTCATAAATTATTCTTTGCATGCTTTTAAGAAGGATTTGAAGTGTTAGTAATTCTGTGTAGTGTGGAATGAGCTGCTATCCCTGAGCAGCCCTAGCGTCTTTGGCTTATATCTGTAACCCCGGAAGAGCTTCAATAGCTGCAAAGATCTACTGGCCACCTCACACCCCACTCCTGGCAGAGGATGCAGCCTCCTTTAAAGTCTTAGCCGGGGGAGCCTGCGTGGCTCCGTCGGTTAAGCGTCCGCCTTCAGCTCAATCATGATCTCACAGTTCGTGGGTTTGAGCCCCGCATCGGGCTCTGTGCTGACAGCTCAGAGCCTGGAGCCTGTTTCGGATTCTGTGTCTCCCTCTCTCTCTGCCCCTCCCCCACTTGTGCTCTGTCTCTCTCTGTCTCAAAAATAAATTATATAAAAAAAATTTTTAAAGTCTCTGCCGTATTCTAGGATTTGGGACCGCCGTTTTTTTTAAATGCTTTTGAGCAAAGTTCGATGAGTACCTTTTGGAGACTCGGCATCATGAATCTGGTTGCTAACCCTGGTCTGACTTTGTACTGAAGATGCTGCTCGTGACCAAGATGCCCCTTGATTTGTATTTGGGGTTATGTCCTGTTGCCCCACTTGCCCTAGATAGAATTCAGATTCTATGTCTTTGCTCCCAACCACCCATTCCAGTCTTTTAAAAACTTTCTTATTTTGAGAGACCGAGAGCAGAGAAGGGAAGGGGCGGGGGAGGGAGGGGGAGGGGGGGAGAGAGAGAGAGAGAGAGAGAGAGAGAGAGAGAGAGAGAGAATCCCAAGCAGGCTCCCCACTTGCAGTATGGAGCCCACTGTGGGCCTTGAACTCCTGAAACCACGAGATCATGACCTGAGCTGAAATCAAGAGTTGGATGCTTAACTGTCTGAGCCACCCAGGTGCACCCCCATTCCAGCCTTTTAAAGGAGTCATTGATTTATTGAAAATGGTTGATTGTTTTTACAAATAGTCTATTTAGATTTCCCATGGGTTAGACACTGTTAAATGCTGCCCAGTCCTGGTGGTGTTTATCTTTCTCACAGGGGAAACAGAATAAGTGAAGAGGTCATTGTGATACAGTGTGATGTATTATAATCACCTAAGAGTGAGCGCAGGGGCACTGGGGTGGCTCACTCGGTTAAGTGTCCCAGTTCAGCTCAGGTCCATGATCTCCCATTTCGTGGGTTCGAACCCTGCCTTGGGCTCTGTGCTGACAGCGCAGACCCTGCTTCGGATCGTCTGTCTCCATCTTTCTCTGGCCCTCCCCTGTGTGCTAGCTCTCAAAAATAAACATTAACAAGAAAAGTGTGAGCACAGGATGTTCTGTTTTGGAGCACATAGTAGAATCCGCTAATTCAGTGGGGCTGGAACTTTATAGAGGAGGTGATGTTTAATCTGAGATTTGAAAGATGCGTATACAAGTTAACCAGGCAGAACATGTTAGAAGAGATGAAATTTCTTGTACTTCTTACATGTTCAGCCCCATAACATTGTGTTGTTTTCCCTCCCTTCAGAGCATTCACTTGGCCCATAGATTAATATCTTGATGATTGGGGCACCTGAGTGGCTCAATTGGTTAAGTGTCTGACTTCGGCTCAGGTCATGATCTCGCAGTTTGTGAGTCATCCCTGTGTCGGGCTCTCTGTTGTCAGCACAGAGCCTGCTTCGGATCCTCTGTCATCCCCCTCTTTCCCTGCCCCTTCCCTGCTTGCACTCTTTCTCTCTATAAAAAATAAACATTAAAGAAAACATCTTGATAAGATCTGCTCATGTGGACTTTTTCTCAAGGATGTGCCCTGTGGGTCTCTCTGGTGTTGAGGCCTTAGCCAGTCACACTTCGTCTCTCTAGTGCTGGTTAGGAGAGCCTAGCATAGATCCATCTTGTGCTGCTGGAGAAAGGGTGTTATGAACTCTCCGGGAGTCTCTCTCATACGGGTCCTTTAAGGTGTGGCAAGGTGGCACTTTTCACACTCGTCAGATTGGTGGTGGTGTAGATGCCGACTGCACCAGTGCCAGGAAGACAGGGATACTTGAAGATGGATTTGAAGAAAAGTAATGGCAGAAGGTCATGGACTTCAGCCTGGGAATTGGGTTGGCAGGATGCTGGAAAGAAGCAATGCCAATGCCAGCTGATGCTAGCAGGTGTGGATCAAAGTGGCCAAGACCGAGAAAGGAAGGAGTTGGATTAGTGGCCAAAGTAGGATCATGAGCAGTAATCAAGTCCAAATTCTTTCCTGGAGCCAGCAGCCCAATGTGAAACGTTTTGAATTATAAACTGGAACAGACAGATGATGAACAGACAGCCAAGCAGTTGGGAAGCCAAGGTTGGTCGTTACTAGGGAAACAAAAGAAGTGAGAAGAGGTAGGGTGTTTGGATGCAATCGTATGGGTTCAGCCAGGGAGTTTTATTGGCAGTGCTTTTGGAGTGTTTCTTTTTCTTTTTTTTTTTTTTTAATTTTTAATGTTTATTTATGTTTGGGGGGAGGGGGAGAGAGAGAGGCAGGCAGAGGCAGAGAGAAAGAGAGACACAGAATCGGAAGCAGGCTCCAGGCTCTGAGCTGTCAGCACAGAGCCCGATGCGGGGCTTGAACTCCTGGACCGCGAGATCATGACCTGAGCCGAAGTAGGATGCTCAACCCCCTGAGCCACCCAGGCGCCCCTCGGAGTGTATCTTTTTTTACAGCAGTAACTCAGGGTTTCCTCCATAAAGTTAGGATCTCAGGAGGAGAATGTGCCCCTGTCTGGGATTAACTTTACCCTTAGTCCTTCTGGCCTAGTGTGATGTTCTGCTTCCAAAGGAAGGTGGACTTGATCATAATGACCTTGTCTGAGTGCTTCCCTGAAAGAGTCCATTTCTGAAACATTCAGTCTAATCCTTCTGTGCGGAGGTTGACATTAAGATTTCTAAGGACAGGAATAATGGAAACAGTAATTCCTAAAAGGTAGACTGATGCTATCTGTGATTAAGCCTTCACCGGTCTTCACAAATGTTGCAAAATGAGATTAATATGTAGTGAGCCTTTTATGGGGGGCGGGGCTGGGCAGGGTGAGATCTAGCCACATTGATATGATGTAGTTCACATATATTATATCTTCACCTTGCAATAATTTTATGTATATGTCCTAAAACATATAAATATAGTTTAAAGAGAAAAAATAACCCCCAGATAAACAAATAGGATATTTCCACTACCTTAAAATTCCACTGATGGGCTGGTCTTCCTCGATAGCTCTTTTCTCTCTTCCCTCCTGTCTGGGGGAACCCACTATAGACTTGTGATAGTCTTTGCTCTTCTTTCTCATCTTAGCAACCAGGTATGTATTCCTAAATGTGTATAGTGTCTGGCTGGTTTTTTGACTTGCTTCTCTGACTCAACATTACGTTGGTGAGATTCGCCCATGTTAGTGCCTGTTGCTGTAGTTTACTTTCTTTTCCTTTTTAAACATTTTCTCGTAACGTTTATTTAAGAGATACAGAGCACTAGCGGGGGAGAGCATGAGTGGGGAGGGTCTGAGAGAGAGGGGGAGACACAGAATCCGAAGCAGGTCGCAGGCTCCGAGCTGTCAGCACAGAGCCCGACGCAGGGCTCGAACCCACAAACCGCGAGATCATGACTTGAGCAGAAGTCAGCGCTTAACCAACTGAGCCACCCAGGTGCCCTAGTAGTTTACTTTCTCTTTAAGTTTGTTTATTTAGAGAGAGCATGTGCGGGCAAGCTCAGGGGTGGGGCAGAGAGAGAGGGAGAGAAGGAGAATCCCAAGCAGACGCTGCGCCGCCAGCACAGAGCCTGATGCGGGACTTGAACTCACAAACTGTGAGATCACGACTTGAGCCAAAATCAAAAGTCAGATGCTTAACTGAATGAGCCACCCAGGCACCCCACTGTAGTTTATTTCTATTTCTGTGTAGGAATACAACACGATTCTTTGGGCCAGTCCATTATCTATAGATGCTTGATTTTTTTTTTTCCAGCTGTTTTTATATAACAAGCAAATTCCATTATAAACATTATTTTCCTTGTCTCTCACTATGTATGCATGAGGATTTCTCTTGGGCATTTGCTCAGGAGTAGAAAGGCGGGGTTAAAGCATACACGCACGTTCAACTTCACATAGTAATGCCAATCTGTTTTCTAAAGTTTCTAGAATTTTTCTAAGGTACCTAAGCAATAGCAAAGCATCACATACTCAGCAGTTGGTATTTTGTTGGACTTTAACTTTTTTACCAATTTGGTGAATATTTGTGTGCCTATAATTAGAATTTTAATTTTGCATTGTGCTCATTGCTACTGAGGTTTTCATTAAGTTTTTCCCTTCTTCCTAAAAGTCCATTACATCCTTTGCCCATTTTTTTTTTTCTGTGCAGTAGGTGGTTTGTTTCATATTCATTTTTAGGAATATGTATAAATGTGTAAATGTATGCATACACATGTAGTGTTTTTCTGTGTTCTACATATCTTTCACACTGTGGCTTTTTATTTGCTTTACGGTATCCCCGTGAGGGGAGGTTCTTAATTTAAGTATTGGCAAATTTATCAGTTTTTTCTTGTATGACTTGTACTTTGTTTTATGAAGCCTTTCCTCACTTGAGTATCATAAAAAATAGTCTCCTTTCTTGTGTGGTAATTACTCTGATTTTTATCTTTTGCTTTTACCTGTTTAATCCATTGGGAACTTATTTTTTTGTGTACGGTTTGAGTAGGATTCGGGTGGTTATTTTTCCCCCCCAAATGTTCCAGCACCAGTTTCCTTGTTTATTTACAGTTTGTTTATTTATTTTGAGAGCCGAGAGAGCGAGCAAGCATGAGAGCAATAGAGACAGGGAAGGGTGGGGGAGGGGCAGAGACTGGGGTGAAAGAGGATCAGAAGCAGGCTTCCGCACTGTCAGCATGGAGCCCAACGTGGGACTCAAACCCATGAACTGTGTGAAATCATGAGCTGAGGCCGAAGTCAGGCGCTTAACCGACTGAGACACCCAGGCGCCCCTCCAGCACCAGTTTTTAAAAAGTCTGTCCATTTCCAGGGGTACATGACTGGCTCATTCAGTAGAACTTGTGAGTCTTGATCTTGTGGTCATGAGTTCAGGCCCCACACTGGGCACAGAGCTTACTTAAAACAAAGAGTCCATCCGTTCCCTTACTGATGTGCATTAACACCACTGACCTGTACCATGTGCCCATGTATGCACAGTTTGGTTTCTGGGCTTTTTGTTGAGTTCCATTGATTTATTGGCCTTTATCCTGTTGACCATGTTCTTAATTACTATGGGCTCTATGATAACTCTCAATACCTGGTAGGGAAATTTCCTCAGCTTGTTTTTGTCTGTCATGTGTGTCTTGGCTCTTTTTGGTCCCTTGGACTTCCTCATCAGTTTTAGAATTAGCTTGCTAAATTTCACAAAAGAGAAACAATGGGCGTTTGATTTCGATGTTAACTGAAGCCCTTGATAGTTTGAGAAAAAGATCGAGCTAAAACAAAAGACAAAGCAATAGTGTACAACACATTTTGCTCTCAGGCTTAGCTCATACAAAAGTTTCCTTTTCTTTCTTTCTTGAAAGCTCATTTATTTTGAGAGAGAGCGAGAGTGCGAGCGAGTGGGGGAGGGGCAAAAGAGGGAGGGAGAATGAATCCCAAGCAGGCTCTGCACTGTCAGGGCAGAGCCTGATGCAGGGCTCAAACTCACAAACCCTGTGATCATGACCCGAGCTGAAATCAGGAGACTTAACCGACTGAGTCACCCAGGCGCCCCCAAAGGTTTCCTTCCAAACCTCATCCCTGCTTGACTTCCCCTTAGCTCTTTGTTTTTTTTAATCAAAAATTTTGGTGGGGGGTCGGGGTGGGGTACAGTTGACTGCCAAGTTGTTACATTGGTTTCAGGTGTACAACATAGTGATTCAACTTCTGTCTAGGTTCTGCTGTACACGCCTAGGTGTGTTTGCTATTCTTAGGGTGGCTAGAGTCTAGAGTCTAGCCCACCTTTTTTAAAATTTCAAACGTAAAAGGTCTTTGTCATTCTTTTTGACAATATAATATTTGAACAATATGAGATGTCATCACATGACCTTCTTGTTTACTCAAGAATCAGTGAAAGTTGAAGAAAAAATTACCTGTTATTTTTTACTACCATGATAACAGTTCCAGTGGAAGAATTAAAACAGAACAAAACAAAGAAGTGCAACAAAAACACAGAGAAAGTCCAGTTACCACTTCTACACCAGAAAACATTCAAACACCGTGAAAAAGAAATGTATGCAGGTTACAAGCCAAACTATACCATCTGAACTAATTACTGTAAGCATGCCACAAATAAATACCTTCTTTTTAAATACTTGAGAGATTTCTTCTGGAAACTCCTCCACAGTTGATCCTGTGTAAATGCCTTGGTTTTTAATTGTGATACCATAAAAGTTATTTTGTTTCATCAGATTCTCGCCTCAGATCAATCAAGTTTTCATTAGTCTGTTTACGGCAGAAAATCCCCATGTTATTTCAAATTCATCACAATCCTCTGTTATTTTCTTTTTTTTGATTGATTGAGCTGAAGTATTCATCAACAGAAAGGTTTCTGGTCTACATCTCTCGGCATCTGAAATGCGTTTCACATAAAGGGGAAAATCCCATCTTGGGTCATCTTGTTGTTTGTGTGCTCCATTTCATTAATAAGGAATAACACAGCCTACGGAGAACATCAATAAATAAAATCTAATATACTTGTCTTCAAATTAGAAAAGACGAGGTTTATCTCTTACTTAATATTTATAAAACCTGAGTTCTCTCTTCTAGAGAAGTACTCTTTCATTTGCAAATAAACAAAAGAATTTGCTTGGCTAGCCCACTTTTTTGGCAGAGCCACTTTGCTGAGCAGTGAGTTAACATATCAGAAACATCTGTATTTATCTTACGCTGGCTTTCAAGGTTGGAAGACGAAGAAAGGTTCTTCAGTGCTATTGGGCAGTAGACTTAGTGGTCTGTAACAACCTCCCCCTCACTCAGCTACCCCAAAAAGCATCCTGTCACTCAAGCCCAGTCCTCCAGAAATGGTTATTTTATAAGGATGTGGCTTGCAGACCTTCGGATTTAGGTGATCTGTGCATTTGTTACGTCAAAAATAAAGATGGATGGAAACTAATATGGGTAGCCATTTTAAAGACCATTATTACTTGGATACCTGGGTGGCTCATTTGGTTAAGGGTCTGACTTTGGCTCAGGTCATGATCTCACAGTTTGGGAGTTTGAGCCCCGAATGGGGCTCGCTGCTGTCTGCACAGAACCCACTTCGGATCTTCTGTCCCTTTCTCTCTCTGCCCCTCCCCTGCTTGCTTGCTCGCTCTCTCTCTCAAAGATAGATAAATCTTTTTTTTTTTTTTTAAGACCATTATTACTAATTTCCCTCATTTTTAAATGTAAACGTTATACCATGAACTTAAAGTATTATAGACGTGATTTCAGACTAAGCCTAGTCCTTAAATAAATTTAATTGTAGGAGAAACCCAATATGTAGATTTCTGTTTTGAGTATTAGGTTATGCAGTTAGATCAACTTTCCTTTTGAAAGCCAGTGAACCCTGTGCAAAATATCTTGTAAAAGTCCCTTAAATTCTTCAATGGTTAGGAAAAAAATTACATTTTTTAAGCCAAAAAAGTGAGAGTCCAAACTTGGACTGGTAAACCAAGCTCTGCCAGTAGCATACACCCTAAGAGCAGCTTCTTCCAAAAAAGAAGAAAATGGGGTGATAGGTCTCTGAATGATTTCTGCCTGGTAGTTTGCTTTGCTGGATACGAACACAACTGTCACCTCTTAATCTTGGGTAAAATTCGTCTGGTCCGTTTTTTCCACCTTTTTATTGTCACTCTTTTTAGGTTCACATGGCTTCCATATGTTTATTGTAAACAGTGTAGAATTGAAATTTCTTGTTTTCCCAATCTGACAATGTTTGCCTTTTAACTGGAGTGTTTTAGATCTTTTATATTTATTATGATTACTGATAGAGTTGAACTTCCACCTATCATTTTATTTTGTCCTATCACAGTCTGCCTGGACCTTTCACTGTGGTAGTTCAAATAAAACTATGTATTTTACTTAACCTCAGGTGATTCTTGGGCCAACCAGTAGCTCATGTGATGAGATGTCCTTGTTTAGCCACTATTGTCCAAAGAAGAATGATAAAGGCTTTTTTTTAAATTAAAAAAAATTTTTTAAATGTTTTATTTATTTTTGAGACAGAGACAGCATGAGGGGGGAGGGGCAGAGAGACAGGGAGACACAGAATCTGAAGCGGGTGCCAGGCTCTGAGCTGTCAGCACAGAGCCCGACGCGAACCCAGGAACGTGAGACTGGGACCTGAGCCGAAGTCGGAGGTTTAACCCACTGAGCCACCCAGGTGCCTGATAAAGACTTTTTAAAAAAGTGTATTTATTCATCCTGAAAGAGAGAGAGGTGGGGGGAGGGGCAGAGAGAGAGAGAGAGAGAGAGAGAGAGAGAGAGAATGAATGAATGAATCCCAAGCAGGCTCCACACTCTCAGCACAGAGTGCAAAGTGGGGCTCCATCCCACAAACCGTGAGATATGACCTGAGCCAAGATCAAGAGTCCAATACTTAATGGACTGAGCCACCCACGTGCTCCAAGACAACAAATAAGCTACGAAATAACTACAAATAAAATATGTTGAGCTAGACTTCAGCCACTGGAGTAGGAAAAACAAATGTTGACGGAAAAGTCCAGCCTTATTGCCGGATGAGCCTTCTTAGAAGGAAACTTTTGTACTAGCTCTGGTTCATAGCAGAATGTGCTGTACACTGTCACTTTTGTAGATGAGTGGCCTGTTGTGCCTTTTGTTCCTCTGTTATCATGTCACCGAGCATGAATCATTGTTGTTACGAAAGGTACCTACACTGTTTGTTCTCAACGCCAGTAGTTTTTGTCAAAGAAGACAGTAATAAGGATTTTTCCCCCCTGGTTTGGATTAATAGTTCATGTATTTTTTAAATACCATATTTCTATTATATTAGTGAACAGAGAATTATTATAACTTTGAGACCATGGCTTCCATAAATGCTTATGTGAGATGCAAGAGCTGATAATTTAAATCTTTTTAAGGGGCAAAAAATTTCTATGTTTCTTTGAGATTAATTGAATTTAAACAGCATTAGGAAATGGTTAGGTGAATCCTTCTTTTATGTTTCTTTTCTACCTTGTATACAGCCAGATGGTCAATAAGCCAAGTGCAGACCACCTACATGCTATGTGACTTTAAGAATGTTGGATTTAAGGCACGGTATAGTGAACATAGACAACAATGTTGTATGTTAATGCACAGTATGGTGAACAGACAACAATGTTGTATGATCCTCATCAAGTTTAAGAGACAAGATCTTATTCCAACCACTAAAGGGAATGATAATCTGTGACATGATAGAGGTGCTAATTCTTACTACATTGGCAGTTATATTACAACATATAAGTGTATCAAATCAACATGTTGTATAGTTTAAATGTTCACAATGTTATATGTCAGATACATTTCAATTAAGAAAAAAAAACCTCGACTTATAATAGGTTTCAAAGAAGCCTACCTGTATCTTTGAAAACAGTGTTCTACCAATGAATGGGAGTTCTACCCATTCTGCAAAGTATGGAGAGAAGTGTTTAAGACCGCTTGGAATAAAGATGTTTCGGAGAATGCTAACAAACACTGGAAGGTCCTTTCTGCACAAATCTCTTTTAGATGTTTAAACTTCAACCATTCACAATTTTTTTCAGTTGATGGGGAGCCTGGCTGGCTCAGATGGTGGAACGTGCAACACTTGAACCTCAGGATCGTGAGTTCGAGCCCCATGTAGGTTGTAGATATTACTTAAAGGACTTTTTTTTTTTTAAGTTTTATTTATTTAGTGTAATGTGGCTCTTGTGGTCCTCTTTTTTTTTTTTTTTAACATTTATTTATTTTTGAGAGACAGAGACAGTGTGATCAGGGGGAGGGGCAGAGAGAGAGGGAGACACCGAATCCAAAGCAGGCTCTAGGCTCTGAGCTGTCAGCACAGAGCCTGATGCGGGACTTGAACCCACGAACTGTGAGATCGTGACCGTGAGGACGCTTAACCCCACTGAGCCACTCAGGCGCCCGTTGTGGTCCTCTTTTAAAATGAAGTGATCCTGGGTTGCCTGGGTGGCTTAGTCAGTTGAGCCACCAACTTCGGCTCAGGTCATGATCTCGCAGTCTGTGAGTTCGAGCCCCGCGTCGGGCTCTGTGCTGCCAGTTCAGAGCCTGGAGCCTGTTTCGGATTCTGTGTCTCCCTCTCTCTCTGGTTTACACCTACTAGTTTATTGGCCCTCTTTTCTGTGGGGGCAATAAAGAATACCTAAGTATGTGAACAGTTTGGGTACGTGAGGGGCTGATGTAGGGAGCATGAGAGGTGAGAAGTTTGAGGACAATCTGCCTGTGCGGTATAATGTTTGTGGAGGACTAGAAGGCCCTGCCCCCTAAAATTATCCTTCAAATTCAGTGGAAGCCTGTGACATGGGTTACATTCTGATACAGTAAGGGATCTGGGCAAGGAGAAAGATGGGGGGAGGGGGTTAAAAAGAAGGGTACAAGATTAGGTCTTACTAGGAAATCCAATGAATGCAAGTGTCAGATAGGCTTGTAAAACATCTGTAGCGCTGCAGTAGATGCCTAAATACCAACTTCGTGTCCCTGTCCTTTTCATAGGATTAAGTGCAAGGACCATTAATTGACAAAATGAACCCCTGACTGCCTGTCTTTAGAGTGAGAAAACGTTAAAGCATGTGAGGGTGGATCGTGTAATTTCTTGGTTTGAATTCTGCTAAGAATGATGGTTACTTTAACTTCTGTGGAAGGTTTTTATAAACCAGCACAAAGCAGGTGGAAATCTAATTAACAGAACATTATTATGCCTGCTGTAGTGTTGCTGAGGTTCACTAGTAAAATCACACAGTAAACACATTTTTAAAATCCAAGTTGCAAATTTGAGATCCCAGTAGATACTAGAATGAACTGTTGGCTTGAAAGACAGGAGTCGAGGGATGGGTGGCAAATAGTCTATATTTTTGTGTGTTAAGAAAGAGTGCATGCTCAACTCCTACATCGAGGCAAGGACAGCTGAAAAGTCCCCGCCTTAGCAGTTGTGAAATCATTCCCAAATAGCAGTGATTAGCTTCCACTGATGTGGGCATTTGGCTTCACGAATAGTCATTTTGAGATTGAGGTGGGCTTTCATTCCACAGGGGCATTTAACCAGAGCCTTTGAAAAGGGCTTCATTCGGTCTTTCTTTAAAGTGTCAAGGAACCTACTACTTAAATGGCCTAAGTGACCTGGGCCCTCTTGTTCCAGGCAACGTAGAGGTTTAATCTGTGACAGCCTTGTATGATGGCGTTGATAGAAGGAAAAGAAAATTGTGAGGCATGTACAAAGCTCTTCCGCCTCCCTTTATGGAGCGCTCCCTATGGCCTGACTCTTCTAGCCCCAAGGAAGGGAAAAAGCTCCAGCTTCCTTCAGAGTCCCAGCAGAAAGCAGGTGGTACATTCAAAGGGGGTGATTGAAGGGTATTGAATCGAGGGCCTTATTAAGGCTGTGTGGGCAGGGTTAATGGAAACAAATAAGGGTGGGTGAGGCACCCCCGAGGAGCTGCTGCCATTTCTAGCTCCGAAGGGCTTTGGGGAGGGAATCATTGCTGCAATTCTCCAAGAGCACTAATTGCCAGAGACGGCCACCCACCAGGGGTTGGGGCCTAGGATCTAGGCCCACAGCCACCGCTACCCCACTGCCTGGCAAGAAGACAGCCAGGTCTCCTGTGGGGTTTCCCATTGGCCATGCTCTGCAGGAAACCAGAGGGCAAAGGAGTCCTGCAGTCCATCAAGGTCAGCCTGTTGGTAGAGATGAAGGTAGAGAACAGCCGAGAATTCAAATATCTGGATGGGCAGACAAAATAATCTTGTGTTACTTCTTTAACAGTCACGAAGGAGTGGGGAGGGCGTCCTTTCTGCCATCACCACCTAGGACAGTCACTCTTCACTTCCAGTAGTCGGTGCCCATGCAGGCCCCCAAGGAAGCACCATGAGTAAATAATGTTCTCTGTCTTAAGGGGCTCAGTTGAGAAGGTCCTAGAGATTATGGAGATCCTGGAGGTCCTGGTTTCTCATGGTTGACCATGATAGCACGCCAATCAGCAGCACCGTTTTTTTTTTTTTTTTTTTTTTTTGTCTTTTTAATATTTATATATTTTGGGGAGAGCACAAGCAGGGAGGAGCAGATGGGGGCCGGGGGACAGAGGATTCACAGCAGGCTCTGTGACTGCAGACTCACTGACAGGCAGCCAGCAGCAAACCGATGTGGGGCTCAAACTCAGGAACCACGAGATCATGACCTAAGCTGAAGTCACATACTCAACCGACTGAGCCACCCGGGCGCCCCTGCAGTAGTGGTTTTTGAGCCTCTGTTGACCATCTCCCCTTCAATTTCATTTTACAAAGAGCATTAAGAGACCACTTTCTATAGGGAACAGAAAAGTATAATTCTCATCCAGTTGAAGAAAAGCCTATCTATCATGAAGGAAGAGCCCCCTTTGGAAGAGAGTTAAGTAGAAGGGTGGATAAGGACTTTAATTCTCCCTTCCTTTCTTGGCCCTCACACTGTTCTCTTACTATCCATCCTTTTTCTCGTTGACCATATCTATTCAATAATGCCATTAAGCCAAATGAACATTATATTATCCTATTATGAAACACTTCTATGTGAGAAACTTGAGTCCTACTGAGACAAATGTTTCCGACTTGGAAAAAAAAATGTGTGTAATAAAAGCTTTACTGATGTATAATTTACATACCACACAGTCCATCCATTTCAATGAAGGGGCGCCTGGCTGGCTCAGTTGGTGGAGTGTGTGACTCTTCATCTCGGGGTGGTGAGTTCGAGACCTGCTTTGGGTGTAGGGATTACTTAAAAATAGAATCTTTAAAAAAATAAACACAGGACTTCTGGTATAGCCACGTAGTTATGCAAGTACCACCGTTATCTAATTCCAGAATATTTCCTCAATATTCCATTGTACACTTTGTTTATCCAGTCATCACTTAATGGACATTTGGGTTGTTTCTACTTTTGCCTATTACGTGCTGCTATGGACATTCCTGTACAAGTGTTAGCATGGACCTACGGGTTTATTTCTATTGGGTATATACCTAGTAGTGAGATGACTGGGTCATATGGTAACTCTAGGTTTAACTTTTTGAGACACTGCCAGACTGTTTTCTATAGATGCTGAACCGTTTCATATTTCCTTTAGCAATATGTGAGGGTACTAGTTTTTCTATATCCTCACTAACACTTATTATCTTTTAGATTTTAGTTATTTTGGTGAGTGTGAAGTGGTATCTCAATGGTGTTTAAAAAAAATTTTTTTAATGTGTGTTTATTTTTGAGAGAGAGAGACAGAGTGTCAGTGGGGGAGGGGCAGAGAGAGAGGGAGACTCGGAGTCCGAAGCAGGCTTCAGCCTCCGAGCTGTCAGCACAGAGCCCGAGGCAGGGCCCGAACTCATCAACCATGAGATCATGATCCGAGCTGAAGTTGGACGCTTAACTGACAGAGCCCCTCAATGGGGTTTAAAAAAAAATATTTATTTTGAGAGAGAGAGAGAGAGAGAGAGAGAGAGAAAGAATCCCAAGCAGGCTCTACACTGTTAGTGCAGAGCCTGACTTGGGGCTCAGTCTCACAAACAGAGATCACAACCTGAGCTGAAATCAAGAGTTGGACGCTTAACCAACTGAGCCACCCAGATGCCCCTCAGTGGGGTTTTGATTTACATTTCCCTGACGGCTAATGATGAGGAACATCTACTCATATGTTTACTGGCCGTTTGCATATTTCTGTGGAGAAATGTCTATTCAGATACTTTGTTTTATTTTTATTTATTATTAAAAATTTTTTTTTAAATAAGCTCCATGCTGGGCGTGGAGCCCAATGTGGGCCTTGGACCTCTGACCCTGAGACCAAGACCTGAGTTGAGGCCAAGAGTTGGGACGCTTAATTGACTGAGCCACCCGGGTGCCCCTTTATTTATTTTTTAATTGTGATATTTAGTTTGTTGTTATAGAATTGTAATAGTTCTTTATTCTAATACAAGTCTTTTATCAAGATGGGATTTGCAAATGTTTTCTCCTGTGGTTCAGTCATATTTTCACTTCCTTAATGGCATCGCGTGATGTAAATCTCTTTAATTTTGAAGAAATCAAATTAGTCTATTTTCTCTTTCATTGCTTGTGCTATTGGTGTCCTATCTAAGGAAATACTGCCAAATCCAAGGTTGTGAATATGGACTCCTAGGTTTTAGTCTAAGGATTCTGTAGTTTTGGCTCTTATATATAGATTGTTGATTCATTTTGAGTTATGATTTGTATGTGGTATGAAGGAACATGGGTCTAACTTTTTTTTCTTTTCATGTGGATATCCATTTGTACCAGCAAACAGATCTGATTTTGTTGACTTCATTAAAAATGTCTGTGTAGAATATACAGGGAGTTGGGGAGAGGGCTGTTTCTCACTAAAGAACTCATTTTAGGAGGGATGATAGGCAATAGTGAAACAACATGGCAGTAAATGCTCCTATTCATGTCCACGTTCTGCGTCTTGGAAGATAAAGCAATCAGGGGGATCATGAGGATTAATTTGATGGTACAGAAGGGTTAATGTTGCCTGGCATATACTTGGACCCAGACAATAGTGATTCAGTCACAAACGGCGTGACCATAGATGTTTACCTGGGATGCAACTGGATGCAGATGATTTGGAGAGGTCTGGGGAAAAGATAAAAAAAAAAATACCAAAAAAACCCACGAAAAACAGCCCAAAACACAATGAGTTGTGGTTGGGGGCAGGATACATATACATCCCTGTATTTAAATGGGAAATTCTAACTCCTATGTTCTTCTGGGGTCGAGATGGCGAAGAAAAAAAAAAAAAAGGACTCCTGATTTCTTTGAAGGGGATTCAGGCCCTCTCTAGTCAGGTTACAGGCTTGAAAAATTATATACTGCCCAGCTAAAAAAGGAAGCCTCCATATATATATTTTTTTCATCATCCAAAGACCATGAATACACAGGACAATGAAAAGATATTTGGGATGTTTAGGAGAGAGTAAACACCTACAATGTTTACGTTTTTTTTTTCTCCCCCAAGAATTCTCCTAATTTTTTGGCCTTCATTTCATGAAGACTTTTTCTAACCAAGTGGAGAAAACCGTTTTCTTCACGGGTGTGACCAAATCCCCAAAGCCAACTCCTGGCCCTGTTCTGCCATTTTGCAGCTTCCGCGCACCATCTTCTCAAGTGCCAGACAGGGTCTCTCCGGTTGCTGGCCTAGGATGAAAATCACGTCCCCTGGATACCTTACAGGGTCAGAGGCTTTAAAAGGTTCCTATTGAAAATTTGATTGTCGTGGTTTTATGTTGTTTATCTGAGAGAAAGGGGAGATGTAGCTAATTTGAATCGCGCACAAACCTAAAATCAGATGGTATTGTTTATTGCGCTTGTTTACATCGTTGTTGCATAATTAATATAGCACATTATGGTCCAAATTAACATTGCTTTCTACAGCTTAGTCTGATGTTTGGCAAGGTGACATTTTCTTGATGCTGTTGCCAGAAACTCCAGTGTTGGTTTTTTGCGTTTTGTTTTGTTTTTTAATTTGGTGAGTAATTCACGTGCACCCTAAAATACTGTCCTCCTCTGATTTACAAACAAAAGATGAAGGCCATCATGAAGTACAAGATTTTTAGGCTCTGCCAGCCTCCGTGCTATGTACCTCCAAGTGCAATTAGCGATGCTTTTAAAAATCCAAGTTGCCGGTGACTGAGCGATGGCCTCCTGAGTCTGTGGCTTGGGTGGGGCTAGGAAACAAAATCAATCTCTTTCTCATGAAAAAGGTGCATGAGATGGGATTTCTCTACTTAATGTGAAAGTCGAACGGGGTCCGCTGTTCATGCCTTCACATTTATCAGGGTTGGCAATTTTCAATTTTTCTCCACTCATACATCTTTAAAAATGATTAAAAGTAATTTTCACCATGAGGAAATGCTGAAGATTTCCACTGCAGCCTTTGGTGAAAGGGGGGGGCTTGCTTACATACTTACATTGGTCTTCTCTTTTGGGGCCACGTGTTCCAAAGACAGAAAAATCTTCCATTAAACAGTTCCCACCATTTTGTTAAAAAAATCAAGATTTTGATAGGGTTTTTAATAGAGCTGGTTAAAGCTGCTAAAGAAGATAAACTCTTTTGATTTGGTGGATAGTTTTAGATGCCAAGGAAATTTGTACCCTTAGCAAATGCATCCCGATTTTCCTTTTTTTTTCACGACTATAATGAATTGTTAGTTGTCTCAGCAGTGCATCGGTCGGGGGCTACCTCATTTGGCATTCTGTTTTTATTAGGGAGAATGCCCAGGACGCTGGTAATACAAACATTGCCTTCAAATATAACAGGTATTTAGTCTCTCAGCATAGCATTTTGCCTGTGGTAATTTCTCCGTTCATTTCCAACCCCCCTCCAAGTAATGCATATGAAAATGATTAATGATTATACCTTTATTTTTATTTCTTTTGGAACTGCCAGCCCTGACTATTTACAGAAGATCATTATATTTTTATAGATCTTAAGCACATCTGCTGAATCAGCAAAGCAGAGAGCTCCAGCAATTTCACTGATTATAGCTGCATCTTTTGGATCTTGCAAACAACGATTACCAAATCACTTGGGAGAGGGGGGAGGGGAAGACCCTGGGTGTTTGAAAGGCGAGTAAATACAGTGGATGTTTTAAAACATATCGATGTGATAAGCTGTAATAAAATGGAGCTCCACGGCAGCCCCAGCTCCTTAGAAGTCCCCCAAATACAATACTTCCCCAAATGAGTTTTCACTGCTAGTTTCAAATGGGAAAAGCCAAGAGTTGGGAGCGGTGTGGGTACGGTTCTTTTCCAGGGAGCCTGTCTCTTTTTCTTTTGTTTTTAAAGATTTTATTTTTATTTTATTTTAGAGAGTGAGAGCACGAGCGGGGAGAGGGAGAGAGAGAATCTCAAGCAGCCTCTGCACTCAGCACGGAGCCCGATGTGGGGCTCGATTCCATGACCCTGGGATCATGACCTGAGCTGAAATCAAAGAGTCAGCCGGTCAGCCTGGCTCAGTCAACCTACTGAGCCACCCAGGTGCCTTTTAAAGATTTTATTTTTAAATAATCTCTACATCCCACATAGGGCTTGACCTTTAACAACCCCGATATCAAGAGTCTTACGCTCTGACGGAGCCAGACAGGTGCCCCAATATCTCTCTTCTTAAACACGGTTTTCTTGAAGGTCTCTCGGCCTTCTGTAGTGTATCCCTTGGTGGCATTAGTGGACCAGGCCCAGCTGCAGGTGTTCATCTCAGCTGTGACGATCATAGCCCGTCTCAACAAATCCAACCGCCCCGCCCCAGCATCTTCTGCCTTTCGAATAGAAACACCAAAGACTTCACAAGTTTTCCACATTTGTTTTCCTTTTTTTTTTTTTTTTTTCTTTTTCTTTTTATCCTATTGATCCCAATTTGGGGCTGGTCACTTGGGTGGGATTATATATTATCACATATGCTAACCTTAAGCTCTTCCTGGACTGCATTGTCTTAGCAAGGAGGATTTGATTTGACTTATTGTAGACAACAGACAGACAACATAATTATGTAAGATTATCTACAGATCATTATCTAAGTGCAGGCAGGATTCACCTTCTCAGCTTACCCCTTTGTGTTTGGGCTGGGAAAAGAAAAGAACGTGCTCTGGCATAGCAGAGGAAACACCTGCTTTGACTCTCTTCTAGAATCTTCCTCTTGGACAGGATTTATCTGTAGGCTTAGAAGGGAGGGGGCGCTAGTAGATCTGTCTGGTCCCTTGCGCACCTAACCTTGGATTTCAGGGAGGTGGTTGATAATAAGGGTAAGGCTGCGGCAGCTCTGGAACCCATCCAAGTAGGTAGTGCGTGACCCATATGACAAGTATAGATATTTGAGGGGTAGATACTAGAAAGTCACTTATGGAAGGTACTGGAGATCCAGGTAGGCAGCTATGCTATAAAGCTCAGGGAGTGTTAAGGTCCGTAAGAGCAGGGCTGGGGAGCATGTCTCAGAGACTAGAGGTTGTCTGTTCTCTGCTGTGCCCTTCAACCGTCCCTGTCACATGCAGCCTGCCTTGGGACTGCAGAAGTTTCTGTAGCCTGAATGAGGTCAGAGACTTCTATCACCAATTCTATTCCAGAAGGAAGCGCTGACAAATGACAAATGCTAGAATTTTCTCTGGGCTTCCCATCATGCCATGTGAACAGGGCACCTGAATGTATGACAGACTGGTCCTCACCCCCTCTGCTCCCCACTTCACCATGAGGTCTGGCTGCTCTCCTCCCCGCCCAGGGGAACCGTCAGGCTAATGGGACATGGATCAAAAGTGACTGGCATTCTAAGAGTCACACAGAACCATGCAATGCTTATCTCCCCAGTCCCTGATGAATATGAAATTAAAACCGTAGAACAACGCAAGTCCATTTTCTGGGAGTGAGCTGGGCAGAAGGAACTCAAGGATCCTTTCATAAACTTCTCTGGTTTTGATTGACCCTCTACGTGAATAATTCTACTGTCAGGAAAGCATTGAAGTATTTTATAGAGGGAGAAAATGTGTGAGACAGGGGCGCCCGGGTGGCTCAGTCGGTTAAGCGTCTGACTTGGGACTCCAGCTCAGGTCATGATCCCAGGGTCATGGGATTGAGCCCTGTGTCGGGCTCTGCACTGACAGCATGGAACCTGCTTGGGATTCTCTCTGCCCCCTCCTGGCTTGTTCGTGCATGCTCTCTCTCCCAAAATAAATACTGAAAAGTGAGTGAGACAAAGGGCCCTGTGTCAGGAAGAAACCTTTGAGCGGACGTGTTTACCTAGCGTTCAAAGCCATCTGGCCCTACTCTCTGAGGCCACCCACAACCTTCAGTCTCTGGAGTTGCTGCTACCTCTTATGATTCCCCCTTCTCCTTGGGTCATCCCACTTGCACACTGCTTATATATTTTTTTCCACTTTCAGTATCTTCTTTCTGAGGCCAAGACCATTTCCCAATGAAGTCTTAATCTTAACTCTCCTGGCGTGGTGGTTTTGAATTCCTGCTACCTTGCAACCACTTGTAGTTCGCATGACGAAGCCATCCGGACACGCTGCACTGTTAATTTCTGATCTTCATTTCAAACCATTCTCTTTGCAAGTCTCTGGGAATGCAAGGACTCTATTTTTGCACATGGAATCTGGATGTTTCTTCCCTAAAGGAACCTTGGTATTCCTGAATGCTGCTTTAGAAAGCCTGGGTTGCATTTAGAATTTCAAGGGGATGGCTTCTGAAAATGAAGAACAGACTAGCGATTCCTGAACTGTTTAGAAATGATGATGTTTAATGCTTCTTAAACAGCAATAGAGAGGGGACACTTAACAAGGGAAATGGTTTGCTTTTGATTCTTCTGGCAGTTTCTGAGGCTCTGAGATGATGACTTGAATTACTAAATAGTCACTCCATCCGTTCCTCTTGGTGCCAATTACCATTTGTTTAGGTTAGCACATCATTGTTTTCCTCCCTCCCCGCTGTCTTGCCCCTCTAAATTCTAACTACCAGAGAGCTACCAAAATGGTATTTCCGAAACACAATTCTCTGTCACTGGCACCCCCGCCTAAAACCCGTCGATAGCTTTTCTTCTACAAGCTGAGTAGAAAACCTCCATGGATCCTGTCTCCTTCTGTCTCTGTCCCTCCCCCACTCACTCGCGCGCTCTCCCAAAAATTTTAAATAAAAAAAAAAGCCTCCATGCTCTGTCCCCTTTGTCTGTCCAGCTCTGCAGCCTGCCATTTGTCACCTCTTCCTACTCTAGTGACTCCCAGGTGCTTATAACCTAGTCCCACTGTCTGTGCTATTCAGGACCCAACCCCTCCATCTGAAACACTCTTTCTTCTTCCTCTTTGTGAGTTTAATTCAGATTAATCATTTAGGATTCCTCTAACGTGCCCCCTCTCCTGGGCTACTTTTCTGATCTCCGCCCACCTTCAGGTGTCTCTACTAGACTTTCTCAACACTCACCATCAGATTGTGTACCTCTTGAGTCCGGTGTCTGCATCTGAGGCAAGGTAGCACAATTAAAAAAATTTTTTTTTTCTTTTAACGTTTATTTATCTTTGAGAGAGAGACAGAGCACAAGTGGGATGGGGCAGAGAGAGAATGGGAGACAGAATCCAAAGCAGGCTCCAGGCTCTGAGTTGTCAGCACAGAGCCCGATGTGGGGCTCGAACCCACGAACCGTGAGGTCAGGACCTCAGCCGAAGTCAGACGCTTAACCGACTGAGCCACCCAGGCACCTCGAGGTAGCACAATTTTTAAATGCACGGTCTCTAGGGCCAAATGGGCTGGTCTAGATCCTGGCTCCACCACTTATGAGTCCTAAATCTCTCGAGCTAGTTACTCAATCTCCCTATTCCTCAGTTTTCTCTTCTGTAGAATGGGAATAATAGTGCCTTCCTCAGAGGACTGATGTAACGAAGAGATTAGTTAATACATACGCAGTGTTCAGAACACTTCCTGGAATCTTGTGAGGACCTAACACTTAATTGTGATTATTATTTGTACACCCAGAACCCAGCGCCTACCCTGGTGAAAATCAGGGACAACGTATGGCCTTCTTTGGTGCAGGGCCATCTTCTGTTTTTTATAGTGAAATTGGCATAACATAAAATTAAGCTTTTGAAAGTGGTATTTAGGGCATTCCTGTGGTTCCAAAACCTGTTCATCGCCCCAAAAGGAAACTGCATAACCACATACCCATTAAGGAGTCAACTCCTCATCCCCCCTCCCTCTAGCTGTCATGTAAATAAACTTTCTGATGCACCTCCTACAGAGGATATTACAAAAATAGGAGGTAGCACACTACAAATGGACTTGCACTTCAAAATTGCAACGCTTGAAAAAGATGGACCATCGGGAGTTTAGCCCGTACCCACCGGGCTGGTCAGGTCTCATGAAAGGAGTTTTTAAGCCCACCAGCGTGGCACCAAGTGTTCTACTCTCCTTTCCTCTAAATAATACAAGATTTCTTTGAAGGGGCACAAAAGTGACCGTTTTCCTTCAATCGGGGACTTTAGAAAGAAAGCATTCCACATTGTATAAGATGTGCTTAATGCAGTCTGGCCTTTGGAAGGCCACCATCTGAAGTATGTACTGACAAGAGAGAAGAGTCTAGAGCAGGTGCTGTTGACAGCAGCGTTCCTGTGTGCCATCCCTGGCTCAGTGACTCCAGAATGACATCGGGTCCCCGTTGAAAGAGCCATTCACGCGATCTGCTGCCCACCAGCTCAGGCCATGCATATTCATAATTTGAGAACAACACTGCCTTTAGTAAAGGACGTTTTGACATTTGTTAGGACCCAGCTATAGCTATTGACTTCTCCCTCTTTGCACGGCCAGCTGCTGCCACTTTTCTGACCCTTTCAAAGCCAGTTCCACTCATACATTGAGACCGTTTCCTGCCTAGTTGGGGTGGGGGGAGTGGGGGTGTGTGTGCGCGCGTGCCCGCACACGCATGCGACAGCCCTCTGGCAATGAAACTCTGTCCCAGCATCAGGCTTGTATGATTCCTTGTATATAATGTGACTCCCTGTATTGTTCCCCCCTCAGAACTCCTACAGTCCAGGCTATAGAGACCTACCCGTTCCCTTTGCTTTGACCTTCTAGATACCTGAACCTCAGTTTACTTTGGTTGATTTTGGCAACCAGAGGGAATGTATCTCTGCCTGCTCTTCCCAGCGTCCAACCTCTGTCTGGCCTTTTCTTCACTGTCCTCAGAATCCTGACTTTGGTGCTGCCTGTGTCCTAACGCGAGAACTTATTTTAGATTTACATCTGACAGGCGATATTGTAACGTCCACGTTAAAGTAGTATTTGCGTTAAAGTAGGTTATACAGATCAGAATGTATATATGAGGGATAAAAATCAAAGAAATTTATTGTGTGTGAAGGGTAGTATCATTTAAAAATCTATTATCAGATTCACTTTTATTTTCTAATTAGGGTGATAAAATTCAATCAGTGCTCTTATTTAATGCCTCATTGTAGGAAGCTTTTTTTTTTTTTTTCTCCGACGAATATAATGGATGTATTTCAGATGAAAGGGATTTCACACCCCGAAAAATCTCCCCTCTCCTTAATTAGATGAGGAGCCCTGTAAAATGCCTGTTGCAGCTTCTAGGCACTGGGGATTTGCCTGCCCCAGTGGCTCTCTGCTGTGCAAGATACATGAAAAGGAAAAAGCCGGGGCTGCTTTTGTGCGCTTCAGATCTGGTCATGGTACTCGCTGCATGATTTATGTTTGGGAGAAAAATCGGTCTCTTCTGCAGACAGGCCCGAAAACTGGGGGAGTCCAGAGAGCAGCGTCAGGCATGTAGGGAGAGGAGGAGAGAGCAGCCAGGCCCCCCGCGTTGGCTGATTTTACAGGGTACAGTCAGCTGGACCATGAATGCAGTTGGCTCTCGTCGGGGTCAGGCAGGTGCCAAATCTCCCCTTGCGTGAGGGTGGGAGCGAAATGTCAAAAAGGGAGGGGGCGGGGTCTAGGGATGGCCCAGGCTTCATTCCATCCTCTGCCTCTTTCCACGGAAGGCTGGTCACCTACACCCCCTTGTGCCTCTGTTTCCTCACCTATGAAATACTCGATCGGTAAGGTCATCGACCTCACATAGACTACCCGGTGTAAAGCAGGTGCACGATGCATTTTTGCTAATATTCCTCTGATTATTATTTACCGCCACAATAGGAAGCGGTGTTGTCCCGTCCTGGGTAAAACGTGAGTCCAGCATCAGAATAACTGGGCTTCTATTCTGGTCCCACCACATACCAGGTTTTTGACAAGGGCTAAGTGGCTTCGCTTTTGTGTCCCTCATCTGTCAAATGGGGGAAGTGATAGTCCCTGTCTGACAGGATATTTGGGAGGGTTAAATGAGCTCATGTACATAAAGCAGTTAACATCGTGCCTGGCACGTAGCGAACACTCAAATATTAGTTGCTAGTTTAATTATCCCTGAGGAAGCCATCACGATAATTAGTGACGAGTCAGGCCTCCTTGAGGTTTTTTCCAGCCTAACGATTAAAGGGTTCCTGCATCATTCTCAGACGACTCCATTGCTTGCTTTCTTGTGACGCCATAAGAACGCTCTTTGTTAGAACACTAAGTAAGAAGAGAAGCAAGGAATGAAAACATGATCAGGAACGTTTTTTTTTTTTTCCTTTTTAAAGGTTATTTATTTGTTTTGAGAGAGAAGGAGAGAGCGAGTGGGGAAGGAGCAGAGAGAGAGGGAGAGAGAATCCCAAGCAGGCTCTGCACTGTCAGAGCAGAGCCCCATCTCACCAACCATGAGATCACGACCTGAGCCGAAGTCGGATACTTAGCCCAGGTGCCTAGGAATAAGTTTTTATGCAGCCTGGGTTCTGTTAGCCAAGATTGCTTTTGTGTAGATAGCTTCTGAGACTTGTATCGATGTTGAACTTTTATATATTCGTACGTATATTAAATGTGCCATATGTAATAATGTGTAGTTAGTATTATCTCTCCAAATGTATAAGTTTTATGAGAGGTCTATTGAGCTATAATTCACATACTATAAAATTCATTTTATTTGAAGTATAAAATTCACTGGGTTTTAGTATATTCACAGTGTTGGGACCAACACCACATAATATATTCACAGTGTTGTGTGACCAGCACCACTGATTTGAGAAGTTTTTTTTTTTTTTAATCACTCCCCTTGACCCCCACCTGCAAGAAACTCAAACTCATCAGCGATCATTCCTTATTCCCCTTAACCCCCTCCAGCCCTAAGCAACCATTAATCTCTCTCGGTCTCTGTGGAATTGCCTATTCTGGAGATTTTATTTATTTATTTATTATTAACAAAATTTTTTTTTGTTTTTAAGTAATCTCTACACCCAACGTGGAGCTTGAACGTAGAATCCCGAGGTGCCCCATCTAGACGTTTCATTGAAATGGAATCCCGTAATGTGGCATTTTGTGTCTGACTTCCTTCGCTTGGCGTAATGTTTTCACGGTTCACTCATATTGCGGCATGTATTAGAACTTTATTCGTTTTTATGGCCGAGTAATATTTCCTTGTCTGGTGCTTTCCCATGCTTCCGTACTCTCTGCCTTTACCCTCCAACTTGTTTGGTGTCCTCAGGGTGGTTGTTCCTTCCCTTCCCTGTCCCTAATAGAAGGGGTTTGGGGGAGTGGTGGGCAATGTGAGGCCCGTGGGAAGGAGTGGATACCAGAGGTGGTTTCGGGGGTGCATCACTATATCGGCTCTTGGATGTTAGCATCTGTGGACCGTTCGAGACCTACCCAGTTGTTTCTTTCTTATTCACAGCAAGACAGAAGAGTCATTGTCCCTTAGGCGCAGACAGGCAAAACTATCTTACAGCTTCCTGTGCTCACGCAGATGTGCAGTGTCCTCTGCCTGCAAAGAGCCCAGAGAAGAGGGCTAGCCAACAAATGTTGCCTTGCCTTCTCTACCATTTCAGCTCTTTTATTTAATTTTTTTATTTTAGAGAGCATGAGTGGGGGAGAGGGGCAGAGGGAGGGAGGGAGGGGGAGAGAGAGGGAGAGAATCCCAAGCAGGTTTGACACTCAGCACAGAGCCCGACGCGGGGCTCGATCCCATGACCCTGGGACCGTGACCTGAGCCGAAATCAAGAGTCAGACAGTCAACTGACTGAGCCACCCAGGCACCCCTATACCATGTCATCATGTCTGATTATGGGACATTTGCGGCTCCTCCAGAGCTCTCTCTGACTAACGGAGCAGGATAGTGACAAAGTTTCTGAATGGGGTTAACATCTGAATTAAGATTATTCTAAAGTGATCTATGGCATGGTGGGAAAATACTATTGGTATGTACTTTGGATGCCTCCTTAGCCCCTCTCTCCCTCACTTTGCTCATCTGAAAAATGGGATAATAGTAGTGCCTATCTGAAAGAGTAAGGCCGAGGATGAACGGAGTTTAGTCCAGTTCCTGGCATATAGCAAACTCTTCATACGTAGGAAGTTGGGTGTACCTGAAGAGAACACCTTACTTTGTGTAGCAGTTACTGGCTTTTGACTTCGGATTCAGAGGTTGGACTCTTGGCTTCACCACTTATTTATTTATTTCTTCTAATGTTTATTTTTGAGAGAGAGACAGTGCTAGCAGAGGAGCGGCAGAGAGAGAGACACACACAGAATCCGAAGCAGGTTCCAGGCTCCGAGCCGTCAGCCCAGAGCCCGATGCGGTGCTTGAACTCATGGACCGTGGGGGATCATGACCTGAGCCGAAGTCAGACGCTTAACCCACTGAGCCAGCCAGGTGCCCTGTGGCTTCATTTATTAGCTGTGACCTTAGGTGACCTCTTTAAGTTTCCTGCCTCATCTAGGACCAGTTATGCTTTCTAGGTGTGTCGAGAGGTTTAGCTATTTTCGGAAGCATCTCAGCCCATGGGAGTGGTTCGATACACAGCAGTTGTTGCTACCGAGAAGGCAAAGATGTCTTCAGTTATCATGTTTACACCAGTCCCCATGAGCTCCTTGCCTTCTCATTGTTCACAGAGTAAACTCTGGCCTTCTCTCCACGGCCTAGAGAGTCCCACCCCATCTGGCCTGCTTACCTGACCTCCCCTCCAGCAACTCTCTCCCTGACTTGCTCTGTTCCAGCCACAGCTGGGCCTTCTTGTTATTCCTCAGTCACATCGAGCTCTTTCTTGCTTCAGGTTCTTTGCATTTGCTATTCCCTCTCCTTTTATCCCCTGATCCTGCAGTTGGAGGCTCCTTGTCATTCACATTTTCATTCTCCTATTCTGTGCTCAGAGAGTCCTCTGCCCACCACCCCACAGAGTTTCCCCCTCTCTGACTCACGCTGCTTTGTTCCTCTGTTTTCCGTTTTTAAAAATTTTTTTAATTAAAAATTTTAAAGAGGCTCCATGCTGTCGGCGCAGAGCCTGATGCAGGGCTCGAACTCACGAACCATGAGATCGTGACCTGAGCCAAAATCAAGAGTTGGATGCTTAACCAACTGAGCCCCCCAGGGATTCCTCATTGCGGTGTCACAGCATCTTGAACAGGACTTTTGGGGAATAGTAGAATGAATATTTGTCGGATGGACGGATATGGCGAAGATCTTCACTTTGGCTTTCGGGATCGTCGTTATGGCCGAGAGTGGTATCCCGCCACGGTATGGAACTGTCTTCAGATGACCTGCCGATACCTTATTAGAACAGATTACATCTCTACCTGGAAAAGAATCCTAACATACTGTCCTCTTGCATAGCATTTCTTTGTAGAAGCTGCATCAGATATTTAAAAGTATGCTGTGTATATGGCAACAACTTGTGTGGCTGTAAGCTAAACCTTTTTTTATTGTTAATATTAAATTACCCACATAATTTCCTACGCCTCACCTTGAATGTAGATAGAGCTTTGGAGTTCTGAGTTCAGTGAGACAGGCTCTAGGAGGTATTAGGAATATTAGACACCTGGCTTTATAGGTAATAAATAATGAGGCAGCGTTGGGGACATTGTTTGCATGTAAACCTATGGGTGCAGATGGTAAGTCTGCTGGCATAAATTAGCAAAGTCCATAGAAAAGCCTGGGCTTGACAATTTTATTGTATATGGGAGGTTATTAAGAAGATAACTGAAGGTCCGTGGGAAAAAAAGCAGTGGCACTCTGCTATTCCTGCAGAAGCAACAAAGGCAGAATGTCCTTGACCGAGGCACTTGGTTGGTTTATTTTTCTGTATTGGGCCAGGCGGTGGTGGGGGGAGGGTAGTTGAAAATATTAGGCAGGAAAGGGTCTGAAGATAAACCGTGATGGGGCAATCTCTGTTGATTGCATTTACCTGAATCCCTCTGACCAAGTAGAGAGCCTGGAATTCTCCCCCGAACCTCTATCATCTCCTGGTCACGAATCCTCAAGGCTTGGGCTTCTCACTCTTCTCGCAAAGCCACTAGAGCTCATATGATGGCAGACTTGAAGTGTGAAGAGTTGAATGTCGAGAGGAGCTCATCTGATGCTCCCAAATGCTGATTATTGGCCTCTGGAGAATGTGATTCACAGAGATGTGGATTTTTATAAGCTCCGTGCGTATTTCTTTCTTTTTTTTTTTTTTAAGTTTATTTATTTTGAGTCGGGGGTGGGGGAAGAGCTGGGGAGGGGCAGAGAGACAGGGAGAGAGAATCCCAAGCAGGCTCTGTGCTTGAACCCATGAACTGTGTGAGATCATGACCTGAGTCGAAACCAAGAGTTGGATGCTTAACTGACTAAGCCACCCAGGCACCCCGGAATTAGTGCTCTTCTTCTTCTTCTTTTTTAAATTTTAATTAATTAACTAATTACTTTGGTGTTTTTATTTAATTCTTCATTTTTAATTTACATCTAAATTAGTTAGCATATGGCGTAACCATGATTTCAGGAGTTGATTCCTTAATGCCTCTCATCCATTTTGCCCATCCCCCCGCCACAACCCCTCTAGCAACCCTCTGTTTGTTCTCCACATTTAAGAGTCTCTTATGTTTTGTCCCCCTCCCTGTTTTTATATTGTTTTTGCTTCCCTTCCCTTATGTTCCTCTGTTTTGCATCTCAAAGTCCTCATGAGTGAAGTCATATATTTGTCTTTCTCTAATTTCGCTTAGCATGATACCCTCTAGTTCCATCCATGCAGTTGCAAATGTCAAGATTTTATTCCTTTTGATTGCCAAGTAATACTCCATTGTGTGTGTGTGTGTGTGTGTGTGTGTGTATATATATATATATATACACACCACATCTTCTTTATCCATTCATCCATTGATGGACATTTGGGCTCTCTCCATACTTTGGCTATTGTCGATAGTGCTGCTATAAACATTGGGGTGCATGTACCCCTTCGAGACTGCACACCTGTATCCCTTGGATAAATACCTAGTAGTGTGATTGCTGGGTCATAGGGGAGTTCTAGTTTTAATTTTTTGAGGAACCTCCATACTGTTTTCCAGAGTGGCTGCCCCGGTTTGCCTTCCCACCAGCAGGGCAAAAGGGTTCCTCTTTCTCCGCATCCTCGCCAACATCTGTTGTTGACTGAGTTGTTCATGTTAGCCATTCTGACAGGTGTGAGGCGGTGTTTTGTTGTGGTTTAGATTTGTATTTCCCTGTTGATGAATGACGTTGAGCATTTTTTCATGTGAATTTGTGCTCTTCTAAAAGAGATCTCACATTGCTCCTTAGCCCCTCCCGCCGCGTGCAGATGCACTGAGAAGTCTGCAGCCTGGGAGAGGGCCCTCACCTGACCGTGCCGGCGCCCTGATCTTGGTCTTCAGCCTCCAGAACTGTGAACGGTGAATTTCTGTTGTTTCTAAGCCACCCAGTCTCTGGTATTTTGTTACTGCGGCCCAAACAGGCTGAGCCACGTGTCCTAGCTACTGGTTTATACAGTTTAAATCTCTTATAGCAACTGAAAGTCCAATGAAGAAACTCAGGCACAAAACATCAGGGCAGATTTCAGAGCCCTTCCTCAGGCTCCAGCCTAATGCTTACAACACCTCTGTCTCAGCATCTGTTCTTGCCCGAATTGTACCCCATAGCAATAGGGGAGCTGACATCTGCCGAGCTGAGTTAAAGGAGGGTTTCACCAAGGAGATGGAATTTGAGCTGAGTCTAGAAACACAGGCAGGACATCTATAGATAATGTTGGAGGGGGACGTACAGTCTGGAACAAAGTAGCCATATGAACCTCATCACCGGTGATGCGAAGAATTTTTCTAACTTGTTAAATACAGACCAGAACCAGTTTGGGTGAGGGGGAGGAGATGTGTTCAAAATACAGATTCATGGGCCCTAGCCTCAGAATTTTCAATTCCATAGCACTCGAGAACCACAAGGTTTGTTTTATGAGGGGAGAGAGGGGCTGAGAAAGAAGGAGAGTGAGAATCCTAAGCACGTTTCGTGTTGTCAGCCCGGAACCCGATGTGGCGCTTGAACCCATGAACCATGAGATCATGACTTGAACTAAAATCAAGAGTCAGACCCTTGACTGACTGAGCCACCCAGGTGATTTTGATACAGGTGTTTCATCCAGCACGCTTTCAGAAACACTGGCCTAAGTCCACTGATGGCTTTGTACAGATAAAAAAAAAATTGAGGCTCTGAGGGAATTGTGACCTGTTGGTTGACAAGATCCATTTCCGGGTGTGCTGTAAATGGTTCTTTCAGGTGAGCTCGGAGTCATGCTCCTTAAAGTCTCTTCTAATTTGTACTTGACTATAAATTTAATACCCTTTTTATGATACTTGAAAGAGCTGCGTACTTTCATGGTCTGGCCATTACTGCTGGCATTAAAGAAATGACTGTTACTGGTACTTAATATATCTTCCCCTGTTTCTTCAGGACTCTGAAGCACATATGTGGAGGTCAAACACCTGTTCTCCTGGGGTGGGTTCCACAGGCCATGGCTTGCCTCTCCCGTTGGGTGTCCCATCTTCCCTCCCTCGCTCTTGCCCCAGCCGTTTTGCCCATATAAAAAAAAAAACGGACAGTATCTTTACCACAAGTATCTTCCGCTGTTCCTTAGACCCCATGGGTCTCCAGATGCCCTCGAGCTCTAACTTTCAAGTTAGCTAAGTCTTGGAAGACAGGCAAGCAAGAGGAAGAGCAAACAGGGCTCTAGAAATTATTTTAAAGACTGAAACAGGGGAGATAATGGATGCGAGTACTAATAGGTACTTTTCTCCATCCCCGTCTTCATAGGGGAAGTGCCTGGGAGGTGGCAGGGACATGGGAGATTGCGCCTCTTCCCCACCCTTGGTTAATAACCACCTGAGTTCCTGCACGTTACCCCTCCATTTGGTGAAGGATCGCATTGTGGCGGTCAGAGGGAAAATGCATTATGGTTTCGCTTCATAATAGTGCATTGTCTCCTGTTTCTTTTGAGTTTGGAAGACTTGTTGCAAGAACACCCCAGAAGAGGATTTGTGAGGGAATGAAATGTAGTTTTTATGTACGATTTCCTTTCCTCATTAATAGAAGATGGAGGACTGAAGCACCATTGGTCCAGAATAAGAGTGTTAGGGCAGCTAATACATCTTCCACTTTGTCTTCCCGCAAGTCTAGGATGCATGTGGCAGTGAGTGAGTGAGTGGGGGGCAGTAGGAAAGAGACCGAAACCAGAATAGGCAGGATGAAGCAAGTCAGTTGATCAGGTGGAGAGGGTGAGCGCTAACTATTTTCCTCCCTCTGTCTTAGTGGCCAGTAGTACCAGCTCCTTTAATTGAATTCTTCCCTGCCCTAGCTAGGACGAAGGGTGTGATGTTTAAGGATCTCTTTTGAGTTTGGAGGTGGGGGATGAGTGACCAGGCGAACGGATTGAGTGATTTTTGGTATGCGAAGCTTCTTGCTAATTCTTTTGCATAAACAACGTGTAAGATCCACAAAGACTTGGGTCTCCTCAGTTGCCTACAATGCTGACTTGCTACAACTGCCAAGGGAGCTCCTTCTGTAAACAGATGATGGACACCAGCTTGGGGGAGAAACTTCTAGCATATAGATTGAGCTAAGAATACTCATTTAGGTTTAATAGAATAATTATTGAGATAATTACTGAGATAAATGGCATGCCACGTTAGTAATTGAATATTGCATAAACAAGATATAGTGGCGATAATTATAGTTCTACAAATACCTTAATAGATGTATTAGGAGAAGTCAGTGAGCCACAAAGTGTTTCCCCAAAGGTCATATTTCACGGAATCTATAAGGTGTCCCAGGCTGCAAATAACTATCACTTTGATTCTCTCTAGGATATATATAGTAAATAGAATTATGGTCTTGATGGTACCACCTTTTCCTCAGTTGATCTAAAGAGGTCTGTCGGCTAATAACATGTACTGGACATTGATTTGTGTGTTGACCTGTACTAGGATCTATGGAAAATTGGTATTTTATGGTAGTGAAGGCTAATTGAGTTAGAGTAAACATTGACTAGATGCCCAAAACATGGAAGTTATGGTCTATGGATATTAAATGGTCTAGAACATTCTTCACCTTATGGAGGTTGCTAGGGTATTAGCTAACACACTGTAATAATAAGTGTTAGGAGCCTTTCGGACTGTATAGCACACGGAAGACGGAAGCCTTTATAACCTCCAAATGTGTCTGAGATGAGCAACTATGATAGAACATCCAGACTTGGAGTCAAAGCCAAGCTCTGCCTGTTGTTAACTTTGTGACCTTGAGCCACGTACTTCATCTCTCTTGCTCTGCGTTCTCACCTGCAAAATGAGAACAGTGACCCCTCCTTCTCATAGCTGGGGTTGAGGATGCAAAAAAAAAAAAAAAAAAAAAAATCCAACAGGGAATTTGAGAGCACCTGATATTAGGAGAAACCCAGTCAGTGTTTCCTTGTCTTTTACGGATACAAACCAATTTGTATACGAGTGACTGAATTCATTAACTTGACTAATTTGGAACCAGATCCTAACCTCATTCAAATTTACCTGTTTGAATCCATCATTATCTTTTCCGTATGGTCACAGTGTCCTTAAGAGTGTACACTTGGATGGCATGCTTTCAAGTCGTGACTTGCCCGTTAATTAACTGTGACATGGAGATCAGGTTATATATTCTTGGTGCTTGAGTTTCCTCATCTGTAATTTGAAATAATCCTAGTACTTGCCCCGCAGGACTGTCCTAAAGATTTTATCCTACATGCAATGTTGCTTTGGCATGGTCCCTGTCCAAATCAAGCACCCAATTGTTAGCCATCAACCTTGCGTTGAAATAAGAGGCACACAGCAGATTGATACAGACCATAGACAATGGGGAACGCTAATGGTGTGGGCTGTGGAACCTCTGATGTGTTTGGCTGCCTCATTCATGCTCCACTTTTCAAGTGGTATTTTGGTACTGGGAAGTATCACTTATCATTATGACAAAATTATAAGGCCCATTCATCTCTGCTTTCGCTCAACAACCAATGGTCATTTGGGTGTGCAGTAAGTACTACAAAATTGCTAGTGCTAGAGAGACAGTTATAAACAAAATATCACGGTTCTTCCTCTCATGGAGTTTGTAATTTCGGTCCTTTGTGGAGTACTATCCTTGGTGCTAGGAAAACGGGCACCAGTGCCTTGGGATGTTTACAGTCCAGTTGAACCGCCTTTCATCCTTTCTGGCCCAAGATGACATTTAACTGGAAAAATAATATAGTCTAGCCGGGTTGATCGGGACTAGGAATATAAAAATAATAAAGTATGGTGTGGCTGAGCGCCATGTGAGTGACACAGATTATGCTAGAAGAGTTCAAAGGAACTCTAATCATAAGTGTTTTCTTTGCATTTCTATTTGTAAAACTACTTTCACAAGATTTCTCTGGTGCTTATTCAGCTCAATATTAACTATTGGTGAGATGTACAGGTGGTCATGAGATCATTTAAGAATATAGCAAACAGGGGCTCCTTGGGTGGCTCAGTCACTTGAGTGTCCGACTTTGGCTCAGGTCATGATCTCACCGCTCGTCGGTTCGAGCCCCGCGCCGAGCCGTGTGCTGACAGCTCAGAGCATGGAGCCTGCTTGGGATTCTGTATCTCCCCCTCTCTCTCTCCCCTCCCATGCTCATGCTCTGTCTCTCTCTGTTCCTCAATAATAAATGTTAACAAAAAAAAGATAAAAAAACCGAATATGGCAAGCAATACGTATTTGTTCCTTCATTGGGACTATATAGGCTATAAGTTAGCCTTCTGGGCTAAAGGTCAACATTTTTCTGCTTCTATTCCTCCTCCGTATCGTATGTAAACGTACATAGTTTTGCTTCTTTACCAACGTTTGCACCTTTTTGTTTTCTTACCGCACCAGTGGGGTCCTCCAGAAAAATACTGAACAGAAGTATAAATAGAGGACATCTGTGTCTTATTTCTAAATGTAAAATAAATGCTTCTAATGTTATCCTAATATTGAATGTGGCTTTTGGTAGACCTCTTTTATGAGGCTAAGGAAGTTCCCTTCTATTTCTAGTTTAATACAAATTTAGATTTCTTTCCTACAAAGTATTACTTTTAGCTTTTTTTGTGACTGTATATGGATTCTTATCATGTCCCCCCCTTTTTTTCTTGTCTTTTTGATGAAGGTATAGTCTTTTAAGGGTGCCAGGTTTATCCTGAGTTCTCATTTTCGACTCCTTTCCTTGCAATGAGCCATGACCTTATCTTCTGTATGTATGTGACCATTAAAATTCAAGATTCTAGTTAAAGGATACCAACAGATACCTTTATGGCTGTGCTAGCATCAGGTCATATGCTCACTGCCCTGGTTTTCAGGTTCCTTTTTATTTTTGGTCTTTGGTGATTTTTTTTTTCTTACTTTGACAAGAGTTCAGCTAAGCATTTATAAGCTTGACTTTTAAATAAAATTCCTCATCTCTGGATATTCTATAGCAGGACGGTTTTGGGGGTTCCTAGTCTACTACATTATTGAAACATGAAGTTTTGTACATTGCTTCTAAATGGGACAAAAGTGGAAATGACCCAGCTAATTTTCTTTAAATTTTTTTATGTCTTTATTTTATTTTGAGAGAGAGGGAGAGAGAGAGAGAGAGACAGAGACAGAGCTCAAGCAGGGGAGGGGCAGAGAGAGAGGGAGACGCAGAATGTGAAGCAGGCTCCAGGCTCTGAGCTGTCAGCACAGAGACCAACACGGGGCTCGAACCCACAGACTGAGATCATGACCTGAGCTGAAGTTGGACGCTTAACCTACTGAGCTACCTAGGCGCCCCAGCTAATTTTCCTTAAATATTTATTTTTGAGAGAGTGAGCGAGCACGCTGGCAGGTGGGGGGCAGAGAGAGAGAGAGAGAGAGAGAGAGAGAGAGAGACTACCAAGCAGGCTCTGCTTTGTCAGCGCAGATCCCGATGCAGGGCTTCAACTCACAAACCATGAGATCATAACCTGAGCCAAAATCAAGAGCTGGACGCTTAACTGACTGAGTCACCTAGGAGTCCCGACCCAAGTATTTTTCTGATGGATTAACCAATGGCTTGTAAATGTTTGGCACTCAATAAATGAAGGGGTGCTTATTTATGGAAAAAGAGTTTGATTTCAGATATATTGAGCGTGTGTGCATGCGTGCGTGTGTGTTGAGATGGTAGAAGAACTTGCCCTGTGAGATTTTTGGCTGGGGATGTGGGAATAAAACTCTGGAGAAAGGCCAGGTCTGGATGTATGAACTAGGGAATGACTTGCAATAAGGCAGTAGTTGAGACTCTGATATCAGCTGCTGTCAGTGAGGTAGACAGTATAAAATATGTCAAGTGGGTTTATGATTTATCCCTGATTGGGGTGAAAAGAGAAAGTAGGATAATGAGGACAGTGTGATATCATCAACAGCATGGAAGGAGAGAGATTTTAAGGAGGAAAAGTTTAAGAAGCTGGTCAATAGAGGGGCACCTGGGTGGCTCCCTTGGTTAAGCGTCCTCATCTTGATTTCTGCTCAGGTCATGATCTCAAGGTTCGTGGGATCGAGCCCTGCATCAGGCTCAGCACTGACAGCATGGAGCCTGCTTGAGATTCTGTCTCCACCTCCCTGCTCTCACTCTCTCTCAAAATAAATAAACAAACATTAAAAAAAAGAAGTTGGTCAATAAATTCAGATCCGGTGTAGAACTCAAGATCCCTGGATTTGCCTGAGAATCGCTTTATTCCACCCGTATTTATAATCCCATGGAAGTAAGTACGTTATATAATTTGCTTTCTATCTATGATACAATTTTCAGCTTGAGTCTAATCAAAATATCATAAAGAATGGTTTAAGTTAGGATTTCTCTTCCGCATGTGTATGTTTTTTTTTTTTTTGTTTATACCAATGTGTACACACAGAAACACCTCTTTGAAAGTACAGCTTGCTATAAACATCTCTAAAGGTGGCTGTAGAAAAGCCACTTACAGTTTTCCTGCTGTTGGAAAGCCGCAGTATACCACTTAAATATTTTTTAAATTGTTCAGAGAAAAGGAACGTGGCCCCTTAAAAAAAAAAATTAAATGGAATCGGAAGACGCATTAAGTTTGTTATATAAGTTTCTAAGGAAACCAACCATGTGTTAATGCCAACTAAAAGTCACTGGAGACACGCTGTGACCATGTGCAGGGTATGACCATAATCTTCTCCTTGTGTCCCTCCCTTTTCTTCCTGTTAACAAGGAAGGAGAATGTAGAGGCTAGCAACTTGGAAAGGAAAATAGGACTTTTTTAGAAGGGTTGTAAACTTACAATTACAGGTCTGACCTGCCAGTGGGTGTATCAACGGTTGAATGGAAGCTATTTGAAAGAGCTTTTTATGATAAGCTGTTTCAAAGCTTTAAAGTGCCAGAACCATGTACGGGAGCTATATATATTCTTATAAATTTGTAACTCTAAAACAGTATTCAGTGTGAGTTAGAGTCATTGTTTACTTAGGCATGAAATAAACAACTGACATTGATCTTAATGACAATGGCGGGTCCTTCACCAGGGCCACTTGGTTTTAGGTAGTATTGAAGTCTTAGTATAGATTATGCATCATGTTTTCTTTCATTTGGTTTTTTTTTTTTTAAGTTTATTTTGAGAGAGTGAGCGAGCAGGGGAGGGGCAGAGAGAGGTAGAGAGAGAGGGAGAGAATCCCAAGCAGGCCTGTGCAGATCCCCATGCAGAGCCTGATCTCCCGAACCGTGAGATCATGACTTGAGCTAAGATCAAGAGTTGGACTGTGGGGCTCAATACTAGGATTTGGAAAGCAGAAGATGTGGTTCTAAGTGAAACAGAGGATTCATCTGAATTTGTGGTCATGAGTGAGGGGAAGAATCAGAATACAGACCTCAAAGAGGCAACAAAAGTCAGTGTCACCGGGATAGTATGGATAGCGAAGCCCGACTGGCTCAGTGGGTAGAGCTTGCGACCTTTGATCTTGGGGTCATGAGTTCAAGTGTGACATTGGGTAAAGAGATTTTTTTTTTTTTTTAAACTAAAGGATGTTTCCAGATTGTTAACACTGGACTCCCAAACCTAAAATGTGACTGCAAACATCAAAGAAACAGAGTATGTATTTCGTTGTTTAAAATTATTTATTTTTATTAACGCTATTTTTTTTTTGCTTTAATATTTGTTTATTTCTCTTGTGGGGTGGGGCAGAGAGAGAGAGGGAGAGACAGAATCCCAAGCAGGCTCTGTGGTGTTAGTGAAGAGCCCGACGTGGGGCTTGAACCCACGAACTGTGAGATCATGACCTCAGCCGAAATCGAGAGTCGGCTGCTTAATCGACTGAGACACCCAGGTGCCTCTAATACTGTTTATTTTTTAAACACTGTATTTAAGATGGAAATTTCCTAAGCAGTGGTTGTAATGACAGTGAAAGGCACAACAGTATAGACCAGTTTGGTACCCATTGGGTTTTTGTTTTTCCATGCTAAATGGATTGACAAGAGTGGAAAACGAGATGGGAAAAAAACCTATCCTTCCACAATCAAAAAATTTTGTCTATGATAAAATCTATGTGAGAAAACTACTGTCTGAAATTCTGTTTACATGTAAACGGAATGAAATAAATGGGGCAGTATTTTTATTGCTGCGTCTAAAAGCTCTCATTAAGTTGGAGTGTTTTCTTCTTGTGCTAGAAATTTTTCATTTTTTGGATATCTTGGCATAAATTTGACCCCCTCCCCCAGCCAGACTTCTTATAACTTATTCATGGAACCTCAAAGGATCACTCCGTTTTCTCAGCTTAAGATACCAGTATTGGTACAAATATTTAAATCCCCGGTAAATCAAGTCTTTGTTTTTCCTGTTAAGTTACTTGAAATCACAAAGCAAAAGTCCAGTCCACGGCTGTGATTATCCAGCACTGTGTTTAGATTAAAATCTTTGTTACCTGATGTGGCGCCTGGGTGGCTCAGTCAGTTGAGCATCCGACTCTTGATTTCAGCTCAGGTCTGTGTGATTGAGTCCCGCATCCAGCTCTGCGCTGAGCACAGAGCCTGCTTGAGATATTCTCTCTCTCTCTCTCTCTCTTTCTCTCTCTCTCTCTCTCTCTCTCCCCCCCCCTCCCTCTCCCTCTCCCTCTGCCCCTTCTCCACTCATGCTCGCATGCTCGCGCTCCCTCTTTAAAATAAAATAGGGGTGTCCGGGTGGCTCAGTCGGTTAAGTGTCCGACTTCAGCTCAGGTCATGATCTCATGGTTCATGAGATCTGTGCTGACAGCTCAGAGCCTGGAGCCTGCTTCAGATTCTGTGTCTCTCTCTCTCTGCTTGCACTCTGTCTCTCTCTCTCTCAAAAATAAATAAACATTAAAAAAATAAAATAAAAATCCATGTTACCTATTGTCTTTATATGGGAAAAATTTCATCAGCAGGACCTGTTATATATTTGTCTTCATACTCCCCACCAGCCAACTGAAATGTCGGTGGGTTGGGATTTTGGGAGAGAGTGCTGTGCTCTAATAAAGGAAGGAAATGCTTCTGTAAGTGTGGGCTGCCGTGGTCTCAAAATAGCCTGTAGCCAAGGTGAGTGAGAGTTGCTTCTAGAAACTTGGAGCAAAGCCATGCTACCATTGCAGCCTGGCTTCAACCTTGGCTCTGTCTGGTGGGGCAAACATCTCTGACCTCTCTGGAGTGGCCTTCTGCTTTATCTCAGTTCATAGGCTGCTTATACCAATGCTCAGGTTACAGTCATTTTCCCAGGGCTGGTCTTTTCTCCAAGGGAGCTTGCTTGGCCAGACCTGGGGCTTCTCATCGATGCCGTATATACACCTGTGCTCAAAACCAGTATCCTCTGATCTCTTGGCTAAGCACAGCAGTGACAGAGTTGGGATCGTAGGGGTAGAATTTGGTCAGAGGTTGGATTGCTTCGTCCAAACCGTCCTTATGCATGGGGAGTGTGAGTGGTTGTAGGTAGAGTAAGTGGTCAGTTAAATGCTATGATTTGGACATGGTCTTACTCTACCTTACCCCCACAATACCCTCCTCATGAGCCTGTCCGAGAGCCTGGTATTCCACTATTGAAGATTCATCTAGTTTCGGGCCTGTAGGAGATGCCCAAATGTTAGTTGAATGAATAAGGGAATTGGAGGCATTATCTCTTAACCTAATTCACAATGAAGTATGATTAGGGAGTAGTAGGTTCCCAGATGACTCACTCATTTAAATACAATGCTTCTCAAGGTAGGGGGGTGGGGGCGTGCCTGGGTGGCTCAGTAGGTTGTTTCCCACTTCGGTTCACGTCCTGATCTTGCAGTTCGTGAGTTCAAGCCCTGCATCCGGCTCTCTCCTGTCAGCACAGAGCCTGCTTCGGATCCTCTGTCCCCCTCTCTCTACCCCTCTGCCACTCGCACTCTCTCTCTATAAAATAAATAAAACATTAAAAACAAAACCCACAATGCTTCTCTGGGTGCCTGGGTGGCTCAGTTGGTGATGCGTTCAACTCTTGATTTTGGCTCAGGTCATGATCTTGAGGTTGGTGAGTCCACATAGGGGCTCTGTGCTGCCGACCATGTGGAGCCTGCTTGGGATTGTCTCCCCCACCCCCTCGTCCCTCCCCTGCTTGCTTGCTCGCTCTCTCTCTCTCTCTCTCTCTCTCTCAAAATAAATACATTAACTTAAAAAGGAACAACAATGCTTCTCAATCTTGAATGTAATGATCATCTAGGGATCTTGTGTAAAGACAGCTTCTGGTGGCGGCGGGTGGGGGGGCACCTGGCTGGCTGGCTGGCTCAGTCGGTGGACATGATACTTTTGATCTCAGGGTTAGAAGTTGAAGCCCCACGTTGGGTGTACAGATTACTTAAATATAAAATCTTTAGGGGTACCTGGGCTGAGTGTCCGACTCCTGATGTTGTTCATGTTCCCAGGGTCAGACTCCGTGCTGAGCGTGGAGCTTGCTTAAAATTCAAAATTCTCTCTCTCCCTTTAGCCCTCCCCCGGCACTCATATGCTTTGTCTCTTAAAAAAAAATTAATGAAATCTTTAAAAAAAAAAAAATGATGGGACTGGACAAGACCTGAGAATCTGCATTTCTAATAAGTTCTTAGGTGATGCCCTCGCTACATCACACTTTTTGACTAGTAATGATCTAGGAGACCTTAGGGTAAGGGGTTTCCAACTTTTCTGACCAAAGAATCTGTGGGGGTGTTTGTTAAACATTTTTATTGATTTTTGAGAGACAGAGAGAGACAGATCATGAGCAGGGGAGGGGCAGAGAGAGAGAGAGGGACACACATAATCAGAAGCAGCCTCCAGGCTCTGAGCTAGCTGTCAGCACAGAGCCCGATGCGGGGCTTGAATCCACGAACTGTGAGATCATGACCTGAGCCGAAGTCGGACGCTCAACCGACTGAGCCACCCAGGCGCCCCATGTTAAACAATTGAAAACAGAGTCTCTAGGGCATAGGCTTGGGAATCTGTATTTCAAACAAGTGCTTTGGGTGATTTGCGTGATTGGAAACGTAACCTTAAGAGGAATGGGGTATCGGGTTATAAACCTGTATGGGGGGGCATTGGGGTGGTCCATGAGCCTCTTGGGAGTACAGGAGAGAATTAGAGAGGCCTTCAGGGCAGATTAGGAAACATATAGTTTAATTTGCTTTAGAGCCATTCCTATACATGGTCCGGAGTTAGTAGTGGGAAAATGAGAATTATTTGATACTTACTACCACAGAGCATTATTTGGTTTTCGGGGTTTTTGTTTTGCTCCTTGAGTCCATTCGGTATTTGCAAACAGCCGTGCTGATAGGCAAATCTTTGGGTATTTTAACTTTGAACGCTTTTTGTCTTCTCTGTGAGTTTTTAAACCTTAGCCTTTTCTTCATTGTGACAGAGGGAAACATTGCAAAACCTTATTTTCTTGGACTAATAAGACAGAGATGGGAGGGAACAGTCTATTGAGCAGGGCTGTCGAGGAGACTGTCATTTCTTTAATATCCATGCACCGAGCCGTGGGGCTGTGTGAGGCCAGGCAGTGGGATGGAGTCGGCGACATGCTTCAGTCCGCACCCATTCTGGTGTGATATTATTTCAGGCATCACCAACGACCAAGGCGAAAGCTTCTCAGGGAAGACGTTCTGAATGAGGTGCGCTCCAAGCGTGCAGACAGGAGCCAGGGAACTCTGGGCACAGTGAAAATACCACCGACTTGCCAGAGGCCACGTTATAAGTTGGTGGCATGGCTCAAGTGTGTATTAAAGTTTTCTTCTTTCCAATCCTGATGCTATAGGCTTTGGGCTCTCGATGTCCCCCGTTTTTCATCTACCCTTTGGAAAGATCTGATCTTCATGCTTCTGTCCTCCCCCTTCCCCCTTCACATCTGTTTATCTGAACTAGCAGCCAATGAGAGGGGAAGAGCTCTCAAGTTCTGGAAGAACAGAAAGGGGCTTCTTTGTGAATGGGCGTTAGACCTGTTTTTGGCAAGCTGCATTCCAGGATGGAAAGCTACAGGGGACGCGGGCCCTATTCTGACCCCTAGATCTTGTACTCTAAGACACTGTGGAAAAGTCTGGCATGGAACCTTCCAGTGAAGACACCTATATATGTATGTGTGTATATATATATACACGTATGTACATATACACATTTAAAAATGTGTGTGGCTCTTTTTAATGTTTATTTACTTTGAGAGAGCGAGAAAGAGCAGGGAAGGGGCAGCGAGAGGGAGAAAGAATCCCAAGTAGGCTCTGAGCTGTCAGCGCAGAGCCCTACTCGGGGCTTGATCTCAAGAACCCTGTGATCGTGACCGGAGCCGACATCACGAATCGGATGATTAAGTGGCCCCCAGAGTCACTTTAGAGGCTTTAGAGGGCCAGGAGTGGCACGTTTACACACACACACACACACACACACACAATGGACTCCATTGTTAACAGGTGCTAGCCGTGAATTTCAGGCAGTGGCCACTGGGCCAACAGTGATGCCTCTTTGAGGGCATATCTGCCTTGTCTGGCTGCCTGCAGGTGTGTGACTGAGGAATTTAAGTGTGTGTATGACCCACATTCTGTTTACTTATCTAGAGAACTCCTTTTGATTTCTATCTCCTACTTGCGGATAAAATGATACACAAGTGGTCAGATGGCATGGACTCAGGCACACTCTTCTCTGCTGCCTAAAAAGAAGCCAGGGGAGGTACCAACTCTGTGTTTGGGAGTTTCCAGGGGTGCCAGAAGGGCCTGATGTGCCCTAGGGTTTAGAGATACCAGAACAAATCGGGATTAGGGAGGCTGGGAGATGTCTTGAGGCCTGGGGCACTAAAATGTCCAGAACTTCTCAGCAAGATCATGGTTAGTTTTTAATGTGGAGATTACAACCGAGTATGTTAAGTGCCTGAGAGGAGCTTAGGGTGTTTCCAAGGCTATTTGTAAAGGGCCTGGGGTAGGGGGAGGTCGTCTGCAAGTCATGGATACTTGCTATGTTTTTCTTCCCTTTAACACTATCTCTAACGTCAGTCGTCGGTCGGCATTTCCAGGAGCCTCTTATCTGAGGTCATCTAAGTAGCCATGTGTGTCTTCATGCAACTTTCGAAAAAGATCTTTTGTATTGGATGTATGTCCATAACAGAAAAGGAAGACATTTTGGAAATCTCCAATATTGGTTTGTCGTGGAAATGTACAGCTGCACAGGAAAAAATTGCCATTTACAACAAACAAACAAAAAGACATAACCCCCAGTTCTAATTACATTCATTCCCATCCCTTGTCTTTAACTTTGCAGGACAAATTCACTTCCTATAGTCAGTCTCTGAAGCATTTTGATTGGCATTAGTACAAGAAAAGTAACTATTCTTCTGCTTCTTTGATACCTGTTTGAAATGCTAATTGACCGGCATGTGTCCCATCAACCTGCAGGTCCTCCCAGTCCATCCCTTTCCCCAGACAGGTTTGCATAGTTGATCAACTTAGACTTTATGCCAAGAAAACACGTACCTACGTGAGGTGGTGACCGAACCTGAATGTGACAAACACCTGAAAATGGGCGGCTCTTGGGTTTCTTGCTTCAGTTTCCTCCAGAAGGTTTCTCAAAGGAGACCAACCCCTTACAAAGGCAACAGTAAATGTTACGCAAATTAACACTCTGATGAGATGGGGATGACATTGGATGTGCATCTGAGAGAGTTCTGAGTGCTGAAGGGCCTCATTCTAGGGTGACAGGTGGGCAGATTCACAAGTAGTGTTTGGCCAAAGCAGCCAAGAAGCAACTAACCAACGTCTTGTCCACCCAGACGGGTGTGTGCCAGGTAGTCAGTGGAGGCTAGGGGAGCTAGGACCTGATAGAGAGTTTCAGGGGGGCAGTTGGGGCTGTCAGCATATGGGAGTTCCAGCTGGGAACTGGCGTATGGAGGAACAAGATACAGAGCTGGTTGGTTACTGGAATGTTCGGGTCGGTGGTGACAATGGAATCAGGAATACAGTAAAGTAGATGCTAAGTTACTGGTTTAGGGCTCTTATCTTCGCGTGTGATAAGTAGCGAAAATGCCATGTCTTGAATCCGTCTGATGTTCTAGAAGAGAAAACAGCCTGGGGGGACATAATTTGCCTAAGGTCACAGCTTAATTGCAATAGAACTGGCACTAGGACGTGCATGCCCAATCTACTTGGTGTTCATTCTTTAAAAAAATTTTTTTGAGTATAATTGGCACACAATGTGACATCAGTTTCAGGTGCACGACACAGTGATTTGACAAGTTTATACATTATACTGTGCTCACAGGCATAGCTCCCATCTGTCACCAACGCTACTTGGTGTGCTTTCCGTCACACTATAGTGCCCTTCTGCCTTGACCAAGGGCTGGTCTTGGAGTGCACGTTGTCACTGGCTAGGTAGGTAGGAGGTCACGGAAACCTAGCTGATGGTTTAGAAGGCTGGTGGCAGGCTCGAAGCCCGACCTTGGTCTCTTAGTGCAAGTGTCTATCCAGGATCAGGGTGCTGCTGCTCTGGCTGTCAGTCGTGGCAGGCGTAGCCTCTCCAGCGGCTCTATGATGAACACGTTGGGCTCCGTTACTTTGAACTTAAATAGAAGGAGAGTCAGGACCAGGCTCCTGTCTGCTTAAGTAAACATCACTTGGAATGCTCTGTTACAGGAAGCGCAAAGCCACTACTGAAAGCAATGAAGAGATATCACAAGTTGCTATGATCCTGGAAAAAAGGATAGTTTGACAGGGGAGGAAAATTAAGGTTTTGTTTTGTTTTTAAAAGTCTTCTCACATTCTTATTGCTACCCTTCTTGTCACTTTAGTTGGGGCCTCACCTGATTGAAACCAAGAGTAGGTGGCCTGGAAAAAAAATTACAAATGAGTGTGCCTCAATTGAGCATCCGACTTCGCCTCAGCCCATGATCTCACATCACAGTTCGTGAGTTCGAACCCCATGTTGGGCTCGCTGCTGTCAGCCTGTCAGCTCGGTGCCCGCTTTGGATCTTTCTTGCCCCCCTCCTCGCCTCCCCCCAAATAAATAATTCTCAGAAATTACACGTGGACCATTGCAAGGCAAGAGAAGGGGTGAGTTTCTTTAGAGTAAAGGGTTACAGGCTTCTCCTAGTTTTGCACATTATAACTTGCCTGCCAATCTGTCCCCAAAGAACATGACCACTGCCCCTAGGGATGCGTTTGTGCAAAGGGGATGCTTTTTGCACGATCCAGTCCTCTCGGCCAGCAACGTGTAAGGGTTCGTGGGTAAAGAAGTTTATAATGTGTTTCATGGTAATTGAAAAACTCTCTTAAAGGCTTCTTCATGCCAAATGCTTTGGGGAGCTCCTAGTTAGTGCAGCCGAAGTGGCCACTGCACAATTGGAGAAGGGGTGTCTTTTTGAGCCGGAGGCAAAGCATTCTAGCTCTTGGCTGCCTGTGGTCGGGGGCCATGCTCATTTTGAACACACTAAGAGCACAGATCTTCACGATCATATGGGGGTATAACCCAGACCACCCTGAGCATATGAAAAACATTTCTAACATTACATGCCTTCGTATTTGCTGAGGTATTTAATATTGCCTTGCGTTTCATTAAAATACGGTCCCCTAAGATTTGACCATATGCAAAATGTCTTCTGAATTCAAAAATTCTCAAGGGTCATGTCGCATGTGGCTTCAAAAGCAGCTTAGATGTTACGCATTCGGTTATTTGATTTCATTTTCTATGCATTTAAAAACAGGAAATAAGAGGTGATTCTCAGAACAGATTTGGAATTTCATAGTTGGCTACCCAGATGGCATCTAGATTATCGCTGGATATAAATGAATGGCTGTTTCAATCATTGGGAAGCTGATTGCTTCATGGTTGTTATGCTCAGAGTTCTGTATGTTGTACATTGAGAAGTTTTTGACTTGGAGTTAACACACCTTGTTTTTGAGTCCTAGATCCACTATTTGTAGGGCATTTTAATGTTTTATTCTTTTAAAAATAGACAAATAGATTTATAAATTTATTTATAAATAGAGAAAGAGAGCAAGCCAGGGGGGAGGGGCAGAGAGAGAGAGAGGGAGAGAGAGAAATTCCAAGCGGGCTCTGCACTGTCAGTGCAGCACTGTCAGCCCCGACGTGGGGCTCGAGCTCATGAACCCTGAAATCATGACCTGAGCAGAAACCAAGAGTCAGCCGCTTAAGTGACTGATCCACCCAGCCACCCCTTAAATTTTTTATGTTTATTTCTGAGAGAGAGTGAGCATGAGCAAGAGCAGGGGGTGGGCAGAGAGAGAGGGAGACAGAGGATCTGAAGCAGGCTCTGCGTTATCTGTGCAGAGTGGGAGGTGGGGCGGGGCTTGGACTCCCCAATCTTGAGATCACGGCCTGTGCCCAAATCAAGAGTTGGAGGCTTAACTGAGCCACCAGGCACCCCTGTAGGGCACCTTTAAGAAAGTTACATGAGATTCTTCTCAAATCCCTTGTTGGTAATTATAAAAGAGGGATACTGGTCTGAGCTAATACTTATTAAGTATTTTCATTTCACAGATGTGTCACCTGGGGGCACAAGAGCCGGGTCGCTTGCTCAGGGTGACCCAGCTAGGAATAGGAGAACTAGGATTCCAGCCCGGGCAGCCTCATTTCAGAGCCTGTGCTTTTTTAACTCCTAGTTCCAGGGGTTTTGAGGCTCAAATCAAATGTAATCATATGTAGGAAAGTGCTTCGAAAACTATAAAATGCGAGATAAATAGAAGGCATTGTAAAAGTCACTGAGCCTAACAGAAGGTTTTGGTTTCCTCTGAGGGAGTGTTGTCTTGGCAGTAGCAATGTGTTGGTGTGATTGGAAGGAAGTTAGAATGTACTCTGAATGATGCCTTGGCTTGAAATGCCTTCCCAGTTCAGTGTAGCAGAAAGTTCTGTGCTTCATTTGGGTTCTACTGCCAGTCGATCTCCTGATAGATAAGCTAGGTGACCTTGGCTAAGTTGGGTAATTGCTCTAAACCTTAAACTTCGTTAAGCATGAAGCAGGACAATTGGTATACACAATGGTTCTTAATTTTTTGGGACCCGAGAGCCTCCCGTATATTAGTTTATATACTCTAATCATGCCACAAGTTTTGTGCACAACTTTAGAGTTTCACAGACCCCCCCTGAAGCCCGTCGTTGGTTTCATAGACCCTGGATTAAAGACTCCCGGGCTAGTGGTTAGAAGTTCTTTGGTGCTCTCAGATTCTAAGTTGGGAATCACACTTAGTAAATTCATGATTTTGGAAAGTTCTTCACAGGAAAATGGCCTTCATAAATCTTGGAAAGTCTGTATGAAACCACTGTCCCGAGATGGTCAGAATCACATGACGTAGAGTTAGGAAGGGCTCGCCATTGATAGCAGTGAGGTATAGCGGTAATAGCTCACAAAAGGATTCTGCATTTCAATTTTATTTTGCTGAGGAACTTTTTTTGGAAGGGGAAGAGAGTCATCGCAGCAGTATCCAACTTGAGATATGAATCATACATTCAGCTTGGCTGTGCATTCAGAAAAGTGCTGGACTTACTGCTTTTAGTTCTGGAATCAGCAAAAGATGACAGCACCATTGCATGCCGGTCTGCAGGGAGCAGCAGTATTTTTTTTTTTTTTTTTTTTTTTTTTTTACAAGAAGCAAGCTTGGGCATGGAAGCCATAAAGAATTTAATATTTATAAAAGTAGACAATATAAGCCCCGACTGGGTGTAAGATTTGTGGGTGGTCTGTTTGTGAAACCTTTCTAATTATCGTGGTGAATCCCGCTGTGGTTGCTAAAAGTAAGCGTGTGCTGTAGCCATTTCCTAGTGTTTTGCAACAGCTGCCAGAGCTGTCAAAAAATTCCAAAGGCCATGAAATGGTAGAACAAACAGGAAGTGTTTTGAGTAAGCATCCAGTTCACCCTCTCATTTTACAGGTGAGAGCTACCGAGGTTCTGTCTCAGATCTGGTCCTTTGGAAATGGACTGAGACAAAAGTTTGAAAGCAGGAAATGCATCGGGGAGCACTTTCAGGAGAAAAGATGTAAGGTCTGTGAGTGATGTAGGATCGAGGAGATGGAGCAACTGAACCACGATGTAGTCCAAATAAAATCCTGCGCCTCTTCCGTAGGGATCTCACAACCTCAGAGCTGAGGTTGGCGGAGAACTGCCTTTAACCACCTGCACTGTCCGCTTGGTGCATGTGGGCTGCCCAGTGGAAGGCGCCAGAACATCAGACAGGTAGGCTTTCTCTTGGTTGCGGGCAATTTCTGGAGAGGGATTCAACTGTGAACCTTCAAGCAGCCAATATTTCTGGCCATTAGGGGAGTGAGTGCGTTGGTCCACAAGTGGGGTTCAGCATGGTGTTCCGGAACATTCACTACAGTGTCAGGGAATGGAGTTTGGACCACCATCATCTTTCACCTAGATGACTGCAGTAGTCTCCAAACTGGCCTCCTACCTTGAGTTTCACCTTCGTTCAACCTGTATTCTACACCGCACCTGATGTTACCTTCCTAAAATGCAATTCCTGTCATATTGCAATGGCTTTCAACTCTTGAATGTCTCTTTGTGCCTTCTGGATAGTCTAAACATCTTAGTATGTGGCTTCCCAGGCCCTCCACGATCTGACGTTTAGATTTAGCTCTTGCAATTTCTCTCTTGACCTCCACCTACCAATCACGGAACTCCTTGCCATTCCGTGAGCACATGCTATCTCTTACTCCCGAGCCTTTGTTCGTGCTATTATTCCTTTTGGAACACTCCAGCATACACACATGCCTAGGTAACTTCTAGTTCAGATGCCTGCTCTTTTAAGATGCCCTCTGTATTTCCATAGTATTCTATAATTACTCCTATTGTAGTTATCCTCTATTATACTGTATTGAAAGTCCCTGTTTACGTGTCTGTCTCTTCTCTATGCTGTAAGCTCCTTAAAGCAGGAAGAGTATTTTAGCATGCATCCCCTGAGCTTAGCACAGTGATTGGAACTTGGTAGGTACACAGCGAGTACCTGTCCAGTGTACTGGTGACTTGTCCAAGGTCTTACCCTGCGCATGCTCAGGCATTGGTTGTTTTTGATGTTTCGTTCATTTCCCATGAGGATGAACCATCTGACCACGAAGTTCCTGTGTTTGCGTCCACATGGAATCCTATTTGAAACCAGGCCACTGCAAATATAACGCAGAATCACATCAGAGATGAAAAAGCTGTAGCTGAAGTGAGAAATGTAACATCTCTAAAATGGCTGTGACCTATGTGTCAGAATCTTCTAGCTCTTCTGAAAGAAGATTTGAAAAGAGACTGTAATCCTGTGAGGGATGCGTAGTGACATGTGGAATCATGACCTAGCATTTGCAGCTGATAGGCTGGAGTATGGAAGTGTTAATCATGGTCAATAGGATTAATGGTTGATTATAGACATGTCTTCCTTCTGACAAATTTTCAGCTTCTGCTGGGATTTGCCTGGAGGAGATTTTAGCACTGCTGCGGAAGTATGGCCAGATTAAAACTGTGCTGCCTGAAAGTTATTGCCAAGGGTCTTTAAAATTTTCATAAGACTTTCAGCAAGTCGAAACCTTCTGGGTAATGTGTCAATTCCATAGAAGTAGTATGCCATTTTCCTGATTCCACGTGGTCTCTCTGATGATGTGGCCAGGCCATGGGACCTCTATGACATAAGCTGACCTTTACGAATGTTATAACGAGGCCTAAATCAGGGCCACCCTCCCCAGAGCCAACAAGGATTGGACAGGAGAAAAGATGTCACTGCCCTTTGTGTGCAGTCATGTTGGGCCTGCACCCAAGAACGGGCCGCTCTGTGGCCTCTTTCGTCAATCTCCTCCTTTTCTCCTGGGTGCAGCTACTCAGCAAAACCAAGTGTTGTTTGAAGAGGTGAGTGTAACATTTGGACAGGGCACACATAATTTGTTGTAGTCGCCACAATCCGTACAGTCACACCACATACCTGGAATTCAGAGAATGCCTTTCAAGCAGTGAGTCTTAAACTTCTGAGGTGGTTGCGGACCTCTTATAATCTGTTAAAAAGTAAGGACTTCCCTTTCTAGAAAATGAGAGTTCACCGAATTTAGCATTCAATCTTGTGGGGATGTGGTCTCCCCAAAGCCCTTCAATGAACCAGTGATTAAAAGCTATCGATGCAGTGGTGCCTGGGTGGCTCAGTTGGCTCAGGGCAAGACCTTATGGCTCGAGAGTTCGAGTCCCGCGTCAGGTTCTGTGGCGACAGCTCAGAGCTTGGAGCCCACTTTGGATTCTGTGTCTCCTCTCCCTCTCCCCATGACCCTCCTCCGCTCGTGCTCTGTCTCTTTCTCTCAAAAATAATGAACATTGAAAAAAAAAATCTATCGATGGCAAAGAACAAAAGGCTTCCCTTATTGATGCTATGTGCCAGGTACTGTACTAAGCATTTGATAGGCATTATCTCCTTTAATCTACACAGTGACCCTGTGGGGCAAGTCTGCTTATTATTTTTACAGCTGAGAGGTGGTAGAACGGGATTCAAACATAGGCTGGTTGGGGACGCCTGGGTGGCTCAGTCGGTTAAGTCTTGGTTTTGGCTCTTGGTTTTGGCTCAGGTCGTGATCTCACGTTCGTGGGTTTGAGTCCCATACCGAGCTCTGTGATGGCAGCGCGGAGCCTGCTTGGGATTCTCTTTCTCTCTGTCTGTCCCTCCTGCACGTGCTCTCACTCTCTCAAAATAAATAATTAAACTTTGAAAACCCAAACCAAAACAAACAGGCTGGTTGGCTCTAGAGCTTGTAACCTTCACATTTATAGTTAAGCCTATAGTGAGCCTTATAAACTTATTTCTGATTGAGTCTTGTGTGTAAGTAGCCTTGACCATCAATCTTGTCTTTCCTTTTTGTTTTCAGAAGAAACCTCCTTTAAATAGTTGGTAATGGACTCTGATTTTTAATATTTTGCCCTTCCAATTCTATAGATTGTCAGCATAGCTCAACACACCACTGGTCTTGTTACATTACTATAAGATAAATAGAATGTCCCATTTTTCATCACGTAGAAATATCTGCAGTGAAATACAAATGGCAGAATGTCCCTTGCAAATGAACTGAAACCCATTACCACCCTTACTTCACTCAGTGTCTTTTAAGAGCATGCTAAGGGCTGATTGCATAGCAAAACTCAAGTCACTATTCCTTAACTATGTTAAAAATATCTGGTCAATTAAATAATGTTATTCATTTACTTAGAGAGAGAGAGAGAGAGAGAGAGAGAGAGAGAGAAAGAGAGAGAAAGAGAGAGAAAGAGAGAGAAAGAGAGAGAAAGAGAGAGAAAGAGAGAGAGAGAGAGAGAGAGAGAAAGAGAAACCCAAGCAGGCTCTGTGTTGTCAGTACAGACAGAGCCCGATGCGGGGCTCAATCTCAGGAACTGTGAGATCGTGACCTGAGCCGAAATCAAGAGTTGGATACTTAACCAACTGAGCCACCCCGGTGCCCCCGCTGGTCAATTTTTTAAAACCAATTTCATTGTCCTTAAGCAGAGAATAAGCAATGACTGGTGTGGCATAACTTCAGGATTTTGTTATATGATGAAGTACATTGCAGATACAATGACACTCTGACAAATGTTTTGGTATGCATCTCTAAAAAATGAGAATGTTTTCCCTTCAGATTCAAAATAACAGCACACCTAAAAAATTATTTAATTTTACCTAACCCCCAATGCATCTGCAAATTTCTTCAGGGGTCCACAAAGTGTTTTTTCCTATTTGTCCAAACCAGGATTCAGTACAGGACCATATGTTGAGTCTGCTTGTTATAATCTTTTCATTTGGAATAGTTCCTGCTTTCCATTAGAAGAACTTAAAAAAATTTTTTTTTAATGTTTGTTTATTTTCAAGAGAGCACAAGCAGGGGAGGGGCAGAGAGAAGGAGACAGAGGATCCGAAGCAGGCTCTGTACTGACAGCAGAGAGCCCGATGTGGGGCTCGAACCCATGAACCGTGAGAGGAGTCTAGGTCAGTAGTTTTCTAGGCTTCTTTGAGGTGTTGTTTAGCTGGTTTCTCTGTACCATTTATTTCCTGTAAACTTTGCATCGAATGGAAAGGCTTGCTTAGATTCAAGTCCGACATTTTGATAAGACTATATCTTAGGCATTGTTAGATCACATTAGAAAATTGTCCTACCATTAGTGATGCTGGGACACAAGATTAAGGTCATGACGGCCTAATTTCAGGAATTTGGGGCAAGCTTTCCATTTATCTAAATCCCTTATGCGATCCTAAATTCCTCTCCTAACGCTTCCCCAATGCCTCACATCTTTTTAACAGGCATCAGGCCACTTAATTCCACAGTCACATCGAGAGCCAGCCAAATAAATGACTGATTTTAGAAAGTTTAAATCCTTTCTTGAGAGTTCATGTTAGAAGGGGGGAAAATACCACTGCCAACAATGGAGAGCCCAGAGAAGGGCTGCAGGGGAAAGTAAAGGAAACCTGATTAGCCTTATAGTCTGAGTGATGGCCTTGACCTCGGCACTGTCAGGCACAAGGTACTCACTTCCGGAAGAGATGTGCCTTTTCCCAGAGAAGGCACTGACTAGTGGCACACCCGTGCATGAAAGGGAACGTGCCAGCCTGGCTGTTTTCAGGGCAGACTTGAGACTGGACGATGCACTTGCCCTCACTCCGGCCACGTACGTACACATTTGTTTCTCTTCCTCTGACACTGTGCACCTACTTGAACGGTTTGTTCCCCCATCCCTACCGCATACAGAAGCACTCACACATTCAGGACTCTTAGATTTTTGAGGACATCACCTTCATGATGTTCTTCAAATCCCACTCGATTTGTAGCTATTTATCTTGCCAGTAAGACTGGCCTCGGTTGAGGGAAAACAAGCATACTAACTCAGAATAGTTATCTGTGTAGAACACTTTCTCCCCTTAGGTGTGTTCGCGATATGCGTAGGCTTCAAAGCGAAAACATTTGCGACTAGAATTTCCTAATTAGTATGTATGAACACTTCATCTGTAGCAACCCATTAGTTATCAGACCAACATCCTTAATGAAAGGCGCCCAATATGCAATATAGGTATTTGCTCAGCATATTGATTTTAACACTGAAATTGAAAGAAAATCTTCTCGGATGAGTTTTGGAAAACAGTCATCGATCTCAACAGAGATGCTATAAATTTGATCACTTTGGATGCACATGAGGGCTACTAATTATTCTCTGGTAAATGCCTGCAATACACAGTGACAAGTTGCATTGGAAGTTGGCAACCATTCAGAGCTGTGGGTCGGCACTCTATTTATTCCCCCACGTGGGAGTAGGTGCCTCAGCGAGTGTAGCCCTGGCTGTTCCTATTAGCAAGTATGAGGATGGGTACTATTAGAATCTTTAAGGATGGGGGGGGGGTTGAGAGAGGATGGTCAGACTCAATCTTGGGGCCCCCTAGCTGCAGGTTTCTTTCTGTAACTCCCAACAGCTTTGCTTCATGTTAATCTTGCCAAAGGATCTCGTTCTTTCAGATGCTAACTAAATTAAACACACATTCAACAATTAATTTGTTCCCTACATGCTTAATTAGGAGTGTGTGCCGTGACGGATGCCACAGATAGCACAGTAGACAGAGCGGACATATTTTCATTAGTTTAGTGGGGAAGGTAGACAGTATATATAGAAATGCAGTCAAATCTTGGATCGCGAGTGTTCCACAAGACAAGGAAACATTTCTAATAAATTTTAACTTGATAAACGAGCGAGGTCTTGCAATACGAGTCCTACGTGATGCCGAACGTCACGCGATCACAGCTGAGCCAATGGTTCCTGAAGTTTGCTTTGATATATGAGTGCTTTGGATTACAAGCATGCTTCTGGAACGAATTATGCTCGCAAACCAGGGTTTTACTATAGAGGACTTATCTGTTTTAAGTGGGACATCAGAGACAGAGAATGGGTGGCATCCCTGGATGGTAACTAGAATAGTGCTAGGTGAGGATGAAGGATTTGGGGGAAAGGGAGTCTGATTAGAGATAACAGTAATAGGAAAGTTATTGAGACACATTTTGGGGGAACGGGTTAGGTCCTCCTGGAATCCTGAGCCCAAATGAACTTTCTTCAGAGCCCCAGTAGGGAGACTGGATCAGTGCAGAGGTGTTCTGTTTGAAGTACCAGAGGGGATAATAGACTATAGTGGTTTTCTGTGGCTGCCATAGCAAATGTCTACAAACTTTGTGTTTTAAAACAACACAAATTTATTATCTTACAGCTTTGGAAGTCAATGGGCCCAAATCAAGATGTTAACAGGGGTGCATTCCTTTCTGGAGGCTCTAAGGAATCTCTTTCCTGGTCTTTTCCAGATTCTAGAAGCTGCCCAGCTTCTTGGCTCATGGCCCCCTTGTGTGAGCTTCAAAGCCAACAACGTCACATCTCTGTTGTGATGTTGCCCCTTCTACGTGTTGAAGGACGCAGGTGGTCCAATTGGGCTCTGCTGGGTAATTCAGGATAAGTGGCTCCTCTCAAGATCCTTAACCCTAATAATATATCTGCAAAGTCCTTTTTGCCATGGAAGGAAACCTACTTACGTGTTCTGAGGATTTGGATGCAGATATCGTTGGGGGCCATTATTCTGCCTACCGGAAACCCCAGACTCTGCTCTCTTAAGTTTTCATTTCTCATACCTTCCCCTGAGACACTTCTGAAGTCTCATAGGACTTCAAAGACATTTTTTTGTAAAGATTTTAAGTAATTTCTATACCCAATGTGGGGCATGAACTTACAACTCCGAGATCAAGAGTTGAACATTCCATTGACTGAGCCCACCAGGTGCCTCGACTATAAAGACATTTTAAAGTTTTTTTTTTAACGAGTGTTTATTTTTGAGAGAGAGAGAGAGAGAACGAACAGGGGAGGGGCAGAGAGAGGGAGAGACACAGAATCCGAAGCAGGCTCCAGGCTCTGAGCTGTTGAGCCTGATGCAGGGCTGAAACTCATGAACCATGGGATCATGAGCTCAGCCAAAGTTGGACACTGAATCAACTGAGCCACCCAGGCGCCCCAGCAGAGTGTGTCTTTTAAGAAAATTCCCATTTCTTTTAGGTTATCTAGTTTGTTGACTTTTAACTGTTCATAGATTTCCCTTATAATCCTCTTCATTTCTGTAAGGTCAGCGGTGCTGTCCCCACTTTTGTTCCCGATTTTAATAAGGAGAATCTTTAAAAAATTTTTCTTAATGTTTGCTTATTTTTGAGGGGGAGAGAGAGAGAAGGAGAGTGAGCACAAGCAGGGGAGGGGCAGAGAGAGGGAGACTCAGAATCTGAAGCAGGCTCCAGGCTCTGAGCTGTCAGCACAGAGTCTGATGCGGGGCTCGAACTCTTGGAACTCGTGAACCACAGGATCACGACCTGAGCTGAAGTCAGACGCTGAACCAACTGAGCCACCCAGGTGTCCCAGGTTTTTTTTAAATGTTTATTTTTGAGAGATAGAGAGTGAGCGAGCACGAAAGAGAGAGCGCGCGGGCACATGAGTGAGTGTGAGGGGGCAGAGAGTGAGCGAGACAGAGAATCCGAAGCAGGCTCCAGGCTCTGGGGCTGTTAGCACAGAGCACGACATGGGGCTCGAACTCACAAACGGTGAGATCATGAGCTGAGCTGACGTTGGATGCTTAGCCGACTGAGCCACCCAGGCGCCCCCCTAAAGACATTTTAAAATCACTGCTGTGAAGTGCTCCTGATTATGTACGAATTGACATTCCTGTGAGTTTGTTTGAAACAGGATGGGGTAGATGGGAGTCCCAGGACTTGAACATTATTTCTTCAGAGAGATCTGCCCTGAGAACCTCCTATTTAGCTAGCATTCACTGTCAAATAATTCCATAGCACCCTGTATTTGATCTGTGTTAGTGTGTGAATAGGGGAGTTGAAGAAACCAGAAGGATCGGGTGAGCCAGATTGTGAAGCAACTTTTACTCATTCAGCAACCGATTTTAGAGCAAGGCACAAAAGAATATATCAGTGAATGGGAAAGGGACGGTCCCTTCCCTTGTCCCCATCCTCTCACTTGGAGAGACCGACCCTGAACAAATTGTTTAAAATGCATAGCAAATGTTTCTAAAATAGGACCTGGGATGAGAAGAAGCCAGAAGTTTTCCTGTGAGCCACTGAGAGCCTGCAGACCTGGAGGGGCCTGTCAATCATTGTGAAGGGACACCAGGGTGGAAAGAAGCTTGAGGTACAAGCCCCGAGGCCAGATGGGAAGATGTCTAAGTTGGCAGGTGCTAGCCTAGAGAAGGGGTGACAGCGAAGAACCGGTGGGCATGATAGACCCAGCATTTGATAGAGCATGGCAAAGGACCGTGTGCCTTGAGACCCTCGTGGCTCCCATGTCGTGAAGATGAATATGTTCCTTGAAATAAGACGACTCCTAGATCAGAGTGGAAGAACAGAGAGATGTGGAAAATCTTGACCTGGGTTTCAACCTACAGTGGTTGAGAAGATCTAGATGTAACTGAACTCATAGGAAACCGGCTAAACTGAGCTCTTTTGTTTTCTGGCGAAATGTGGCCTCAAACATAGTGATTCGGCTGTGTTCCAAAACACCGATCCTGTGTTTTTCAGACCCGAGGGGGAAGACCATTAACGCTCAGACTTGGGATGTGTGTTTGCTGAGCTGTGAGATTTGGATTGTGTTCTCTCCAAACATAGCTGTCTGTAGCTACCCATCAGGGATTTTAAATAGGAGAGAGACAGAATCAGGTCTGCTTTAGAGAAATAAATGCAGAGAGCACTTTGCAAGAAGACCTGAAGGGTGGGGGTGGCAGGAAAAGCGATCGAGGAATTATCCCAGTCATTCAGGTGAGCGAGAACTATTTTCAAATCTAGTCCTGCTGTGCATCTTCTGCTTCAGGGCTCGTGAGGGACCTCAGATGATCTGGGTCCGTGTCCTTCTTTTGGGGCAGGGAAGAACGGTCATTTTTACAGCTACAGGAGGCTCAAGGCTATGGAATGAATTTCAAATGATTAAGATTTAGGAGTAAATGTTTTACTCATATCAGAGTGGTGTCCATCAAGGACTTGATCAAACATTTATATTTCTTCAAATGCTGCTCGGAATTTATCGCTTGGTACACACACTGGCGTTGGTTACAATAACAAAGTGCACTAGCAGCTTGTTACATGTGCTATGTGAAAAACCATAAGCAGATGGCAATCTCACATGCCTTTGTGACACTTCTGAGGACCCTTGATCCGTACATAAGCCCAGGAAACCATTTGCCTCCTGGTCATGACCTGAATCCTGTACGCAGAGCCTAGGGAGAAAGAGCACCTGGGTATTGAACCTTGATGGCCTAAAGCTGCCATGTCACACTTTGTTTCCACTGTGCCCAGCACTGAGCTGGAGCCTCAATAAATTTGGAGAATGAGGGATGTCACTATGATTGATTGATTGATTGATGGTTAGAGAGCAGGGGAGGGGCAGAGAGAAAGGGAGAGAGAGAATCCCAAGCAGTCTCCGCGCTATCAGCACAGAGCCCAACGTGGGGCTCGAACTGACAAACGGTGAGATCATGACCTGAGCCAAGATCAAGAGTCTAACACTTAAGTGACCGAGCCACCCAGGTGCCCCTCTCCGTAAAACTTTTTTAATTGAGTTAAATATCCCAAGCACTTTGCAGCTTTTTTTCTTTTTCATTTTACTTCTGTGGTTTCAATCTTTTAAATGCTACACTTTTTATAGGAAGGAAATAGATACATTTCTTGATACATTGACTTAGAAGCGACTTCAGCTGTGCTTTTCTATAATCTGCTTATTAGAGCTTGACGACATCACCCGGCACGTTTAATACTTCTTTTTTAGTTGGGGATTGTGCTCTCTTTCCTCCTTTGTAAACACATGACACTAATGATGAATAAATTTGGAAAAGGGAAAAAAATTATTGAGTCCCAACAGCTTAAAATTAAGAACAAATTTACTCTTTCACCTATATATTGAATGCGATCATTGTGATCATGACAATTGTATGTTCTATTTTGTCTCTTAACACTGTGTTACACATTGCTGCGTCATTACATAGTTGTCTTCTTTTTTAACGTTTATTTTTGAGAGAGAGAGAGACAGACAGACAGAGCATGAGCTGGGGAGGGGCAGGGAGACAGAGCGAGACACAGAATCCGAAACAGGCTCCAGGCTCCGGGCTGTCAGCACAGAGTCTGACATGGGGCTCAAACTCAGGGACTGTGAGATCATGACCTGAACTAAAGTGAGACGTTCAACCGACTGAGCCACCCAGGCGCCACCTGTTTTATTATTATTGTTTTTAAGTTTATGTATTTTGAGAGAGACAGAGACCTCACAAGCAGGGGAGGGGCAGAGAGAGAGGGAGAGCAAGAGAATCCCAAGCAGGACTGCACTGTCAGCACAGAGCCTGATACGGGGCTTGAACCCACGAATCAGGAGATCATGACCAGAGCCGAAATTTAGAGTCGGTCGCTTCACGGACTATGCTATCCAGGGCGCCCCTCTATCTTTTTTGTTTTATTTCACATTTGCATAAAATTTTGCGGGTTAGATTTTATCCTGCCCACTGGGTTTATACCTCTTAGCCCCAGTCCTCAGACCGTTTTTAGCTTTGCATTTTGATCAGGCTTCTTTCAAAGGTTGTGTCAATGTAGTTGGATTCCAATGGCATCCATTTCAGTTACTCGATTGGGGACTTCTATTAGGGCTTGTCCCTGGGAATTACCAGCAAATCCCTGGAACGTAGACAAGAGAGGCATCAGGAGGAGGGCTCTCCGAAGGCCGTGGGGTGAGAGCGTGCCTTTGGAGGTTGACCCGCGTGGCAGTTGCGACTGAAGACGACAAGATAGTAGGGCGATGTTGTACAGATGGCAAGAATTCTTTGGGTTTCCAGAAAAGATGCACTCATTTGAAAAGATCCTTTCCTCTTTGTGAGACTCCTTTTTTGAATCTGATCAAAGCCATGTCCTTTTTCCTCTTCCCTCCTCTCAGATGCAGGCTCTCATAAATACAAACAGTTGGGGTTGATTCCTTCTAAGCCGTCCATAGCAAGGCCAGAGTAAAGAGCCTCATTCTGTGAGGAAGGCCTATTGGGAAGGAAATGGTGGTACCGGCGTTTCCCAACACTTCCCCTCTGACTTTTTGTATTTCCTTCTCGAGAGCAAGTTTGTGTTTTATTAGGGATCTGCAGCCTTATTGAAATAACTAGTGGTGGGGTTGGGTCACAGTGACAGCCCTGGAAAGCGGAAAATCCTAGAGGACGAGTGTCTTGGAAAATGGCATGGATCCCAGGGCCTGGGCATAGAAGGGTGTGATAAGGGCGACGAGGCAAAGCCTAAAAGAAAGTGAAACAATTTAAGTTGGCCTTTTCGGGAGTCTTTTTATTTTCTTTTTAATGTTTATTTATTTATTTTAAGAGACAGGGAGCAGGGGAGGGGGGCAGAGAGAGAGAGGGAGAGAGAGAATCCCAAGCAGGCTCCGTGCTGTCAGTGCAGAGCATCGTGGGGCTCGAACCCATGACCCCTGAGATTGTGACCTGAGACCAAATGAAACGTTGACGCTTAATGGACTGACCCTCCCAGGTGCCCCTGCCTTTTGGGGAGTCTTAAAGCTGGTTTTCAATTCGGCGTCTAGTCGTCTTTGTTTACAAAGTGTCACGATTAGGATGTTGATGAACCTCAGCACTTTCCTAAGTGCAGGCCCTGGGCTACGTTTTTGCCGGTGTCTTGAGTGGTTAAGACTCTGGGTTCTGTATTCTGTCTTCTATCTTTTTGGGCTCAGATTCTGGGGTAAGGATCTCGTTTCCAAGCTTCAGCCTTCTCTTCTGTAATATGGCAACGTTAATTCGGAAGTGTGCGGATTGAAGAAGATCGTGCTTATGACGCACTTGGCACAATGCCTGGCACACAGGTGTTCGAGACCTGTAGCCACTACTCCAATTTTGTAAAGATTCCAAGATAAATTTTGCCTCGTTAGGGCCATCATCAAGGTAGCCAAGTCACTGCAGATCTATGAACAAAAATAGGGATCTCAGACGTCAAAATGAAACTGGAAAGGAATTTTGTTCATAGCAGGAGATTCTTTACATATTATCCCCTCTCTCTGTTACCCTTGTCTTCTTGAAGGTTCCCAGGATTTGGGTAATGGTTATGAAATTTGGTTTGATAATTAAGAGAATAAATGTGTTCAGGTTGACATGCCTATTCTGTGAGTGTTATGTAGATAGAGTTGCCAGGTTTTTCAAGGAGAGGAAAGCGTGACCAAAGTTGCTATTTGGTTAATTGTATGTTGCAGGAACTGTCTAGCAAGAGGACAAGGGTTCAGTGTCATTCTGAGGGGCAGGCAAATGTTTCTCATCCGATGGAAATTACAGCTTAGGAAAATCCATTTGTGCGTGTGTGACCAGTTTCATTCATTAACTCCACCCCTACAGAAACTGATGCATGTACAAAATGGAGGTGGATTTATTCTGCCGAAGGGTGAGGTTTGGTGTTGAGTTTCCATTTAAGAGATGTTTTCTCAGGGCGCCTGGGTGGCCCAGTCGGTTGAGCGTCCGACTCTTGATTTTGGCTCAGGTCATGGTCCCAGGGTCATGGGATCGAGCCCAACATCAGGCTCCTTGCTGAGCATGGAGCCTACTTAAGATTCTCTCTTCCTCTTCCTTTCCCCCAAATAAAGATATAATGAAAAAGATATAATGAAAAAGAGATGTTCTCTCTGTGATCACCTACAGCCTCTTCACCACCTCATCCATCACCACCCTGTTCCTGCTCGTTTCATTGTTTTCTCTGCTAGTGTATAAACACTGAGGGAGGGACTGGGTTCATCTTGTTTATCATTTTATTGCCCCATGTATCACAGTGCCAAGCACTTAGTAGTATTTTTAAAGTTTATTTATTCATTTTTTGACATAGAGAGAGTGCAAGCAAGGGAGGGGCAGAGAAAGAGGAAGAGAGAAGATTCCAAGTAGGCTCTGCACTGTCAGTCAAAAGCCGATGTGGGACTTGAACCCACGATCCGTGAGATCATGACCTGAGCTGAAATCAAGAGTTCAGACCCTGAACTGACTGAGCCACCCAGGCACCTCTGAATGAACACTTAATGAAAGAAAAATAGCTCACCACCAATATGTTACCAAATAGCAGAACATATAATGGTTAAAAGCTTGGACTTTGCAGACAGGCTGAGATTTATGTCCCAGATCTGTTGTTCGTGAGTTATGTCTACCTTGGACAAGTTGTTTAACCGTCTTGAGCTTGCTCATCTGTGGAATGGTGGTAATGATAATGAATTCATAGGATCACTGTGAACATTAAGGAAGATGATGTATTTAATGTGCACACAATTGGGCATGGCACGTGGTAAATAGTCTATGAATGGTAGCCATCATACTGGTTTTAATTTTTATCCTTCCCATTGACCAACATGCTTATTGTTGAATGAATTCTTTGGAGGGAGGAAAGTTTAAATAAAAGGTTTGATTATAGATGACAGAATATCTGTAAAGACTGAGGATTCATGGAGATATTCCATAGGAATAGAGAGGCATCTGAAAGGACATTTCATAGGATTAAAGGACTTATTACTCTTAGGAACTATGGCTGCCCCCAGTTCTGAAGGTGTTAATTGTTAATTACATATTACTAAGGAACTGCTCAATTTTACCCAAGATACATTCATCCTACTCATGTGGCAGTGGTTTATCCCGTATGCTTTGGGGAAGACTTCTCTCCTTAATTCATTACACCCTTTGGTCAGGGAGCTAGTTTTCATGCGTAGTGAATGTGTCCTTGAATTGTGATCGGCTTGCATTTCAGTTTTCAACGTGGTCAGAGTCTTTCTCCTGTTTCACTCACTAAGACCCTTTCTACTTTTTTTTTTTTAAGTTTTTTAAATGGATTTTAAAATTTATTTTTGACACAGAGACAGAGACAGACAGAGCGTGAGCAGGGGAGGGGCAGAGAGAGATGGAAACACAGAATCCGAAGCAGGCTCCAGGCTCCGAGCTGTCAGCACAGAGACCGATGCGGGGCTCGAACTTGTGAACCGCGAGATCATGACCTGAGCCGAAGTCGGCTGCTTAACCGACTGCGCCACCCAGGCACCCCAACCCTTTCTACTTGTTAAGGGGAGACGATTGTGATAATTTTGATTGTATTCAGACTTCCTTTGTTCTGTCATCCATAACGTGTGTTGGAGTGTCCATGACTTGCCAGGCTTTGGGTCTGGGCCCTCATGGACCGTACACAACCTTAAAGCCTGAAGGGACTTCATGGGGCCCCTGACTCTATCTGTGCATCTTATAGTTTGGGAAATAATAGCACAGAGACGTGGAGTGACTTCTCTGAGACGGCAGAGTGCTATTTAGCGATAGATCTGGGGCTAGGACCGAGAGCTCTGATGTGCTCAAATTCAGGTAATGCTAGAATTTGAGAAATGGTCTGTTAGTTCCCATTACACTGCCTTGGTTTTCAGTTACTTGTTTCAGGTGGGAAATGCCACACTACAGATGGAAGGAAAAGCCAGTCATAAATTTCTGGAGGGACACTTGCGCCTCAGGTCACTGCTGACAAACTCCTGGGCACAGGGTTCGCTCCAGGTGATTAGACTGAATGCGTATAAAATTGTAGGAAGAGCTTAAAAACAATTTGGTTCGGGGTACCTGGGTGACTCCGTCAGTTAAGCAATCGACTTGATTTCAGCTCAGGTCATGATCTCGCGGTTCGCGAGTTCGAGCCCTGCATTGACCTCTGCACTGACACGTGGAGCCTGCTTGGAATTCTCCCCACCTCCACCCCCCCACCTCTCTGCCCCTCCCCTGCTCTCACTCTATCTCAAAATAAATAAAAACGTAAAAAAAAATCTGATTGGATTCATTGGCATTTCTATAGGTTATTTGCCAAGTAGGAACTTAGACAAGAAGTTTAGGCTGATGATAGGAAGGTGAACATGCAATTTATATGCAAGTACGTGACCGTATAATATAAATACAATGTCTTCATAATGTCACCAAGCAGAATGTCTGGTGATCCCAGGTTCATTCATTCATTCCTCCTTTCAAAATATACTTCTGGAGCACCCACCATGAACTGGACATTGGACGTACTGTGAATCTCAGGATGAGTAAGATAAGGCCCTTGTTACAAAGGAACTTAGAATCAAGATTTTCGGGTTGGAGCTAATCGACGGAAGTTTGAGTTGATGTATAATGACGTATTGGGGCAAGATTGCTAGTAAGTACACTGTGCACATGAAAGCCTGCAATTACTGCCATTCGGTCTCTCTCTTGAAAACTTAGATCTCCTCCAGCTAGCCTTGTAAACGAGGCAGGACTCTGTGCCTTTAAAGGTTAAAAAATCATGGACCCATTAGGGTAGGTAAAGAAAATTGTATATTCTCCTATTCTGGAACCATTGTTCGTCCAAGGGACTTGTGGCTTGGCTGAGAACAGGGAGGGCTAGAAGGCTTCCTGCCTGTTGGCTGAGGACTCACTCCTTGTGTTTCTGCCATATTGCGCTATGCCACCATGTGCCTACTGGGGCCATTGTCTCAGGCTGTGTTCCTTTGAATCTATACTACTCTTTTGTTAGGAAATCTTGCCTACTACTGGATATTCTCTGCATTGCAGGCCTTAACCTCTGCCTGTTCGTCTCCAGGGTTCCAGAATGTTTCCACCTTTTGGTAGGATTCCTTTCTATGATAACTACTGTGTTCTTCCCCAGTGGTGTACCGTAGCCCAGAAAGCATGCGTTGCCTATATTTGGTATTGTCTTTTTCTTAATTACCTTCAGTGTCATGGTTTTAAGTTTACTTATTTCGAGAGAGTGCGAGCAGGGGAGGGGCAGAGAGAGAGAGAGAGAGAGAGAGAGAGTGAATCCCAAGCAGGCTCCGCTCTGCCAGCATGAAGCCTGATGTAAGACTCCATCCCACGAACTGTGAGATTAGGAAGTGAGCTGAAAGCAAGAGGCAAATGGTTAACTGTGACTGAGTCACCCGGGCGCCTCCAGTGTCTGTATTTTTTATTATATATCCCTCCTCATCCCCAAGTGAAAGGACTGTTTTTGAACTAGTGGAAAAAGTTATCAACTTGTATGGAAATGCACAAATGAAGTGAAGATCACTTATAACTCAAATGTATAGGTATCCGCTGTTAACATTTTGTGTTTGAACGTACTGATGTGCACATACACAAGTCTATTAGGGGTGTCTTCAACAAAATGCGTTAAATCTGATCCGCCTTCACTGTCTGAACCTTGATACGCTTGTCCAAATCCTCATCTTCTCTTGACTGGAGCACATCTCTAACCTCCTAGATGATGTACAATCTATTCTTCACCTAACATTCAGAGTGATCCTTTTTAAACATTGATCAGATCATGTCATTCCATTACTCAAAACTGTCTGGAACATAAGGGACGGAAAAATAAGATAAAAACAGAGAGGGAGGCAAACTACAAGAGACTCTTAAATACAGAGAACAAACTGAGGGTTGATGGAGGGGAGGTGAGTGGGGGGCTGGGCCAAATGGGTGATGGGCGTTAAGGGCACTTGTTGGGCACTGGGCATTATATGTAAGTGATGAATCACTAAGTTCTACTCCTGAAACCATTATTACATTATATGTTAACTCACTTGGACTTAAATAATTAAAAAAAAAAAAAGTGGTGATTTTCCATCACCGTTTGAGTAAGTCGACCATCCTTTACATGGCAGACATTCCCTTCTTGGCCTTTGCCTCTCTCTGTTTTCATATCTATTGTTACTGTTCCTTTCACTTACTCCCATTTTAGCCACACTGACTTCTTTGCTGGTCCTCAAACACCACAAGCATGATTCTGCCTCTGGGACTTCACCTTGTTGTTCCCTCTCTTAGCAATGTTCTATACTTAGATATTCACTTGACTTGCTCTTTCCCCTCACTGAGGTATCTGTGTAAGAGTCACCCACGATTGTATCTAAAATAGCACCCTCTCTTGATCCTGTCTGTGCACTTACTTGCTTTATTTTTCTTTGTGACATTTATCCTTACCTGACATCATCTCCTATACATATTTTTGTATTTGCTTTTTATTGTCTGTCTCCTCCTATAGACTGTGAGCTTCGTCAAGAGAGAGGCTTTCTTTATCGCAGGTATTGCACATGGTAGGTACTCAGTGAACATCTGTTGATAAAAATGTTTGAAAAAGTAGAACTATCATATGTGCCATTTCATAAATCCTTTTGAAAATCTGTATGTATATTGAACCTCTTCAAAAATATTCTTAAATTTTTAAAAAATGTTTGTTTATTTTTGAGGGGGGGCAGGCAAGCACAAGCGAAGGAGGGGCAGAAAGAGAGAGAGGGAGATACAGAATCCGAAGCAGGCTCCCGGCTCTGAGCTGTCAGCACAGAGCCCAATGCGGGGCTTGAACCCACAAACTGTGAGATCATCATCTGTGCTGAAGTCAGACGCTCAACCAACTGAGCACAGGGCCTAATGCGGGGCTCGAACCCACGAACCGCGAGATCATGCATGACCTGAGCCAAAGTCGGACGCTTAACCGAATGAGTCACCCAGGTGCCCCTAAAAGCATCAATAGGGGTCAAATATTAACTTCTGAGGGGATGGGCAATTTGGCCGAGATAAGTAGAAAGGTTCTAAAGCCGTGTCTCGCCATCAAACTGGAGTCAGAAAACAAAGAGGGACTATAAAGTGTGTCGATGGCCTCTCTCGTGTCAGAAGGTGTTTTCTAAATGGTCTTTCAAGCAGGTTTTGAGCAATGAACTATGTAGCACCTTCAAGTGATTCATTTGAAGGGAAAGGCACTCGTTATGAGGAGAATGGCGTACGGTATATTAGATTAAAACTGTCCTATTACTTGGTAATCACACTTCTGTGTAAACAAGAGATGCGACAGAAAGTAAGAGCACGTTGGACAGCGACTGTAAAGGTGTATTGTCAGGATATGCGACAGCTGTCAGCAGGACAAGCCCAAGCAACACGTTGGCGTTATTTCACTCAATAATTTGATTTTCCATCTTTTTTTTACACCTGAACCATTGTCTTGAAATGTTTTTGGTGGCATGTGCTCTCCTAACGCCAGAAGGTAGGCTTCATAGATTGTTGTTTATCTATCGCTGTCAGATTTTAGAACCCAAGAGGTTCTGAGTCAAGGCCTAGCCTTTATTCTCTGTTTGAGTCTATGTGGGGACCCTGAAGAAAGGCTCTAATGGCAGCACCAAAGGAGGCTCAATGAGGAAATGATCCCATTGAACCAAATGCTCTGTTAAAGGTAGTGCGCCCCAAGGTGGAAGACGACTTTTGCCCTAACAAAAGTTTGCACAGCCATTTGGAAGTAGTGCCAGCTTTGATGAGTTGTGTAATTTAATAGCCTTGCAAACAAGCTTTTCAGCAGACCCAGACACACCGTGTGCTTCAACAAAAATGTATACACGCGTTCAAAACCAATATTTATTTGTAAGAAATCTTATGATGATAGCATGCTGCAGCATTATGGCCTAAGGAAACAAATGTTTACCATCGGCTTCTACTTTTCTTTGAGTGTGACCTGTATTCTCGTATGTTTTTCTCTCCTTTACCCTGCTGTCTTCGGCAGGAATACAAATACGGATCCTCTTTTCCTCCAATTTATGTCACCTTGAAGGGGTTGTTATGTATTAGTTCACGTTAAATGCAGGTCTGCATACTTTTACCATCGTAAGTAACACTTGTCAGTGCAATTTTCTATTTATTGGTTGTGGTTTATCATAGAAACACTCCCTGTTTATTATAGAAGTAGCAGAGACACAGAGAATATTAAATCTAAAATATACCCAAATCTGGACATCTTCCCTGGGTAGGGATCTGGCATTTATGGGGTCATCTTATGCTCCAGAAAAATGACCTACATCTCAGAGATTTTATTTTATTAAAATTTTTTTAATGTTTATTTTATTTTTGAGAGAGAGAGAGAGAGAGAGCGAGCAGGGGAGGGGCAGAGAGAGCGGAAGACACAGAATCCGAAGCAGGCTCCAGGCTCTGAGCTGTCAGCACAGAGCCCAATGCGGGGCTTGAACCCACAAACCGTGAGTTCATGAACTGAGCCAAAGTCAGACGCTCAACCAACTGAGCTACCCAGGCATCTCTAGATATCTGAGATTTTAATTAGTTACTAGACACAATAAACATATTTTTCCCTCTATTTGTAAGAGGGCTATGTGGTATTCATTTGAAGGGTTTAGGAAATGCAGAAGCGGTTAGAAAAAAGGGTAACAGTTGTTCATGTTGCTGACATTTTGACCTATGTCCTGATAGGTGTTACTTGATAGAGCTGAGATCCTAATGTGCATATTGTTTGAAATTTTACTGTTTGATTCAACATGATTATCGTCAGCATTTTATTATCAGAAATTCTTCTTAAATATAATCATTAAAAATGCATCGTTTTTATGGTTTGCAAGTGCCATAATAAACCATTCTTCAATAACATTTAGGGTTAGGGGTGCCTGGGTGACCCAGTTGGTTGAGCGTCTGACTTTGGCTCAGTTCATGAACTCACGGTTTGTGGGTTCGAGTCCCATGTCAGGCTCTGTGCTGACAGCTCAGGTCCTGGAGCCTGCCTCGGACTCTGTGTCTCCCTCTTTCTCTCTCTGCTCCTCCCCTGCTCATGCTCTGTCTCTTTCTCTCTCTCCCTCTCTCTCTCCCTCTCTCTCTCAAAATTAAATATTAAAAAAAATTAAAAACAAGTAACATTTAGGGTCAGAAAATTTATCTCCATTGTAGTTAACTTTGGAATGAACATCTTTTCGCACACAATTAGGAAAAATAGAGAAAAGTACAAGACATACCAATAAAAACTGCCTGTAATAAACAGTATTATCAAGTTAGTAATAACGTGTATATATGTGTGTATGTGTATACATTATACATACATATACAATGTTGATTCTTATTATTCATGGGTTTCATGTATTGTAACCCTGAAATCAATACTCCTATTGGTTTCGGGGTCCTTCATGGACACTGACAGGGCAGCAGCATATTTGATTCATCGAATACACATCTATATCCCCTGCTGAGATTGAACAAAATGATGTTCTTCTTGTGTTAGCTCTCATCCTGTGAACGGGGATGGTTTTTGCAGTCTAAGTGCCACGTTTTCAATATTACATGGGCTTTTTGTTGATATAAATGTGTGTATGTATATAATATAGAGAACACTGTATGTGTGTATTATATAGATACCCAGGGTATTGTACCCCACTCTTTTAAGTTTTAAAAATTATTTAAGAACTTTATCATCCCGTGTTTACTATTTGTTGACTTTTTTTTGGGGGGGGAATCAAGTTGTAAACTTATTACAAATTAAAAATAAGGTTCTTAAAAATGTCAACTTGACTGGATAGGAAACAATTTGAGAATCTCTAAAAGTGTATGAGATAAGCCAGACTTTATGGGGAAAAAAAATATTGGTCATTACCAAAAAGATATCTTTAGGTAAAAGTAATAAAATCCCCATGCTCATGCTATATGAATCATGCAGATTGTTCTAGTTATCTGGTCACTGGGCAAAAAGGAAGTCCTTAAAGTCTTGTGCTTCAATCTTTTGTTTATATCTTATTGCTTGAATTTCATTTTAATTTTTTTTAAATGTGTTTATTTTGAGAGAGAGAGAGAGAATGAGAGAAAGTAAGAGCAGAGGAGGGGCAGAGAGAGTGGGAGAGAGAGAATCCCAAGCAGGCGCCATGCTGTCAGTGCAGAGCCTGACAAGGGCTTCAACTCTCGAATCGCGAGATCATGCATGACCTGAGCTGAAATCAAGAGTTGGAGGCTTAACTCGCTGAGCCACCCAGGCACCCCTCCTTGCTTGAATTTTACATTCATTTTTTCCCTGTTGGTGGACTAAAGCAGATGATGGTAAAGATGATATGCCGTGTTTACTCAGCCCTGTTCTGCTCAGCCTTGGGAACTGACGAGGACTGAGCTAGTGGCTCGGCTGCTATTGTCTCTTTGCCATCTGTTTTGTGATTTAGGGTTTTCTGGGCAGGTGCCTGCCCTTTCCATTTTTATTATGTTGGCATTTTCACATGTTACTAAATATTTTTAAAAACCTGTTTCCTATCTGCCTAATATTCCATCCTCATGGTATACAGTCATTTTATCAATATTGCAGTATTAGGGGACATTGTTTCAAAATTGGTGCTGACAATTAATGTAATCCATCATATCAGTAGGCTGAAGAAGAAAAATCTTGTTATCAGTAAATGTAGAAAGAACAGTTGCCAGAGTTCAGCATCCATTTATGATGAATGAATTCTCAGCAAGTGCTAGAAATGGAGAACTCTTGTAATGGGATAAAGATCATCTACACAGTCTACAGCTAACATCATACTTAAACACGGGAAACTAGATGCTTGCTTTCTATAATTAGGAACAACACAAGGGTGTCCCTGCACACCAGTCCTTTTCAACATTGTACTGGAAGGCCTAGTTAATTAAATAAGTCAAGGAAAGGAAATGAAAAATTATACATATTGAAGAGGAAGAAATAAACCTGTCTTTATTTACAGATGACATGATTGTCTTTGTAAAAAATTCCAAAATCCTCCTGGAAGTATAAAACAATTATACCAAGGTTGCTAGATGCAAGGTTATTACACAAGTCCATTGCTTTCCTATATACCAGCAATAAACCATTGGAATTTAAAATTAAAACAGGAGGCCTTTTACATTTGCACCAAAAATGAAATAAGTAGTTATCAATGTAACCAAATATATAGATGATCTATTTGTGGAAAGCTACAAAACTCTGATGAAATAAAATCAAAGATTTAAGTAAATGGGGAAACATTTCATGCACATGTATAGGTAGACTCAATCTTGTCAAGAAGTCAGTTCTTTTTTTTAATTTTATTTTTTATTTAAAAATTTTTAAATGTCTTTATTTTTTTAAGTTTATTTATTTTTGAGAGAGACAGAGCGTGAGTGAGGGACGGGCAGTGAGAGAGGGAAACACAGAATCCTAAGCAGGCTCCAAGCTCCGAGCTGTCAGCACAGAGCTCGACGCAGGCTCAAGTCCACAAACTGAGATCATGACCTGAGCCAACATCAGATGCTTACCCAAGGGAGCCACCCAGGTGCCCCAAATGTTTAATTTTGAGAGAGAGAGAGAGAGAGAGAGAGAGAGAGGATCTGAAGCAGGCTCTGTGCTCGCAGCAGAGAGCCTGATGCAGGTCTCAATCTCACAAACCCTGAGATCATGACCTAAGCTGAACTCGGATGCTTAACCGATGGAGCCACCCGGGCGCCCCAAGATGTTACTTCTTTCTAACCGAATCTATACATTCAAGGCAATCCCTGTATCCAGCAAATTATTTTGTGGATATAGTCAAAGTAATTCTAAAGCTTATATGGAAAGGCAAAAGACCCAGAATAAGCCAATGCATTATTGTCAAGAACAAAGTTGGAGAACTGACACTACTCCATTTCTTAAGTCTTACTGTAAAGCTGCCGTCCTCAAGACCGTGTGGAATTGGTGAAAGAATAGACAATAGATCAATGGGACAGAATAGAGAGCCCAGGAATAGACCCACACAAATAGGGTCCATTGGTCTTTGAGAAAGGAGCAATGGCCATTTAATGCAGCAGGACAGTCTTTTCAACAAATAGTGCTTGAACAACTGGCTACCTGCACAACATAAAAATGAGAACGGTCCTAGACTTTGCCTCTTTGACCAAGAAAACCCCCCCAAAACCCCTCAAAATGAATCATGGACTTCAATGTAAAATGCCAAAGTATAGAATGCCTAGAGGATAACATAGGAGCAAGTCTAGGTGACCTTCGGTTTTATGATGTTTTTCTAGATAAAATAGTAGAAGCATGATTCATGGAAGAAATGATTGAAAAGTTGGACTTTATTAAAATTAAAAACTTTTGCTCTGCTTAAAGGTATTAGGATGAAATGAGAAGGCACAGATTGAGAGGGAATCTTCTCTAAGCACATCTCTGATTAAAGGCAATACCTAAAATATCCCCAAATCTCTTAAAATGCAACAGTGTGGAAACAGCCCAATTAAAGACTGGGCAGAAGATCTGTAGAGACACCTCCCCAAAGAAGATATGCGCGTGACAAAGAAGCCTATGAAAAAATGCCCAGCATCATATGTCACCAGGAAATTGTAAATTATAACAAGATACTACCACGCACCTATTAGAATGGCTGACATTTGAAGCACAATACAATGGTACAGAAACCTTAGTTCCAGTCTGGCAATTCCTTACAAAACGAAACATACTCTTCCTGTAAGATTCAGCAATTGGACTCTTTGACATTTACCCAAAGGAGTTGAAAACTTAGATCTACGCAAAACCCAGCCCACGAATGATTATAGCAGCTTTATTCACAACTGGGAAAACTTGGAAGCAACCAAGATGTCCTTCACTAGGTGAACGATTAAACTGTGGTACATCCATAAAATGGCATATTACGTAGTGATAAAGGAAATGAACTATTGGGGTGCCTGTGTGGCTTAGTCGGTTAAGCATCTGACTTCAGCTCGAGTCATGATCTCGTGGTTCGTGAGTTGAAGCCTCGCATCGGGTTCTCGGCGGAGAGCCTGCTTTGGATCCTCTGTCCCCTTCTCTGTCTGCCCCTCTACTGCGAATGCGCGCGCTCTCTCTCTCTCTCTCTCAAAAATAAACATTAAAAAAAAAGAAATGAGCTATTATTCCGTGAAAAGATAGACAGCAACCTTAAACTCACATTGCTAAGTGAAAGAAGACATTTTGAGAGCGCTACGTACTTCATTATTCCAACTATGAGACATTCTGGAAAAGGCAAAAATGATGGAGACAGTAAAAAGACCAGTGTATGCTAGGAGGTGGAGAGGGAGGAATTAATATGTTGAGCACGTGGTATGTTTAGAATGGTGAAAAGTTCTGTATGATACTATAATGGTAGATATATGTCTTTGTACATTGTCAGAGCCCATAGAATATAGTGAACCCCAATGTAAATTCTGGACTTTAGTTAAGGACGTAGCGACATTGGCTCATGAATTGTAACAAATGTACCAAACCGATGCGAGATGTTAATAGCAGGGGAAACTGTGTGTGGGGTGAGGGTTGAGGAGTTGAGAGGTTCTATAGAAACTCCATTGCCCACAATGTTTCTGTGAACCTAAAACTGCTCTAAAATCCAGAGCGGCTTGCGAAAAAATTGTCGCTGAAATATCAGGCAACTCTGACCTTTTGACGTTCTGCTTTTGTTATGCTGCCAATGGCACACCCCTTACTTAAGGGTAGCTTTATATATTTTAATATGTTTATAACTATCTTAGCAACCAAGCTGTACGTGCATTTCACGAAAATATTCTGGGTATGCACAAGTCTCTTGTCAAGTTCTCCTGAAGTGTTTGAGGTGGGGTGCTAACACCACAGGGGCGAAATTCCTCACCCTTTTCCTTTATCTGTGGATGAAACAAAAGAGGCAATCTCAGGCTTTTTGGAAGGGAAGGAAGGTAATCAAAGGCACCCACAGCCTAAGGGTCTCTGAGCTTTCTAAAAAGAGAGAGGCTTTCTTAAATTGCAATACTTGGGCTGTAATCAAACGGCCGCAAGTGCATGTGTTGCTTTTTCCTCTCTGGAGCCTAGTGAGTTTTGGTGTTGAAATTACTTTGGCACGGTGAGAAGCTGGGGAATTGGTATGCAGCGCTTTGTCTGCTGGCTTAAATAGAGGAACAAGAGGGACCATAAAGAACGTCTTTGGTGGGTTCGTTTCATTCTGGGGTCACCTTCAGCCCCAATGGTATTCCAGCTGCTTGAAGCTGTGAATGACAGGTGCTTTCTATTTTCCGCACTCCTACCTGGTCAGGCAGGGGGTGGAGAAATAAGGGTTTGCTGATTGGATACCCCTCTGTGTTTTGAAATCGTCTCCATAGCAAACAGTCTAGGAGGAGTAATATCCTCCCCCCCCCCCCCCACTAATGTAAAGGTGTCATAGAAAGACAACTTTTCATGTTTTTCCTCGTCACCCCTCAGAGGCAAAACGAAACCAGCACTGCCTAGGATAAATGTATGCTGCTATTAAAAAAGAATTCTCCTGAGTTTTGTTTTCTATTTTATTTTAGAGAGCATGCGAGCAGGGGACAGGGGTGGGGTGGGGAGAGAATCTTAAGCAGGCTCCACGCTCAGTGTGGCTTTTGACTCAGAGGAGGCAAAGGTGCAACTATCCTTCTTGTCCTAAATCCAGATTCATCCCGCACCGGCTGCCTCCACCATGCCACCTACTTTCGAACCCAAGGAGCTCAAAGTCATGTAGCTAAAGTGCACCGATAGGGAAGTTGGAGCCATATGTGCCCTGGCCCCAAAGGTCGGCCCTCTGGGCTTGTCTCCAATAAAGACGGGTGATGCCATCACGAATGCAACCATTGATTGGAATGATCAGGGGATTACAGTGAAACTGACCATTTGGAACAGACAGATCCAGACGGAAGTGGCACCTTCTGCCTCTGCCCTGATTATCAAAGCCCTCAAGGAACCACCAAGAGACAGAAAGAAGCAGAAAACCATTAGGGACAGTGGGACTGTCACTTTTGATGAGATTGTCAACATTGCCTGACAGATGTGGCACCGATCTTGATCCAGAGAACTCTCTGGAACCATTAAAGAGATACTGGGGACTCCCCAATCTGTGAGCTGCAATGTTGGTGGCTGTCACCCTCATGACATCACGATGACCCCAATAGCGCAGTGGAAAGCCCAGCTAGTTAAGTGCACAGGAAACAATTTCAATAAAGGATCATTTGATGTGCAAAAATAATTAAGTGAATGGATGAACGAATGAATGAGTTAAAGAGGAGACCTGAGAGTTGTCTCTTAATCAATCTCCTCTCTCTCTCTTTCACCATACAGATGAAAGGTGAGGACACAGCGACAAAGGTGGCTGTTGACAAGTCAAGGAAGGAGGCTTAACCAAAAATTGACTTGCCTGGCACCTTGATTGTTGGCTTCTGGCCTCCAGAGCCGTGAGAAATTAAATTTTAGTTGTTTACGCCCCCCACTTGTGATACTTTGTTACATATGGCAGCCTTAGCACACTCACCAAATACATTCTCCCAAATCAGGTTTCATATCATGAACGGTTGGTACAGTATGCATCTGCTTAAGGCAGTGTCTTTAGGATTCGAAGCATTTATTGTATCCTAAGGTACTAGGCATTGGTAGTGGGTTAGAGTTAATAAAACTGACTTTCTTTTGGATCTATCAGAACTCCACATCATTTTTTTTAAAAAACATTTTTAATGTTTACTTATTTTTGAAGGAAAGAGAGGCAGAACATGAGCAGGGGAGGGGCAGAGAGAGAGGGAGACCCAGAATCCAAAATGGGCTCCAGGCTCTGAGCGGTCAGCACAGAGCCCGATGCAGGGCTCGAACTCACAAACCGTGAGATCATGACCTGAGCTGAAGTTGGTCGCTTAACCGATGGAGCCACCCAGGTGCCCCCAGACCTCCAGATCTTGCACAGCTTCGGTTGATCCAGGCAAACTAGATCTAAGGCTGTGTATTGGCCAGGTGTGTACGCTGACACGGGATTGGATGTGGCAAAATAGTTATTGACCCATGACTTTTCACAAGCCCCCCCCTCCCCCCCAATTCTGATGCCAATAATTATCTGGGCTACAAGGAATTCATTGCAGGGCTTAGAGTTTGATTTTATTTTTTTATTTTTAAAGATTTTTTCTTTAATTCTTTAAAAAATTTTTTTTTATTTTTATTTTTTATTTTTTAAAGATTTTAGTTTTAAGTAATCTTTGCACCGAACATCAGGCTTGAACTTGCCACCCTGAGATTGAGTTGCATGCTTTACTGTCTGAGCCAGCCACGTAGCACCTGAGATTCTTTTATTTTTTTTATTTATTTATTTTTTTTAAATTTTATTATTTATTTTTGAGAGACAGAAAGAGACAGAGCATGAACAGGGGAGAGGCAGAGAGAGAAAGAGACACAGAATCTGAAGCAGGATCCAGGCTCTGAGCTAGTGGTCAGCACAGAGCCCGATGCGGGGCTCGAACCCACGAACCGCGAGATCATGACCTGAGCTGAAGTCGGTCGCTCAACCAACTGAGCCACACAGGTGCCCCTCTTTTAAAGTGCATACAATTTCTCTAGGTGGATGGGGCACCTGGGTGGCTCAGTCAGTTAAGCATCTGACTCTTGATTTCAGCTCAGGTCATGATCTCACACTCTATGATTTCAAGCCCCGCATTGGGCTCTGTGCAGACAGCCCAGAGCCTGAAGCCTACTTCGGATTCTGTGTCTCCCCCTCTCTCTCTGCCCCTCCCCTTCCCTCTGCCCCTCCCCTACTCATGCTGTTTCTCTCTGTCTCTCAAAAAATAAATGAATATTTAAAAATATTTCTCTAGGTGGTTGATGTGCCCTATTAAAGTTAATCAGCAGCCTTGGAGAGCCCGCTTGATGTGGGGGAGATGAGATGCTTAATTGAGTGTCATGTCCTGCTTTAACTATATGGTAAAGCAACAATCCAAATGGAAAATTCTACCAAAAATATATGTTGATCATCTAATATTCATGGTGGAATATATATATTCAATATATGTATTCATTCATTCAATACATATTCATAGCATTGGTTTTATTTTAATTGTTTTCAGCTTTAAAAATTTGTTAGTGACTTAGAACCTCAGTTTACAGAAGAGGTATAAATGAAGCAGCATTAATTAAGTTGTAGGTGGGCTACCTGAAAAACAGTGACTTAACACCCTACAGATCACTCTAGGTTCGAAGGAATCACTTTGAAAACCATCGCACACTTGACGTACGTTGCTCTTTATGAATTACGACTCCTTGGGCAAAGATTGAAGAATTCTTAGACTGAGCATGATATAAAGGATACTAAATTGTTGCCAGGGCCTTGCTACGGGAACTACATTATCGTTTAAAAAGCAGACAAGTTGTATCCAGAAAAGGAAAGGACAGATGCTAAGGATACATGGAACAGAAGGCTTGTAGATTGACCCACGTCACATAGTATTTCAAGGAATCAGAAGTAAAGAGCGGAGTTTTCTTCCACAACTTCCTTCTCCACCATCCCATTTAGAGGTAGAATTTTTGGCCTCTGTGAACCAAAGCCTGAGAAGGGAAGAACATGAAACATTTTGTGTTTTAGATGTGACGTCTTCTGGCAAGCAGGTAGGCTGAATGTGAGTGATGACTGATAGTACCAGTGGAAGAGGCCAGACACGTGCCCTCTTATGCATAAAGTATAAGGTATTACAAAGGGTGCTCCTGGCCATCAGCTACATTGTGTTCTCCTCTTCCTTCTGTCTCCATTTTGATGCAGGAACTAGGACTCTTTGGGCACGCCTAAGAGGGACTATCGTTAGTCCCATTTGGGAGGATTAGGATTCAATTTATTCCTATCTCATTGTATTGATTGTCTTGCCAATTCAGTTTTCCTGGCTTGGCTTAAAGAGTTGGACAGTAACTAAGCTTTCTTGACATCAAACCCCTCAACACAAAGGCAGAGGTGGCCTTTTTTGGGTGAGGGATGGGGGGCTGACTCATACACTGTGTTTCAGATTATGCTGTGTTGTCCCTTCACTTTTCCTGTGCCATCTGCATTTAACTCCCAGTCTTGATATTGGGATGAACACAAGAGAAGTTACAAAAACAAAACCCCCAAATTATGTTTCCGCTCTTATGAACAGATGTATTTGGCTCTCAGATGGCTTTTCTGTCATCCAAAATCTTCCAGGAACGGCAAATGCCTCCAGGAGAGAAATCGCAGAATTCATTACCTGTTGATATCTTAGGGAAATAATGATAGGTAGCTGAGAGTTAAGCTGGTGGAAAGTGAGGAACAGAGTTGGTATGTGGGTGGAATAGTGGGGCGCTGATGGAAGAGGGGAGGAGTGAGCTTTGTTTCCATCTATCTTGTTGGAAAGCATGGAATTAGGAATGGAAATGAATTCTTGTGTCATTGGTTGAAACCATAGAGAGTGTACAAGTTTACCTTGTGCTGAATCCATTTGCTAAGTTATTGACCTCTATTGTTTAGAAACTCCTGTTTTTGAGTTTCTAAAGTGTCAAAGACTTAATGACTCATTTGAACAATCTTCAAAAACAAGGAAAAGACAATTTATTTCCTATTATCCTCTGTTGATCCCACTATGTGCTTTACGATGATTATTGTCATTGATTTTCACGACAACCCTGGTTGACAATTATTATCTTCCTTAGTTTACACATGTAAAATGTGCTCATTTATTTAATCAGTGTAGCTGCAAACGTGTCAGTGTGGAAAAGTCTAACTTCTCATTAGTACTGTGTGTATAGAATTATTTACCTAAACGATGTAATGTAAATCTAATTGACACTATGTAATATAAATGTAAGTACCTTTGGAAGGTAATCCTCTTATTCACTGCTTCAGAAATGAACACATTCCAGTTCATAACCATGGCAATCTTGGGTGGCATTTGGGCCTTTGATACCTGTTATTGCCACACCTGGAATGAACTTTAAGAAGGTGATTCATTTAGGCATTTAGAATCTCTGTGGCAAGGTGGAAATGATTATGTCCTCACATACTTAATTGGAAAAGCAAATATGGCTTTTCTTTTAACTCTGTCAATAAAATCAAGTGATCGTGCTGTTTGTGCATACACACACACACACACACACACACACACTTTACTCCCATTAGGCCTGTCCATTTCCATAGATGTATTTTTTGAACTTTAGTCTATTCACTCACTGCAGGAAACAATGAACTCTCATGAAAAGCTTAGTTTTTTAAAGATTTTTTTATGTGTATTATTTTTGAGAGAGAGTGAGTTGGGGAAGGGCAGAAAGAGAGGGAGACCGAGAATCCTGAGCAGGCCCCTCGCTGTCAGCACAGAGCTGATGTGAGGCATGAAGTCATGAACTGTGAGACCATGACCTGAGCTGAAATCAAGAGTTGGAAGCTCAACTGACTGAGCCACCCAGGCGCCCCAGGAAGTTTACTTTTTTAAAACCACTGTTGGGGGCACCTGGATGGCTCTGTTGGCTAAGTGTCTGACGTCAGCTCAGGTCATGATCTCACAGCTCGTGAGTTTGAGCCCCGCATCAGGGTCTGTGCTAATAGCTCAGAGCCTGGAGCCTGCTTCAGCTTCTGTGTCTTCTTCTCTCTTTGCCCCTCCCCCACTCGTGCTCTGTCTGTCTCTCTCTCTCAAAAATAAATAAATGTTAAAATAAAAAAAACACTGTTGGTATGAGTCCAGTTTCTTATTAATTTCAGATGTTTCATTTGTTTTTTCTCCATTGAATACTTAAGTACAATTTCCAACAAGAGCTATGGAAATTCAACGAGATCTTCGTTGAAAATTTAGCTACTTCCTGAGAGTAACCAGGATGTCCTCCCTGTTGCTTAAAATTCTGTTTTCAGAATCTCTTATACATGGAACCGTCACTAAATCACTGTGCTGAGATCAGGGAAGTGACAGGGATATGCTGGGCTCTGTACGGCATGCGTTTTACGTGTTAACTCATTTAACCCCTGATATATACTTCATTTTATGTAGAGGGAAAGTAAAAATATACAGAGGTCAAATGACTTGGCAATGGAAAAGAAATTAACTGGGCATCAGATTATATGCTTGCCTTCATTATGGTGGACTTTTGCAGATAGGCAGGACCATGCAGGGATTGCAGTCTGTGGGTTATGAACAGAAGTGATGACTGTCATTTAAAAGAAGGTTTTAGTTTTATGTTTATTTTTGAGAAGGAAAGCATGAGCGCACGAGTGGGGGAAGGGCCCAGAGAGAGGGAGACAGAGAATCCACAGCAGGCTCCACCCTGTCAAGCACAAAGCCCGATGTGGGGCTCAAACCCACGAACTGTGAGGTCATGACCGGAGCCGGAGTTGGATATTCAACCAACTGAGCCAGCCAGGCGCCCGGTCATTTCTGTATTGAAGCAGTTAAGAGCCAGTGTGTGGCTCTCCATCTCTCTTTTCCGATACCTTGTTGACCTGGAAGGATATAGCTACAGACGGTAGAGCCTCTCTAAGACTGTGGAGTGGAACTCTCTTCCTCACCCCTCGGTGACCTGTGTTGGGTTTGCAGGTTCACTGAGAATTAAGCACATTTTGCATTAAGCCATTACAATTTGGGGGTTAATTTGTTACCGTGGCACTGCCCAGGCTACCTTGCCTAGTGCAGTGACAGATCTAAGATTTGAATCCAGAGCTTCCAGAATCTGTACTTCTTTGCAATTTCAGAATAAACTCTAAGCCTCCATGCTCATCTAAGTAAATCTGACAGCTTTCTTAGAAGGGATCTTTGCTCACAAGATCCCTTCTAAGGGATATATCCCGTCTTGAGGAATAACTGCTCATCTCACGTATCGATTAAGGCTGGAGAATTTCCATTGCATTATCTATTCCTTCCCCATTATTATAGGAGAAAGTGGCTCGTTACCTGTCAGCATACATTCACGTTACATTAAAAATGTTATTTTCTAGGGGGCACCTGGATGGCTCAGTTAGGTGAATGTCTGACTCTTGGTTTTGGCTCAGGTCATGATCTCACAGTTGGTGAGTTTGAGCCCCACATCAGGTTCTCTGCTGACAGCATGGTGCCTGCTTGGGATTTCATCCTCTCTCTCTGCCCCTTCCCAGCTTGGTGTCTGTCTGTCTGTCTGTCTGTCTCTCTCTCTCTCTCTCTCTCTCTCAGTAAGTAAATAAATATTAAAAATTAAAAAAATTGTTATTTCCTAGTCACAGGTACTTTGCTTTTAATACATTTGGACTCCTTTGCATTTTTATATATTTTTAAACATTGGCTGCATTGTGGAAAATATCACCCTTCACAGCTTTTGGAAGCCCCAACTTCCACATTTTGCTAGATCTTTCCCCAGGGTCTGATTTAATTCATCGATTATTAGAGTGAGTATTGCTCCTCAACGAGGAAGAATTATATATGGTAGATAGAAGGCATCCGGGTACATTTCTAAGCTGAATGTATGCATTGTCCTGGCTCTGTTGATTGTCCATAACCTCTAATGCTAACTCATTAGGAGAAAGAATTACGCCAAGTGAAACTAACATGTGTATTTGCATAATTTCCAGCTCTGTGTTATTCATTCATTCAATTACATGTTGGTTTAATCACAAAATTGTTATGCCATATTCAGGAAGTATTTGAGAGCTGTCTTTATGATGTATAACTTAATTTGATTCTGAGGAAATTCAGCTGTAATTGACCATCAAACAATATCATCCAAAATGGAAGTTTACATAGGTTGGTGACAGAACCATCTTGTTTTCTTCCCCACTGGTGAATTGATAATGTGCTGGCTAGCCAGATGAAGTCTCATAAATTGCCTTGTTTGGGGATCACAGTAAAATAGGAGACCCAGTTTTTTTCCCATGAAGAATATTCAATTTAACCAAAGTTTTAGAATTGAAAGCGATTTAGAACTGCTTTAGGCTTCTAGTATCTCCTGCAGTGTTCTTGGAGTTGAAAGTTGATGGCCGTCTTAAAGATGGGAAATTTGATTATGGAAACATATCTATCCTTTTGTCTTCCATGGTGGACAAGCTTTTCCCATAGTCTCTCCTCCCTTCTACCTCTTTTGTAGATCGCCATCTCCTATTGGAACCCCTTGATAATTTAGATCATCATAAAAATCCAACTGAAAGGCATTTTCTCCAGGTCCAGCTACCAACCCAGTATAAGAATATAAATTCTTTCTTTTTGCAACTTTCATCTTCTCACTGTGTCATCTGCATGGTTTTAGGGGAAAAAAAATAATCATGAATATGTATTACCATGATTAGCTTGCTTTATCATAGCACGGCTTTTCTATTTTTAAAGATTCTATTTTAAAGTAATCTCTACACCCAACACGGGGCTCGAACTCACAACTCCGGGATCAAGAGTTGCGTGCTCCTATGACTGAGCCAGCCAGGCGCCCCCATAGCAAGGACTCTTAATTTCTATACCATTTCTGACTCCTTTAAGACATGATGAAAGAGCAAGTTCAAATACAGATTTAAAACTTATTTCTTTTTATGAACGTATGTTTATAGACCTACAGGTTTTAGTCAGAGTCACGTTTGTTGACCAATCCAATAAAAACTTGCATCGTTAGTGGAACTATTCTTCGGCCTTGCTTAGTCATTAACCAGCTGTATGACTTGGGAAAGTCTTTCTGGGCCTCATTTGTCCTGTTTTTGAAACACAAGAGGGTTGGAGGAAATGACCCTGAGGAACACTCAGAGGTCTGAAATGCTGCGGTTCTCAGAAATCCTAGTAGACAATCATGTATTACTCTTTAACTGTGCATGCAGGTGTGAAGATTTGTTATACTGCATTTTAAAATGAAATTTGTTAATTGGGAACTGGTCTGTAATTGTTAATTAAATTCACTCTTTTTTTTTTTTTTTTTTTCCTCTAAATCTTTGTGTGTTGTCCTTGTCTTCCTTAGAACTTTCCTAGGGACCACTTTTTGTTATCATATCACCACCTAACCAAAGATGTCATTATAAAGCCAGATTTGTGGCCGAAAATGCACAGGTTTTTTAATAAGGAAGAAAACAGGAAAGTGAGGATAAGTTTAATATAACCATGGTTGAAATAGGCGCTATTAATAGTTTTGATTTCCATTGGGTCCTTTGGAGGTGAATTTCCTAGCTCAGTATTTCTGTCAAACCACATCCTCACAGTGTTCAATGCAAGAAGTAGAACAAAAAGAAAGGAAAGGTGAATGAAGGGTAGGGACATGTGTAAAAATAACAGATTTTGGAAATAAACATAAAAGGAGTTACGAGGTATTTTCTGGCCTCTGTGGAAAAGTCTGTCCTTGCTCATCTCTCCAGCCACTGCCCAAGAGTCATGCTAGACAATGGCATTATATTTTCACTCTCCCCAAGGAGTTTTGAGTTTTAGTCTGACAGCAACTCCAAGGAGTTGTATCTGTTTTCTTTTTTCGCTCAACTTTAAAAAGGAATATAACCTTGACACTTGATTTTTAAAAATTTTTTTTAAAGATTTTTTTTTTTTTAAGTAATGGCTATATCCAGTGTGGGACTCGAACTTAGAACCCCGAGGTCAAGTGTCACACACTCCACTGACCTGAGCCAGCCAGGTGCCCCAAAACTTGACGCTTTACAGGACAACTTTTCTGAACTCTCCAAATCTTTCACACATAGACATACCATCACATACAGTTTAGTAAATTATATCATGGCTAACTGAGGCAAAATTGGGGCATCTCATGACCCGTGGTTGCTACTAGGAAAATAGGGCCATATTTTGTGGCTAAAAAGTCATTCATCAGTCTTTCAGTTCCCATCATTGTTCTTTCTACGACTTTAATCCAGTTTTGATTTATTAATAAAGCTCAAGACTGCCAGGCCATCCCAATATTTTGTGTATTTCTGCCAATACTTTTCCAAGGTGTTTGGTATTGAAACAATTCAGAAGAATAATGTGATTTATAGCACATAACAAAAAATTGACCTTTTGAAATTCTTATTTAGATATGACCTTAAAAACTCAGTAGGTAATTAATTTCTTTGTCAAATATGTAATGGATTATCCATTTTGTGCCAGGAACGATACGAACTGCTTCCATCTCAACCTTTTACTCCTTGAAATGGACAGATACATTTAAGGCTTCATTTGTGTTTTTTTGTTTTGTTTTAAATTTTTTTTTAACATTTATTCATTTTTTGAGAGACATAGAGACACAGTGTGAGCAGGGGAAGGACAGAGAGAGAGGAAGACACAGAATCCAAAGCAGGCTTCAGGCTCTGAGCTGTCAGCACAGAGCCTGACGTGGGGCTAGAACTCACAAACCACAAGATCATGACCTGAGCTGAAGTCGGCTGCTTAACCGACTGAGCCACCCAGGTGCCCCAAATGGGTTCATTTTTTAGTCTCCTCAAACTAGATTTCGTTTCTCCATTTCCCTGACAGGTACACAGTCGGGCCTTCTCCACCTACTCCCAGCTCCGGCCATAGGTCAAGGAGGGACGCTCTTCACGGAAAGACCATTGGGGTGTAGTTCTACCCTGAGACCCCAGTTGTTCCTTAACCTCATCAGTACTGAGTGAATGTGAAATCTTACTACACATGTGAGATACTGTGGGGATATGTGTCCTATATCCATTCCATAAGAATATACAGCATCCACGAAGATTTCAGAACATCACGAATGAAGCTTTGTTCTAAGAGATGGCCAGAACCCATGGAAACCTTCATACACTGGGTTCAAATGGGTAGCCCAACTCCCCTTTAACAAAGACCCATGGATAGCATTTAGGAAGACAGGAACCTGGGGCACCTGGGTGGCTCAGTCGGTTGAGCATCCGACTTCGGCTCAGGTCGTGATCTCATGGTTTGTGGGTTCGAGCCCCGCATTGGGCTCTGTGCTGACAGCTCAGAGCCTGGAGCCTGCTTCCGATTCTGTGTCTCTTTCTTTCTCTGCCCCTCCCCTGTTCACGTTCTGTCTCTGTCTCTCAAAAACAAATGTAAAGAAAAAAAAGATTTAGGAGGGCAGGAATCGGGAGGGATGGTAAGAAGATAGAAAAAGTCTGGAAACGTAGGTAGGAACAATACCAGAGATCATATATTTTGTTGACTTCAATTAGGTGGGTATCGTGAAAAATCCAGGTGCCAGAAACAGGAAGTACAGGCACCTGAGTTCATTAGGAGATCGTGCAGAAGCCCCAAACCAAACAGGGTAAGCTGCAGTCCTAATTCCGGGCTAACAGTAGGAAACAAAGTGCTACTTGCAAGAGACTTGATTAGTATGGAGTTTGTGTCTGCATTTGGCAACAGGTTACACCTAATCCAGGGCACCAGGCATAAGGGCATGAAACCCATCAGATCCTGACCTTTATTTACATAGCTGGCATTTTCAGAGTATAAATTTTCATTGCTAATAACGATCCTTTGGTTTGCCTTTTGCATTGACTTTCCAATGTCTTTTCATATTAATTTCCTCATTTGTACTTTGTGATAATCCTATGATCTGCAGAGTAACTATTATTTTTTTCAATTTTTTTTACGTTTGTTTATTTTTGAGAGACAGAAACAGAATGTGACCGGGGGAGGGGCAGAGAGAGAAGGAGACACAGAATCCCAAGGGCTCCAGTCTCTGAGCTGTCAGAGCAGGACCTGATGTGGGGCTTGAACTCACAAACCATGAGATCATGACCTGAGCCAAAGTCGGAAGCGTAACCGACTGAGTCACCCCGGAGCCCCTTTTAAAATTTTTTTTTGTTTATTTATTTTGACAGAGAGAGGGGCGGAGGGGCAGAGAGAAGGAGAGAGAGAAAATCCCAAGCAGGCTCTGCACTGTCAGCGCAGAGCCTGATGCCAGGCTCCAACTCCCGAACCGTGAGATCAGGACCCGAGCTGAAGTCAAGAGTTGGACGCTTAACCAACTGAGCCACCCAGGCGCCCCCAGAGTAACTATTATTTTATTCCAGTTTATAAAGACATGGACACAGAAGTGAAGCGATTTCGATAATACCCCTAGAAAGTGGTACATGTATTTTCCTTTCATTGAGTGCTAGGCACTTCGTATCCATCTATTTTTTCAATTCTCATTATGGTCCTGTGAAGTAGACAGGTATTACCTTTGTCTCATAGGTGAGAAAATAGGAGTTTGGGGAGTTGGCATAACTTATCAAAGGTTACCTGGTACATGATTGAGTTGTCTTTTGAACCCAGTGTGTCTGGCTCTGGAGCTTATGCTCTTAAACCTCTAGACTGCGTTCCTTCCTACTTACATTACTACCTGGCTGCCTTACTCGCAAGAGCGTGTGATTCTTGATCTTGGGGTCATGAGTTCAAGCCCCGTGTTGGGTGTAGAGATTACTAAAAAAAAAAAAAAAAAAAAAAAAGAAAGAAAGAAAAAGAAAGAACTACAACTTTGAAACAATTTCCAGCATCGCGAACCCCTGTAGCTTTAGTAGTAGATGAGCTCCTACTAGCCGGACTCGTGGTATCAACTCACAGATTGTGTTTTACCCTCCTGGTCTCTCCATGTAAGGAGACAGATGTTCCAACATTTCATTCCCTACGAAGTTGGAGGTCTCTTAAATCCTCACAGGCTGTATATTTTGCCTTTGGGATGGTTTTCAGAACATGCATATGGGAACAGGACTTTCTTAGGAGGCTGAGGAGAGGAAAAACATGCTATGATTTGAGGTTTTTTTATAGCATGCCCGGGGAACTGAAATCCAATGAATAACAGGTCGTTCTTTTGGGTTTTGAAGATGGTATGAGGAACTATAATAGACCTTAAATCAAGGGAGTGGAGGAAAAAAAAAAAAAAAAAGACAAACTTTCCCCACGTCACAATTTTGCCCCAGGGGATAGCCCTTCCCAGAAACCATTTGATTTTTCAGTGTTCCTTGTGGGCTATATGAAGAGATGAAAGATACAAGAGTTGATGACATTGACATGACTCACAAAACATATGGCTCTAAATAATGAGACCCTTTATCTTGGAGGAGAATCTAAAGGGCATGGGAGAAACCCACATATAACTCGCGTTACAAAAGTAAAGCTGTCTAATTTCCTTTCCGAGGCCATAATCTTTTGGTCTTTTTCAGATGTTGTGCCAAGAAATAAAAGCTGAGGGGGTGGGAGAAATCACATCAATTCATTAGTAAACCTCTTGGTGCAAGTATTTGACATTAGCCTTCTGTTTCTTTTGCTGCTAGGGGGCCAAGAATATTGGAAAACATTACATAATTTTTTAAAATTAAATAAATTAAAAACCCCTCTGTTCAAATGTCGCTGCTTCTCTGGAAATGACCTCATCTGTCAGCTAAAATATTATTGAGAGAATGAGTACATCATTATGTGGTGGAAGATGGTGGTGCTGGGGAGCAAAAGCAAGAGTAGGAGGTTTTAAAAGCTGTTGGGAGCTTTCTCAGCATGAGTTCTGTTTATTCTGAAGCTTTCCCCGTGGACTCTTATCTCCTTCCTACATAAATAAAGAGCTTCATCAAAGTCATCTGAGTAAATCTGTTTATTCAGATCTTAACGGTCGACACTGACGGTGGTTTTCTGTGGGCTTCCAAGTTTATATGGATCAGGAAGCCATGGTGCGGGGCACAGATAATGATGTCGGAGCAAAGCTGATGTGGTGTTTTGCTGGTGAGGTCCTTGGGGGTGTTGTGGACAAGGCCGTGCCGAGGTATCTGTTAAAGGCAAGTGTGTGCCCTTCTCCTAAGATAAAACGCTAAGGATGCTGGGAGCCCTGGAAGCAAAGAAGAATGGCGAATTGTTAATAAATCACTGCCAAGGGAATTGGCCTTGGGGCTTCGGTTTACTTGGAGTTGAGGGGACCCAGTGGCTGTCCTAGAAGAGGGAAACAGTGTCTGAGGATTGGTGGCCAGCTCCTGGGATTGGAAATTAGAGCTGCTGAGAAGGTGCTTTGGGTCCTGCTCTTCAAGCATAATCTTAGCAACAAGTGTCCCTGTCAGAAACCTCTGGAGACCATTTCCCATTTGCTAGCCAGCCATCTTTATGTGCTCAAGGGGGTTACAATGTCTCCTTCACATATTTCTTAGGCTTTCTTCTGGATCAGGTGTTCACACTAAAAGTAGACAATGTTTCCATGTTTCATATCCTAGTGTCTCTCTTTATTTTTCTTATTTTTGTTTGAAATGTATGTTTATTAATGAGAGACTGTGAGCGGGAGAGGGGCAGAGGGGAGGTGACAAGAGGATCTGAAGTAGGCTCTGTGCTGACAGCAGTGAGCTTGATGCAGGGCTCGAACCCATGAACCGTGAGATCATAACCTGAGCCGAAGTCTGACCCTCAACTGACTGAGCCACCCAGGGGCCCTGTGTCTCTCTTTAGATTATGAGTCAGCCATTTTGATATGGAAGAGAATCACTCATATCTGAAATTCCTCAAGTCCGGTATGGGTCCTTACAAACAAGTCACATTTGCAGTGTCCTAGTCCCTCTGGAATAATGAACATGTTCATGAAGCAAAAGAAACCACACGTGTGGATTTGTTTCTGCTCCATTGGTCTCTGTGTCTGTTTTTATACCAATACTATACTGTTTCGATTACTGTAGTTCCGTAATATAGTTTGTAATGAGAAGGTGTGATGTCTTCAGCTTTTTTCTTTCTTAGGTTTGCTTTGGCTATTTGAGGTTATGCTTCCTTTTGGACTGTAGGACTGTTTTTTTCTAGGTCTATGAAAAATGCCATTGGAATTTTGTTGGGGATGGCATTGAATCTGTAGATGGCTTTCAGTAATAAAGACGTTTCGGCAGTGTTCATTCTTCCAACCCATGAATGAGAGATTGCTTTATCTTTCTTTGTGTCTTCTTCCATTTCTTTCATTGAAGGCTTCTAGAGTTTTCCGTGTACAGATCATTCACCTCCTTGGTTAAATTTATTCCTAATTATTTTATTGTTTTTGACACTAGAGGCAATGGGATTTTGATCTTTATTTCTTTCAGTTAGTTCACTGTGAGTGCATGGGAACACAACAGATTTTTGTATATTGATATTTGTATCCTGCAACTTCATTGAATTGTTTTGTGTGTCTAACAATCTGGGGGGGATATTTTAGGGTTTTTTCTATATAAGATCATGTCCTCTGCAAACACACAATTTTACTTCTTCCTTTCCAATTTGGATGGCCTGTAATCCTTTTAGTTGCCTCAGTGCTCCAGCTACGATTCCTAGTACTGTGTTGAATAGGACTAGTCAAAGTGGCCAGTTGCAATTTCCAGCACTATGTAGAATAAAAGTGGTGAGTGGCCATCTTTGTTCTGATCTTAGAGGAAATGTTCTCAACCTTTCACCATTCAGGATGATGGTAGCTTTGAGGTTGTCATTTATGGCCTTTCTTACGTTGAGGTACATTCCTTCTTTACCCAAGTGTGGAGATTATGTTATGAAAAGATGTTGAATTCTGTCTAATGCTTTTATTGCATCTACTGAGATGATTTTTATCTTCAATTTTGTTAATGTGTATCACATTTACTGATTTTGTGTATAATGAGTCATCTTTGCATCCCAGGTATAAATCCCACTTGATCAGGGCGTATGATCCTTTTAATGTGCTGCTGAGTTCAGTTTGCTAGTCTTTTGCTGAGGACTTTGGAATCTGTATTCATTAGGTATATTGGCCTGCCATTTTTATGGTGTCCTTATCTGGTTTTGTTATCAGGGTGACACCAGCTTTATAAAATATGTTTGGCAACATTTCTTCCTCTCCAGTGTATATTCTGGTATTGTTGGATAGAATGTTCTGTCTATATCTGTTATGTCCATTTGGTCTAAAGTGTTACTGAGTCTGATACTTCCTTACTGAATTATTTATCTGGATAATCTACCCAATGTTGAAAGTGGGATATTGAAGTCTACTATTATCATATTGCTGTTTATTACTCCTTTCAGTTCTGGTAATAAATGGTTTAAATATTTAAGCGTTCTTTTGTTTGGTGCATTTATATTTACAATTATTAAATCCTCCTGATGAATTGATCCCTTTGCCACTATATAGTGACCTTTTTTTGTCTCTTGTGAGCAGTTTTGACAGAAAGTCTATTTGATATAAATTGCTAATTCTTCTCTCTTTTGGTTACCAGTGCATGGAATATTTGTTCTTATGCCTTCACTTTTAGCCTAGGTGTGTCCTAAAAGCTAAAGTGAGTCTCTTGTAGACAGCATATTTTTTGATTTGTTTTTTTATCCATTCAGCCACTCTGTGTCTTTTTAAAATTTTTTTTAAAAATTTTAATTATTTTGAGAGAGAGAGAGAGAGCGAGCGAGCGAGCACAGGAGCAGAAAAGGGGCAGAGAGAGAGAGGGAGGGAGGGAGGGAGAGAGAGAGAATCCCAAGCAGGCTCTGCACTGTCAGCGCGGAGCCCTATGTTGGACTCAAACTCACTAACTGTGAGATCATGACCTGAGCCAAAACCAAGAGTTAGATGCTCAAGCAACTGAGTCACCCAGGCACCCCTGGGTCTTTTTATTTGAGAATTTAATCCATTCGTGTTTAAAAAATTACACCTAAGGGGTTATTGTTGCCATTTTGTTAATTGTTGTCTGACTCTATTTTTGTTCCTTTGTTCTTTTTAAAACTCTTGCTCTCTTTGTGTATGTAGGGGGGTATACTCTAATTTCTTTGTCTTTATCGGTTGAGTATCTACTAGAGGTTTTTTCTTTATGGTTGCCATGAAGGTTTACATAGAAAATTTTATAGATATAGCAAAGTATTTTCAGCCTGTAACAATTTTCCTTCAGTTACATGCAAAAAAACTCTACACTTTTCCTCTTCCCCTCCCTTTTATACTATTGGTGCCCCACTTTACATATGTAATATTATGTAACCATCAACAAATCATTGTAGCTATAGTTATCTTAATACTATTGTCTTGAGTTCTATTAGAAGTAGAAATGATTGGTATGCCTAGATGCCTCAGTCGGTTAAACGTCTGACTCTTGATTTTGGCTCAGGTCATGATCTCACTTTTCCTGAGATCTAGCCCCACATCTGGGTCAGCACTGGCAGGGCTGAGGCTTCTTGGGATTCTCTCTCTCTCCCTCTCTCTCTCTCTCTGCCCCTCCCCTGTTCATACTCTCACGCGCTTTCTCTCTCTCTCAAATAAACATTAAAAAAAAAAAAAAGAGAAGTGATTTGTGCACCACGGTTACAGTATTAGGGTATTGTAAATTTGACTACATATTTACTTTTTCCAATAAGTTTTATACTTCTACATTTTCATTTTGTCACTTAACGTCCTTTTGTTTCAATTTTATAGACCCTCTTTTAGCATTAAGGCTGGTATGGTAGAGATGAACTATCTTAGTTTTCGTTTGGCTGAGAATATTTCTAGCTCTTCTTCATTTCTGAAGGACAGATAGTGCTTTTTTGCCTATTGTATTCTTGGCTGGCTTGTCTCCCTCTCCAGAAATTTGAATATATCCTTTCACTTTCTCCTGGCTTGTGAGGTTTCTGCAGAGAAATCCACTGATAGTTTTATGGGGATTCCCTTTTATGTAATGAGTCATTTAAGTCTTGCTGCTTTCAATTTTCTCTGCTTATTTAAAATTTCTTTAAAATATTTACTTTTGAGAGAGAGAAAGAGAGAGAGTGAGCAGGGGAGAGGCAGAGAGAGGAGACACAGAATCCGAAGCAGGCTCCCGGCTCTGAGCTCTCAGCACAGAGCCCGATGCAGAGCTCGAACCCACAAATCACACGAGATCATGACCTGAGCTGAAGTCAGAGACTTAACCGACTGAGCCACCCAGGCACCCCAGTATTCTCTGCTTATCTTTAGCTTTTAATGTTTTAATTATAATGTGTCTTGTGTTAATCTTTGGATTAATCTTGTTTCATGTCCTTTGAGGTTCCTGTACTTAGATGCCCAGCTTTCAAAATTTGGGAAATTTTCTGCTGTTATTTCCTCATTTTAATTTTTTTAAAGCACTGTGTGTGTGTGTGTGTGTGTGTGTATGTGTGTTTTGAGCTTATTCTGTCTTTAAACTTTTTTTACTTTTCTATTCTCTGAGACTTTTATGATGTGACCACTTACTGGATGATGTCTTATTATTTGTGTAGGCTTTCTTCACATTTTTAATTCTTTTTTCTTTGTTTTACTGTAACTGGCTAATTTTAAATAACTTGTCATTAAGTTTGCTGATTATTTTATATGATCAGGTCTGATGTTGAAACTCTCTATTGAAATTTTCAGTTCTGTCAATGAATTCTTTAGCCTCAGCATTTCTGTTTGGTTCTTTATTTCTTTTCCCTCATTCACGTTCTCATTTTCTTCTTGCATTGTTTTTTCCTGATTGTATTTAGTTGTTTATCTGTGTTGTTGCATTTTATTGAGTTTCTTTGAGATGATTATTTTGAATTCTCTGTAAGGAAATCTGTAATGTCCATTCCATTGGGGTTGGTTACTGGAGCATATTAATTTCCTTCACTGGTGCCATATTTGCCTGAGTCTTCATGCTCTATCTAGCTTTGCTCTGGTGTCTACATTTGAAATAACACACGTTTTCTAGTTGTTACAGACTGGTTTTAGCAGGTAAATATCTTCTCTTGTTGGTTTCTTGGTCTGATGGGTTACCTCCTGAACCCCTGTTATGGTGAGTTGCAGCTGAGTTGCTGGGTCTATAGTGAGGTCCATGTTATCACTGGGGGCTTGTTATCATTGGTTTGTAAGGGTGTGATTCCTACGTGATCTCTGGTAAATCAGATTGCTTTCAGGACTTTGTTTAGTAGAGTGGCACTGGTACAGGTTTTTGGATCCACACTTGAATCCTCAGAGTGATTCTATTACCAGACACCTGGACAGATTTGCCACTACCAGGTCCCTGAGAGGGTTCCTACTAGGTCACTGGGTATCTTTGTTGGCAGACAGGACTGTCCTCTCAGCATGGTTGAGAGGGCTTAGAACGGAGTCCCAGAGGTGCTTCAGAATCCACACCCAAGATGGACAACTACAGACCTGGCTTTGGAGGCACGGACGGGCACGTTTCCTTCCAGGTACATGGGTGGGTAGGATTGCTTCCTGATCATGGTTGGGAAGGCCTGGAGTGGAGTATAATGTCATTTCAGGATCTGTGGGGGCACAGTTGGGAGTGCCAGCAAGACTGCTTGTGGACTGAGGCTAGAGGTGATGGGAGTACAGATATAGGACCATTTACGAACCTACTGTTGGACTGAGTTTGTCGGCTCACCTCTATGTGTATCCAAACTTGGGCTGAGTGTGCCTGGAGCCAGATTGTGGTTCACTTCAGGGTCCACAGCTGGGACTGAGCTTTGTGTACCTATTACTGGAGTCATGGGTAGTCATGACTCTTCCTGAGGCTTCTTGACATATGGTGCTGTTGACAGGACCAGTGCCAAATGGTGCAGTAACAGTCATCAGGAGTACAGAACTCTTTCTGGGTCTGTAGCTGGGACAGTTGTCAGTGAGACTTCCAACTGGATGTGAGCTTGCCTTTTTAAAATGGATCTCCTCTGGGGCGCCTGGGTGGCTCAGTCGGTTATGCATCTGACTTTGGCTCAGGTCATGATCTCACAGTTCGTGGGTTCGAGCCCCTCGTCGGGCTCTGTGCTGACAGCTAGGTCAGAGCCTGGAGACTGTCTTCAGATTCTGTGTCCCCCTCTCTCTCTGACCCTCCCCTGCTCATGCTGTCTCTTTCTGTCTCTCTCTGTCTCTCAAAAATAAATAAAAAACATAAAATAAAAATAAATAAAATGGCTCTCCTCAATCTTGTACTCCATCTGGACGGACAATCTCCTACTTGGTTCCCACCATTCCTGCAAAGGCACTTTTGTTCATGGACGACTGTGAAATCATTGTTGCTTAGAAACTTGATTTAAGCAGATGGACTCCTATTCTGCCATCTTGCAGATGTCACACTCTAGGACAAGTTCTGTTGGACGAGCTTGTCTTTCTTCCAGAATCATTTGGATTATTCCAGTTTATGTGAGGGTCCAGCCACAGCGTTCACATAAAGAAAGAAAGAAAGAAAGGAAGAAAGACAAGCTAGTCCAACAGAACTTGTCCTAGAGTGTGACATCTGCAAGATGTCAGAATAGGAGTCCATCTGCTTAAATCTCAGGGTCCAGCCTGAGAGATGAGACACTTTTGCTGAAGCATAGGAGGCAAATCTAGAAGATCATGACAATACAGACAGCTTGGAGTTGAAATCAGAGAAGTGTGGCAGCTATCCAAGGGCAGGGTTTTAGGCAAGCAAATAGTGGGGACTTAGCCTATGAAAAAAGTGTGATAATAACGTTTGGAATCCTAGTCGTAGGACTTTTAGTAAAAAAGCAAGGCAGGCTCCAGGACCAGAGAAATTAGATGAGGATTCTATGTACTAAACCTGGGTCAGAAACAAGGTAGGAAGAGCATGGTCATTACAACCTGGAGTATGAGGTCTTAGTTGGGCCCTCTGCTAGTCTTCCTTAGTGTGAATTTGCCAAACGAATTCTGTAGGAGTGTTTCAATTTCTCCTGATTAGAAAAGGACAGTGTTTGAATCCTTGGAGTGAATGAAGTGAGTTTGTCAGGTACAACCTTAAGGAATTATGTTTGGAGTATTAGAGAGGTATGGAAACTAGGGCCAGACAGTCATTGGATGTTTTTGGTGGGAGATAGGGAGATTTATTAGTATTTTGAGTCGTTGGCACATGTTTGCTGTAGATTTTCAATTTGTTATGTTTAAAGGCTCCATGTTCCTTGGTTATTACCTTTCCCCCCTAATGTCTAAATTTTGTCTTAACTCCCTTTTCTAAATTGAGTATCTGTGTGATTGATTTAATAGGTTTTCTATCTCCTTCCAGAATGTCAAATGAAATTCCTTGTGATCATTATTACACAGTTACGCATTGACAGCCACCAATGTGTTTAAAACCAATTTCAATATAGTTTATATTTTTCTTTTGTATTAGTTTTAGTACCTCATAATGTAGAAATAAGCTTTTGTACTGTTAAGAAAGCCTCTCTCTGATTCTCACCCTGATACAGCATTTCTGCAGTCTTGTTTGTATAATTAAAATACCTACACACTTTAAAATCCCTTCAAATCCATTTAATGGTTATTTAATGGTCAGTAAGATCCAAATAGTCATTCCCTACCAGTATCATAATTAGGTGAAAGCTAAAGCTAGGGAAATGTGGATACAAAGAGCTAGCGTGTTGATAACTTCCTCATAGGACTGACTACTAGCACCTTTACACATTCTGGTATATTTATTTGAACTCAACCTTTATTTAAATTAGTAAAAGACAGGTATCTGGGTGGCTCAGTGGGTTAAACATCTGACTCTTGATTTCAGCTCAGGTCGTGATCTCCCGGTTCATGAGTTTGAGCCCTGCATTGGACTCTGTGCTGAGAGCATGCAGCCTTCTTGCGATTCTCTCTCCCTCTCTCTCCTTCTCTCTCTATGCCCCTCTTGTGCGTGCTCTCTCTCAAAATAAATAAAATAAACTTAAAAACATAAAATAAAATTTGAAAAGAGCACCTCCCACCAAGGATTTTCTAGGAATTTTTTTTTCTAACTTACTATGTCTTAATTTTCTCTGTCTTCTGGCTTACTTGTTAAAAGATCAATGTTTCATAGAGGATATGCTAATTTTGTATGCTACTGGCATTTCTACCCATTCAAAACTTTGGTTCCTCTTAGACCTTCTCCTGTCTGTATCCTCCTTTATTGTTAAGTGTTCTCACTAAGTCCCTGACACAAAGTTGGGGCCATTATTTGCGACCAACTCTCCTACTTTATCTGTTTCCATTTTTGGGATTCTAGCAACATTTTAGAAGTATTCATACTGTTTGGTTTGGCCATATGGTCCTGTTTGCTGAACCAGGTTTCACCCTTTCTATTATTCACTTTTTTCAAAAGCTATTTATTTATTTTGAGAGTGAAATCACAAGAAGGGGAGGGGCAGAAAGAGAGGAGAGAGCGAGAATCCCAAGGAGGCTCCCCACTGCCAGTTTGGAGCTCAGTGTGGGGCTCGAATTCTTGAACCATTAGATCATGACCTGAGCCAAACTTGGACGCTTAAGTGACTGAGCTACCCCAGTGCCCCTTTTCTGTTATTCATTTTTAAGTAAGCTTAGGGCTGCCTGTCCAGTTTTCCTGACAGGCTTTCTTCATCTCAACTCTTCAAGTCCACTGCCCTCCTGATATTTCCATTGCATTGTGTGCACAGATTAGAGCACCTACTTAACAAGGGCACTGTATCAAAATTATCTGTTATATATTCTCTTTCCACTCCCCTACATTTTGAGTGTCCTGAGATCAGAAGCCATATTATATTCATTTTTGTGCCCACAGTGACCAGCGCATAACAGACACTCGATATATTTTTCTTAAAATGATTCAAAACGAAGAGTGGGAATGTTGACAAGGATGTGCGTAAATGGTAGCCATCACTCTTGAAAACGACTATTTTCAATTTCTGTTCTCCAGAAGAGAACGTAATCCAAGAATATAGTGGATAGTTTGGTAATAATAATCTAAGAAGTAAAATACATTTATAGTTGAAATGATTTTTCTCAATTGAATTTGAAGATAATAGGTAGTAAATTCATGGTTTAAATAAAGCCCTGTAGAAATTGAAACCTTTGGGTGTTTACAAAATACCTTCTGGGTTTTTTTTTTTTTTTTAAAGAACATTTTTAGCCTACTGGCTCTTTGCACCTATGATTTTCCAGCCTCTGGGTTTTTAATTTTGTTATGTTTTGTTTTTTTAAATGCTTATTTATTTTTGAGAGAGATGTAGAATGAGAGCAGGGGAGGGGCAAGGAGAGAGGGAGAGAGGATCCAAAGCAGGCTCTGCGCTGTCAGCGTAGAGCTCGATGCAGGGCTCGAACTCATGACCCGCGAGATCATGATCTGAGCTGACGTCAGACTCTTAACCAGCTGATCCACCCAGGAGCCCCTTGTTTTTGTTTTTTTTAATGTAGTAACAACATACACATGAAAGTTACTATGTTAACCATTTTAAAGTGCGTACTTCAGGTGGGGTAAATACATTCACGCTGTTGTCCAATCATCGCCACCACCCACTTCTCAGAACTTTTTTCACCCTTCCAAACTGAAACTTTATACCCATTTAACATTAACGCTCCACTTCTCCTTAATCTCAACCTTGACAACCACGATTCTGTTTTCTGTCTCTGTATCTCCATAAATTTCACTAGTGTATGTACCTCATATATGTTGGGTTGTATAGTATTTGTGTTTTTCTGGCCTACTTATCTAACATAATGTCTTCGGTTTGTTCTCGTAGCATGTGTCAGAATTCCAGTCCTTTTTAAGGCTATTTCATTGTATGTATATACCACATTGTGCTTATCCATTCATCTGTTGGTGGTTACTTTAGACTCCTTCCACATTTGAGCCATTTTGAATGATGCTGCTATGAACATGGATGTTCAAATACCTCTTCGAGTCTGTGCTTTCAGTTCATTTCAGTATATCCCCAGAAATGAAATGGCTGTATCCTATGGTAATTTCATTTTTAATTTTTTGAGGAACTACCATACTGTTGTCCACAGTATTTTATATTTCTATCAACAGTGCACGAGTTGACTTTAAAAAAATTGTTTTAAACATTTATTTATTTTTATGAGAGAAGGGCAGGGGGAGAGGCAGAGAGCTGGAGACAGAGCCCTACGTGGGGCTTGAACCCAGGAACCAGGAGATCATGACCCAAGCCAAAATCAAGAGGCAGCTGCCCAACCCACTGAGTCATCCAGGTGCACAAGGTTTCCAATTTCTCCCCATCCTCACCAACACTTCTTTGTTTCTCTTTTATTAATAGTAGCCATCCTGATGGGCACGAAATGATGTCACATTGTGGTTTGATTTATATTTCTCGAAGGATAAGTGATCTTGAACATCTTTTCATGTGCTATAGTAGATCTTCTTTGGAGAAATGTCTATTCAAGCCCTCTGTTTATTTTCGAATCAGTTTTTATTGTTGTTGATGGGTTTTAGGAATTCTTCATATAAGGTAGATATTCATACCTTATCAGATAATACGGTTTGCAAATATATTATTCCACAGATTCTTTTCACCTGCTTGTAGTGTCCTTTGCACAAAAGTTTTTAATTTTGTGAAGTCTAATTTGTATATCCTCGATTTTGTGGACTGTGTCTTTCATGTCAAAGCTACGAAATCAGTGCTAAATCGGGTGTCGTGAAGATTTTTGCCCTACGTTTTCCTCTACTACTGTCATAGTTGCACATCTTACATTTATGTCTTTTATTCATTTTGAGTTAATTTTTGTAGTAGGTATAAGTAGGGGTCCACATTCATTCTTCTACATGTAAATATGCAGTTTTCTTAGTACCATTTTTTGGAAAAGAATGTTCTTTCTTCATTGATCAGTGTAGTCTCTTGTTCAAAATAATTTGACTATATTTGTGAGGGTTTATTTCCGGGCTTTCTATTCTATTCCCTTGTTCTAAGTTTGTCTTTGTGCCAGTCCCACACTGCTGTCATTACTGTAGATTTGTAGTATGTTTTGAAATCAGTTACTGTGAGTCCTCCAAGTTTGTTCATCTTTTGTAAGATTGGATCCTTTGCAATTCTATAAAAATTTTATGATCGGTTTTTATTACTATAAAAATAAGTCATTGGGATTGTCCTAGAGAGTGCATTGAATTTGCATCTCACTTTGTTTACTGTTGACACCTTACTATTTTGTCTTTGACTCCATGAACTCTAGATGGTATTTCATTTATTTGTGTTTTTTAAATTTTTTTTACATTCTCTAAGGCGAGGCGCCTGGGTGACTCCGTTGGTTAAGTGTCCAAGTTTGGCTAAGGTCATGATCTCACAGTCGATGAGTTCGAGCCCTGCATCGGGCTCTGTGCTGACAGCTCAGAGCCTGGAACCTGCTTCAGATTCTGTTTTTTTCTGACGTTGTAAATGGAATTGTTTTCCTAATTTCTTTTTTGATTGTTCTTTGTAAGTGCATAGATCTGAAACTGATTTTTGTGTGTTGCTTTTGCACCATGCACTTTTGCTGAATTTGTTTATTCTATCAGGGTCTTTTTAAATTTTGAGTCACATATGTAATTTAATTTTTTTAATTTTGTCCCTTTTTTATTTTTGAATTTTAGATGAAGCATGAATTTTCTTTTTTCTGAAGGTTTAAAAAAAGTTTATTAAAAATTGTTTTTCAAATGTGCACAGTAACACACTTTGTTACCTTAGTGTCAGATGTACAATATTGTGAATCAACAGTGTTATACATTATGTGATGTTCAGCACAAATGTATCTTAGAAGGTTTTTTTATGTTTTTGTATGGAATTTTTAGGATTTTCTACATATGATCTCTTCTGTGAATTGAGATAATTTTACTCCTTCCTTTCCAAATTGGATCCCTATTGTTTCTTTATCTTGCCTAAGTGCTCTGTCAAGGACTTCTAGTGTTGAGTGGATGTGGTAAAAGCAGGTGTCCTTGTCTTGTTCCTGATGTTAGAGGGATAACTTTCTTTGAACATGGGGTATGATGTTAGTGTGAGTTTTTCACATATGGCCTTTGTTATGTGGAGGTGTTTTCTTTCTATCCCTTTTTTGGTGAGTATTTTTATCATGAAAGGTAGTAGGGTTTTGTCAAATGTCTTTTCTGCAGGAATTGAGATAATCGTGTATTTTTGGTCCTTCATTTTGTTGGTGTGGTGTATTATAGTGATTGATTTTTGCATGTTGAACCATGCTTGCATTCCTGAGATAAATCCAAAGTTGTCATGGTATATAATCCTTTAAATCTGCTGCTAAATTGGGTTTGCTAATATGTTGATGATTTAGGCCTGGATATATATTAGAAATATTGGCCTACAGTCATCCTTTTTTGTTTTGTTTTGTTTTTTTTGTTTTTTTTTGTTAGTATCTTCCCCTGGCTTTGGTATCAGAATAATGCTGATTTCATAGAATAAGAATGTGTTTCCTCCTCTTCAAATTTTTGGAAGAGTTTGAGAAGGATTGGTGTTAATTCTTCTTGAAATTACTTCTTATACTTAAAAAATTGTATTTGCCTACATTGGAAAAATGTATATCTTTAAAAACATGTTTATTTTTGAGATGGGGAGAGAGCGCGAATGGGAAAGGGGCAGAGAATGAGGGGGAGAGAGAATCCTAAGTAGGCTCTTCTGTGACAGCACAGTACCCGACTTGGGGCTCAGACTCACCAACAGTGAGATCACGACTTGAGCCAAAACCAAGAGTCTGATGCTTAACTGACTGAGCCACCCAGGTGCCCTTGGAAAAACGTATGCCTTCATATGACTTCGCGTTACTATCTAGAGTTCTTTCATTTCAGCTGGAAGAACTCCCTTTTAGCATTTTTCATAGGGTGGGTCTAGAGGTAATGAACAGTTTCAGCTTTGGTCTATATTGGAATATCTTCATTTCTCCCTTGGTTTTAAAAGTTTTTTAAAAAGGTTTTAAAAGACAGTTTTGTCTCAGTTGACATGTTTTCTCTGCCAGAGCTCATACGCGTGTGTACGCACACACATATACACACATGATACAGAATATAATTAATATCTTATTAATAGTAATAGGTAATAAATTCCTACTCCTGCCGGTCTGCAAGATTTTTGCTAAGAGGTCTGCTTATCATCTTGAGGATCCTTCATATGTGATGAGTCACTTTTCTGTTATTGCTTTCAAGAGTTTGGCTTTTGACAGTTTGATTATAATGTTTCTTATTGGAGATTTGGGGGATTTATCTTACTTGGAGTTTGCTAAGCTTCTTGTATTTGTATATCAACCTTTCCCCTCAAATTTAGGCAGTTTTTGGCCTTTATTTCTTAAATAATTTCTAGCAGTTTCTCTCTTTTTGTTCTCCTTTAATGTACATATTGGCCTGCTTGTTGTCTCCCAATTCCCTTAGACTCTGTTGACTTCATTCTTTTGTTTTTCTCCTCTGACTAATTCATGCGTCAAGGTCACAAGCTTTTCTTTGCTATTTGAGTTGACTGTCGAACTCCTCTGGTGAATCTTTTAACGTGGTTTTTCTATATTTTGGGTGCATCATTTCCATTTGGTTCTTTTTAAATAATTCTATCTGTGATGATATTCTCATTTTCTTTTCAGATCCTCTATTCCTGATTTCCTTTAGATTTTTGTCTTTTCCTTGATCTCTTTGTGCATATCGACGACCATGGTTTTAAAGTCTTTGTCTAGCAAGTTCAATGGTTGTGTTTCTTGAGGGATGGTTTCTGGGCATTTTTTTGGTTGCCTCCAATAGGCCATCTCCCCTCCCCCTCATTCTTTGTATACCTTCTGAACTTGCACAGAAATTTGAATGGCTGGCTGAGTTGGAAGATCATGTACTCTTGCTATTAGAACCATGAGTTTGAGCCCCATGTTGGGTGTAGAGATTACTACAAATAAATAAATTTCAAAAGAGAAGGAAATGGGACGTTCATAAGAACATCCCTGTCTTCTACTATTTGCAGATTGCTTCCGTGTAGAGGAAAACCTTTGTTAATTATCAGGGCCTGTTTTGAGAACTTAGGATCAACTTTTCATAAAGGGTTAAGGTCTTAATTATTTTCTGATTATATGTCTTTGGGCGTGTGTGTGTGTGTGTGTTTGTTTGTGTGTGTGTTTTAAATCTCTCATACGAACAGCGGCTTTCAAATGTCTTAATTTCCCTATGAATCTCTCTCTTGCTTCTCAGGACTTTAACTCTTCTTTTGTATTCCTCTGTCCTTAATCTCTTTCCCTGGGCATTTGTGAGTCTGAAGTACATCTGCAGCTCTCACCAGACAGGTTTATAGTATATTGTATCCAGCAGCTTTTCCTAGTCTTGACCAAGCTGTGTTACTTTGGGTTATCTCACTTCAGAATTATGGGACACAGAAATCAATTCCTCAGGCAACCTCTAGAATGGTTAGAATGTTCCAAATTACATCCACTCTGTCTTCTCAAATGCAATAAGGAAAGTGGTGATTGGTCTACCACTTACCCCCAACTGCGTTATTCCAGGCCATGAAGGATTGGAGCAAGATGACTAAAAAACTTGGAAGAAATTTCTTTCTACCATTCTTGAATGTGGCTCTTTCTTGATTGGGCATTTGCTATAGATCTTTCGCTTGATTTCCAGAGTTTCTATAATGTTTCTTTATCCAATGTCTGGGTATTGGGAGGTTGAGGTCCTGGATGTGACTAGTCTGTCATCATGCAAATATCACTCTCCCAGTTTCAGTTCTGACTTATTGACCATAAATATGCAGAGTCAAAACTATGAGTAACAGGTGAAAAGTTGATGTATGACCATGGGAAATTTGGACTCTATGTTAACCTAAAGATAGAAATATGTAGTAGGTTTTAGGTAAGTTAATGTTCCTTATGAAAATCTGATGTCAGATACTGTTATGTGAACTAGAAGTTGGGGTGATTGGTAAGAGAGGTGGTAGGTCTTGGGCCCCAGGTGTTCCTGAACAAGGCTGCTGCGTGTGTCAAGCTTCTGAGCTTCACTGTTCTGATACTGGGTAGTTCCTGTGGTTATTCAGAATTGAGTAGATGAAGACCACACTGTGTGTAACAGTTTGCTACCTGAGGGAAGAGCATTGGGGAGGGTCTGGTTAGTTCACTGCTTGCTCTAAAACATGGAAACCCTTGGATCTGCATTCTGCCTGTACAGTACATCTGCACGTGTAGATTTCATCTGTCTGAGCCCATCACCCTATGGGACTTTGCTGTCAGTAATACACCGTCTTACTCTGATCTGAGTCTTGTAGTCTACTTTTGGCACCTCATGAACAGGTGGCAAGCCAACTTGCTTCTTTTCTTAGGTATCTCTTTTTTATTCCTTTTGTTTTAAAGAGTTTGTTTTTAAGCAATCTCTACACCCAGTGTGGGTCTCGATCTCATAACCTTGAGATCAAGAGTTGCGTGCTACACTGACTGAGCCAGTCAGGCACCCCTCCTTTTTGTTCTTGATACTCCTTTCTACTCTACCTGAAGTTGACACTCTTCTCTGAGAGTAATAGATGCCTTTAATTCTTGAATATTTAACTACAGGGTTTTTGTTGGTGTGCAGGTTTGTTTAGGGTATGAGGTTTGTGCTTATTTTAAGGTTCAGAAGTTCGTACTATGAGGTCACTGGATGCCCTACTGGTCTCCTAGAGCTATGGGTTATATGGCAGTTTGGAGGTTCTTTTTTCTTTTTCTTTTTAAGTTTTCTTTATTTTTGAGAGAGAGAATGCGTGCGTGTGTGTGTGTGTGAGAGAGAGAGAGAGAGAGAGAGAGAATATGAGAGAGAGAATATGAGTGGGGGAGGGGCAGAGGGAACCTGAGAGAGAGAATCCCAAGCAGGCTCTGTGTCAGTGCAAAGCCTGACACGGGGCTCCATCTCATGAACCATGAGATCATGACCTGAGCCGAAATCAAGCGTGAGACACTTCCCCGACTTAGCTACCCAGGCATCCCAGAACACAACCTCTCTTGAAGAGAGAGATTATTTAAATTTGTTGAAGAAGAAACTCAGGTTTTAACTGATCTTGACAAACAAAAGATGGAAGGTGGGAAAGGGTGGATGGCAGAGATAGTAAGAACACCCTACGTGTATTTAAAATTGTGCTGGCAGCAAAAGAAATAACCAACAAAATGCAAAAGGAACTCATGGAATTAGAGAAAATATTTGAAAGCCATATATCTGATAAAGAGTTTATCAAAAATATATAAAGAAGTCCTACAACTCAATAGGGAAAAAAATCTGATTAACAAATCGGCAGAGGAGTTCAATACACATTTTTCCGAAGAAGTCCCAGACAGATGGCTGATGGTGTTTGAAAAGATGCCCATTATCACTAATCATCAGATAAATGCAAATGAAAATCACAATGAGGTATCACCTCAAACCTGTCACAGTGATTATTATCCAAAAGACAAGAAATAGCAAGTTCAGGCAAGAACAAGGAGGAAAGATATCCTTGTACACTGTTGGTAGAATGTAATTAGTGCAGCCATGAGGGAAAACAGTGTGGAGTTTCTTCAAAAAATGAAAAGTAGAACTACCACATGATCCAGCAATTCTACTTCAGAGTAGATAGCCAAAGGAAATGAAATCGGAATCTCAAAGAGATATCTGCACTCCCAAGTTTATTGCAATATTATTTACGGTAGCCAAGATAGGGAAATAACCTATGTGTCCGTCAGTGGATGAATGGATGAAGAAGATGTGATACGTATATTTAATGGACTATCATTCAGCTATGATAAAGAAGGAAATCCTACTTGATGCAACATGGATGGGACTTTAGGATATCATCCTAAGTGAAATGAATCAGAGGAAGATGAATACTATATAATATTACTTAAATATGGAACCTAGAAAAGCTGAAGTCCTAGAAACAGTAGAATGGTGGTTACCAGGGGCTGAGGGGTGGGGAAATGGGGAGATGTTGGTTAATAGGTACATACTTTTAGTTATAACATGAGTAACTTGTGAGGATTTAATGTACTACATGGTGATTATAGTTAATAATACTTAAAAATTTTTTGTTTAAATTTGTTTATTTTGAGAGAGTGAGAGAGTGCATGCAAGCAGGGGAGAGGGAGAGAGGAAATCCCAAGCAGGCTCTGTGCTGACAGCAAGGATCCCACGAGATCACGACCTGAGCCAAAAATCAAATCAGTCGCTTAACCGACCGAACCCCCAGGTGCTCCTATAGTTAATAATACTTTATTGTATACTTCCAAGTTGATGAGAAAGTAGATCTTAAATGTTCTTACCACAATAAAGGTATGGTAATTATGTGAGATGATGGAGATGCTTGCTAATCCTGTGGTTTTAATGATTTTGCGTGATATGTAAATGTATTAAATCAGTACTTTATAACCCTTATACTTAACACCATGTTATATGCCAATTATATTTCAATAAACCTGGAAGAAAAATACTATGCTGGGCACCTTGCATACATCACTTCTAATATCACAACAACTTTGTTGTAAGAAAGATGCTGTGATCATCTTATAGAAGAAAGACTTGATGCTCAAAAAATACAAAATAATGTATCCAAAACCAACTGTCTAAATGAGCAGAACCAGGAGTGAAACATTCGTCTGTGTAATTCCAACCTTTGTTCTCTTAATCAATAGGTTCTACTTCTCATATAGTGAAGTTTTTAAGTGAGATGTCTTTTGGGAGAGGGAAAAAAAGATTTTGGTGTGTTGAAAGAGAACTGAAATACACAAAGTATTTGACCGTATTAAAAAATGATGGAAACCAATGACTGGCATTGGCCTTGGACTACCCTAGTCAAAGCAATGTCCCAGATCATCAGAGTTGATTCTTAAGGTGGCAAAAAGAGAAAAGGCAATCAAAAAGGCCCAAAGAGTCTCATCTGATCACGTTATTCTTTTTTTTTTAAATTTACTTGTTTATTTTTTAATTTACAACCAAGTTAGTTAGCATATAGAGCTATAATGATTTCAGGATTAGATTCCAGTGATTCATCCCCTGTATATAACACACAGTGCTCATCTCAACAAGTGTCTTCCTTAAGGCCCCCTTACCCATTTGGCCCATTCCCCTTCCCACAACCCCTCCAGCAACTCTCAGTTTGTTCTCTGTATATGAGTCTCTTATGTTTTGTCCCCCTCATGTTCATCTGTTTTGTATCTTAAAGTCCTCATGAGAGAAGTCATACGAGATTTGTCTTTCTCAGACTGGCTGATTTCGCTTAGCATACTACACTCTAGTTCTATCCGTGTAGTTGCAAATGGCAAGATTTCATTCTTTTTGATGGCCGAGTAATACTCCATTGTGTGTCTTCTTGATCCATTCATCCATCGATGGACATTTGGGCTCTTTCCATACTTTGGCTATTGTTGATAGCACTGCTATAAACATTGGGGTACATGTGCCCCTTTGAAACAGCACACCTGTATCCCTTGGATAAATACCTAGTAGTACAGTTGCTGGGTCGTAGGGGAGTTCTATTTTTAATTTTTTGAGGAACCTCTATACTGTTTTCCAGAGTAGCTGCACCAGTTTGCATTCCCACCAGCAGTGCGAAAGAGATCCTCTTTCTCAGCATCCTTGCCAACATCTGTTGTTGCCTGAGTTGTTAATGTTAGCCATTCTGACTGGTGTGAGGTGGTATCTCATTGTGGTTTTGGTTTGTATTTCCCTGATGATAAGTGATGTTGAGCATTTTTTCACGTGTCTGTCAGCCATCTGGATGTCTTCTTTGGAGAAGTGTCTATTCATGTCTTTTGCCCCTTTCTTAACGGGATTATTTTTTGGGTGTTGAATTTGATAAGTTCTGTATAGATTTTGGATACTAACCCTTTATCTGATATGTCATTTGTAAATATCTTCTCCCATTCCTTCAGTTGCCTTTTAGTTTTGCTGATTGTTTCCTTTGCTGTGCTGATCACCTTATTCTGATTGGTCCCAGGAAGAAGGGATTGGAATACTTACTTTATTAAAAAAAAAATGTCTTTAACCGTCATTGGTCTCAATAGTGACGGGATCATATAACCTGGAATCCTCAGTACTGTCTTTTTGTTGATAGATTTATTAAGGTATAATTGATCTACAGAAAAATTCACTTGTGTTACTGTACAGTTCGATGAGTTTTGATAAAATACAGTGAACCACCATAACCAAGATAGAGAAGGGTGCTCTAATTTCCCCAAATTTCCCTCATGAACTGTTGCATCATATTGTAGGTGTATGCTTAACTACATAAGGAAATACAAATTGTATTCCTAAAGAGCTGTACCGTTTTGTATTCCCATCAAATATGAGTGACGCTGTTGCTATGCTTCCTTAGCAGCACTTGGTATCGTCAACTTCTGAAATTTTAGTAATTCTGTACTACTCAGGCATAAGAAAGAATGAAATCCTACCATGTCCAACAACATGGAGGGATCCGGAGCATATAATCCTAAATTAAGTGTTTCAGTCAGAGAAAGACAAATACTATATGATTTCACTCATCTGTGGGGTTTATGAAATAAAGGAAATGATCAAAGAAAGAAGAGGCAAACGACAAAACAGAGTCAAGTATAGAGAAGAAACTGATGGTTACCAGAGTGGAGGTGGGTGGGGGGATGGGTGAAATAGGTGAAGGGCATTAAGAGTACACTTATCATGATGGGCACTTAATAATGTATAGGATTGCGGAATCATTAAGATGTACACCTGAAATTAACACAGTGTATGTTACCTATACTTAAATTAACATAAAAAATTTAATTCTAGTGTTGTAATGTAGTATGTCATTGGGATTTTAATTTTTTATTAATATTTGATGAAGTAAAGCTTCTTTTCATGTACTTGTTAGCCCATCTTTTGCAACATCTAAAATTTTCCTCAAATCCTATGTCCATTACAAAAAAGGGATTGATGCTTTTATTTTTGAGGTTCTAGTTCATTATATATTTTGCATACTAGTACATTAATAGATACCTGTTTTGCAAATATTTTCTCCTGGTTTGTAGCTGGTTTTCTCATTTTCTTAAGAGTGCATTTTGAGGAGAATTTTAAAATTTTGATTAGATGCAATTTATCAGTTATTTTCTTTTATGGTTCATGCTTTTTGGATTCTGTTAAAAAAATCTTTGAAGTCACTGAGATTTTCTTCCACACTTTCTCCTCGTAGTTTTACAGTTTAAGTTTCATGTACTGGACTATGGTCCATTTCATGTAAAATTTTTATATGGATTCACGTATAGAGGTAAGGATCAAAGTTTTCTTTTTGCATATGTATGTTCAATTGTTCCACCACTTTTTATGGAAAAGGCTATCCTTTATTTAATTGCTTTTGCACCTTTACGGAAAATCAACAGGCCTTTATGTATGGGTTTATTTCTGGACTCTATTCTGTTCTAGTCATCCATGTGCCTTCATCATTTCACAAATACGGCACACTATGGTCACTCTTATAGCTTTATAACCCTATTGCATCAAGTTTGATTGCATCAGTTCACCAACTTTGATTTTCAAAATTATTCTGGCTATTTTAAATGCTGTGCTTTTCCATATAAATTTTAGAATCAGCTTACTGATTTCAGTTTTTCAAAAACCTGACATTTTGATTGGCATTGTATCAGAAATATAGAATGATTTGGGGGAGAATTGACATTTTAATAATAATAAGTCTTTAAACTCCTTTCACATCTCCATTTATTTAGGTTGCCTTTGGGTTATCTCATCATTGTTTTTTAGTTTTCAGGCTATACATCCATTGCACAAATGTATACTATTATATATAGTGCATATATTTTGTTGTCTTCATATCTAAGTAGTTCCTGTTTTTGTGGTGTTACCATAAATGGTACTTTGAAAATTTAATTTTCTAGTCATTCCTTTCTTATAAAAAATAGAATTGATTTTTGTATGATGACACTGTATCTTGTGACCTTCTTGAACTCATTGGCTATGAGCTATTTTGGGGGATTCCTAGAGATTTTTAAGCAAAATGGCATGACTTTGTTGAATATTTCTTTCCTTTGAATCTGTATGTACTTTATTACTTTTTAATTGATTTGTTGCACTGATCAAGATCTCCAGCATGATGCTGAACAGGACTGGTGAGAGTAGACCTCTTTGGAAAGATCTTGAGGAGGAGAACATTCAGATTGTTATGCATAAGGTTAATTGTAGGATTTTTGGGGAAGGGGGACAGATGCCATTTATCAGACTGCGGATATTCCCTTTCATTTGTCATTTGCCAAGGAATTTTTTTATCAGTAATTATTGAATTTTGACCAGAATTCTTACATCTGTTAATATAGTGAATTGCATTGGTTTTTTAATCCACTGGACTTGCATAAGAAAAATTATATGAATGAATGATAATGCAAATTATAATTTATTGTGTGCTTACAACATACTCAGTACTTCCTGGTTGGCAAATATCGATTCCTTATTCTACCTGATCCACTTCTGCTTCCATTGAAAGCAAGCCTCCTAAGCTTCAAGGATACTAGTGGAAGGAAAGCATTTGGGAAGGGAGTAAGGAATCACCATAAATCTACTAAGTGGAATATGCCATGGTAAAATATATAAATCCATTAGAAACTAGAGGGTAGAGGTAGGTAAAACAATATTCTGGTTTTTTAAAAATTTTTTAATGTTTTTATTTATTTTTGAGAGAGCGAGTGAGAGCATGAGCAGGGGAAAGGAAGAGAGAGAGAGGGAGAGAGAGAGAATCCCAAGTAGGCTCTGCACTGCCAGTACTGAGCCCTATGTGCTACTCAAACTCAGATCATGACCTGAGCTGAAATCAACAGTCAGACACTTAACGAACTGAACCACTCAGGCACCCCAATATTCTATTTTTAAGTAAGGAAGAAGAGTGGAGCTTTTGGGTGGTAAACAAGTTGAGATTTTGCCAGAATGGCATGTTCCAAAAAGGTATGGAAGCTTAGCACCGTTCCCACGTTACTTGACCCGTGAGACTCTTCCATCTCGTCTTCTTGCTTTATGTACTTCTATAATAAGGAGGAGAGTCCAATAAAAAAGAAGTGATGGTAGCGATGATAATGGCGTTGAATTCTGAAGTAGAAGTGAAGAGTGTTAGAAGTGGTGCTCTGTGACAACTAAGCCACCTCAGGGCTACCATTGGCTGGTGCTGAGCCTTGATGACCAATCAAAGGGTAAGGGTGGAGCTCCTCATTGCCCTCAGGAAGGCCTGTAGAGGGATATCAGAAGCTCTGAGACCACTGGGAGGCTTCAACATGGCTGCACACTGAACACACAAACACAGAATAACCAAACACAGGGAACAGCCAGCCCCTAACAGGTAACAAGTGACCTTAAGTGCAGAACAGCTATCCCCAAATTGCAGCACAATCATCCACAAGTGCTAAAGAAGGAATGGGAAAGATGACTCCATATCAACATAAGTCCAGAGGTAGTGCCCTGGCGTGGAAGACAGTCATGTGGGTAGAAATGCCCATGAAAGCTTGTGCAGCCAAAAGATCTTCCAGAACCTCTGTCACCCATGTAAGAAAGCACGAAGAAACAAGCAAGACAACATCTGGGACCACCGGCTGGGGGAGAGTGAATCAGAGCAGAAGCAAGAGACTGGTTAGATCTCCACCCATCAAAGAAACGCCCTGTGTTAAAAGAGGCCTGGAGACCTACAAATTATCTGTTGCCTCTCCAGAGGAGCCTCTTGAGAAATGGCCAACCACACAGAGACCAGATGTTGTACCAACAGAGGACACAGATGGAGAACAATTAAAAGAAAATCAATAAGATGAAAAATAAAAAGAAGAGCAAGTCTTTCTTCTTCTAAACCTTGGTTCCCATCTTCAATCAACACAAATATTTTGAGGACCTTCTGTATCCCAAGCATTGTGCTAGATACTCGACATATGGCAATGAATACGCCCAATATGGCCGGCTACCTTTATGGGTCCTCCAGTCTACAGAGGAAGAGAAAACCTATTCATGTAATAACCAAATGTCAAAACCAGAACTGTGATAAGTGGTAACCGGAAAGCTATCTGGTTCTAAAACTTTGTTATGGAGGTGAAAGAAGCACTCCTTCAGAGTGAGCGGAAGAGAAGAAATCTGGATTTCGACCAGGCTGTGTACTTTATGGCTTCAGGAGGTAATCATCCTCAGAGAGTACAGCATGAGTTGTACCCCCCAGAGCTGTGCGATGTGACGGAACTGGAGAAATTGATGATGGAATTGGGATCAGAAAGATGAGAGTTGGAGCGACCCAATATCATGAGGGTTTCCTTCTAGGAATGTACTAAATTCCTGTTGTACAAGGCGTGTTTCTATATATCCTTTCAGAACAGGGATGTATCGTTCTGGGGCAATTATGGGATCTGAATGCATTTTACTGGGTGGTGTTTTTTTTTGTTTGTTTGTTTTTTTTTTTTTTTTGCATTTTCAGGGCTGTGGTTCTGCTTTGTCAAAAGCCAAAGGAAGGTACGCTTGGCTGGCTGGGTTAAGTGTCTGACTCTTGATTCAGGCACAGGTCATGATCTCACCGTCCTAGGTCGAGCTCCGCATCGGGCTCTGCACTGGGCGTGGAGCCTCCTTAAGATTTTCTCTTTCTCTCTCCCTCTCCCTCTGCCCCACTATCTCACTGGTGCTCTCTCTTTAAAATAAACAACAACAACTAAAGCAAAAGGAAGATCAGTCGTGAAGTTTGGGAATCCCTTTGGCTAATCACCTATTATGGCTTTTGTTTTGTAGGCTCACGTACTGGGAGATTCGAGTTAGACTCGTAAATTTTGCCTCACTGGAAATCCTATAATGATTCTTCCTTCATAATGAAAATCCACTTGGGTTTGCCATGTAGACCATGGAGATAATTAAAGTAGATTAATCAAAGGCCCCCGTGATGAACAGATTTTGACATATCCGCAAATCTGTAGGCGTCAGGTGATGAGTGCTGGCACAGATACTGTCTCCAGGACTCTTACCTTTGGAATATTCATTGATGAAAAACAGGTTAAAAAGGATCCTTTGTGAAGGAGCTTGTTAAGAAAAATTTGGGTCTTTAAGTGTAAATTTTTTATGGACCGGAGTAATCTTTTTAACCTCCAATGTCATCAACAAATTATCAAGTGAATGGTTTCTTCGAGCCTTCCTTTTTCAAATGTGGCCAGAAGTGTCTGCCAAGATCCTTTGATACTTTTCAACAAGTTATTTGTGAGACATGGAGGAAGGGAGCAAGGCCATTTACAGGGCTTACTTGAATAGCGGCAGATGGAGCCACTGACTAAGGTATCTTTGCTTTCCTGCCAGTACAGGGTCCCTTTATTTGGTAGCATTTCACACCTGCCAAGAGCTTTTCCTAGAACTTGTCAATCCATTTGCTTAATGTAGTGGCCATTTTATACCAGATTCCTGAGAAATGGCTACTATCTTGGGAGACTTGTATACAGCAGGGATTGTATAGACAATGTGTTATAGATCATTGACCTTTTGAGATGTACACCTGGGATTCAGTCTGGTGATTTTTTTGGCAAATACGCCAGTAGAGTTAACATAAGGTGTATCCAACAGATGTAATTTTTAGGGCATGGCCTGAGTCTCTTTGATTAGGAAGATTAGACCCATTTTGACGTAAGACCAACCCATTACATTTTCATCTTTAAGAAAAGGAGCGGTGCCTGGGTGGCTCAGTTAGTTAAGCATCTGATGGGCTCAGGTCATGATCTAGTGATTCAGGAGTTCAAGCCCCATGTCAGGCTGGTTTGTGGGTTTAAGCCCTGTGTCGGGCACTGTGCTGATAGCTCAGAGCCTGGAGCCTGCTTCAGATTCTGTGTCTCTGTGTCTTTCTCTCTCTCTCTCTCTCTCTCTCTCTCTCTCTCCCACACACATACTCTCTGTCAAAAATGAACAATAGTACGTAAAAAAAAAAAAACTGAGTACAATGTGCCAGAGACAGCCTCACTTTATGTCTGAATTTCACCCTATCTGTGAAACTCACCCTGATTCCATCTCATTCCTCTGTTTCACATTTGTCCTCATCCTGCCCCTGATCCCTATCTCAAAAATTGCCCTTGTCAAATATCTTGTATTATCTTGTTTGTAGCTGTGGCTTATTGGTCCTGATGATCTTTCTCAAAGAGGTACTCTCATGTCTATCCTCTCTCTGCTCCCGAACCCGTCTCTTCTCATCCACAATATGTGCTTGCCCATTCCAGTGGGAATTGCCCCTTCCTATAGCCTCAGGCCAGGAAGGCACTTAAAAAAATGCTTTCATAGGGGAACCTGGGAGGCTTAGTAGGTTAAGTGATCAAGCCCTGCATCGGGCTATGCATTGAGCGTGGAGCCTACTTGGAATTCTCTCTCTCCTGTTCACTCTCTGACCCTCCCCTCTTTGCATGTGTTCTCTCTCTCTCAAAATAAATAAACTTTAAAAAATGCCCTTATAAATTAGGTAAGATGATAAACTCATATTTACATTTCAAATTACGTAGAAGAGTACATGGAAGAAAATTATAATCATAAGCCCGTGATTCAGAGACCATCTACTATTAACAGACACCTGGTAAACATTCTTCCTTCTAATATTAGATACCAAGATAGTTGCAAGTTTCTATGCAGGAGATTATACAAACGTGCCATTTTGTAACTTTTCACCCAAATGTATCGATGATATCTTTCCATGTTACAGGGAGCTGTGCAGTCATTTTAATGGTCGTGAAGTGGTGCGTTGTGCATCTTGATAGCATTTATGTAACTGGATTGGTGATTTGAACAAGACAAATATTTGAAGTAGACAAAACGTGTCCTATCTCCCTTTTTTAAAAGTTTAGTTATTTTGAGAAAGAGGGAGCATGAGCAGGGGAGGGGGCAGAGAGAGAGGGAGAAAGAGAGAATCCCAAGCGCGAGGCTTGAACTCACGAACCGTGAGATCATCACGTGAGCTGAGACCAAGAGTCGGACGATTAACCAACTGAGTCACGCAGGCTCCCCTTAGTCTTCTCTTGTATTTGCTCTCGTGTCTCATTCCTCAAGTGCCTAGGTCCCTCTAAGCTAATTCAAGGTGAAGAGCTTACTCCACCTGGACTTCCTAAGTCATCACAGATGGATATCCTGCAGCCTGAAGAAGCAGCAAGTCCCCAATGTAGCAATACCGCATCATGTCCTTCAGGTGGGCAGAAGGATCTGTTATTCAGCATTCACTTCTGTTTTCCTTTTTTTCTTTCATTACCAGCTTTCTGCAGTGACTGCTCTTTCTGTTTCTCTTTTTTAAAAATCACTTCCAGCCTCTTCCACGTCTCCCATCTGAAACCGTATTCTCAGAGGTGACTAGCGATTTTTCTGATCACTAGATGCAAAGCTGTCTTTTCTTCCTTGCCTCTATGCCATGTCGCTGGGATTAGCCTCTCTTTAGAAGTCTTTCCTTGTAGGTTTGTCCTCCTGCATTTCTGATTGTGCATCCTCTGTTCGCTTTGATGGCTTTTCTTTCTGCCTTCATCTTGACTCTCTATTTTTGTTTTTCCCTTAAACATGCTCCCTTCAAACTTCCCTGTGTCTGTCAAAGGTTGACACCATTCTTTAAATCACTCAGACCTAAGAATTTGGAGTTCTCTTTGACTCTGCTTTACCTTCCTAATCCACCTGTCCTCACTTGCTATCATTTTATTTCTTTCAAATAACCCTCAGGCACTTTCATATGCTGTAAATTGCTACAACCTCTTTGGAAGGTGTGTAGATGTTATCTATTAAAATCTAAAATTCATACATACTTTGACCTAGCAATTCCAGTTCAATATCCCATGGGAATACTTGGGTGTGGCAACATTATGAGAACAAGGGTTTGCTTTGAGGCACTGTTTATAATAGGGAGAAAAAAGAAAGAAAGAAACTACCTGTAAGCCAACAGGGAACTGGTTAGTGGTATATCCGTTGCATGGGAGACAGTAGTAAGGATGAGATGGATCCATCGGTAGGCACATGGAAAGATGTTCAAGGCATACTGTTAAGATCAAATCATGTTTTCACGTACAACATCTTAGTTTTGTATAAGCACCCACACAGAGACACATACACCCATATATGTTACCTGTGTGGAAAGGAAACTGATGAAATGTACCAGATGGTTTAAAATGGTCACCCATAGTGATGAGGTTTGTGGGTGGTGGTGGGGTTCAGAGCTGACAGCCAAGAAAGAACTCTTGAAGACATCTTTGGTGAAAAAAGGTGATTTTATTAACGCATGAGGACAGGGCCTGTGGGCAGACGGAGCTGCACTGGGGTTGTGAAGAGTGACTGGTTATATACTATGGAGTTGGGGGAGGTAAAGTCAAGAGGAAGTTTCTTAAAGGGATTTCCATATGCTAAAGAAGATTCACAGGATCCTGGAGGCCTAGCTATTATCAAGCTAAGGTTGTTTTTCCCTCTAACAAAGCATTAATATTAAGACAGTAGGGAGTTCCTGGAGATTAGGCTATTGATAAGATTTCCCTTTAGCCTCCTACACTGTTGGTGGGAATGTAAACGGGTGCAGCCGCTCTGGAAAACAGGGTGGAGGTTCCTCAAAAAATTAACAATAGAACTCCCCTAGGACCCAGCAATAGCACTGCTAGGGATTTACCCAAGGGATACAGGAGTGCTGATGCATAGGGGCACATGGACCCCAATGTTCATAGCAGCACTTTCAACAATAGCCAAATCATGGAAAGAGCCTAAATGTTCCTCAACTGACGAATGGATCAGGAAGATGTGGTTTATCTATACAATGGAAGACTACATGGCCATGAGAAAGAATGAAGTCTGGCCATTTGTAACAATGTGGATGGAACTCGAGGGTATTGTGCTAAGTGAAATAAGTCAGGCAGAGAAAGACCGATACCATATGTTTTCACTCATATGTGGAACAGGAGAAACTTAACAGAGGACCATGGGGAGGGGAAGGGGAAAAAACAGTTAAGGAGAAGGAGGGAGGCCAACCATAAGAGACTCTTAAATACTGAGAACAAACTGAGGGTTGATGGGGGTGAGGGAGAGGGGAAGGGGGGTGATGGACATGGAGGAGGGCACTTGTTGGGATGAGCACTGGGTGTTATATGGAAACCAACTTGACAACAAACTATAGAAGAAGACAAAAAAGATTGCCCTTGTAATATTTCTAAGACATTTGTAAATTGAAGGAGGCTCTATCAGTGTAACCATTTGTTTTCTGTCCTTTCCTTTGTTCTTTGGCAGCCAGGAGTGCCTTAGGAATATCACAATATCCCAAGGCCGGGGGGTGGGGTGGGAGCTAGCTTGTGCTTTGCCCTCCGCTTGCCTATGCTCCCTCATCAATAGGAAGAGGGATTTGGAGGGAGCATGGACTCTACTTGTACTTTCTAATTTATACACTTCAAAATTGTTTGGATGTCTTTAAAATACACCTACTGTTTTTTATCATGATTCAGAATCTTTTCTGTATTCTCTGTATTTGTCATCCAGTCTTACATTTGCCTCATGGCAACAGTCTACTAAAGGCCTCCCACTATCTCCAATTGCTTTGTTTGCCCTCTGACCTTGGACTTGGAGAACCTCTTTGAAATAAGGAGGCTATCTCCCAGTCTTAGGATTCAAAGGACGTAGTGTATGGACACGAGCTTTGAAGAAATGTCCAACACAAAGTTAACATAAGTCATCACCTCTAACAGTGACTGGGCCTCAGGACTGGGAAATTACTGGAACAGTACCACCCACCACCAAGATAACAGAACCAACGCCCTAGGGTGAAACACTTGAACAAGTGAGTTATGCAAGGGCCTTCTTCAGCCTTAATAACCGAACCTTCCCAAACTAACGTTACCATTCATATCACCTTTGATTTTCACTAGATTGGCTGGGAGAGCAGTCCCTGAAAACAATTCATCTTTGCAATGATAAACAATGCAAGCAGCTTGCTAGAACTCTGCCATTAAACTCACACTTATTTGTAAGCCTAATTGGCACTATTAACATTCCAAGGACAAGGGAGCCTATATAATAATGTGGGCACAGAGCTAGAAATGTTTTCTAAATATTTACAAGTGCATCCATTTCCCTTTAAATGAGCTACTTTAATAAAAGCATATGGTCTGCCTGATGAAAAATCTCATTACTTGCACTGAGCTGTAGCAAAGGAGTTGCATACAGTATGTGTGTGGCGCAGGTGTACAATGTGTTGACTGCTGCCCCCGTTGCTTATTGTGTCTGCGAAGACATCAGAACATTTGTAGTGATATTATTTTTCACTTTCTATGAAAACAAAGAATTAACTGGCAGTCTTGTGATGTCGCCGTTGTCTAGTGCTCCTGTTATTTCTTGCAGTCCTTGGTCAACACTGTCACAAACTCTGTTTCTCTGTGGTGACTGTACATTCATTGGACCGTACAGTGGGTATGGTTATTACTGCGGATGACTGAAGCTATGAACCTGAAATGAAACAATGACCTCAAAATTATTTCACGTTCTGGGGCGCCTGGGTGCCTCAGTTGGTTACTTATCCGACTTCAACTCAGGTCACGATCTCATGGTACGTGCATTTGAGCCCCACGTCGGGCTCTGTGCTGACAGCACGGAGCCTGCTTGGGATTCTCTCTCTCCCTCATTCCCTCAACACCCCCCCCCCATCAAAATAAATAAATAAAACTTAAAAAAAGAAAGTATTTCATATTCTTGCAGGCACGGCCAGTCTCACTCTTGGGACCAAATATTAGAGGAGGTACGGGGATGCAACACATATATTTTTCGTACTATAAGCCAGTAAGTAATAATTGCTATGGGTACAGGAGTGGACAGAGCCCTCCAGAACCGTACAGTCTCTCAAGTGGGTATTCCGGCACAAGGAACTTGGTAATGGTGCTTGTGGTTGGCAAAACTGAACTTAGGGGACCGGGAGGTGTATAGTGCTTTCCGTGTTAACATGGGAAGTTCCAGGTGGTGATGATTAAGGAAGGTTAGGGCTTGTGGAATCAAGAATTTGTATTTATGGGCCAGCCACATTCTTCTTTAAAGTTCACCACACTGGTGCTATGACAAACTTGCATGTATTTGAGAATGTGTACTATGTTTTGCTATTGGTGATGTAGGAGAGAGGTACATTTTTGTAAAGTAGGCTTCGTGTTCCTTTGAATTGAGTTCTGGAAGTAACCCAGCACGTTTTCCATTTCATAAGCAAAGCATATATTTGATGTGGTAGATCTCTTAGTCCATTTGGGCCACTATAACCATGAAGGGGTGTCTTGCACAGCAGAAATGTATTTCTAACATTTTTGGAGGCCAGGAAGTCCAAGATATAGGGAATGGCAGATTCAGTGTTTGGTGAGGGCCTGATGCTTGTTTCTGTCATGGTGCCGTGTCCTTACATGGTGGAAGTAGAGAGAGAGTGCTTTAGTGCCTTTATTTGAAGGTCATTAGTCTCATTCGCGAGGGCTTCGCCCTCATGTCCTAATCACCTCCCAGAGGGCCTATCTCGAAATACCATAAAATAGGTTTTAAAATGAAGTTTGGAAGGACACAGACATTCAGTCTATATAAGCAGGATACTGTTTTATATCAGTAATTGGTGTGATCTGTAGTGTTCATTGGTGGGAGTGGAACTCAAAACATTTGATTGGGAATTTCATTCCTGGGTATTTGCAGTTCAATTCAACATGGTTTCACTGTTTCCTATTGTGTGCCACAGGCAGTATTCTAAGCCCTGGCCAGATTAGAGGAATGAATAAGACATCCTTGAAGATGTAGATCTTACAGATATACCAGATAAAGAGGTAGGCTACGTGTCTGGCTTAAAATCCAGAATGTGCTCTCAGATTAGTGTTATGTTATCAAGAGAAGAAATACCAGTTCTGGGATAGTGTTAGGTCAAAAGCAGTCAGAAGGTGTGAAGAGCTAGTGGAGAGGTTGATATGGCCGAGGCCAGTTGATGACAGGTGACTTTTTTTATTTAAAAAAATTTTTTTTAAATATTTGAGAGAGAGAGGGAGACAGAGCGCGAGTGAGGAAGGGGCAGAGAGAGGGAGAGGGAGACACAGAATCTGAAACAGGCTCCAGGCTCTGAGCTGTCAGCACAGAGCCTGATGTGGCGTTCGAACTTGTAACTGCAAGGTCATGACCTAGGTTGAAGTTGGACGCTTAACTGAAACGCCCAGGCGCCCCAACAGGTGACTTACGTAGTGGTCTTTGAAAGCTGGATATTGATCCTTTCGAAATAAGACCTCCAACTGTCTTGATTTTGTTACTTTATATATTAAAATCTAAAAAGGCAAAACTTATTTCTACCTTGCTTAAGAACATGAAGTAACTAAAAATGACCCAAGGATATCTATTATGAAAAACAATAAAAACTGAATTAATGAAGTAGTAGCTTTAGAGCAGCTTATTTATATTTATCACCTTATTATTTCTCAGAAAGACATCAATAACCTTTTAAAATAACACCTAGGGAACGACTGAGCTTCTGAAGTTGGATCCAACAAACGACTTACTTTAAGGTTGTAGATGATGTGTTCTACAGCAATAAAATGTCAAGGTGCCCGTGGGCATTGATGAGTTTCTGGGTGATTACACCATAAAACCATATTTCAAAATGTCACCTTTCTTTGCATGTAGTTGAGAGGTTTACAAAGCATGTTCAGTGTCTCTGATGGAGGCCACCAGCTCATGGTTTGTGCCAGGGCCACCCAATGTCAAACTGTCAGCTTCTAACCTCTTGGAGCAAGGTCACACAAAAAAAAAATGTTAAGAGAATGTCCTGCTGATTCATTCTGAAACATACTTTATTAAATCCACTTAATTTTTGCTTATTCACGTGGGTGTTTTAGTAAACGTGGAATGCTGGCAAGAATGGAGATACCTCAGTGATCCTCAGTCAATGTGTAGAATGTATAGAATTTGTGGGATTGGAGGCTCATGTTAGGAATTTAGTAGGTAAATTATTCCTTTTGGAGAGAGAGAGGGAGAGAGAAAGGTAGAGAGAGAATCCCAAGTAGGCTCCCCACCATCAATGCAGAGCCTGACGCAGGACTCGATCTTACGAACTGTGAGATCATGACGTGAGCCAAAACCAAGAGTGGGGAGCTCAACCAACTGAGCCACCGAGCACCCCTTCCAGAATGTTTTGGAAAGAGGTTTAAAGTTTCAGATTTACAAACATACAAATAGTATACAAGTATAAAAATGATGCCGATACGGAATTTAAGATAGCATGGAAAAATGCTTAGGATAAATGAATAAAAGCAGACAGTAGAAATGCATATTTAGTACTATCTCAGCTATGAGGAAATAGGGGTCAACAAAATAAATTGAAAAGGAACTCTGTCAATCAAAAGTGTTTACAGTGTGGGGACACCTGGATTGCTCAGTTGGTTGAACATCAGGCTCTTGGTAACTGCTTAGGTCATGATCTCATGATATGTGAATTCCAGCCCCACATTTGGCTCCATGCTGACAGTGTGGAGCCTACTTGGGCTTCTGTCTGTCTAAGTCTCTCTCTGCCCGTCCCCTGCTTTTGCGCTCTCTCTTTCTCAAAAAAAAAAAAAAAAAAAACTTAAAAAAAATGTTAATGGCGTGTTTGTGTAGGAGGGTGGTGGAATTATGGGTGGTTTTTGATTTTCGTTGTCATATTTTGTGTGCTTTCCAAATATTCCTTAATGAATGTATGGTTTAAAGATAATATGAATACATGATACATGATACATAATACATGATAAAGCAATATAGGAAAGCACAATGAACAAGATAAAATCATCCATAACCCTAGCCCTATGTTTTTTCAATATTTTTGTAGAGAGAGTGTGAGCAGGATAGGGGCAGAGAGAGAGGGAAAGAGAATCTCATGCCGGCTCTGCGCTATCAAGCACCGAGCCTGACGCGGGGCTCGAACTCACAACCGTGAGATCATGACCTGAACTGAAACCAAGAGTCAGACGCCTAACTGACTGAGCCAGCCAGCCACCCTCACATTTTTAAACACTATATATACTCGCAGTTTCCACCAACTTTATTATGTTTTGAAGTTTGACTGCATCATTAAATGAGTTGGCTCATTTATTTCACCTGCTGTCTTGTATGCCATGTCATGACTTCAGCATAGTTTATTTACCTATTCTCTTGCTGGTGGACATTTATAGTATTTCTAACCTTCCAATATTATGAATAATACAGCGAATATTCTTGTGCCTGTGTCCTTTCTCCTCATTTGTGTATATATCTGGTAGTTTCTCTAGGCAGTAATCAGGAAATTATACATCATGGGCCAAATCTGGCTTGTTGCCTGTTTTTGTAAATAAAAGTCCTTTGGAACACCACCATAGCCATTTGTTTATGTATTGTATATGGCTGGTTTCATGCCAGAATGACAGACTTGAGTAGTTGAGTAGTGGCAACAGCGATTTTATGGACGGCAGCATCTGAAATATTTACTGTCTGGCCCTTTCCAGAAAAAATATTGACCCCCTGGTCTGGGGGTATTACCTAGGCATGAAGTTGCTGGGTCCCAAGTGAACATCTGCGACTTTATAGACTTAGCCAAGTCACTCTGCAGTGTGGTTGTGTAAAACGATCCTCTTTCCCCATTGTGTGGGGTTTCCTTTGCTCCCCAATTTTTCCCAACATTTGTCAGTGTCAAACTCCAAAAATTTTTCCCGGACTTTTGGATGATACTGGTACCTCTTGTGATGTTAATTTGCATTTCAGTGATTACTATTGAGGTTGAGCAACTTTTCAAAGGTTTATAGGCCCTTGTTAAAATCTTTGAATTACCTGTCAATAGGTTTTGCCCATTTTTCTGTAGGGCTCTTTGGGTTTTCTTAGGATTGTTTCTGTGCGTACTCTTGATACTAATCCTACATTGATGGCTTTTCTGGTTACGTAATCTTCTAGCAAGTCACACCTTTGAATGGAGTCAGATTTAGCAGTTTCTCTTTCGGTTTGTCCTCGGTTACTGTCTCGTTCTGAAAAATTTCCCCCATCCTGACATTATGTTTCTGCTTTTAAGGTTTTCAAATTTTGTTTCTCATAGTTATCTCCTTACTTCACCTGTAGTTTATTTTTGTAGTATGAGATGGGTTATTACCTGCTTTTCCACATAGATCATGAATATCTTCCCTTGTCCAGAGAGAGATCTACAACATCATTTTAATGACTGGATAACTGTCTATCATAATTCATTCAGTTAATCTCTTCTTATTTTACGTGCCGGTCATTTCAGATTTTTCCCTGTATAAATAATGCTAAGGTGAATGTTCTTTTACAATGAATACGTTTTGCCATCAGAAGAACAGAAAGCAGAAAAACGGGGAGGGGCAGAGAGAGAGAGGGAGAGGAAGAGAGAGAATACCAAGCAGGCCCCACCCTGTCAGCACAGAGCCCGAAGTGAGGCTCGAACTCAGGAACTGTGAGATCATGACCTGAGCCGCATTTGGACACTTAACCGACTGAGCCACCCAGGCACCCCTGATCTCTTTATTTTTATTTTTATTTTTTAACATTTATTCATTTTTTTGAGAGACAGAGAGGGAGAAACAGAATCCAAAGCAGGCTCCAAACTCCAAGCTGTCAGCACAGAGCCCGATGCGCGGCTCAAACCCAGGAGCCATGAGATCATGACCTGAGCCAAAACTGAGAACCGGATGCTCAACCAACTGAGTCCCCCAGGTGCCCCTCAATGAGCAGTTTTAAGTACATCTGATGAACCAGGAACTATTTCCGGGTGCTAACGATACATGGTACTTACGGTACTTGTTTCTCTCTCAGCATCTACTCCAATTTCTTTCTGGTGTGCGTTTCTGTGTTGGTGTGTTTTCAAAATTAAAAATCGGTGTCTCCCAACATATCTTGTGGCTAGAGTTGTGCTCGTAGCCACCAGATAGGTGCACTCACCTGGGATTTAGAGGCTGCAGTGAGCTAGTGGCCATCCAGCTCATTCTGGATAATACGTACATCAGTGTGTTCTGTAACTCACTGGTTTGTGCAGTGCCTCCCCCCCCCCCCCATTCTCCAACTTTCATTCGGATGTATAGTTCTGGGAGCCATTCCTGGGGGCAGAGCCCGTGCCTCCATCACCTCCAGTGATCTCATCAGTGTCTAAGCCTTTGTGTTACATTGCTTTCTGCTGGAAAATTCTGCAGTGGTTTCTGTTTTAGTCTCACACAACTATCTGAAGGAGATAAAATAGAAACAAGTGATTCCCATCCGGTTTGCCAAGTGCTAATGTAGTTATGCGCAAAGTGCTATGGGATCACAGAGGAAGGACTGACTATTTTTGCCCACAGGCGTCAGGAAAAAATTGCACTTAGGAGGTGAGTTTTGCCTGAGTCTTAAAAAGGGTGACGTGGGCAGAGAGGACAGCCTGAAGAAGTCTAGAGAGGTGTGAGCCTGAGACCAATCATTTGATGAGGCTCGATCCTGGGCTATGTATGGTTATAAGGATCACTCTTCCAGTTGGAAATGGGCCAGCTTGGAGAGGCTTAAAAATGTAGCTAGAGAGGGGTGCCTGGGTGGCTCAGTCGGTGGAGCGTCCGACTTCAGCTCAGGTCATGATCTCGCGATTAGTGGGTTCAAGCCCCGCGTCGGGCTCTGTGCTGACAGCTCAGAGCCTGGAGCCTGCTTCGGATGCTGTGTCTCCCTCTCTCTCTGCTCCTCTCCCGCTCGCGCTCTGTCTCTCTCTCTTAAAAATAAATAAACATTTAAAAAAATTTTTTAAATGTAGTTAGGGAGAGCCTTAGGAAACGGAGAGGATAGAAGTTACAAAAAGAAAAAATAAAATAATACATACATATGTACAGGAAAAAAGAAAAGAGCCTGATAGATTAGTTGAGAAAGTCAAGAATTCCTAAGTTATTATCTTGTAAATCCCCTCTCCTCTCTCTCCCCAAGAAAATCTCCCAGAATTAAAGTGTAAACTCAATCCTGGCTATGTTATTTTCTCTCTGTGTCCCCTGTAACTTCCAGCCCATGATATTGTTCAATAAGTATTGGTTGAGTGTTTGATCTGAACTGCTTGATTGTTCCTTTAAGAGTAGTTAACTAAAAAAAAAAAAATCAATGTGCTGTTATCAGTCACTGTTTTGAAAAGATTTAAACCCTTGTGGTATATTATTAAACATTTCTATTTCAAATTTCGTCTTTATGCGTCTCAAGCCATAGCTCTTTCCCTGTGTCTTCGTGAGTCTATCAGCAAAAGCATCACCTTCTGTTCTAGGTTTTTCTTTCAGGTTACAATGGTCTGTGCCTTTCCCTAAAACCTTTGCTAAACCTCTCATTTCTGCAGCAGAAAATCTAGCTCTTTCTTGTCAAAACCAGCAAAAACCATGTTGCTGTTAATGTTTGTTTATTTTTGAGAGAAAGAGCAGGGGAGGGGCAGAGAGGGAGGGGGACAGATGATTCCAAGTGGGTCCCATGTTGACAGCAGAGAGCTCAATGTGGGGCCAGAACTCATGAACCCTGATATCATGACCGGAGCCTAGGTCAGATGCTCAACCAACTAAGCCACCCGGGCACCCCAGAGTTTGGATTTCTTGGGCATTAAATCCACTTTTAAAAATTTTCCGAGGAGTAGAGTAAGCCAATCCTTTTTGTTCCTTTTCGTTAATAAATAAAAAGGGACTCTATAGTTGATTAGAATGCTTGCTTTTCTTGGGAGATGCCTTGGGTTCAAATCAGAAGGACCTTTTTGAAAGATACAACCAAAACACAGAATACATTTTGAACAGACAATTTAAAGAATTACCAGCTTTACCCCAGCAGTGCTATTGGGAAGGTGGGGGGGCTGGCAGGGATCACTGGTGGGGAGAAATCCATGAAAACCCGGTTCAGCAAACCTTGTGCTGCGCTTCGAAGGAGGGATAGAATCTGGGGAGGGACAGAGAATTAGCCAGAGGGGGTAATAGGGTGGAGAAAGATGCGGAAGTGAACGTGAGGGATACAATCAAAGGGATAGAAATTAGGAAGTATTGGGACACCAATACTTTAATTGTACTGTTTCCTTTTCACATGCTAATTATTGTTGGGGACACGCAAGACTGGCAGGACCAGATTGGGACGCTTGTCCAGGGGTTGGCTTTCACCTGCTCTATAGGTGGGATTGGCCTTTCCAGTTATTGAATGATTATAATGTCAGAGCAGCCAAGGCCCTTGGAGATCTTTAACTACCTCCCTTAGCAGGTCTGGAAATCGGAGCCCAGTGAGAAAGGACTTTTTCTCACTCACAACGCAATGGAATCTAAATATATATCATTGAACCTTAATGGTGAAATTAACCTGCCAAATACTAAAGGGAGAAGTGTCAACTGGTTGAGTACCGTGCTGCATTCCCTTTCTGGTAAAAAAACAAACAAACAAACAAAAAACGTCCCCTACGTCTGGAAGGGTGTTCCTTTTCTTTTGTTGGGTCAAAGCTGTTCCACTAACTCTCCGAATAGCCCCGAGGGAGTATGTGACTGTATTTGTTGGCTGGGCTAGCATTTCCCTCGGATTCATTCATATAAATTACAGTTTGGATTCTTTATTGAGTGAGGAAAGAGTCACTTAGCTTTAAAATGCTGAAAAGGGCCTTTATTGTGGAAAGTGGTGGGTAGATTTTGGAATTGCAGTTTATATACGGCGAGCCTTCCATTTGTTCTGTTACCTGCAGCTGGAGGAGAAAAGAAACAGTTTCAAAAGGGAAAGACGCTGGAGACTGGCATCTCTGTTTCCTAGTACAGGATTTCCTCAAGGCTTTTTGCTCAGAATCCCTTTCCTTTCTTCCGGAAACCATTAAGCAAGGTTTAATTAAGACCCGGTGATCCTTGACATTGGCGTTTCAAGAGAGGGTGTTGGGGTAGATGATGTACACCTGCTCTATGGGGCTCAGGCGGTGAACTGTGCCAGAAAAATGGCACCCATGAATTCACTGTAGTGACCACAGTGGAGGTTCTGAAGATAACTAGGAAGTCTGAGACGTAACCTTGGGGACCAGCCTGTCGGTGGTCAAGATGAAGAAAAGGAATTCTTGAGACACTCGCGCACAGATGAACCCAAGAAGCAAGGGCAGTTTCACCATAACCCAACTCCGCTGGTATAGGAATCAGCTCCTACTGTATACTAACGTGGTGTTGGATCTACAGAGTGCTATAGATAGGCTCCAGTCATTCTGACAAGTCTACAAGATGCGTTTCCACTCGGTGCAGTGAAGGATATATATGAATGTGAAAATGGAAAATGACAGGTAGGTGACAATTAAGAGAAATAGCAGTACAAATGAAAATGAACAAAACCAGGGGCATCTGGGTGGCTCTGTCGGTTGAGCGTCCAACGCTTGGTTTCAGCTCAGGTCATGAGCTCATGATTTGTGGGATCGAGCCCCGCATCGGGCTCTGCACTGACAGCAGGGAGCCTGCTTGGGATTCTCTCACTTGTTCTCTCTTGGCTCCTTCCCTCGCTCATGTGTGATCTCTCTGTCTCTGTCTCTCTCTCAATGAAAAAATAAAAAATAAAAACAGATGCAGTTGATGTAGTAAGTCTTAGACATTAGAATTGAGACTTAGCAAATATGAACTCTTCTCTAAAGATAGCATTTAAATATGTTAACACTGCAGAATATCAGGCAATATTGAGCTTCCTGAAAATGAGCAAAATCCTTTAGTGGGAGTGGTATACTATAGTGGTTAAGATTCTAGTCTTCGGTTTTGTCTTGATATCAGGTTCCAACCTTGTGCTGGCCACGTTCTATCAATGTGTCCTTGGCAAAGTTATTTCATTGCTCCGATCTTCAATTTCCTTGGTTGTAATGTGGAATTAATAATAGGATATGTCTTTGAGACTTTTGTGGAGATTTCATTAGGATTATATATATATAAGATATTTAGGATGGTGTCTGACATATAGGAAACATGAGAATATTAACCTTATATTCTGTTTCTCCATTATTTTTATGCCTGTAGACTTTGTAACGTTCTTTAAAACTTTTTTTCTATTGTTCCTTTATTTTTGAGAGAAGGGGCATGAGTGGGGGAGGGGTAGAGAGAGGAGGAGACCCAGAATCTAAAATAGGCTCCAGACTCTGAGCTGCCAGCATGGAGCCCGACGCGGGGCTTGACCCCTCGCACCACGAGATCATGACCTGAGCTGAAGTCGGACGCTTAACCAGCTGAACCACCCAGGCGTCCCAACTTTGTTATTTTTCAAATAAACTATTGAGGGTCACCTGGCTGCCTCTGTTGGAAGTATGTGGGACTCTTTATCTCGGGGAGGGGGGGCATGAGTTGGAGCCCTATGTTAGGTGTAGAGGTTACTTAAATAAATAAAACGTAAAGTTTCTGGAATAGCTTCTAAGTTACAGAAAAGTTGTGGAGATGATACAGAGAGTTTCTCTATACCTTCCTCCCATCTCCCCGCATGCATGTTACTATTTGTCAAAACTAAGAAAACTTCAGTACAACGCTATTAACTGCAGACTTTACTAGGATTTTCCCAGTTTTTCATTAATGCTGTCTTTATATTCCAGGATCCTGTCCAGTATACCATATCACACTGAGTTGTCATATCTCCTTAGATCCCTTGGATAATGTGGTAGTTGGTCAGTCATTGTTTTTTTCACCGTCTTGACATTTTTGAAGAGTACTACTTGGGGACCCCTGGGTGGCTCAGTCCATTAAGCATTTCAACTCTTGGTTTCGGCTCAGGTCATGATCTCATGGTTAATAGGAGAAAGGCCCGCATCAGCCTCTGCGCTCAGTGCAAGGCCTGCTTGGGATTCTCTCTCTCCCTCTCTCTCTGCCCTTCCTCCTCTTTTTCTGTGAAAATAAACTTTTTTTTTTTTTTAAGAGTACTACTCAGATATTCTCAGGCTGGTCCTCAGTTTCCTATGAAAATTGTTACTAAAACTGCCTTTAGACACTCATAGCTAAGATATAATACCCCTGTATAAGTGAGAAGATACTTAAGTGAAAACTGAACTTATAATACATTTTGTATTTAGCTTTAGTAATTAGCCTATGTCTAATGCTTGTATCAACAATTCTTATTCAGGACTATGCCTAGCACACAGTTGGCAACTCCTATTTTCTGAAGGAATAAATCATTGTTTCTGATTTAATTGGTTATGATACTGTTTGTAATTTGAGATAGCTCTGTGTTGATCTAGTTTTATTTTATTTTTTTGGTAAATGATATCCCAATTAATAAGCCCCCTACTGTTTTATAAACAAGAAGTGTCTAGGTAGATCTTACTAACTCTCTCCCATCTGTCTTGTCTGGGCCTGCTAAGTGAAACAGACATCACGCGTACACTTGATGCCCCACAGAGATAATCACTGATTCCTGTATTGATCACTATGATCTACACTTCTGTGTGAGGAATGACCTTTCAGATGCTGCAGGAGACTGCATAAAAAATGAGATCACAACACCAAGAGTAGCAAGAATCATAGACAATCAGAAAATAGCCTATGAATGATTATATAAGGTGAGTACATGTGCAGATATGTGCGCATACGCATGTGTGTGTCTCTGTGTGTTAGAGTGTTCATGGAAAATGACTAGAAGGATAGATAGGAAAATGTGAAGTGATAACCTTTCTTGGTAAGAATGAGTTTGGGAGGGTTGCCTGGGGGAGTCAGTCGGTTAAGCATCCGAATTCGGCTCAGGTTATGATCTCACCATTCATGGGTTCGGGCCCCGCGTCGGGCTCTGTGCTGACAGCTCGGAGCCTGGAGCCTGCTTCGGATTCTGTGTCTCCTTCTCTCTCTACCCCTCCCCCACTTGTGCTCTCTCTCTCTCTCTCTCTGTCTCTCAAAAATAAATAAGTGTAAAAAAAAAAAAAAAGAATGAGTTTGGGAGAAAACAGTGGGGATTATCGGAAACGCCTTTTTTACTTTTTACTGCTGCTAAACTTTTTTGTCCTAATAAGCAGAAACGAAGACAGGCTTCTTTTTCTCTTTTATAGTTTATTGTCAAGTTGGTTTCCGTGCAACACCCAGTGCTCATCCCGACAAGTGCCCTCCTCCATGCCCATCACCCCCCTTCCGCTCTCCCCCACTCCCATCAGCCCTCAGTTTGTTCTCAGTATTAAAGAGTCTCTCATGGTTTGCCTCCTTCCTTCTCCCCAACTATTATTCCCCCTTCCCCTCCCCCACAGTTCTCTGTTGAGTTTCTTCTGTTCCACATATGAGTGGAAACGTATGGTATCTGTCCTTCTCTGTCTGACTTATTTCGCTTAGCATGACACCCTCGAGGTCCATCCACTTTGCTACGAATGGCCAGATTTCATTCTTTCTCATGGCCATGCGGTATTACATTGTATAGATAAACCACATCTTCCTGATCCATTCGTCAGTTGATGGACATTTAGGCTCTTTCCATGATTTGGCTATTGTTGAAAGTGCCGCTGTGAACATTGGGGTCCATGTGCCCCTATGCATCAGCACTTCTGTATCCCTTGGGTAAATCCCCAGCAGTGCTATTGCTGGGTCCTAGGGGAGTTCTATTGTTAATTTTTTGAGGAACCTCCACCCTGTTTTCCAGAGCGGCTGCACCCGTTTACATTCCCACCAACAGTGTAGGAGGGTGCCCGTTTCTCCACATCCTCGCCAGCATCTATAGTCTCTCGATTTGTTCATTTTAGCCACTCTGAGCGGCGTGAGGTGGTATCTCAGTGTGGTTTTGATTTGTATTTCCCTGATGATGAGTGACGCTGAGCATCGTTTCATGTGTCTGTTGGCCATCTGGATGTCCTCTTTGGAGAAGAAGACAGACATTTTAAAGGCATTCACCGTGTGATCTCTTTACTGAACTGCAACAAATAGAAGAAAGATGGTTTTAATATTCTAGGGAATAAGTGAATTTAGGACGAGTGCTATTCAGGGTTGCTGCATCTAAATATGTACAGTGCATGTAAATGTCTACCTGGGATGATTAAATTGCACAGAGAGCTATGTAGAGTCGAGAGGGAAATAAGCAAGAGACGATCCAAACTACTTCACGTTGGCACGTCATAAATTAGCGAACACTGTCGGATTTAACGAGAACAAGATAGCTGAGAGCGCTGTCTTCCTGCCCATAGCTCAGACCTTCTCCTGGCACCATGTGCATAAAACCCCACGTATGGTTAATGGAACCCACAGCTGCAACATGGTTTTGTGAGGGTATTTGAACCCATTTACTGGCTGTGTGCGTAGATGGTATGTGGAGAGAAAAGAAAGGAATTTGGCCTTTAGTGCAATCTGTTCGTGGTACTGCTGTGCCGTGTAAAGTCAAAGTGAGCACAGGAGCGATTATTATTTGATCCGACACTAAAGGCAATGGATTTGGAACATTTAGTTGTACTTCAGTATAATTGCCGCTTTCCCCACTTGCTTTCTCTTCCTGCGTCTGCTTTCTTCTCTCCATGCCATTGTTGGACATTTCCGAACACAGAAGGCAATTAATAATGGAAATTGTGGTTAATACAAATAGCTTGGTAAATGATAGGCTAGTGGTTTATTAAATCGAGTTCAATTTTTTTTTGATTCCCAAATAGCCGTAACTAGAAGAAATGAGGCAAATAATTTACAAATCTGATGAGTATACAAATTCATTGATTCATCAAGCATTTGTTGAGTGCCTGTTATGTCTGCGTTGGACGTGCCAGGAAAAATTAACGGGAGCATCAGACATAACCGCATGTGTTGCGCGCTCAGGAAGGGAGTAATCCTCATCACTGTAACTGTTGGTGATGCTTAGAAAAGGAGAATGTAAATCCGTCACGTTAATTTAGCTTTCTGAGAAGAAATGATAATCTGATTCTGGGAGATAGGAAGTAAGACAAATCCTCTTTTTAGGGGCGCCTGGGTGGCTCAGTTAAGCGTCCGACTTGGGCTCAGGTCATGATCTCACGGTTCGTGAATTTGAGCCCCGTGTCGGTCTCTGTACTGACAGCTCAGAGCCTGGAGCCTGCTTGCAGATTGTGTGTCTCTCTCTCTTTCTGCCCCTCCCCTGCTTGTGCTCTGTCTCTCTCTCTTTCTCTCTCAAAAATAAACATAAAAAGATCCTGCTTTTAAAATCTAAAGGAAAGTACTGGATAGTTTGTACTAATTTCCTGAATTAAATAGCACTCTCTATAATTGATGTAGAAAATTCAAAGCTCAGTGCAGGCAGAGTTTTTGTCCACCTTCTCTCTGCTCTGGAATGTTAGTTTGCCTGTTACTCTTTGCCCATGAGCTAGAATGTCTGAATACTTGTAGTCCTATTTCATTTCAGGTGCTTTTTTTTTTTTTTTTTTTTTTTTTTTTTTAAAAGAAAGTACTTACGGCCGCACGGTGCTTGAGGTTTTAGGACCTCCATCCATTGGCTTTTTGTAATCTTTACTAAGTGTTTGTAGAGAACAGAAGGCTCTCTGCTTGCATGCTGGAGCAAAAGTCCATTTAGGTCTAAGATCCTTTCCATCTCAATATTTGAACAGTATTGCGATTATATTTATTTAAAAAAATACTTTACAATCCGTAATGCACAGTAAAATGTTAGGTGCATTAACTCCCCTGCTAGGCCAGACTTTTCTCCAGTAGCTCTGCATTTTAGAATACTTAGCCTTGAACCTCAAAGTTAGCAAGAAAGAATTATGGACAGGAATCAATGTTACGAAGCCCATGCATTAAAACTTCTCTTCACATAAGAGTGTTAGGGTCTCACACTCTAAGTCTTTGAGCTTTCTTTTTTTGAACTATTTTTGAGGGAGAGCATGAGCAGGGTAGGGATGGAGGGAAAGGGAGAGAATCACAAGCAGGCCCAAGCCCAGTGGGGAACCTGACACGGGGCTTGATCACACAACCCTGGTATCATGACCTGAGCTGACATCAAGTGTTGGATGCTCAACCAACTGAGCCACCCAGGAGCTCCAATACATACTTTTTTTTTTAATGTTTATTTTTGAGAGAGAGACACAGAGTGTGAGCTGGGGAGGGGCAGGGAGAGGGAGATACCGAATCCGAAGAAGGCTCCGGGCTCTGAGCTGTCAGCACAGAGCCTGACGTGGGCCTTGAATTCATGAATGGCGAGATCATGACCTGAGCCCATGTCAGATGCTCAACCTACTGAGCCCCCCAGACTTCCCGTTCCACCCAAATACATACTTTTTATTAAGCTCGGTTATCTGGTTGAGATGCTGCAGTTAGTGGAATGCATGCAGGGAAGGAGGGCTATTGGAGACAGGTTGGGTGACAGAAAAATAAACAGTTGACAGCCTGACAAGGTGAAAGAGAAACATGGAGAGAGACCTAGAGCTGTGTTACTGTCCATCATAACAACTATGGGTTATATTGATGGCCTTGTGTTATTGAGAAAAGGTGTTAAATTATGTTCCATGTCATGTGAGAGGACAGGGAGGTGGGTAATACAATCTCCCACCAATGTGGTTCAAATTTCTGAGTTTGAGATGCAAACCCGCCGTATCTGGAAAGCGTACTAATGTGAAGCATTTTATCCTCCTGACAACTAAGGAAAAAAATGAAGCCTTATTATGGGAATATACTTACGAATTGCTCTTAGAAATGAATCTCATCAGTTGCTTATAAATAAGTAAAACCTGGGGCACCTGGGTGGCTCGCTTGGTTGAACATCTGACTCTTGATTTCAGCTCCGGTCATGATCTCACGGTTCATGAGATCGAATCCCGCATTGGGCTCTGAGCTGACAGTGCAGAGCCTGCTTGGGATTCTTCTCTTCTCTACTCTTCTCTTCTCTTCTCTTCTCTTCTCTTCTCTTCCTCTCTCTCTCTGTCCCTCCCCACTCTTGCTCTCTGTCTCTCTCAAAATAAATTAATTAATAAGTAAATAATAATTTAAAATATGATAATAAAATCACATGAATCCTAGCCCTGATTTCGTGACACCCTACCAAAGTTCCCGTTATTTCAAGAGGTATAGGAGGTACTGTGTAGCTCAGACCAATGGACAGTAAGTTGTGGGAGGATTGCTTGCTCCCGTGATATGCCCCGTGTCTAACACAGTGCCTGGCACAAAGTAGGCTACCTGCCCCTTTTTGTTGCATGTATAAGATGTATCATATACATGTTATGACATACAGCTGACCTTTGAACAAAAGAGGTTTCAACTATACAAGTCTATAAACGGATTTTTCACAGAACCATTCTGTAAATGCATGTTCTATGACTTTCTGAACTGTTTTTTTTTAGTCTCTTAAAATACAGTACAAAGTTCGTGTAACATACAATGTATGTATTAATCGACTGTCCATGTTATCAGTAAGGCTTCCAGACAACAGGGTAGTTATCTGTAGTTACCTTTTTGGGGAGTCAAGTGTTATATGTGGATTTTCATCTGCATGTAGCGTTGGTGCCTCTAATCCCTATGTTGCTCACAGATCAACTGTATATATATTAGATGAGGGGATGTGGAAAAGTCAAAGACGTTTAGTATGTTCTACCATGTTCAAGGTCAGTATAGAGTCAGCTTTTGCTAAATGTCAAACAACCACAGAAATTTGTGGCCCATAAGCGTTAATTTGGCTCACATGTGTGTGGGTTGGAGTGTGGGTCTGCTTTGTGGTGGCTCTGAGTTGCAGATGGGGTGTAAATCTTTTCTGTGTGGTTTGGACTAGGCAGTTATATCAGACACACTTTTCTCATGGTGCGAGATGGCGAGCCAAAAGAAGAGAGACCTGAGGTCCTTCTTAGGAGGTAGGCTCCAAACTGTAAAACTGTCTCTTCTAACCACATTCCTCTGTAGAAAGCAGTCACATGGGCAAGTCCCAAAGTACTTGGCTTTTAGGGGAGGAACTGTAATGTCACGTGGCACGATTGGTGAGTTTGGGACAACAATTCAATCTGACATACTTATCAATCACAAATAGGTTAAGAGTTGAGGTCAGGTAGCTCTGATTCCTCTTGTGGTTCAATAGTTGAGTCTTTTCCTTTTATTTCTATAATAGCCTACTGAGATACAGGGCATGTTAAAAAAAAAAAACCAACTATTCATATAGAGTGGAAAAATTTCTACCCAATCCTTGCTATTCTACATGACTACTTTTAAAGGTTTTAGAGTTTTTTTTTAAGTTTATTTATTTATTTTGAGAGAGAAAGTGTGTGTGCGAGTGGGGGAGGTGCAGAGAGAGAGGGAAAGAGAGAGAATCGCAAGCAGGCTCCATCCTGTGAGCCCAATGTGGGTCTCGATCTCCGGAGCGGCGAGCCCATGACCTGAGTCGAAATCAAGGGTCACATGCTTAATCGACTGAGCCACCCAGGTGCCCCCAAAGCTTTTATTTTTAAGTAATCTCTCCATCCAACATGGGGGCTCGAACTGACAACCCCCAGGTCAAGAGTCGCACGCTCTACCAAATGAGCCAGCCAGGTTGCTCCTCAATTTCATTGGACAGAAGTTCTAGCAGAGCAGTAATAGAGCACCAAGAGTGAACCCCCCCCCCCCCGCAATTTGGTCTGTGCCTTAGGAATAGCTATAGCAAAAATGTTCTTGTACTTAAGAAAATAAATGACATTAAACAGATTGCTATGCATCCCGTGATCACATCTACTTTAACAGTAGTGTTCAAATGAGGGTTAATGTGCTCTGTTCAGTGGAAATGAGGATACCAGAAAACACCTCCTGGCTGGCTGGAAGCGTGTTGGGTTGCATGGTGGGATCTCTTCTGTTTGACAGCTCCTCATGCTAAGAATGACTCATTCTCCCGATGTTTAACATGTATCATCGGAGATAATACCTGGCGCCGGTAGGTGCATTAGTACGAATTGGCACTTGGAGGGTAGTCACAATGTTTGCTAACATGTCTCTTCACTAAATTGAGCTCTACAGATAGGTGGGTTCGATCATTTCTTAGTTGAATTCCCTCAGGTCTCTCAGTAAAAATACCTGAAAACATGTATCGCAATCGTATTAGAACTGCCACCTCAAAATTAATGATTTCTATCCCTTTGCTTCCTTTGCGACGATGAGAGTGGCACTGCGTATTTAAGGAGACCATACCGTAAGATTCAGCAGAAATGGGAGCTCTCCTGTGCTCTACATCAAACTAGGGTGGGGGCTCTTAGCATGGGGTCCATAGGTGACCTTCAGGAGTTTTGTGGAACAACTCTTCATTTGCAAAATATGAATATATACACATGTAGGAATTTCTTTCTCTGAAGTCTGTCTGTAGCTATCGGGAGAGGCTTTTAAAAGCTCAGACGGGGCGCCTGGGTGGCTCAGTCGGTTAAGTGTCCGGCTTCGGCTCAGGTCATGATCTCACGGTTCGTGGGTTCGAGTCCCGCGTCGGGCTCTGTGCTGACAGCTCAGAGCCTGGAGCCTGCTTCAGATTCTGTGTTTCCCTCTCTCTCTGACCCTCCACTGCTTGCTCTCTGTCTCTGTCTCTCTCAAAATAAAATAATAAAGACATAAAAAAATTTTTTTTTAAAGCTCAGGGACCCCGGGGCACCTGGGTGGCTCAGCTGGTTGAGCATACAACTCTTGATTTCAGCTCAGCTCATGATCCCAGGGTCATGGGATCAAGCCATGCCTTGGGCTCTGCGCTGGAGCCTGCTTGAGATTCTCTCTCCCCCTCTGCCCCTCATCCCTGCTCACATGCGCACACACACACTCTCTCTCTCTCTCTCTCTCTCTCTTTCTCTCTCAAATAAATTAATACTAATAAAAATAAATAAAGTCCAAGACTCAAAAAAAAAAAACACTAACAAATTATTGCCACACGTCTAGTAGCGTTTGTGTCTAGCTGGGCAGCTTGAGTCTTCTGTAATGGAAGTCCACTCTCTCTCCGCCATTGGGCAGAGAAGAACCATGACTTCTAATAGCTTGATCAGGCTATCAGCCCTAAGAAAAACTGGCATCCTCCCGGCCATGTCATGCCCTCTGTTCGTGAGCTCTAGAATGTCCAGCCTTTATACTCAAGCACAACCAAGTCCTTTTTTGAGGAGGCCTTCAACGAGAGCCAGATCAGCTGCTTGCTGATGGCCTTGTTTTCTCTGCCACCTAAGTCGGGGAAGAAAGGATTAGTGTGCTCCTTGCAGAGAGAGCTGTGGTGGCTTAGCCTGCTGATCTATTGTCCTCTTCTCAGGAGGGATCACATCTTGCCCTCGCCATGGCAGTGGTTCTTAAATTTTGACCTGCTGCAATCCTGTGTGTAACCAGGATTAGGAGCCGGCTCAAACCCCACCCTTTCTTTCCCATTCACAATCTACATTAGAGGGGCACTTGGGAGGCTCCGTTGGTTGACCTTCCAATTCATGGCTTTGGCTCAGGTCATGATCTCATGACTTGTGAGTTTGAGCCCTGCACTGGGCTCTGTGGTGACAGCACAGAGACTGCTTGGGATTCCCTCTCTCCCTATCTCTCTGTCCCTCTCCCACTCACTCTTCTCTTCTCTACTCTTCTCTTCTCTTCTCTACTCTTCTCTTCTCTTCTCTCTCTCTCCCCTCTCTCTCCTCTCTCTTCTCTCTCTTCTCTCTCTTCTCTCAAAAAATCTACATTAGGATGAATGTTAGTGAAATTCTTTCCTTCTCTCTCCCTCTCTCTCTCTCTTTCTCTCTCTCTGTCTCTCTGTCTCTCTTTCTTTCAAGAGAATGTAAGCCTGGAGGTGGGAGTGGGGCAGGGTCAGAGGGAGAGGCAGAGAACGAAGAATCTTAAGCAAGGGCTCTAAGCTGATGGTGGATCCAAATCTCCACGCACCATCTCAAGACCTTGAGATCATGACCTGAGCTGCAATGAAGAATGGGATACTGAACTTACTGAGCCACCTAGGCGCCCCTGAAATTCTTTTTATTACAAGGATAGTATTGAATTGTCTTTAACTTATATTTACATTGTTCACACACTGCTAATTTATTTTTAATGACAAATCATCTGATGCTAACACAACTGTCCTTTAGATTGCTTTGGCTTCTTTAAAGTTCTGACATTCTTGGGTCGCCTGGGTGGCTCGGTTGGTTAGGCATCTGACTTCAGCTCAGGTCATGGTCTCACAGTCTGTGGGTTCGAGCCTCACGTCGGGCTCTGTGGTGACAGGTCAGAGCCTGGAGAATGCTTTGGTTCTGTGTCTCCCTCTCTCTCTGCCACTATCTTGCTCACGCTTTGTGTCTCTCTGTCTCTCAAAAATGAATAAATGTTAAAAAAAATATTTTTCTAATGATCCTGACATTCCCATTTGGGATCTTAGTTCCTGTGTTTGTATCACATTCCCTCTCTCTTTCAGGTCTTTGAATTTAATATCCAAATCTAATCATGACTGCCCCTTGTCTTTTCTTAGAGGAAAAATGGTTTTTAAAAAATATTTTATTTTTTTGAGACAGAGGATAAGTGGGGGAGGGGCAGAGAGAAGGGGACAGAGGATCTGAAGCAGGCTCTGAGCTGAAAGCAGAGAGCCTGATGGGGGCCTCAAACTCATGGACTGTGAGATCATGCCCTGAGCTGAAGTCTGACTCTCATCTGACTGAGCCACCCAGATGCCCTGAGGAAGAAGGTTCTTTTTTTTTTTTTTATAGTTTATTGTCAAGTTGGTTTCCATATAACACTCAGTTCTCTTCCCCACAAGTGCCCTCCTCCGTGTCCATCACCCCCTTCCCTTTTCCCCCTCCCCCT
>CM053579.1:28367643-28469611 GCA_028646485.1 Cryptoprocta ferox
TCATCTTCTTGATCCATTCATCAGTTGATGGACATTTAGTCCCTTTCCATGATTTGGCTATTGTTGAAAGTGCCGCTATGAACATTGGGGTACATGTGCCCCTATGCGTCAGCACTTCTGTATCCCTTGGGTAAATTCCTAGCAGTGCTATTGCTGGGTCCTATGGGAGTTCTATTGTTAATTTTTTGAGGAACCTCCACCCTGGTTTCCAGAGCGGCTGCACGAGTTTACATTCCCACCAACAGTGTAGGAGATTGCCCGTTTCTCCACGTCCTCGCCAGCATCTATAGTATCTTGTTGAGTATTTTCGCATCTGTATTCATTAAGGATATTGGCCTGTAGTTCTCTTTTTTTGTTGGGTCTCTGTCTGGTTTGGGAATCAATGTAAAGCTGGCTTCGTAGAATGAGTCCAGAAGTTTTCCTTCTACTTCTATTTTTTGGAATAGCTTGAGAAGAATGGGTATTAACTCTGCTTTAAATGTGTGGTAGAATTCCCCAGGGAAGCCATCTGGCGAGGAAGAAGGTTTTAAGTGTAGTCCGTCCATGCTTTGGGCTTGATGGCCTGCATGTTACACAATATAAAGTGGTTCTATCATGTGACCAACTGTGGGATACAGCGTACAATTTCTCTAGACATCTGTAGATGAGAAAGCATACTGTATGCCGTAGAGTTTTTGATAATTCTGTTCATGAACCGGGTCACGTTCTTATGGAGACTGCACAGCAATTTATAGAGCACATTCTCACTATCCCCTGTCTATAGAAGAGGGACTGAGGCTCATCAAGGTTAACACAATTGCCAGTGGTCCCAAAGGTGGTAAATACTAGACGTAGAACCGAGACTCTAGTTTCTCGGACTCCAGGGCCAGGATATGTTTGTTTTGACTGCATGTTGCTATTTGCCTCAAAGTAGGAGTGATAGGGGTGGAGACTGGCTCTGATAGACAAATAGGGTTTCAAGAGGAAGGGTTGGGGATGGAATTCCAGGATGTAAAGTGAAAGAGCAAGGGCACAGAGATGGTAATAACAACTCTACTGTTTAGTCACAAGACCAACCTCGTTCCTGGTTTTTAGTGGAGACTCTGGATCATGGACAGGAATAAGAAGTTGGAAAATAGGGCTGTTCTTTCCTTCCAAACTAAGCCATGTAGTTGAAATTTGATGACTGAAACTATAGTAAATTTTTACTTGCTAATTTAAGAGGTGGGCTATGACACTGACAAAAATGAAGCCTTTATTCGATCAAATCAGTTATGTGAAGCATTAAGCTATTCTACACATTTAAATGCAAAGGAATGTTGCTTTATGACCCTTTGGGAATTTTAAGGGGGTAAGAGTTCAAATTATTTTGTGAGATTTTTGTGAGTCGGATAGCCAGTACATTGAATGGAGACACTCTCTAACAAGGGCTGATCTTATTTATGAGAAAATATATGTCTAATTTTCTTCCATAATTGGATTTTTTTTAACATTTTATTTTTATTTTTGAATGAGCACAAGTGGAGGAAGTGGGGAGAGAGAAGGGGCCAGAGGATCTGAAGCAGGCTCTGTGCTGACAGCAGCAAGCTCGATGTGAGGCTTAAACTCTGGAACTGTGCAATCATGACCGGAGCTAAAGTCGGATGCTCAACAGACTGAGCCACCGAGGTGCCCCATCTATGATTGGATTTTAATTAAGAGAAACATTTGAATCAACGTCTTTTAAGCTACCACGCTCTGGCAGAATGACCAGATTTACAGCTAGGTTTTAAATTGGAAATAATCTAGGTTAAGTGCAGTGGTTCTCAAAGTTGAGCCTACATCAGAATGAATCCCCTGTGTGTATTAAAACACAGCTCTCTGGGCCTCACTTCCAGGGATTACCATGCATTAGGTCTCCGGTGGGTCCCTACAGTTGGCCTTTCTGACAAGTACTCAGGTAATGTTAATGATGCTTTTCCGTGGACCATACCTTGAGAAGCCCTTCCCTAGGCTGATTTCTCAAAGAACCTCTCTATCGCAGAATCAGTGTGATGAAACAAACAACTAAACCCTCAGCTGAGTTGAGGGACATGCGAGTACTTTGCTAGAAATGTCTTATGTTTAGTACATTGGGGTTAGCAACAGGGGAGATCATGTCATCCATTCTTCTAGAAAGCAGTTCAGTAAAATGGAAAGAATACAAGCCTTTTGAGTCAGGCTCTCTGGTTTCCAATTCCAGCTGTAATTTTATCAGATGTATAGCTTTGTAAGTCGGTAAGTCACTTAACATCTCTGATCTTCAGTGTCTTGATCTCTAAAACAGATTTAATGACATACCGTTATGTTAAGATTCCTGGGAGGATTAAATGCAATAATCCAGGGTCAATTTGGATGTTTGTGTTGAGTCGGTATTTGACCAATGTGCGCTTTATTTTTGTTTTTTAAAAGACTGTGCATGGGAGTGGGGATGGGGCAGAGGGAAAGAAAGAGAATCTGATGCAGGGTCCAAGTTCAGTGCAGAACTGGATGAGGGACTCTATCCCAGGACCCTGGGATCATAACCTGAGCCAAAATCAAGAGACACTCAACCTGCTGAGCCATCCTGGTGCCCCAGTGTGAACCTTATTGAAGAAAATGATACTTAAGTAAGTAGATTTTTGAGGGTGTTAAGTGGAATTGTATGTCTCTACTTGTGCTTTACCTTCATAAGGTCAAATATTAAGGGTGCCTCGGTGGCTCACTTGGTTAAGCATCCGACTCTTGGTTTTGTCTCAGGTCATGATCTCCTGGTTCGTGAGTTTGAGCCTGCCTGCTTGGGATTCTCTCTCTCTCCCTCCTTGCCCCTTCCCTGCTCGTGCTCTCTCTTTGAAAATAAATAAATGTGCTTAAAAAACCGTTTGAATATTTATTGCCCTGAACGTTGCTCCTCTGTATGACTTTGGTACCTCTGTAATGTCATATCAGAATAAGACGATCTACCAGTTAGGATCTGGAAATGAGTAATTTCTCAAATTCTCCTTCAGTTGGACTGCTTCAAATTGGAATCATTTTGAAGCAGAAGGAAGGTTGCTGTCACGAGGTGTCAAAGGAGTAGCTATTTACTGTCTCATTCCTGCCCCTTTTATTTTTTTAAAGTTTATTTATTTTGGAGGGGGGAGGAACAGAGGGAGAGGGAGAGAGAGTCCTACACAGACTCTGCATTCTCAGCATGGAACCTGACACGGGGCTCAATCTTGCAAAAACCGTGAGTTCATGATCTGAGTGGAAATCAAGAGTCAGATGCTTAACCAACCGAGCCACCCAGGTGCCCCTGCCCCTTTTAAGAATAAACTATAGGAGGAAAAAGGTTCCTGAGAGCCTTTAAAGGCCTAACGTCTTGAGGTGTAAGATCAAGTTTTTTCCAGGGGTTCAGGGGCAATTGTCTTAGACAATGAGTGATCACTGTTCAATGGTCCAGGCTATAAACTACCGGAGGTGTTGGTTCTCACTCATCATCCCTACAGTAAGAGCTTGCATCTTGGTCTCTGAATCGATTCATGTGATCTTTGATCTGTCTTTGGGTTGTAATTGTCTGTTGGTATGTTTCTACTGTCATAATTATATGTTCATATGTCAGTGTTCCTTCCTGACCCCCTAAAATCTTGCTGGGCTGTGTGGTCTGTGAGTCTTACCATTCCACTCCCTAATCACGGAGTCAGAATCTCTATTTAACAAGATCCCCAGGTGATTCGTATACACACTGACTTTTGAGAAGTACTCGTCCAGGTGACCTCTAGAGTCCTTTGAGGGCTAATGTTTAGGGTTCTAAGGAAACTTGTAAATTTTTGTACTCTTGTCCTCTCGGATGTCGTTACTTCAATGGCTCTTTCTTGTGTCACTGTTACTTTTTTGCTCCTTCCGCACCTACTGCCTATCTTATTCAGTAACTGGCTCAGATGTCACTTCTTCTGTTGTGAATACCTTTTGTCCTGTTGATGCCCCTTTTGTTTGTTCTGAAATAGCAGGCTATCATATTGCATTCCAGTAGACCAGTGATCTGCCAGGCTGGATTTGAATTCCAATCAGCTACACAGCTTTGTAATTTAATTCAATTTCTTTTTTTTTTTATTTAGAGAGAGAGAGAGGGCACAAGTGAGTGAGGGCAGACTGAGAGAGGGAGAGAATCCCATAAGGGGCAGAGAGAGGGAGGGAGAGATTCGGGGCTCACCCAAAGCAGGGCTTGAACTCCCCTGTCGTGGGACTCGAGCTCAAGAGCCTCGAGATCATGACTTACTGACTGAGCCACCCAGGGGCCCTGATATGCATTTCTGATGAAGCACCAACATGAGGGAAAAAATCACCTCTCTGTGGGACCAGGGCTCTTTCTTTTTTCCATCTTTTTTTGTTTTTAATTTTTTTAGTGTTTATTTTTGAGAGAGTATGTGTGGTGGAGGGGCAGAGAGAGAGAGAGAGAGATGGGGAACAGAGGATCCAATGCAGGCTCTGCACTGACAGCAGTGGACCTGATATGGGGCTCAAACCCACGAAATGCGAGATCGTGATCTGAGCCAGAGTTAGAAGTTGGATGCTCAACCGAGTGAGCCACCCAGGTGTCCCTCCAATCTTTTGTCTGAAAAAATATTTATTGAATGAGCGGACAGATGAATTGTTTGTCTTTTACAGCAGATTGAACTCTTCCTTGGCAGGTCCTTGATTTTATATCTGGAGCTTTTGAGAAGGCCCGAGAAATGATAGGTGTTCAACACGTGAATTCCTGTTACCAGACCCTTTCTGAAGGCTTTGCAGGCAGAAACAATCCTAAAGTCATACCACTGCCATTTTGTAGCTCTTTGTAGCATGTTACATGATCATTCACTCCATTTATGTCATTCATGATGTTTGATATTTATTGCCATGCAGTGAACTAGTTGCTTGGGACACAGTGGCAAACAAAGCAGGGAACTTCCTATTTTCTTGGAACGTATATTCCATTAGAATAGACACACAAAAGAAAGCAAGTGAAAAGTCCAAGAAAACAGTTAAAAATTTGAATCAATGCGGTAAGAGCAACAAAACAAGAAGCTGGGAAATTGAATAGTGTGCTCAAGGGTGGTAAAGGAACAGGTGTTATATAGAAAGATACGTAGGTCGATACTCAAAAGAGGAGATGGATTTTGTGAAGATGAAGATGTGCTAACGAGCATGTCAGGCAGAGATGATCACGTGTGCAGTGGATCTAAGGCAGGATAGTCCTCGTGTTATGCAAACCAGAGAAGAGACCAATGTAACTGGAGCTCAGTGAGTAGGAAGGATTTAAGCCTAAGTAGTGTTGGCATTAATGGCGGGGAAATATGAATGCCTCAAAGTTGCTTTGAACCTAGTCGTCCTCCTCTGTGAGAAACCATGTACCTAATTGTTTTCAGTTGGGGTAATGCCTCATTACCTACAAGCTGTACCAAGGAAAGCTGGTTTGGAGATTGATGGAGCCAACAGAGGACCTCTACCTCTCAGCAAACTGGAATCTATTTCTGGGCTCTCATGGCTGCTGGCCAGCCATGACAAAGAAATTCGAGATAGTTTTGCATGTGAGGAAGTCAGAATAGATCAATAGGATTGTATTTCCAGAGGATCGTGGCTAGCTCATCAATGTCCAGGAGTGTCCTAACACATGTGAAACATTTTAATGCCATGTTACGCCACCTGCAAGAAACGTCCGTCGCATAGCGTCATGGATACCAATCAAAATAGCAATTGCTTTTGAAGCCCGGCATGCCAAGAAGGGCTGTGGGAAGGAGAGAGTTGGGAGGAAAGCCAAAACCTTCTCTCCCTTACTTCACTTAACCTGTTTGAACTTCAGTTTTCTTACTTCTAAGACCAGGAGACTTACAGCAACTCTAAAACAACTGGTGTGAGACTAAAATAAGATAATGCACGTATAGCCATTTCTAGGGCCTGTCACTAGGTCATCTATCTTCTTCCTAGCTGACTAGGATTGGCTATAAAGAGTATGAAAACACTTTGCAAAATCTTTGTGCACAAGATCCTATGTGAAGGCTGTCAGTCTGCTTTTTCATCTCTGCCAGCTGGTATCAGCCATGCTTGGTAGCCAGAAAGTCGGAGAGGTAAGATTCATTGGCAAAATGATCTTAATTGAAAGGCGAGAAGTGAGTACAATTCACTCTCCCTGGGCTGTGGTGGATTTTTATCTGAAAAACGGGATGAAGGAGAAGAGAGGTGGGGCACCTGGGTGGCTCTGTCAAGTTTGAGACTTCGGCTCAGGTCATGATCTCACTCTTCATGGGTTAGAGCCTTGCTTCGGGCTCTGTGCTGATGGCTCAGAGCCTGGAGCCTGCTTTGGATTCTGTGTCTCCCTATCTCTCTGCCCCTCCCACACGCACACTCTGTCTCTCTCTCTCAAAAATAAATATTAAAAAAAATTTCCAAAAAAGAAGAAGAAGAGTGGCATTCCTATTTGTTTCCACCCACCTAAAGCCCTGACAGTCACCCTGTGGTTTAGAAATTAGACCCCAGGGATGGGGTAAACAGGGTCGCTGGTCATGATGTATATCTGTAAGTGCAAGGAACCAAGGAAGATTCTAGAGGTACAGTGAAAGAAGCAAATCACAGAGGGGAGAAGCATTTACAGAAACTTACGCTGGATTCGGCAGAAAATAGGAAGTAGTTTCCACGAGTATGTGTGAGTGATGTGTGGGTGTGAGAGTATGGAGAGTGTGAGAATATGTGGGGTGTGTGTGAGAGAGATAGCATATGTGGTGTTTGCGGGGGTATGTGAGATAGTATGTGCAGTATGTATTTGTGTGTGTGTGTGTGTGTGTGTGTGTGTGACAGTAAACGAGAAGACAGACAGCCCAAGGATCTCAAGCATCTTTTTGTCTTCCAATCCAGGAGGCTTTTCCTCATTTGCCTTCAAAACCAGATTGCGGTGGGGAGTGGTATGTTCTTGAATCGGCCTCTTTGTTGCGTGACATATATTCCTTTTGCCAAGGATAAGTCATTTTTGTTAAGCTATAAATGGGGTCATTCATTGGTATGGAAATAAGGTTTCTTAGGACCAAGCACAGCTGATGTATAAATACTCTGTTACTTCAGCTCTGAACAAAGAAACGATTGTTGTTCAAAGGCAGTCGGAGTTACCGCTAGTTTATGCCAGAGTGGTTGATGGTCTATCCTCACTAGACTGGGTTGAGGAAAAGGGCTTTACCAGCTGGTCCTAAAAAAGACACGCAATGAATATAGGTGCGGGCTATGTGGGTGTTTGGCAGCAATATGACCTTCTTGCCCTCGTTTGCTTGTGCCTTTCTTGTCTGCAGGTGATGCAGGAACACATGTCGACAGGGAGAAGTACAAAAGAATTGAGCTTAGCTCTTAGTTTGGACACTGTACAGACATACTGAGGACTATAATTACAATTCTTGTGGGGTTTTCTTTTTTTTTTTTTTTTTTGTTTGGTAAATCTTTTGTTTCTTCTTATTTCAAATATTTATTTTTGAGAGAGAGCAAGTGAGGCAGGCGTAGAGGGGGGGGGGGACAGAGGATTTGAAGCAGGCTCTGTGCTGACAGCAGTGAGCCCGATGTGGGGCTCGAACTCACGAACCGTGAGATCCTGACCTGAGCGGAAGTCAGATACTCAATGGGCTGAGCCACCCAGGTGCCCTTATAAATCTTTTCTTTTTAAAAATCATTAAGGTTCTGGGGTGCCTGGGTGGCTCAGTCCATTGAGCATCTGACTCTTGACTTTGGCTCAGGTCATGATGTCACAGTTCGTGGGTTCAAGCCCCACATTGGGCTCTGCACAGAGCCTGGTTGGGATATTTTCTCTCTCTCTCTCTCTCTCTCTCTCTCTCCCAAAAGAAATAAACTTTAAAAAAAATCACTAAGGATCCCTGGAGTTCTTTCAAACGGAAGCCACGAAGAAATCATTTGGAACCACCATAGGCTGATATGCACCAGCATCCAGTGCAATTCAGCTGATATTGTGACTAAGAGTCTATCATGTAAATACAAGCCTTGCTGGATAAACAAAATGAACGGGCAAGGGGCTCCTGGGTGGCTCAGTCGGTTAAGCGTCCGACTTCGGCTCAGGTCAAGATCTCACAATTTGTGGGTTCAAGCCCCGCGTCGGGCTTTGTGCTGCCAGCTCAGAGCCTGGAGCCTGCTTCGGATTCTGTATCTCCCTCTCCCTCTTTGCCCCTCCCTTGCTCAAGCTCCATCTCTCTCTCTCTCTCTCTCAAAAATAAACACACACAAAAGAATAAGAAAATGAACGGGCTAGGTTATCTGTTCCTGTATCAAACAGCGATTCTGTTAATGAAATAAAACCACCTTTCTGACTCATCCATGTAATCACATGGTCAGGAAACACCTCTTAGATTTGCTGCTTGAGTAAAAAAAATAAAAAAAATATCCTGCCTTTCAACTAAAAGTGAATCAGTGGGTTGTTTCAATTAGCCAAAGATTTGGCACTGCATATACTGTTTTTCTCAGCATATCCAGACATTGGTAGCTAGCAGTTTTAAGGTCTGAAATTATCTGAGTAATAAGTCTGGAAAATATCATCCAAAATATGTTTCTTTTCTTTTTCTTTTTCTTTTTCTTTTTTTTTTTTTTTTTTGGCTCTCCATGTGGATATTTAATTACCAACGCATACTTACATATGATGGCGAGACACTGTGTTAACAATTATGCTCAGCCTTTCTAAAACGACTTCAGGGAATGAATCACCTGCAGAAAGAGAACAACTGTCCCAAATGTGGTTTCAGTAATAGTCATTTTTTTAATGTTTATTTATTTTTGAGAGACAGAGACAGAGCGTGACCGGGGGAGGGGCAGAGAGAGAGAGAGAGAGAGAGAGAGAGATACAGAATCTGAAGCAGGCTCCAGGCTCTGAGCTGTCAGCACAGAGCCCAATGCGGGGCTCAAACTCACGAAACGTGACATTATGACCTGAGCTGAAGTCAGACGCTTAAGCAACAGAGCCACCCAGGCACCACCAAAGTTTATTTTTTATTTTAAAAATGTTTTTAACATATATTTTTGAGAGAGAGAGAAAGAAAGAGAAAGAGAGCACCAGTGGGGGAGGAGCAGAGAGAGAAAGGGAGACACAGTATCCAAATCAGGCTCCAGGTTCCGACACAGGGCTCGAACTCACGAACCATGACACCATGACCTGAGCCGAAGTCGGATGCTTAACCGACTGAGCCACCCAGGCGCCCCGAGGAATAGTCAACGTTTATTTATAACTCTGATCTCTACAGGGACTTCGTAAGCATTCAGTCATATTTAACAGATTTTCTTTCAGTCTAGATGTCAGTAATAAGAACATAAGCTTGTTTTATTTTACTGAATCCACTTACACTGCTTCTGCATGGATACAATGGAGGAGCTATCACATGTTACTCTTCCAGGTCTTCTAAAAAAAGAGGAAGGAAATGAGATAATATGAGAATATTAAGCTCGTCATCACTATTTATTTTCAGTGACACAATTGGTGTGATAAAGGTATCTATGTGTCATCTAGAAACTCGGCATTTGATCGGGTCCTAAATTCTAAGAGTTTCCTGTGAAGAGCTGGCCGGCCCGATGCTTAGAACTTGGCAGCAGGGCCAGCCAGTGCCGTTTGCACTGTACGTGTGAGCATGAGTGCACCTGCCCAGGTCTAGGGCATAGGGGCAGATTTTGAGTCTTTTCAGAATTCTCTGCTCCCAGTGTCGCAGATACTTTGGGCACCAGCGTGCCCTGTTCTGTGTCAGAGCCACGTTATCCACAGCCGGTATTTTGAGTAGACACAACCCTCCTGTTTTGTACAAATGGGATGAGGCATCCGGTTGAGTAAGAGGCGTCTCCCCAGTTGAGTGTAGTCCCTGAGGGGGCATGCCCTTGAACGGAGCCATCTTCCTGTTTCCTTGGGGGGCAGGTAATGTGTGGGGAGAGAGCCCTCCTAGACACAAGGGCACAAAGGATCGGTCAACAGGTGCGTGAGGACGGCAGAAGCCTGTAGGAGTAACTGGTATACTGGGCCATCACACCGAGTGGCTCTAAGCATCTGGATAATTAGAACCTAGCGTGTGGAAGGAAGCTCCCATTGCACATTTTCTTTCCTCAAAGGAAGCTCGGCTGGGCAGGAAGAGACACATCCTCCGCCAGAATATAACTAAGTTAGTTGTATCTGGAAGTGACTTGATTTCAAGGAGGATCATCTCCCGGGAGCAGAGGTCCTTACTGACTTCATGCTACTGTCCCATACTATTCTGTCGTCGTCGTCGTTCTTGTTTTTTAAAGTTTATTTATTTTGAGAGAGAGAGAGAAAGCGCCTGTGCATGAGCAAGGGTAGGAGCAGAATGGGGGGTGGGGAGAGAATTCCAAGCAGATTCCGTGCTGTCAGTACAGATCCCGACTCAGGGCTCCATCCCATGAACCAAGATATCGTGACCTGAGCTGAGATCGAGAATGGGACGCTTAACTGACTGAGCCACCCCGGCGCCCCTCTGTTATTACAAGATCTGTTTCTTGCTATCCTCATGGCTCATAGAGCTAGTTTCTGAGTCTTCTCTACTGTCTTTATTCATTCATCATCCTGCAATGAAGACAAATGCCATCTGAATTATACTACTTTCTACTTGTTTTTTTTGACCTGAGCTCACACAATTCTTTTTTATATGTACACTCCTTCCTCAAAGCCCTTGATTTCTATTTGCTGGAAAGTTTACTATATATAAATATATGGTATCGGTTATACTAATAGTGTCATATAGATTTGTACAGTGCACAGCATTCACAACTGTACATGGTGGTACACTTTTTCAACCATATTTATCCCTACGTCATTTCCCTAACCTAGAGTTAGTACTCCGCCTCCAGAGTATTCCACTCCAGCAGCTTGCCCTTAGGCTGCACCCTCCTATGTTTATCTTTCTTTTTATCAGTTTTAGTACAACTGCTCATATCCATAATACTTTGCTGTTCATCCTCTTCTCCCGATGTCTTGTATTAACATTCTATTAACTGGGTTCTGTGTTCTGGGTCTCACAAGGCTGAACTTAGGTGTTGGCCGGGCTAGGGCCTTATCTGGATGTTCTGGAAAAGAATCTGCAGTTTTGTTCTTTTCAGATCCTTGTTAGAATTCAGTTCCTTAGCTGTGACACTAAGATTTCATTGCCTTGTTTGCTGTCAGCCAGGGGCTCTTCTCGAACCCCAAAGCCTGTCTGCATTCCTCAGCTTGTGACCTTCTCCATCTTCAAAATCAGTAACCAACTTCCCCTGTTTTGCAGTTTTTCTGACCTCCCTTCCCGGCACCAGATTGACAAAAGTCTGCATTTAAACAGCATGTATGAGGAGGTTACTCAAATCCAGGTAACTCCCTTCGGGCAAGGAAGATCATGGGCGTAGCATGCGATCTTGGGAGTAACACTGTGGGGTGATGATCATAGGGACCAAAATCCAGCCAGTGAACTCTGTGATGCCTCCTACCGCTTAACTTGATTTTTTTTGTTTATTTATTTAGTTTTGAGATAGAGAGCGTGCGTGCGAATGGTTGGGCAGAAGGAGAGAGAGAAGCTCAAGCAGACTCCACGCTGTCAGTGCAGAGCCCCACACAGGGCTTGAACTCAAGAAGCAGGAGATCATGACCTGAGCGGCACTCAAGAGTGGGACGCTTGGGGCACCTGGGTGGCTCAGTTGGTTAAGCGGCCGACTTCGGCTCAGGTCATGATCTCACCGTTGGTGGGTTCGAGCCCCGCGTTGGGCTCTGTGCTGAACTCTTGCTCAGAGCCTGGAGCCTGCTTCCGATTCTGTGTCTCCTCTGTCTGCCCCTCTCCGCTCACACTCTGTCTCACGCTATCTCTCAAAAATAAATAAATGTAAAAAAATTAAAAGAAAAAAAAAGATTCGGAAGCTTAACTTGACTGAGCCACCCAGGTGCCCCTGCTTAACTTAATTCCGTAATCAGTCGTAACCCCATAGTTCATGACTTCAACCACATTTTGCTATCATCCTTTATCTCCTCATCCCATTGTTCTTTTACTCAGCCATCCTGGTACCTTCCCTATGGGTCAATATGCCAACCTCGGTCATTCCTAACCCCTGGGCTGCTAAGAAAAGTGGGCATTCTTGGTAACTTACCCTTATGGCCTTCAGTTGTATGACTTTCTTTCTGGAATAACTACTGCTAGAGGGTTCTTTTTTTTTTTTTTTTTAAATTCATTAAATGCAATTCTGATCACGTATATAGGTCTGTATTTAAAATTATGTAATGGCTCCCCATAGATTTTAGGACCAAGTCTTGACTCCTTAATCTGGCGTATGAGTACCTTCTGGAGATGACATCTCGTGTTGTCCCTCACGACCCTCATATAGGAAATTCACCTCCAACAGTATGAAATTAGTAATTGTATATTTCTTCGTTCATGCTGTACTTTCACATACTTCCATGTCTTATGCAGATTGTTTACCTGATACACCCGACCCATTATTTTTCTTGTCTTCTGCTAACCCTTCAAGGCATAGTTCAAATATCTCCTTAGGAAGACTTCTTTGTGCCATTCATTTTTTTTTTTTTTGTGCGCCTTGGGCAAAGCTATTTATTACTTCCACTGAAAACCTGTATCTTCTTAACTTCATTTTAGAGAGAAAGAAGGCAATTTGGGAGAGTGGGTCACAGGGGGAGAGAGAGGAAGAGAATGAGAGTCTTAAGTAGGCTCTCCGCTCAGCACAGAGTCCCACTTGGGGCTCAATCCCATGACCCTGGAATCATGACCTGAGCCGAAACCAAGAGTTGGAGGCTCAAATGCCTTGAGCCACCCAGGCACCCCCAAAACCTGTATCATGTATGAAATCACTTTGGTTTTATGACTGTGAGCACTCTCAGGAAGAGAACTAAGATTTTTCCATTCTCTTCCTGCTTCCCTTTCTCCTGACTCAGACAAGGAGGCTATGTGTTTGAATAATTGGAGTTATTGTCAATGAGAAAATTTTCGGGACTCTTACATTCGACTCTAGAACAACATGGGTGTTATGGGTGCCAATCTCCCACGTAGTGGAAAATTGAAGTATAACTCTTGGCTCCCTATAAACTTAACGACTACTAGCCTACTGTTGACTTGAAGCCTCACCTATGACATAAATGATCAATTAATAAACACATTTTGTAGGTTATATGTATTATATACTGTATTCCTACACGAAGGTAAGCTGGAGAAAGGAACATGTTTTTAAAATGATATGGAAGAGAAAATACGTTCACAGTACTTTGCTGAATTAAAAAACACGTTTTTAATGTTTGTTTATTTTTGAGAGAAAGAGAGATAGAGCACAAGTGCGTCAGGGGCGGAGAGAGGGAGACACAGAATCTGAAGCAGGCTCCAGGCTCTGAACTGTCAGCACAGAGCCCGATGCGGGGCTCGAACCCACGAACTGTGAAATCATGACCCGAGCCGAAGTCGGACGCTTAACCGACTGAGCCACGCAGACGCCCCTACTGAATAATTTTTATTGAAAAAAATCCACCTATAAGTGGATCCTTAACAGTTCAGCCTGCATGCTGGTCAAGGGTCACCTGTCCTGAGCTAAACCAAAATTTCAGAACTGACTTTAAAGATCTGATTCTAATTAAGAACTAAAGTGACTGAATTTTCACCCTATGGAGTGCAAGCTTTGTTTTGTTTTGCTTTGTTTTTGTTTTTTAATTTTATTTTTTGAATTTTTTACACGTTTGTTTTTGAGAGAGAGCCAGCCAGTGGGAGAGGTGCAGAGAGAGAGAGAGAGAGGGAGACACAGACTCTGAAGCAGGCTCCAGTCTCCAATCTGTCAGAACAGAGCCTGAATTAGGGCTCGAACTCATGGACCGCAAGAGAATGACCTGAGCCAAAGTCAGCCACGTAACCCACTGAGCCACGCAGGCGCCCCTGTGTTTGTTTTTTTAAATGCATGTTTCATTGTAGAGAGAGTACAAGTAGGGGAGAGGGGCAGAGGGAGAGAGAGAAGCAGGCTCTAGGATCCGTGAGGAGCCCTACATAGGGCTCAATCCCAGGACCCGCGGATTATGACCTGAGCCTAAAACAAGAGTCGGTCACTCAGCTGACTGAGACACCCAGGCGCCCCTGAAATTCAAGCTTTACTCTGTGATTGTATTCCTCCCTTCTTCAATTTCTAGAATAAATTGAGTGTTTTTAAGAAAGAGACGGAATCAAAATGAATAATATTCTTTGGTCTTTAGTCATAGTTGAACCTTTTAACAAGCTAATCATTTTGCCATCCGGTGACTTGCGTTGTATTGAGGAACGAGGTGGGATACCTTCTGTGGGAAATATTCATAACAATTTTGCAGCTGATTGTCTTTGGCTTTCTTCCTTACGCTATTGCCGCCTACTAGTGTATTTTGTTTCTCTCATTTTATGCTTTGCCAATTTCCTTTAACGTGCCAGGATTGCATGTTTTTATTTCCTATCTAAAAAATAATTGGATGCATAAAGGAGTGGAATTTGAATGATCTCTGTTCACTGTAGGCACAGAAAGAAATCCTTTCCTTCAAGTGTAGTGTATAACATGGATAGAAACCAGGAAGCAGGCTGGAGGCTGTAAATGACAAGTCCCCAGGGCATTTTACCACCATCATTCAGTGTATTAATTTGTGCTAATTTGGGATCCGGGATTTTTCTTAATGCAGTTTGGTCAAAAGTGTGCTATTCCCAAATACGACATTTAACTTGGCTATTTCACTTCTACCAAATGCTTATGTATTCTGAATATGGTCCTCTATGTAACAAGCATATAGATTGACTTGTGTTATACTTTAACGGTAAGAAGATATTGATTGAGGGGCACTTGGATGGCTCCGTCGGTTAAACGTCCTGCTCTAGATTTCGGCTCAAGTCGCGATCTCACGGTTGGTGGGTTTGAGCCCTGCATCGGGCTTTGAGCTGACAGTGAGGAGCCTGCTTGGGATTCTCTCCCTCTCTCCCTCCCTCTCTCTCTCTCTCTCTCTCTCTCTCTCTCTCTCCCCCCCCCTCTCCCCCTCACCTACTTGCTCTTGCTCTCTCTCTCAGGACATCAATAAACTTACAAAAAACTTTTTTATAAAGATAAAGACATTTAAACATCTTTTGGTTTGAGAATGAATGCAGTTTTAGAATTTAAAAATGCAATTCCGTCTCAAGTATCAAGTCATGTAGCTAACTCGATTATTTCCATCTTAGAACAGAACGGTGGGCTTTCTCTTGCTCTGTTAATTCCCAACGTTGTTCTTAGCGTGTTTTTCTTCCTGTGGATTGATTTCTTCTTTGTATATATGCACAAGAAGCTTCTACTGCTAAGTTCTCAGTAGTCCCTGGTGAGTTCAGGTGCTCCTACGGCTTTCAATAGCCCCCGGTCAGCCTTTCTGAACTCCTTATAACCTGGTGGTTCTGGAAGGATTTACCTATCGCTAGGAAGTATGCTGTTGACCTTATGGAGGGGATGTTGTTCGCTAACCAATGTGATGAACAATTCCTCTTCCAAAGTCAAGGACTGCTCCCCGGTACTGTCTGTTAAGAGTACTACTGGGTGGAAAGGGCTCAATCGGTTGAGCATCTGACTCTTGATTTCGGCTCGGGTCGTGATCCCACGGTGGTGGGATGGAGCCCTGCATCAGGTTCTGTGCTGAGTGTGGAGCTTGCTTAAGATTCTCTCTCCCAGGGGCGCCTGGGTGGCTCAGTTGGTTGAGAGTCCGACTCTTGATTTCAGCTTGTGACATGATCTCACGGTTCATGGGTTTGAGCCCCGCGTCAGCCTCTGCACAGATGGTGCGGAGCCTGCTTGGGATTCTTTCTCTCCCTCTGTGTCTGCCCCTCCCTCCCTCCCTTCCTCTTTCTCTCTCTCTCTCTCTCTCTCTCTCTCAAAATAAACTTAAAATTTTTTTTTAAATCATCAGATTCTCTCTCTCCCTTTGCCCCTCTCACCCCCTCACACATGCGCATTCTCTCTCTGTCTCTCAAACAAAAATAAAAATAAAAGAATACTGGTCAGAAGATGAGTTTAGATGATGCTTCAGCAGTAGATCATGCCCCATTTGGGCAAGTTTTACAACAACCCCAAGAAAAAGATGAAAAGGAGGGAATGAACTTGGGAAATCAAGGTCTTTTTTCCATGGTGTTACCTTCTATTGAAACCCGACTGATGTATTTGAGAGAGAACCCACAAATCATTTGGTTTACCCTACTTTTTACTAAGAGCAGAACTGTTTGAGCTGAAAAGTCACATTCTCGCAAAAACCATTGATAGTTTTCCATCCTCCTTGGGTATAGCCCATGCATAGCAGCTGAGCGGATTAGCTGGGAATCTGCGTGTTCCGACGCTGACTCACGAAGTTACTGGGTCACAGAGAGGGGCAGTGTATTGCCTCCCATCATCTTGCTAGTTCGCGGGGGAACGAGGCCCCTGCTGCTAACTTCTCTCCCTTGGTACTCTTTTCCTCTGCTTCACTGATTTGCTGTATTTATTTTCCAACCCCAAACACGGTTACAGTAGTAGGACTAGCTGAATGGAATGAAAAGTTACTCTGTTTCAAAAAATCATTGACAAGTTTCCATCCTCCTTGGGTGTGCCCCATCTGTAACAGCTGACAGGATTAGCCGGGCACATGCTTGCTTCTTAAGATAGTCTTGCTACTTTTCAAATGGAACGATTCCAGAAATGCTTTTTACACGCTTGGTAGAGTGTGCGACTCTGGTATGTGAGAGAAACCTCTTTTGTACTGTATGAGAGCTCCTTTGTTGTTTACACTTTAGACTTATTTAATGGAAGGAAGGGGGGAAAGGAGGCAATTATGCTGTTTGGCATTTATAATTCAGAATTACGTCCTTGGTGGTGCTGAAAGAAATTTCACGATGGGGTATTAGGAAGCGTTAGGCCTATTCAGGCAATTATTTATCAGTCTATTTCAAGCTTTTCCATGTTAAAAAAAGCGATCGAATAAAAAATGAAATTGTGTACAGTGAGTTTGATGAAGTCTTGTAACTACATTTTGGTTGCCGGGGCAACACTTCCTTTTGTCTCTGTTAAAATGTGACTTCTCTCTCTGCAGCTTGACTTCTTGCGAGGAGATCTTTATTTTTAAAAGGGAACAAAATTCCGGGCTCATGGCAGAAGAATCCCCTGTCACTCCAATTTATTTTTCTTCGATAAAATTTAGAGTACGAAAAGGCATCGTGGTCTTTTGCACGGAAAATGGCAACATGGTTAGGCTTGAGTAGTTCTTGTTTAAAAAAAATTTTTTTTCATGTTTATTTTCGAGAGACAGAGACAGAGTGCGAATGGGGGAGGGGCAGAGAGAGAGGGAGACACAGAGTCCGAAGCAGGCTCCAGGCTCCGAGCTGTCAGCACAGAGCCCGACGCGGGGCTCGAACCCACAAACTGCGAGATCATGACCTGAGCCGAAGTCGGACGCTCAACCGACTGAGCCACCCAGGCGCCCCAGTTTTGTGCCTTTTGATATCTCAGCCCCCACCTCTTGGTTCCCTTCAAGCTGCGCTATTATTGGTTTAGGTCAGGCAATTCCTTCTTTTTTTCCCCTGGGGACTTGTCCGGTGCATTGTAGGATATTTAGAAGCCTCCGTATTTCTACTGACCAAACGCTGGCAGCAATCTTAAAGTCGTGAGAATGGAAAATCCTTCATCAAATTGCGAAGGGTCACCCGGGGATCCAAATCCCCCCGCAGTGAAGAACTGTTGCTTTATCCGAAGGGGACCCGTTGATTTTGGCAATTTCATTGGCTGTCGTTTGGGCAGTGAGAAGATAAATAAGTAGGGACTAGAATATAGTTGCGGTTTTTAAAGATAGACATTTTGGGGACTTTTAGTGTTGAACTTAGTTGGCTCCCTATTTTACATGCACAGGATTGGAGTGCTTATAATCCATGTTCCCAGTGGATTTTGTGCACCATTTTATTGAGGTATAATTTAAGTGTATACCTCAGGGAATAATCTCATTTAACTACTGTCCAGATCAAGATAGTTTACATTGGCATTATCTCATGATGTCCCCTTTCTGGGCAATTCCCTGAGCCCAAAGGGTGACCGCTTATCTGCTTTGCCTTACTATGGATGGATTTTGTCTCTTCTTGAATTCCGTATAAATAAAATCATACAGTATGTGTCTGCTTTCTTTCACTCAGCATAGCGTTTGCCAGATTTATCCAGTTCGCTGAAGGTATAGGTATTTTATTTTTATTGTTAAGTACCATTCTGTCGTATATTACCATTTGTTTATGCACGCATGTATTTTTTTTTTTTTTTTTACTTTTGTGACTATATCTACTATGAGCAATCATGTAGAAATCTTTTTGTGGACATATACACTAATTGTTCTTGTATATATACCTAGGAATAGAATTCTGTGTCCTACCATGTCATAAAGGTATTTTAAGTGATTAGAAATATATATTCTAGTCCACGGAGAAAGTCTGTGAAGTTTCAGCTATAATAATGAGGGTCTAAGAAATTGAATGGAAACAAGAAGTACACTAAACAGTGTTGAAGAACATGGGTTTTGTGGCCAGCAGACTTGAATACAAATCTTAGCTCTGTTACTTGACAGCTGTGTGGCCTTGGGCAAGTTTCTGAATGTCTCTTGGCCTCCATTTCATCAGCTGTAAAATAGAGATAATAGGAATTCGCTGATGAAATTGTTGTGCAAAGTAACCGTGATAATGCAGGTGAAGCACCTTGCAGAGAAACTGGCATATGTTGCCACTATTATTGCATTGTAAATGTTGCAAATACTATCATTTTATGGGAAGTCTATCTAATTAGAGTTTGTAGTTTAGAAATGCAAAACACTGAATGGAATGGGAAGTTGGAAGATCAGAATGTGTGTGTAGGGACCCGGGCTGTTAAATGCCTTGGGGCTGTGGAAACAAGGACGAAATGATCACCTAATAAGAATCAAAGGGAATCTGATTCAAATGAGTTGTCCAGGGCACCGAGTCTCTTGGAAAAACGTAAAAGCATTCAGAGTTGGAGTATGACTGTGAGGGATCACACCACAAAGATTGAGACTAAACTATGTGTCCAAAACAACGGATGGGGTGGAGAACGTTTCAGGTTCAAGTTTAGGACTTGGGAGTCTCAATCATTTTTGGATCCCAGACTCCTGTTTGAATCATCCGACAGTCCAAAACACTTTCCCTAGAAACGGACACATGTGTATCTGCCTGCAAAATTTTGCCTACAGTGTTAGAGCCTACTGGGAATCAACAAACCTTGGTCAAAAGGGACACCTCTGCATCAGGATACACAGGGGTTTAAGGACTTGAAACTAGGAGATCTGGAACACAGACATTTCCTTAGCAGTAAAAAGGGCTGAAAGAAATTGTTCAAAATAAGCGTGGGGGTAGAAAGGTATAGGTGAAGTCGATAGGCAAGACAAGGAATAACCCAAACATTAGGATCTCAGAGGAGCCTGCCTCTGTCTGGCCTTCATGAAGTTTGCAGAGTGTGTAGACGACATGGATCAATGCTATGTATGTCCTGAGCCAAGTTCACTGAGTCACAGGAAGCTATTTCCTTGGACGTGACCAGCTATGAGAATTATTAACATGGATTAGAATACTAAAAGATCTGGAAAGACCTTTACAGTATGTAAAGCACCCCACTGTCATTTTACTCATGAGGGAGCTGATTTGGAAGGAGTTTGCCTGAAAGTGTGTGGCTACCGAGTAGCTGAGAGAAACTAGAATCTTGGTCTTAGGAGTTGTAATCCACGTGGTGTCCAATATACTGCATTGCTTAGTGTCTTTCCTGTGTTCAGAAAGTAGCTAGGACAATTAGGAAATATTTGGGGCGCCTGGGTGGCTCAGTCAGCTGAGCGTCCGACTTCAGCTCAGCTCATGATCTTACTCACAGTTTGTGGGTTCGAGCCCTGCGTCGGGCTCTGTGCTGACAGCTCAGAGCCTGGAGCCCGCTTCAGATTCTGTATCTCCTTCTCTCTCTGTCCCTTCCCCGTTCATGCTCTGTCTCTGACTTTCAAAAATAAATAAATGTAAAGAAACATTAAAAATAATATTTTAGAGTATCCCTGTCCTTGGAGCTTCAAGTCTTTGAAGGATTTTTACCAGAGCAGAACCGATTAGGCTCATAGTCTAGTGTGATGATCGAAGGTTCATGGTTTGGCTGCCTGTTTTCCCTACGTACATTTTCATCATGATTTTAGGGTTAGAAGATAGGATTAATATTCTTTTTCTAATCTAATATATATAAACAGTTTATTGCCTGAAGCATATTTATTGGCGTCATGACGTATCTAAATATGTAAGAGGAAGTCACGTTGACTTGGACAGAGGAAGCCGGCATCTTGGTAAACAGAAATCTCTCAAATAAGATCTCTGTGCTTCTATATGTTTTTAAGAGCACACCGGAGGTGAAGAAGGATTCAGGCCATGAGCATAACTTAGCTTGCAGGGATGGGATTGGTGGGGAAGAGGGGATATATGCGAGGATAGCGTTTGCTGTCTGAATAAAGTATCAAATGGAAAGAGAACATAAATCTAAGAACACTCACTCAGTTCTGCATGGAACGAGGTTGGAAGTCATCATTTCTTCTGAACAATAAGAAGAAAGGCGAACAGGGTGAAAAATCAACAAAACCATAAAAGTAGGAAGAGAACATGGGGTATATCGGTGTTTCCAAGGTCAGAGAAAGAGGCAGATACAGTGAGTTGTGGCTTATTGGAGCAGAGACTAACAAGCAGAAATGGCCTTTAGAGGGGGCCCTGGGTGACTCAGTTGGTTAAGTGTCTGACTTCAGCTCAGGTCATGATATCGCAGTTCATGGGTTTGAGCCCTGCATTGGGTTTTGCACTGACGGTGCAGAGCCTGCTTGGGATTCTCTCCCTCCCGCCCTCTCTGCCCCTGTCCTGCTCTCGCTCTCTCTCTCTCTCTCTCTCATTCTCTCTCAAAATAAATAAATAAACTTAAGAAAATAAAAAAAGAAAGAAATGGCCTTTAGAACCAGTGTCAGGGAAGGAAATCCTGGACTATAATTGTCAAATTTCTAGAAGCTCAGTGCAGAAAACTCTGGATGTCTTCTTTGGAGAAAGGTCTCTTCAGGTCCTCTGCCCATTTTTAATCGAATTATTTGTTTTTTGTGTGTGTTGAGTTGTACAAATTCTCTATATTTTTTGGATATTAACTGTTTAATGGGATATATCATTTGCAAACATCTCTTCCCATGCAGTAGGTTCCCTTGTCATTTTGTTGATGGTTTCCTTTGCTATGCAAAAGCTTATTATGGTAGAGTCCCAATAGTTTATTTTTGCTTTCTCAAGGATGACTCATTGATTGACTGACTGACTGACTGGCTGACTGTTTGCTTGATTGCTTGAGGAGACCTCTCTAAAGAAATGTTGCTATGGCCAATGTCACAGAAATTACTGCCTGTGTTTTCTTCTCGGAGTTTTATGGGTTTTGATCTCCCATTTCTTGTAATCGACAGACAACAGAAGAAAAATTGCACAGTCCTATCAATAGATGCAGAGAAAGCATTTGTCAAAATCCAACATCGATGTATGATCAGAAACCTCTCAGTAGCTAGGAATAGAGGGAAATGTTCTCAACTTCCTAAGGACTACATAGAAAGAAATTGCAGGTAGCATCATACTTGACGAGAAATAGAACCTTTCACACTAAGGGCAGGTACAAGGCAAACGTTCGCTTTTCACTACTCCTTTTCAACATCGCACTGGATGTCCTTGCTAATACAGTAAGGCAGGAAAAGTAAATAACAGGTGTACAGATTGGGAAAAAGGACACCAAACTGTTTTTGTTTACAGTTGACATGATTGTTTTGTATTTTATACATAAACAATCACCCAAACATAAAACCTCTAGGGATAAACAGAGCAAGCTTGCACAGCGAAAGAATAGTGTGCAAAAGGGAGTTGTTTTCCTACACATCAACCATGAGCAAGTGGAATTTGTAATTAAACACCCAATACTATTTGTATTAGCACCCCCAGCTAAAATACTCAGCCTAAATCCAACAAAGTATATACAAGATCTATATGAGGAAAACTATAAAACGTCAATGAGCAAAATTAAAGAAAATCATAAATGGAGAGAGATTACATATTCATAAATAAGACAATATTCTCAAGATACCAGATTTTTCCAATTTGATCCATAGGTTCAGTACAATACCAATCAAAATCCCAGGAAGCGATTTCCTGGATATTGACAAATGATTGTAACGATGATGCAGACAGGCAAAAGACCCAAAATAGCGAATGCCAAAGAGAACTGGGAAAAAACTCTTGGATGATTGGCCCTATCTGACTTCAACTCAATAGAAAGCTACAGTAATCAAAGTGTGATATTGGTAAAAGAGTAAATCTAGCTGTGGAAGAGCAGAGAGAGGCCAGAAATAGACCCGCACATATATAGGGGACCAATCTTTGACAAAGGAGCAAAGTCAATAGAATGGAATAATGATAGTCTCCTCAAGAAATCGTGCCAGAACTGGACATGTGTATGCAAAAACAAAACAAAACAAAAAAAACCACGTAGACACAAACCTTACATTCTTCACTAAAACATAACCCAAAATGGATCACAGACCTAAATGTAAAACGTAAAAGTATGAAACTGCTAGAAGATAACAGAGGAAAACCTAGAAAGCCGTTGATTCGGTGATGTCTGTGTAGAGAGAACAGCAAAGATGATGTATGAAAGAAATCATTGAAAAGCTGGACTTCATTGAAATGAAACACTAATGTCCTGTGAAAGACAATTATCAGTAGAAGACAAGCTGTAGACTGGGAGAACATGTTTGTAGCCCATCTCATCTGATAGTTTGCTATCCAGTACATAGTAAGAATTATTAACACTCGGCCATTGGAAGACAACCCACTTTAAACACCGTCTTAACAGACAACTTAACAGAGAATATATACAGATGGCACCCAAGCGTATGAAAAGATGTTCCACATTCTACATCAGTGGGGAAAATGCGAATTAAAACAGTAATGAGATTCCACTACCCATTCAAATGCCTAAAATCCAGAACACTGATAACAGCAAATGCTGGTGAGAATGTAGAGTAACTGGAACTCTGGTAGGAATACACAATGGTAGAGCCACGTGGGAAGAGTCCTCTCACCAGAGCAAACATACGCTTAGTACTAGATCCAGCAGTTACGTTCTTTTATATTTAACCAAAAGGGCTGAAAGCATGTCCCCACAACATCCTGCACGGAGAGCTTTATAGCAGATTCATTCATAATTGCCCAGACTTGGGATCCACCAAGATTTCCTTCAGTAGGTGAATGCAACAAGAAAGTGTGGTTCAGCCAAACCAGTGACTATGGTTTAGCGGTAACGTGACGCGAGCTACTGGGGCCCCTGGGTGGCTCAGTCGGTTAGGCAGCTGACTTCGGCTCACGTCATGATCTCACAGCTCAAGGGCTTGTGAGTTCGAGCCCTGCATTGGGCTCTGTGCTGACGGCTCGGAGCCTGGAGCCTGCTTCCAATTCTGTGTCTCCCTCTCTCTCTCTGCCCCTCCGCTGCTCATGCTCTGTCTCTCTCTCTCTCTCTCTCTCTCAAAAATAAACATTAAAAAAAATTTTTTTAATGAAGCGAGCTATTAACCACCTAACGACTTGGAGGGAACTTCCATGCTTGTTACTAAATGAAAGGAGCCAATCTGAGAAGGCTACATACTAGATGATTCAGCAACATGACACTCTGGTAAAGGCAAAACTATGGACAAAATAAGAAGAACCGGGGTTGGGGGTGAATGAATAGGTGGAACACGCGATTTTGTCTGAAAATACTCCGGATGATGTAATAAGAAATACATGTCATTATACATTTGTCTAAACCCCTTATACATATCATGCCAAGAATGAAGCCTTTGGTAAACTCTAGACTTGTGTGATTATGATGTGTCTGTGTGGGTTCATGCTTGGTAACAAATACAGCATACGGTAAGGGATGTCGATAACGCGGAAGCTATTCAGGTGTGTGGGCAGCACGTACATATGGGAAGTCTCTGTACCTTCCTCTCAACTTTATGGGAGACGTAGGTCTGCTCTAACAAGTTGGCTGCGTAAAGCGGTGCCCCAATAAATGTTTGTTGCTTTGACCTTAAAAAAAGTTCTAAGTGGGGTTTTAAGAGGATTCTGTTCTGTTCTTCAATCACCAAATCTATTGAGTACAATCGTTAGGTGCCCGAGGACATAAAAAGACCTGATACATGGTTGCACGCCTTTAAGCTTGCAGTCTAGTTGAGGAGATCAGAAATATGCAGAAAACTACCACATTAGAGAATGTTTCAAGTGTTAAGTGAGATAGAGATATATGTGCCCTTAGAATTCAGGGGAGGAGGAGGTCAGTTGGTGTTGGGGTGATCAGGCGAGCATTGTGAAGCACTTACCTTCTGAAAAGCTACCCTTTGAAAACTAAACAGGGTTACCTTTGCTTTTAGTTATAAACTACATTTTAAAAATGAATAGCATAGTCATGTATCCTTACATCCCTACAGTGTATATATGTAATATTGTGTGTATATATCATTTTTATAGTTTTAAAATTTTTTAACATTTATTCATTTTTGAGAGATGCAGAGGGACAGAGCACGAGTGGGGGAGGAGCAGAGAGAGAGAGAGAGGGAGACACAGAATCCGATGTAGGCTTCAGGCTCTGAGGTGTCAGCACAGAGCCCGACGCGGGGCTTGAACTCATGGACCAGACCACGAGGTCATGTCCTGAGCCGATGTTGGACACTTAACTGAGCCACCCAGGCGCCCCTGTTTTTATAGATTTAATCACACATAATGTTTTACAGTTTCATTTAAAGCACATCATGGATATATTTTCATATGAACGTATATATACATAGATATAATTTTTTAATAGCTCTATAGAATTCCATCATATGGCTATATGATAATTAATTGAACTACTCTTTCATTGGTCGATGTTTTGGAATTTGAAGGGACTTTATTACCATGGCAAACAGTGCTGCTTAAACGTGCTTGTACTTTTAGTTCTGTACATTTGTGTGGGTCTTTCTGTAGAAATGAATTCTTTGGAATGTAATTTCCAGGTATAAAAGTACGTGCGGTTTTACTTTTGTTAGGTAGTGTCAAATTAATCTGCAAATAGCTTATAACCACTTATATTACCACCAGCAGTTTTTGCATATAAAATTATTTTTATCCACATCCTTCCCAACACCTCGTATTCAACGGATTACTTTTTGCCGATCTTACATATAAAATAAAACATTGTCCTAATTGGTGTTTATGTACGACTGAGGCACAATCTTACATGTCGATTGGCCACTTTGTTTGTTTTTCAGTGAATTTTGCCTCCTTACCATTTTGTCTTTACCGATTTTACGTTTTGGGGGCGCTAGTGGGTTAGTTAAGCAGCCAACTCCTGATTTGGGCTCAGGTCCTGATATTAGGGTGCATGAGATGGAGCCCTGCATCGGGCTCTGTGCTGACAGAGTGGAGCTTGCTCGGGATTCTCTCTCTCTTCCTCTCTCTCTCTGCCCCTCTCTGGCTCATGTTCCCTCTTGCCGTCTGTCAAAGTTATAAGTAAACATATAACAAGGTTTTTTTTTTAAGTTTTCTTCTTTTATTAAGTAACCTCTACAGCCAACCTGGGGCTCAAACTGCCAACCGTGAGATCAAGAGTCACACGCTCCACTGACTTAGCCGGTCAGGTGTCCCCTCCTGTTTACCATTTTCTATTTAGTTGCTGATTTTATGAAGTCTTTGTATGTTTCAGGAATTCTATGTGTTAAGAAACATTTTCCAGTTTGGTTTTTATCCGACTCTGTTATTTTTCACCACATACGTATTTTAAAGCTATATATAGGCAATCTTTCAATGCTCTATTAACTGTTTCTCTCTTTGAGGCAAGGCTTAAATGGAGGGTTCTTATCAAATAGTTATGAGTTAGGGAGCTGTCTGCTAGAGCTTTACAACCTGGCTGAGGACTTTACCGCATTGCTGATGAGCAAACCCTGGGGGATATGGGGAATTGTAGGGTTTCCAGTAGACAGGTGTGGCAATATGGGAGGTGTGGGCGGATGAGAGAAGGGAAGAAGTAAGATCATGTAGGAGGCTGGTGCGTTATTATTCTAACACACTGGGACAGTGGTCTCACTTTGTGAAGTTTTGATGGGCTTGGGAAGGTGCCGGACTCCAGCTCCAGCAGGTCTAGGGCTTCCCTGAAGGATGGATGGTGTCGGCGAGAGAGAGTGAGAGAGCCTCGAGTTTTTTTTCTGATCACCAGGCAGGCATCTCTGCTCTGAGTCAGCTTTATTTACTGAAAAAATGTATGGGGTACAAAACAGAAGTGGCAATTGCCTTAGACAATGATTTCTGATGACAAATTCTTTGGTATGTAACAATTTCCCAGAACATTGATTGGTACAAGACTCATGTATCATCTTTATCCATAGTGATTGATTGTAGGTGATTTAGATGCTTATCATAAGGGGAAGGAAGATATCTTTAGCGTTCAAATACAAGGCAATGTTTTTAGCAGAGCAAAGGCAAGAGTTCGTTCTTTGTGAGCAGGGGTCAATAGCCTGTTTTCTTGAGGGGAAGAAAAACAGGTTTCTCAGCAAATGTAATACTTGCTCCCATAAATACAAAAGACGAAATTCTTATAATAAGTTCCTTCACAAGGTGCAATCAGCATGTTCTTAGGATAAGGGGGCAAGTCACTCCCGATACCAGTCAACAAGGCGCCTGCGGGGTCGGTGCTCAAGCAAAAATAATGCAAACCCGCCTTACCACACAAGGAGTTTTCCTCAACTTAGTGAGTTCAGAATGTGGCTTCCAACAGGAAAGTTTTAGGAGACATTCCGGATGAAGCATTGATAGACTTTGGTGACCTGCCTGGGTGATAGTGGAGTTCCTGATTATTGTGAACTTGAAGGTTGCTGGTTCCATTAAATTACATGGGGGCTCTCTCTTGATTTGAAATAGAAGTGCATTTTCTTTCCTGCTTCATTCAATTCACCAATTACGACGAGCAGCTATATGCCAACGCATTCACTGATTGCTGGAGAGATGAAGATATGCATGGATTCTGGCCTCAAGAAATTCACTGTCTAGTAGAGAAGGCAGATAGATGTGTAAAGGCAAACATTACGTTACAATGTGCCAAGTGCAGCAATAGAAATATGCACAAGAGGCAGAAGTAATACAGAGGAGGGAGGGGGAACTGCCTGGGGAAGTCAGGTAGAATATCACAGAGGGATTGTATATATTAGCAAGCTCTTAAAGGATAAATGGGAGTTTGCCAATTGAAAAGAGGGGAAAGAATATTTCAAGAAGTCTTCATAGCCTTGTAAAGGCATGGAGGTCTGGAGCACACTGGAATGTTCTAAGGAGACTTCTGTGTGGTAAGAGCCGAATATCACAACTTAAATTTTCTAATTTTATTTATTTTGATTGAGAGTGTAAGAGTGCAGGCAACCATGAGCAGGGGAGGGGCAGAGAGAGAGGGAGAGAGAGAATCCCAGGCTGGCTCTGCGACAGGGCTCAATCTTACGAACCCTGATATCGTGACCTGAGCTGAAATCAGGAGTCGGATGCCGAACCGACTGAGCCACCCAGGCGCCCCCGAATATCACAAATTTAAACCAAAAGGAGGAATAACAAGAGGTGTGTCTGCAGGGACAAAGAAACACTAGGTTATAGAGGGCTTAGCCCTGCCACGAATCTTGGAGAGTCAAACCTTTGAAGGGTTTTGAACAGAGTAACTGATTAGGCTTTTCGTCTCGCAAGGCAACCCTCCTTGAAGGGTGAGGAGACTAAGGTCAGTGAGAACAGTTAGAAGGCCAGCGTAAGACATGGTGAAGGGGCTGTCTTTGGGCAGGCAATGAGAGTAGAGTCCATTTGTGAAAGATTCCAGAAAAATCTCAACAATATATAATTCATAGAAGATGTGAATTTCCACTAATTGTTTTTTTCCTGAGGCAGCTTTTAGTAGGTTTGCTGATGCAATTTCCGCTGGGATTCCTCACGGAATGGATGTGCAAAACTGGCGGGACAGGAGTGAAAAGCCTTTGGTGGTTAATCTTGAGCTTAAGTTAGTGGTTCTCAACTTGTTTTCTGTCTCCGCTCTGTGAAATTGACATCCATCAGTAACATCACCCATTACCATGCCAAGATTTTAATCTTGGAGAAGTGGGGTGTTGGTACGAGCGAAGTTACGGAGTCTCCCAAGGAGCACGTACGGTTTGAGAAAGCCCCTGGGAATTGTATGCACCAGTCCTCTACAATTCCTCCGAACACACATACATTTGAGAAATACTGTCATTTTGTCAGCGTTGATGGGCGGACACACACACACACACACACACACAGTTGGCCAAGGAATTCGCATTCACGCGGAGCGTAGATAGGCCTTTACTAAAATCGCCCCTAGTTACAGATTAATAGGAAGTGGCATCATTACATCTTAGCTTTCTTCTCGGTGATGCTATGATTTTATTTTATTTTACTTTTTTAAAGAGAGGGTGTGAGTGGAGAAGAGGGGCAACGGGCAAGAGAGAGAAAGCAAAAGAGAGAGAGAGAGAATCCCAAGCAGGCCCCACGCTCAGCACAGAGCTTGACTCGGGGCTCGATCCCCCGACCCTCGGGTGATGACCTGAGCCAAAATCAAGAGTCCAACGCTCAACCTACCAAGCCACCGAGGCACCCCTGTGATGTTGTGGTTTTTAATACATTTCTGATAAATATAAATCAACTCATTGGGAGAAAGAGAAACCATGCAGAGAGAGTTAAGGGAACAAAACATGGAATAAACTCCCAGTCTAGAGAGAGGGGAGCATGAGACAACTAGCTACTTTTCACACAGTTGTGATTTTTGTGCTGTTGTATGGTTTCCAGAGTGTAGAAGTAAGATAGCAAGTGGCAGTATGTGGTCAGGGGACAGGACAAGGACTGTCTTTAGGTGAAGACCAGGTCATTCACTGAGCTAACACCGATTGTCTACAAGGATGTATTTTTGCCACCCCAAGGTTACTTCTGTGCAGGTCCAGGGTCGACTCAGCAAAAGGGTTATTCTCTTCCACGTCTTTCTGTCTCCTCTGCCATTGGCTTCCTATCTCACCTGCCTCGATCATGTTCCAATCTGCCTCCATACAACCCGTGTCCTTCTCCATAGAAATGTGTTCCCACCGCAGTTGAAATAACAGAAGTCTAGGTTGCATCAGCCCTGTCGTTGTGTAAGTAATAAAGAGTTGGGGAGTATTTGATTTTTACTATTGCCTTGTGTTCGGAGATGAATAGGGCTTGGCTCCCGAGCTCTGGTCTCCATCCTCATGGAGTTTGCAGTGTACCAAGGGAGTTGGACAGTGAACAAGTAATTATCTCATGATGTCTCTTAGAGGAGGAAAAGTATGGGCAGTGATTCTAGAAGGATGGCATGTTTAGAGAAGAGCAAAAACTGGACATGTTTTGGAACATACCCTAATATTATCAGGGTGTGTGTGTGTGTATATTTTTTAAAATTTATTTCATTATTTATTTCGAGAGAGCATGAAAGCCTGGGAGAGGCAAACAGAGGGAGAGAGAGAGAATCCCAAGCAGGCTCCGAGCAGTCAGCACAGAGCCTGAGGCGGGGCTTGAACTCATGAACCGTGAGATAATGACCTGAGCTGAAATCAAGAGTTGGATGTTTAGCTGACTATATATATATATATATACATATATATATATATATGTATGTATGTATATAAATGTTTATTTTTGAGAGACAGAGAAAGCTCACAGTGGAGGGGCAGACAGGATCTAATGCAGGCTCTAGCTGACAGCAGAGAGCCCGATGTGTGACTCAAACTCACAAACTGCGAGATCACGACCAGAACCAAAGTTGGACACTCAACCCACTAAGGCACCCGGGCACCCCCTATCAGGTGTTTACGATAGTCCTATCTATCAGACTGAGTCCAGTTGGGAGACCCTATCTCTGGTGCTTTGCAGGGGGATATTGGCTTTCCGTTCCCTGCTTGGGTTTTCTCATTGAACTCTTCCCTTGACTAGTGTTTGAGGTATCCCCAGCTTTGGGAAGCAAAATTAATTAATATCATTAATATCAAGTTATATTTTTAATGTAGAAATTTGTCACAGATTCTTTTTAAATATGAGCCATTCTGGGAGAAACTCAAATCAAAGACAAAAATGCAGACCTGCCTCAATCTTAGTACAGTTATGCATGTCCAGTCTGTCTGAAGGGAGTGGTTCCTTCCCCTGTATCCTTTCACTTTGCGGGTTTTTTTTTTTTTTTGAGCAATTTTAATTCATACTTGCCATAGAGCCTTTGCACATGACTCTTCCTGCAGTGAAGGGTCTATTATACACCTTCATCTTTGCTCACTTACGTAATGGTGCTTGTAAAACTCCCATTCACCAGAAACTGATTAGGCAGAATCGCAAGCAGCTCAGGAGGTAATGTGCCTGAGAGTGGAGGTAATTTTGAGTTCCATTTCCCAGCAATTTCATGAAAACGTCAGGTTTCAGAATTTTTAGGTGTTACTTTTTTCTCAGGTTGTCAGTTCTGGCCTCAGAGGTGTTTTTTTGCAGTGTTTCTATTGTTTTTTGTTTGTTTTTGGTGTTCGTAAAGTGTCACAGGGTCATGCTACTTCCCGGCACTCCCCAAATTAAGTAATTGGTTTCATTGATTTATTACTATTTCCTTTTTTTTTTTTAAATTAAACTGATTTCTTTATTTTTGAGAAGAGAGCACACGAGTGAGGGAGCGGGCTCTGTGCTGACAGTAGGGAGCCCACTGTGGGTCTCGAACTCATGAACCGTGAGATCATTACCTGAGCCGATGTCGGACGCTCATCCGACTGAGCCACCCAGGCGCCCCAAGATCTCTTGCATTTAGGCTGAGTCCATGCTTATATGTAGTGTTGCTTTGCACATCTGAGACTATTATTTCCAACTTTGGAAATCTTCTAGCATGATATTTAGCTTATGCACATCTGAGACTATTATTTCCAACTTTGGAAATCTTCTAGCATGATATTTAGCTTAAAGTGTTGGGGTGCCTGGGTGGCTCAGTCAGTTGAGTGTCTGACTTCGGCTCAGGTCATAACCTCGCAGTCAGTGAGTTCGAGCCCCACGTCGGGCTCTGTGCTGACAGCTCAGAGCCTGGAGCCTGCTTTGGATTCTGTCTCCCTCTCTCTCTGCCCCTCCCCCTCCCCACCCTCTGTTCTGTCTGTCTCTCAAGGATGAATAAATGTTAAAAAAAAAATTGAAAGTGTGTTTTTGTGGTAGAATCCTGTGCAACCCTTTTTACTGGTATCAAACGGGTTTTTGAACATGTATAGTGGTAGAGTCACACAATTTTGGTGAGCTTAGTACAGCTACCTGTGGTCAGGCTTCATGCATTTTGACCAGCTCCTTTAAGGTGAACAGAAGAAATATCTTTCAGTATCATAACCAAGTGAGATAAGGCTTCGTAGGCATGGGAGCATGATACCAATGATCTGACTGGCAACCTGAAATAGGAATGTGATTCTGGATTAGCAATCAGAATTTTCTTATATTAGTGATTTCAGGAAAGTTTAAAGTGAGTAAGACATGGAAACCAAGAAGCCATGGCAAGGAGTCTAGCTAGATTTATCCGTGGTTAGAAGTCAGGTAAAGTCTGTAACCCACGGATGCCTGGGTCGCTTAGTCAGTAAGTGTCTGACTCTTGATTTCGGCTCAGGTCATGGTCTCATGGTTTGTGGTTTCGAGCCCCGCATCGGGCTCTGTGCGGATGGTGTGGAGCCTGCTTGGGATTCTCTCTCTCTCTCTCTCTCTCTCTCTCTCTCTCTCTCTCTCTCTCTTTCTGCCTTACGCTGCTTGTCCTCTTTTTCTCTCTCTCTCTCTCAAGAATATAAATACATTAATTTAACAAAAAAGACGCATAGGGCTAAGTCCTATCCTTAGGGATTGCTTAAGGTTCGGGTTTTTTGGTATTTCAGACTGTCTAGAACTTCTGACTGAATGGAGGTATCGCTCTCTGTGGGTGAGAGTAAGGAAGTAGCTTAAAATGCATCTTATGTGGCTAGGGCTGGCTAGGAGAGCTACAACCCATAATGTTTCAGGGGCACCGGGGTGACCCCGTTATGTGTCTGACTCTTTGAGATTCTCCCGCTCTCTCTCTGCCCCTCCCCTGCTTGTGCCCTCTTTTCTTTCAAAATAAAAATACACTTAAAGAATAAGTCCAGTGAACATGGGTCACATGATAATTCTGATAATGATGATAATATCAGCAAATATTGATTAAGTCTTTAATAAATGCTGACATGCTTCCTCTCATTTTATCCTTATCATGGCTGGCGTGTTGGTACTGTTAATATCCCCATCTTTACAAAGGGGAAAACACAGGCTCAGAAAATCTTATTGATTTTTCCCAGATCATTAAGCTAATAAACTGCAAAGACAAGTTGCATATACTGCTTCTCTTTGATTGTAACTCCACAGGCTGACATTTATCCCATAGCACCCACCTGCCCATGCAAGCAAAGAACAAAGGGGTAGGGAAAACATGATAAAGTGGCTGACTTCACTAATAATACCTCGGACTCTCCTTGCTGCTCTGTTCTTTTTTTTTGTTTGTTTTTTAATGTTTGTTTATTTATTTTGAGACAGTGCCAGCAGGGTAGGGGCAGACAGAATTCCAAGGAGGCTCCTTGCTGTCAGCGCAGAGCCTGACGCGGGGCTCAGTCTCACCAACTTGTGAGATCATGACCTGAGCTGAAATCAAGCGTTGGACGCTTATCCGACTGAGCCACCCAGATGCCCCTGCTCTGTTCTTTTGAGACCTGCCTGATACAGTCTTTCAGTTGACTCTGTTGATGAGAACGGGCATCTTCTGGGGGCCTACTTCTAGCCTAGTCCTGTTCTGCACTGAGCTAGTCTGTGTCACATGTTCTCATTAACATGAAAATAGTTCAGAATAGTAATGTTTAACTTTAGTCGATTACATCTAACTCTGTGGTATGATTGCTTTATGTAATTAATTTTATCATTGTACTATTATTTTTTGACTCTTTGTCCTTGTCTGATTACAGACATGATTAAAACCATTACTCCAGTGATGTTACCTCCTGAGGCCTATTTCTTCTCTATTCTAGACAGAGTCTCTGTTGCTCTTGTTTCAAATAATCCTTCCTTGCCCAACTGCTGGTTTGTAGGTAGCCTGACACGTCGCCGCTACAGCCCTTAGGTTTGTAGGAAGATACTATCTTCGGAAGCTGGTTTCCCCAAGCACCAGTCCCTCTGTTTCATCACTAGAGTTATTGCAAAAATTTCCCTTGTTCCTGGGCCCCTGCAGGTTTCCAGTTTTGATACCGTTGGTATTTCTTGGTTTTTTTTTTTTTGAATTTTTAAATGTTTTATTTATTTTTGAGAGAGAGAGAGACATCGTGAGCAGGGGAGGGTAAGAGAGAGGGAGACACAGAATCCGAAGACAGACTCAGGCTCTGAGCTAGCTGTCAGCACAGAGCCCGACGTGGGGCTCGAACCCACAAACTGCGTGTTCATGACCTGAGCTGAAGTCGGACACTCAACCGACTGAGCCACCCTGGCGCCCCACCATTGGTATTTTCTGATAGTAGAATGGATAGCGCATACAGGGCTCATGAGCAGTTTTGACTAATTGTGTCTCCAGATTAGCTCCAGAGTCACAACTCTCTACAGATTATTCATTTCCTAACCTTTTTCTTCTATCCTACTTTCAGTAAGTCTTCTATCTCTGCCTCCAACCTTCGGTGTAGTGTATCATTTACATCCTCGCTCCTCATTTTCTCACACTGTAAAATGGGGATTAGCACTCTTGTGCCTTCCTTGCCCACAGGGGTAGGAGCAGGATGGATGTGTTTTGCTGGCGGAGTCCTTTGGGCCCTTAGGGGAAAATGACACTCTTATTAATTCAAGGCAGTAACGCTGAGAAAGGATGAGTGTGAGGAACGCATATAAATTATTTAGCGTTTGATCATCTCAATTTTCGTTTACCCAGGCATTTTTTATAGTGTTTGTAGAGATTTCAGAGGCTGCAACAGATCTCTCCAAAGCCATTAAGAGGCTTTTCAGGCATACACTGATATTAATTTTAGTAAAATATGGGATCTCCCTGTAAGTAGGGTCATTAAAATAATTGATTATTGGAGTGGTTTGCTTAAGAAAAGTAATCCACAGAGAGACACCACCTACCTCTCAGGATTATATCCAAACCAAAACAAAAACATACAATCTGTGATTGCAAGTCACAAGTGACTTTAGGAAGATGCCACAAGGGAAAATAGTCTTGAGTCTGATAGAAGGAACATGCTTGTTTGCTTTCTTTTATCCTCAACAGACACTGGGCTCATGGAGGCCACATATGGGGCCCTTTGGGAAGCGGCCAAGCCCCTGGGGCCTGATCACATGAGCTCTGGTGCCAAATCTCGTGGGAACTCACCAGGGGGAAAATTCCTTAGCCTGGCCACAAGATATAAAGCTCCAGTCTTTTATTAGTATTATTGTTTTAAATTAAAAAAAAAACAACAAGAACAAGAGGTAAAGAGCTACTGACCAGGTCACATAACTGAACAAAACTTGACATTGGAGGGTAAAATGGGGCCTTAAAGGACTTCATATTCTCGGACAGTTTTCTGTCATCCCTGTGGAATCGCCAGGGCAACTTAACCAGCCAGAGTTGCAGGATTCTACATGCATGGGGAAGCTCTTCTTGGCCTCTTTGGGGGAGTGAGACAATTTCCTTTGTCCTGGCTCTTTAGCTGTACGACGAATTAAATTTTCATGAATCAGATTAATAGGAGAAAATCACATTTCGTTTCCTACCTACAGGGAATCCACACAGACCTCACATTCCAAAGAGAGGCAAAATGAAGTACACGGCATTCTGAACAAAGGAGAGAGTAGGCTAGGGGTCCAGGACATCCAAGAGAAAGAAAGCCACTCTCAGCACGATGAAAACGAGTAAATGTTTGGTAAACACATGTTTGTCGGGCCACACAGAAATGCCACATGTAGAAATGTGTACCAACAGGCCTTGGGAGGTACCTCCCTGTCTACTGTACCTGGTTTATATTATAACGTAGTTGTCTATGAGCAAGAATGTCTTGTCCCCTGGTCAGGGAGCATGAACTCTTGTCCCCTTTAAAGGTCTCGCTAGCTGGACTAAGATTCAAATTGACATGAGTCAGATTAACAGGAGAATATCAAATTTAGTACGCGTACATATTGGGGATCCACACAGACCTGGAAATTCTAAAGACGGTCAGACAAAATGAAGCACGTAGATCAGCCTGAACTAAGGAGGGGCGCCTGGGTGGCTCAGTTGGGTGAGCATCTGGCTTCAGCTCAGGTCATGATCTCGCGATTCGTGCGTTTGAGCCCCACGTCGGGCTCTGTGCTTACTGCTAGCTCAGAGTCTGGTGTCTACTTCGGATTCTGTGTGTGTGTCTCTCTCTGACCCTCCCTTGCTTGCTCTCTCTCTCTTTCTCTCTCTGTCTCAAAAATAAATAAAACATTAGATTAAAAAAAAAAAAAAGATCACCCTGAACTAAGGAGAAGCAGGTAGGGGTCTGGGATGTTGAAGGAAAGGAATACACTTGGCAGGGCAATAAGAAAAGCAGATGTTTGGTCATTAGATGTTTGCCCTGCCATATACATGTGTCACTCAGATCAAATTCATCTCCACTAATAGTGTTATTCTGGAAAGACCCTCCAATTTAGATTCTTCTATGGAGTTAAGGGAGGGGAAAAGTTTCTCCTGAGCCCACAGGGTGTCATTTGCCTTCAGCTCAAAATAATCCTCATGCTAAAGTGGCGCATTGGAAGTGGGGTAGGAGAGCTGTCCCAGACCCCTTCATAGTTACCTGTGGCGATCGTTCTCTTCTGGAGCAGGTCCTCTCTTTACAGTCTTTTCAGGCAGTTGTGGGGAACGTCTTAATTCCTTCCTGAGTCTTTTGGTCTCATTTGTTTTCAGGTCAAAATAATCTTCCATGCCATTGTAGCCTGCCTTGCAGTGGCCTCTCTTTGGCCTCTGCACTGTTGCGCTAATACTTTTTAAGAAGTTCATTTTTCTAGGGGCGCCTGCATGGCTCAGTCGGTTGAGCGTCCGACTTCGGCTCAGGTCATGATCTCACGATTCGTGGGGCTCGAGCCCTGCATTGGGCACTGTGCTGAGAGCTAGCTCAGAGCCTGGAGCCTGCTTCAGATTCTGTGTCTCCCTCTCTCTCCTGCTCACTCTCTGTCTCTGTCTCTCCAAATAAAGACATAAAAAAATTAAAAAAAAAAGTTCATTTTTCCAAAAGATAATATCAGAGAGGGAGGCAAACCCTAAGAGATTCTTATTTTCCTTTTAAGGTATGGGTATTATTTTTTTAGTTTTTAAAATTTATTTTGAGTTGACAGCATGTGTAGCATGTGTAGCATGTGAAGCATGTGTAGGGGAGGGGCAGAGAGAGGAAGACACAGAAATCCAAGCAGGCTCCACATTGTCAGCGCAGAGCCTGATGTGGGGATTGACCTCAGGAGCCATGAAATCATGACCGGAGCTGAGATCAAGAGTTAGAGGTTTAATCCACTGAGCCACCCAGGTGCCCTGAGACTCTTAAATACCATGAACAAAAGGAGGGTTGCTGGAGGGGGTGTGGGTGGGGGGTGGGCTACGTGGGTGTTGGGCATTAAGGAGGACACTTGTTGGGATGAGCACTGGGTGTCATATGTAAGTGATGAATCACTAAATTCTACTCCTGAAACCATTATTATACTATATGTTAACTAACATGGACTTAAAGTTTTAAGAAAAGAAGCTCATTTTTCCTCTGCTACCTCCTGTCAACGAAGGGTTGGGGGAATGGAGGTGGCTGAAGACCAGTGGGGAGGTGACCTTGTGTGGCTGGGCTCCCTTTTTTGGGCGAGCATGAGTATGACACTTTACCCTGCCCTGTGCTTGTTCTGTTTTTTAATTTAATTTAATTTTTAATTTAAAATTTTTTTTTAATGTTTATTTATTTTTGAGAGAGAGTGCGAGTGGGGGAAGGGCAGAGAGAGAGGGAGACACAGAATCCGAAGCAAGCTCCACGCTCTGAGCTGTCAGCACAGAGCCCGATGTGGGGCTCAAACTCACAGACCAGGAGATCATGATCTGAGCCACCCAGGCGCCCCTCCATTATTTCTTAAGGGGAAATTTGCTTTGATACACAAGTGCTTTGGATTACAAGCATGTTTCTGGAACGAATTATGCTAGCAAACTAAGGTTTTACTGTACTGGGGTGAGCTCTTAGAATCCAGCATCATCTCCACAACCTCTGTATAGCCTGCAGGCAATCATTGCTGTCAAAAATCTCGTTCCCGGGGCACCCCAGGTGGCTCAGTGGATTAAGTGTCAGACTCCTGATTTCGGCTCAGGTCATGATCTCAGTTTGTTCAAGCCCTCCATCTAGCTCCGGGCTGTCAGTGCAGAGTCTGCTTGGGATTCTCTCCCCCTCTGCCCCTCTCCCGTATCTGTGTGTGTGTGTGCGCGCGCAGGCGCTAGATCTCTCAAAATAAACAAACTGGAAAACAAAAAATCTTGGTCCCATTTCCTCTCTTGACTTCCCCTTGACGTTTTTGTACCTGCCTCCATTCACTTTCACTTTGTGGATTTACATTTCTTGTTCTTCTCATTTGGAGGTTTTTATTGAAATCAATGTCCCTTCAAAAAATGAAAGGAAGTGATGAATTTTAACTATACAGTAAATAACCAATCACTGATACATCGCACAACATCCCATCATCCACTCAGGAACCTCTGAAAGGGAAGATTACTTCTGTGGCACATGATGGCTGACTTGATTAAAATATTTAATGTTTTTTTTATTCAAATCCAGTGCCTTCATCAAATGTTATCATGAATATTTACATACTCATCAAGATAAAGAGGGGCTTTTCAGATTTTTCTGTGGGGTTTTGGTGGAGTCCTTTGGTAACTGAGACAGAGTTGTTGACTGTTGTTCTTTCCAGCATATTCACAGAATTGTGGCAGCAGACCCCCTGGGAAAATCTTGTGCAGAATGGAAGGCACCTGTACTGTAGGTCCTGCAGCATTTGTGAAACCTGAATAGTGTAGGAGCGGAAAAATAATTTTCCCTCCACCCCCTAGATGCATGACTGAGATTTCCTTGTAATAAAAAGACAGATTAGGGGCGCCTGGGTGGCTCATTGCTTAAGCATCTGACTTGACCTCTCAGGTCATGATCTCAAGGTTCGGGAGCCTGCTTGAGATTCATTCTCTCTCTCTCTCTCTCTCTCTCTCTCTCTCTCTCTCTCTCTCTCTCTCCAGAGCCCCTCCAGTGCTTGCTCGCTCTCTCTCAGAATAATAAACTTAAAAAAAAAGACATTAATAGGAAAATAAAGTTTGATTAGCATGTATACCTCCTGTATTCATGGGATTTACCCAGGAAAACTGAGTCACTCCGTGAAATGACCCAAGCCACCACCCTGCATACCTTAGCCAGCCAAACAGAAAAGAAGTCCTGGGAGGGGGGGGAGGGGGCCAGAGGCCAGTTATTGGAGGTTTTTAGGAAAACCACATTAAAGGAGGGTAGGGCAATTATGCAGATTTAAGTCAGTGCCTGCTGCGTTTGGTCGCCCCCAGTCTATTGAGAGGGAAACACCCTTGCAAATGGAGATTTTCCTTATAAATGTAAATGTCTCTTTTCAAAGGGGAGCTTCTGGGTTTTCTTCTATTGTTTGTTAAAATAACCAGCCCCTGGGCTCCTGGGTGGCTCACTCTGTTGAGCATTCCACTCTTGATTTTGGCTTAGGTCATGATCCCAGGGTCATGAGATCCAGTCCCATGTTAGGCTCTTTTGAGTATGGAGTTTGGGCTCTTTTGAGCATGGAGCCTGCTTGGGATCCTCTCCCTCTCTCTCTCTCTCTCTCTCTCTCTCTCTCTCTCTCTCTCTCAGTGTGTCAAAGAAGTATGTTCTGAGGTTGCACATTCTTCCCTTCGATTTTAAATGTTTTTTTTATTATTTATTTTTGAGAGAGAGAGAGAGAGAGAGAGAGAAAGTGAGAGACAGCGTGAGCAGGGGAGGGTCAGAGAGAAAGGGAGACACAGAATCCGAAGACAGGCCCCAGGCTCTGAGCTGTCAGCACAGAGCCCTACGCGGGGCTTGAACCCTTGAATCCTGAGATCATGACCTGAGCTGAAGTCGTAGTATGCTTAACTGACTGAGCCACCCAAGTGTCCCGTCCCTTCGATTTTAAACCTTCTGACAGTATGACGGCTTGGCAGAACACATAATTCAAGTCTCAGCCTCAGAGAGGCCATTTGTATAATTATTTAAAGGTATGCCATAGTGGGACAGGTAGGTAAAATAAACCCATTATGTAGGTCTAGTGTATATTAATTAATGACTATACCCGAAGCCACAAAGCAACTAAGTGACAAAACTGAACCTCAAACTTCGGTTGCTCTGACTAGATAGCCGAAGCTTCTAAACTCTCGGTGTAAGAGGTACAGTTACTCATCCTATGACAATTGCCGTACTTTATTGAGCACTGATGTGCTAGACACTGCACTTTACATGCATTATTGTTACCATAGGCAGTTAGTTAGTTTCTAACAGCATACCTGGAGGCCAGCAATGACAAAGTCATGGCCAGCTGTTGGGAATGTCAGATGCCTGTGGTGGCGGTGCTACACAAGAAGCCAGATCAAGCCACACAGACCCAAGATCCTGGGTGCCATGACCGGAAATCTCTGACCAAGTAAGAGAAAAGACTCGAAACCCTGCTTCCACGCAATCCCCGTCTCAGGTAATGAATATTCCACCCCTTTCTTAACAACTGTCATAAACGATGGAAACCCAAACCCTTGCCCTGGGTGTCCTTATGTGTCTGTCTGTGTCTCATAGCTAGTTGGTGGTGCTGTGCTGTGTGTCCTCGGTTCACCGAGCATCCTGACCACATTTAACAGGCTATGGCTGAGTAACGTAGATCTCTGGATGATGCTCGACGTGTCGTTTCATTTCTCTGAACCTGAATTGCCTCTTCCTCTGCCAGGCTTTCTCAGTCTTAACTGTACAAGAAGGACAGTCAGGTGGTACAGATGATGAGGACGTTGAGTTCCTGCCTTCAGGTGCGCAAGCCCATCCCCTGTCACCCACTTCCTTCTGCCCTTTGAGTCTCTGTTTCGTGATATTGCTAGCTTCTCTCATGTTTCTGTTTCCCATATTCTCTTCTTGCAGCCTTCTTAACCTCTTTTCTGTCTCACCTCTTCTCTTTGCTAAGGGTGTTTGTTTGTTTGTTTTTAAAGTTTATTTAATTTTAAGAGCAAGAATGCAGGAGGAGCAGAGAGAGAGAATCCCAAGCCTGCTCCATGCTCAGTGCGGAGCTTGACACGGGGCTCCAACTCATGAACCGTGAGATGATGACCTGAGCCAAAACCAAGATTTAGACGCTCAACTGAGCCACCCAGGCACCCTGCTAGCAGCATTTAAATATGCTCATAGGTTCCCTTTCAAAAACTATCACAAAACTCCTCCCTCAAAACTCCGTGCTCATCCTGTTAATGCTCTCTTTCCACTTAACGATAAAATTATTTGAAAGAAGTCTTTCATCACATCTCGTTTCTCTATTTTTCCTATCTCTGTTTTCTGGATTTCTTATCATCTCTATTTTCTCACCTCAAAGTCGCTGCTCATCTCACAGTGATGTGTTTTCTGTGCTGACTACTGTCCCCTCTCTGAAAATTAGTTTCCTTCGTGTCCTGTGACAGATATATCAGAAATTTAGTGAGTTATTTTTTTAAGTGCCTTTATTTACTTTGAGAGAGAGTGAGAGGCAGAAAGAGGGAGAGAAAGAGAATCCCAAGCAGGTTCCTCTCTGTCAGCACAGAGCCCCACGTGGGGCGACATTAGGCTGGAACTCACGAACCTTGAGATCTTGATGTGACATGAAATCAAGAGTGGGACGCTTAACCAACTGGGTCACCCAGGCACCCCAGAAATTTAGTGGGTTAAACACCCATTTATGTTTTACAGTTCTTTGGAAATCTGACATGGACTCACTGGGTTGAAATTAAGGAGTGGATGGGGATACGTTCTTTTCTGTAAGTTCTCGGGGAGAATTAATTTCCTTCCCTTTTCTGGCTTCTAGAGTTTGCCCACATTCCTTGGTTCATAGCTCCCCTTCCTCCATCTACAAGGTTTTGACGGTGGTTGTATTTCTTTGGTTGTTTCTTCCAGAGTCACATATCTTGACTAGAACGAGGAATGATTGTTCACTCTTAAGGACCCTGTGATTAGCGTGGGCTCACATAGATAATCTCCCCATCACAATTTAATCACATCACATCACAATTTAATCACATCTGCAATGTGCCCTTTCTCATGTAATCTACCATACTCACAGAATCCAGGGATTAGGAAGTGGGGGATATTCTGTCAACCAGGCCTCCCTACCCACCCCAAATGTTCTTACTGAAATTACCAAAGATTTCATTGTTGAGAACGCTACTGGGCATTAATCCTTGTTTTGCTGTACTTTGTTTCTCCGTATGACAGTGGTGAGAAACTCTCCTTTCTCGAATCCCTTAATCTCCTTTTTTTTTTTTTTTTTTTAAAGAGAGAGCATTAGAGGGTGCAAGTGGGGTAGCAACAGAGTGAGAGGGAGAGAGAGAATTCCAACCAGGCTCTTCAATGTCAGTGCAGAGCTCGACGTGATGCTTGAATTTCATAAACCTGGAGATCATAACCTGAGCCAAAGCCAAGAGTTGGACACTTAGCCAACCGAGCCACCGAGGTGCCCCAATTTATCTGTTTTTTTAACTTTTTAAATTTTTTTAAAAATTTATTTCTGACAAAGAGATGGAGCGTGAGCAGGGAAGGGGCAGAGAGAAATGGAAACCCAGAATTTTAAGCAGGCTTCAGGCTCCAAACTGTCAGCACAGAGCCCGACAGGGCACTTGAACTTGTGAATCGCAAGATCATGACCTGATCCGAGGTTGGTCGCTCAACCGACTCAGCCACTCAGGCACCCCCCCCCCCCCCAGTTTATCTCTTTTTAAGACTAGTTATTTTCTTTCTTTCTGGTGTTCCTCTAGTTTCTCTTTTAAATATTGGTATTCTCCAGAGTTCAGTCTTTAACTCAATTCTCTTCTTTTATCTGTACAAACTCTTTCTGTTATTTCATCCATTTCCATGACTGAAACTGAAGTTATATATGCTGATGATCACATTTGGTAGTCTCCTCTTAAGGCTAGACCTTTATGTCTACCTGCTTACAGTCGTATCTTTTAAAATTGTTATATTGTTAGGCTTTATTTTTTCTGTTTTCTTGAGACATAATTGACAAATGGAAATCTATGTATTGAAGGTGTCCAACTTGGCGCTTTGATAGATGTATACACTGTGAAATGATCACCACACTTGAGCTAAATAATCTATCCATCATCTCCTGTCATTACCATTTATTTTAAGAACTACCTTCGTAGCTGATTTCAAGTACATTACGGTGTTCTTAACAATACTCACCATGCTGTATATTAGATCTCCAAACCTCATTCATCTTGCATAAAAGACACTTTGCATCCTTTGATCAAGATTTCATTTTCCCCTCCCTCCTGCCCCTGGAAATCAGCATACTACTGTTTGCTCCTATGAGTTTGACTATTTTAGATTGCACATCAGTGAGAATATGCAGTATTTGTTTTTATGTGTCTGGTTTATTTCACTTAGCAGAACAGCAATTAAGACAGTGCGATACTGGCATAAAAATGGATATAGACCGATGAAATAGAATAGAGAGGCCAGAAATAAATCCACACATTTACAGTCAACTGATCTCATAAGGGTGCCAGGAATGCACAATGGGGAAAGGAGAGTCTCTTCAATAAATGGTGATGGAAGGGGTACCTGGTTGGCTTAGTTGGTTATGTGTCGGATTTTGGCTCAGATCATGATCTCATGGTTCGTGAGTTGGAGCCCCACATTGGGCTCTGCACTGACAGTGAGAAGCCTGCTTGGGATTGATTGTCTCTCTCCTTCTCTCTTTGCCCCTTCCCACTGGCTCTTGCTCTCCCGAAATAAATAATAACGTTAAATAAAGTGGTGATGGGAAATCTGGATATCTACATGCAGAAAATGAAATTGGAGTTTAACCTCATATCAAATTGAAAAAATCAACTCAAAATGAAGACTTAAATATAACACCTGAAATTATAAAACCACCAGGAGAAAACTGGTAAAAAGCTTCTTTGTATTTGGTCAAAAAAAATATATATATATATTTTGGTCATGACAGCAAAATTATAGGCTGTGAAAGCAAACCATATATCTGGTAAGAAATGAATATTCAAATATCTTAAAGGATTCTAATAACTCAACAGAAAGCAAAAATTAAAAAAATAACCCAACCTGGGGAATCTGGCTGGCTCAGTCTCAATGGAGCATGAGATTCTTGATCTTGTAGTTGTGAGTGCGAGCCCCATGCTGGGTGTAGAGATTTTTTTTTAAGTTTATTTATTTTTGAGAGAAAGAGTGGGGGAGGGGCAGAGAGCCAGGGGGACAGAAGGATCCAAAGTAGGCTCTGTGCTGACAACAGCGAAGCTGATGCAGGGCTTGAACTCACAAACCGTGAGAGCTGCAGTCTGACACTTAACCAACTGAGCCTTCCACGTGCCCCTAAAATTAAATTCTTAAAAATAAAAAAAAGAAACCTGATTAATGGGCAAAGAAACTGAGTGGACAATTCTCAAAAACATACAAATACCTAACAGGTGCATGAAACGTTTCTCACTGTTACTAATCAGTGGGGAAAGTCCAATCAAAACCACAATGAGATATCACCTTACAGCTGTTAGAATGGCTATGATCCAAAAGAAAAGTGTTGGTGAGGATGAAGAGAACAGGGAACTCAGGTGTGCTGTTGGTGGGACTGTAAATTGGTAAAGGAATTGTGGAAAACAATATGGAACCTTCTCAAAAAGTTAAAAGTTGAATTACCGTATGATCCAGCAATATCATTTCTGGGTATATATCCAAAGTAAACGAAAACAGGATAACTAAAAACATCTGTAGCATTTATGTTAATGGCAGTATTATTCAAAAGATCCTAGATAGAAAACAACCTACATGTCCTTTGATGGACAAATGGATAAACACATTGTGTATATACATACCTAAATATGTATAACACATTGTATAAATATATATTTGCTTACACCTCGCATAACACATTGTATATATTTGTGTGTATTTGATACACACCTGTGCACACACGTGCACAATGGAATATTATTCAGGCTTTAAAAAGAAGGCAATTCTGACATTGGTGATAAACAAGGATGAACGTGCAGTCACATTTTTTTCTTTCTTTTTTCTTTTATAGTTTATTGTTATTTCCATATAACACCCAGTGTTTATCCCAACAAGTGCCCTCCTCCATGCCCATCACCCCTTTTCCCCTCTCTGCCACCCCCATCAACCCTCAGTTCTCAGTATTCAAGAGTCTCTCATGGTTTGCCTCCCTCCCTCTCTCTCCAACTATTTTTTCCCCTTCCCCTCCCCATGTTCCTCTGTTAGGTTTCTCCTGTTCCACTTATGAGTGAAAACATATGGTATCTGTCCTTCTCCGCCTGACTTATTTCGCTGAGCAGGACACCCTCGAGGTCCATCCACGTTGCTACGAATGGCCAGATTTCATTCTTTCTCATGGCCATGTAGTCTTCCATTGTGTAGATGAACCACATCTTCCTGATCCATTCATCAGTTGATGGACATGTAGGCTCTTTCCATGATTTGGCTCTTGTTGAAAGTGCCGCTACGAACATTGGGGTCCATGTGCCCCTATGCATCAGCACTTCTGTATCCCTTGGGTAAATCCCCAGCAGTGCTATCGCTGGGTCCTAGGGGAGTTCTATTGATAGTTTTTTGAGGAACCGCCACCCTGTTTTCCAGAGCGGCTGTACCCGTTTACATTCCCACCAACAGTGTAGGAGGGTGCCCGTTTCTCCACATCCTCGCCAGCATCTATAGTCTCTCGATTTGTTCATTTAAGCCACTCTGAGCGGCGTTACGTGGTATCTCAGTGTGGTTTTGATGTGTATTTTCCCTGCGGTCACATTTTTAATGGGTTTCTCACAGGGACCTCAAACCCGGGACGTTTTGAATGGGAATTCATCACTGTCTACCCTGATCACTCTAAATCAGCTACTTCTGATTGCTTATTCACTCAATTGTAACTAATTGCCCCAGACATAAAGTTTCACGATGTTCTGGGCAATGTTCTCTCCCAGGCCAGCACCAACCACCTCTTTTTTAATAAATTTTTGTCAATGTTTAGTTTTGAGAGGCAGAGTGAGACAGAGCATGAGTGGAGAAGGGGCAGAGAGAGAGAGAGAGAGAGAGAGAGAATCTGAAACAGACTTCCAGGCTCTGAGCTGTCAGCACAGAGCCCGACACGGGTCTCAAACTCCAATTCATGAACCGTGAGACCATGACCTGATCCAAAAGTCAGACACTTAGCTTACTGAGCCACCCAGGTGCCCCAGCACCCACCACTTCTAATCAGCAACACTATGCATTCTCCCTTTTCTCAGGGCTCTTTTCTGTTCCATTTCTACTGCTGCTAACTGTTGCCATTACCTCAGTGTTTCATCTCGACATTTCTCAAGATTCCTACAATGACTTTTTTGCTGCCTCTCTGTCCTCCATCTTTTCTCCATGCCATAGCCAGAAGGATCTGTTTAAAACTTACCTTCTTAATGTTGATCCATTGGTTTTTCTAGCACCTTCTATATAAAATCCAAGCTCCTTAGTTGGACGCACCCATATATATACCTTTATGATCTGCCTTCAGTTTATGATTCCATTTTCGATTCACTCTGTAATCTTCCCCACCACTCACCCTGCCACCCATCATCCCTTGTGCCCTAAAATCTAGCATTATTTTGCCTTCTCGGGCTTTCATGATTTAGCACCCGTTGCTTTCCTTCCTGATAAGTCTCTTCCTTCTACCTCCCCCATTCTTACCTACTGAAGGATAATAAAGACAAAACATACTAGGAAGGAAAAATGGTATATAGAGAAGAAGACACTTTCTACTATCTACAGATGTTTAAGTTATTTTTAATTATTCACTGCCTTAGTATATAGTCTTATTAAAAGTTGTTTAAACATACATTATTTATCATTATTATTTTAATGTTTATTCTTGAGAGAGAGAGAGACAGAATGTGAGCAGGAGAGGGGAGGAGAGAGGAGACAGAGAATCTGAAGCAGGCTCCAGTCTCTGAGCTGTCAGCATAGAGCCTGATGCAGGGCTCGAACTCACGAACTGCAAGATCATGACCTGAGCCCAAGAGTCAGATGCTTAACCGACTGAGCCACCCAGGCACGCACACATTATTCATTTAACGATTTTCTTTCTAATCTTCTCTAGACCCAATGTGGGGCTCAAACTCACAACTTCACGATTAAGAGTTGCATATTCTTCCCATTGCGCCAGCCAGGGGCCCCTATAAGTTATTTAAACATTTAAATCCTTGGAAATCTCAAGTTTTCTATAATTACCTGTTCCCATGATATGTATTCTTCGACCACTTGTTTTTTTGTCTCATCTCTGTCTTGGAGATCTATCTATATCAGAACGTTAAGATATATGTTCTCTTTAATTATTGTTCACTATTACACAGTATGTTCATGTCATAAGTGTATGTAGACATTCTGGTATAGAAAGACATTTGGGGCCACCTGGGTGGCTCAGTCGGTTAAGGGTCTGACTCTTGGCTTCGGCTCAGGTCATGATCTCAGCGTTTGTGGGATCGAGTCCCATGTCAGGGTCCACACAGGCAGCATGAAGACTGCTTGGAATTCTCTTCCTCCCTCTCTCTCTCTCTCTCTGCTCCTCCCCTGCTTGTGCATGCTCTCTCAAAATAAATAAACATTAAAAAACAAAAGAATCATGGATGGGAAAGAATCATCAAAACAACGAAAGACATTTAGCTTGTCTCCTGATTGGGGGTTTTATTCACATTGCAAGGGGGTATTCTTGTAAAAATGCCACGTTCTGAGCATGTGGAAGTGGTAGTTGACAGTTTACTTGTTTGTCTCTCTCACTGGTTGATAAGTTCCTGAGAAGGAAGAGATGTATCTCATGGTTTGTCAATCCTGAGACTAAAACAGAGACTGGCATGTAGTATGTATTTAAAAATGACTTGCCAAATGAATGAGCAAATGCTTTCATTAAACAGGGACTACTTCCTCACTGTCCCAAAGGCTTCTGTACCTTTTTTCCTGTGGTCTTGATCCATCATGTGAGTCCTTCTTCAGAGGGCCCCTGAATCTTGAGCCTGGGCCATAGTTCTCTACCTGTTGCTTGCGAGAGATTTGTTAAAGGTATTTGAGCATGGTTTTGACGGAGCTATCACTTAAGATCATCATTTCTTCCCTTTTCTTTACAGACCTTTCTACCTCCATTTCCTGCACTCAGCCTCTTGGGATATATGCATCCTTGAACCGAATCACTGTGGCCTCCTCCATGCAGGTAAGATAATAGAAGATCTAGGTGACTGATAATTTTCCAACTATAATTAGTTGTTCCTTGCCCGTAACGTGAAGACGTTGTCTATCACTTATCTGCCCTACTGTGCACGTCGGAAGAAATAATTAGAATATCCTTTGAGACTTAGAGACACTGGTGCTATATATATTGCATGAGTCAACCATAGAAAGGGGATTTCTTCATTAATCCCTATGTGCGTGGGCACATGTGCCCCATCAACCCATTATACTATGACCCTTTAGGTCTGAGACTGGATCTCATTCTCTTGTTACAGCCTGTACTTAGTTCTCATGTCCAGCTCTATGTGCATGAAATCAGTGCTCTGGATATCCTACTTAAATAAGGTAGGGCCCATATTAATTTTGCATGATTAGTGTATTATTTGTTTGAATCAGCGTCACAATTCACTCAATGAGTGCCTAGTGTGTGTCCATCGTTGCGCTAGGTGTGGTTGACACAGTTGTGAGTGAGACAAGGGTACCTCTCTTATTGTGGAATTTCAGTCTTAGGGATCTCCCAGCCGTGAGATTGGCAAGGGGCTGTGAGGATATGACTCTTCCTCCCGCTCTACTGGACCACGAGGAACTTTGAATTAATTTTTCCCTAGGAAGGACTTTGTGGTTAGACCTTACAAAACAATGCCGTACCTAATGAAAGGGCTTTGGTGAACACTTCCATGCAGAGCTTTGCAAAGGGAAAGGACAGCTGTTCTCTTGTATACTATACGTCACGGCTGGTACCGATACAGAATATGTTCCTTTAGATCCATTCATCTCCGTTATTCCTCACAATGCCCTACTGTTTACTGATGCAACTTAATTTTCATCTTTCAGCCCCTCTTATTCATTTCCATGCTTTACCCTGAAACCTTCAATGGCCCTCTGTTTCCTATCAAAATTAACTCCTCACTGTCTAACTGCTTGCTACATGTATTCCCATTTCGTGACCTTGTTTCCTTGAGCTTTGCCTTCAGCCTGTTATCCTTTGTTAATTGTTGCCCAACTAATTTTTCAAGGTGCAGCCTCAATCCTAGATTCTCATTGCTCTTCGGTCCTTCCATCCTCTCATCCATTTTACCCACCTTAAGAACAAATGGCAGCAGGCTATTTCAAGAGTGTCCATATTTTCCCAGTAAGATTATAAGCCCTTGGAGGGCTGATTCCAAATATTTTTATCCTTCACACTTTTAAGTACAGAACAGGAGATCAATAGATGACTTTGTTAGTTCAGGGCAGTATCACTTAAATGCCCCTGGTGAATACATGAGGGGGTGGGAGATGCTGCAGTCAAACAAATGAGGTCGAGCCTGTGGTTTTTTAACATGGTATTTAATTGACCATTCCAAGATGGCGTCCATGTGGCAGGTACTGTGCTAGATTCTAATGATTCACAAATGTTCAAACGTGACTTATTGCCCTCAAGAATCTCATGATCTAATTAGACAGCATAGAGGCTAACAAATAAATACAGTATCGTGTGATGACTGCTATAACGAAGGTATGCTAGAGATACCATGATAGTTCAGGGAGGCTGGCCTTCATCGTCAGCATGATCAGGGAAGGCTTCACAGAGGAAGTCAGGCTCGAGCTGACTTTTGCAGGAGGTACGTGATGTACGTCCTATTCGTATTGGAGGCATTGAATCCCATGGACTTCTGAGATCTCTGACCAAACCAAATATCAATAACTTATGTCAAGTCCAATCTGAGGGGAGGAATATAGTTTCCCTGTGGAAGTATTTAGATGCCTCCTAGTCCTTTTCATCACTTCAGCGCAGTTAAGTACTGAGTAACCTGAAAGAGTTTTTGCATTTCCAGCATCTGAGCAACTTGTCACTTCTCGGCTTTAAGGCCCTTTGGATTAGGTGCCAGTTTAACACAATAGCTATTTGAAGCCTTCAAAGTGCACTTACAAAAACAACGTGGCACCTCGGGTGCATCTAAGCTTTTTATTGTTTGGCTAAACTTCTTTGCCAATAGCAAACATTTCTAATGCTAAATAATCATAATCACTCCTTCGTCTAGGATGAAATGCAATTACTGACTATACAAGGTAAGGGAAATTACATTGGCTTGGCTCACTGCCACATGCCGCCACTCCGCTCAAACAACACAAAATTCTATACAATTCTTCACTTATTTCTTGGCAGTGCGCATTTCAATCCTCTGTGTATGTTAATATGTGGTGCAACTGTTCCACTCATTACAAATGCATACTTCGAGGCATTGCTGAGAAAGCAACCTTTTGAAGTTCAGCTTCATAGGCAGGGGGCCTGAGTTCACGCTTCCAACCCTTTGGAGACTGATATCCTACCTCCTCTGGAGGCAGTTCCTCTTCGCTTGATGTCTGAACTTGGCCATTGGCTTCCCGGAAGCAGCAGGACGATTGAGAGAATCCAAGGAGAATCTTCACTTTTGGCTGGACTTGTGGGAGAGCAGGTGGTTGGGAGTAATTAAGGTCTGATTCCTGGTGGCCTTTCACCAGCTTAATTAGGTGCCTTCCGCCACTAATGAATCTCATACTTGTGTGGGGTTATTTAAATCATTGAAGAAAGCCTTCCTTGGCCACAGAGATGTATCTTGTATCACACTCAGTAATGACCTGCTGGGCTCTCTGTTCCCAGAACTCTACTTTTCATGACTGAGGACATTTTTAATCACCTGCACATTCAGCCTCGCTCTAGACTCTGGGGCCAGCTCTGAGATAGTGAGATTTGGAGGTACCCTAGGGCACTGGCTTAGCATCGTAGGCATTATATTTGATCATGGTTTCATCTCCTCTATCAGCCTAATAATTGAGATTCTCCTTTGTTTCTGTGACAAAGACCTGTTCTTATACCCTAGTCCTTATATCTGGGTTTCTGTATTAGACACGTAGCCTTAAATCTTTTGGCCCCGTGTTCCAACCTTATTCTTCCTCTAGCCCTCATCCAAATTTGAGCCGTGTCCCAGGCGTTAGCCCAGTGGGTTGCTCTCTGATGATTGCTGCCAGACAGATAGTTCCTGGATGTCTAATGATGGGTCCCATCTATAGGTCAGACTAACCACTATCTTCTGACTTCTGGATGGTCCTCATGTTGACCTTCAGTTTACCTCCACCAGCTATCCCATTCTCTTAGTGCTGTGTCAGAATAATTCCTCTGAAGACTAGTTCCAAGTCTTGAGTCCTTGTGCTTTTCCTTCCCCCCCCTCTTTTTTTTTAATTTAATTAAAAAAATTTTTTTTTATTTTAGAGAGCGTGCATGGGGAGAGGGCCAGAGAGAGAGAGAGAGAGAGAGAGAGAGAGAGAGAATGAATCTTAAGCAGGCTCCACACTGCGTGGCTCCATCCCAAGACCCTGGAATCATGACCTGAGCCAAAATCAAGAGTTGGATGCTCAACCAACCGAGCCACCCAGGGACCCACTCTCTCTTTTTGTAAAAGTCTATCAGCACACAAGCACTGTATCTGTTTTCCTTGTCTCTTAGTAGCTATCATCACCAGAGTTTTCCCCCAAGATAATTCCCTCAAAGATTGGCTAGGAGATAACACTGTCATACCTGCCCCCGTATTGCTTGCTGTCCTCAAAGTCAAATCCATAGATCCAGTTCTGTTTAAGGCTTTTACTCCTATCAACATAGGAACCTTGAAACATGGGTGTTAAAAGAGAAAAGTTCTTATAGCCTTTCTCTGTAATTCCCAAAATCCTTGTTGGTATGCTGCATTGATTTATGTTCCTTTATTTGTCCCCCGAATTTTCACCATATTTCCTTTTCCTTCTTCCCTGTTTAAAGTTTATTTATTTATTTTGAGAGAGAGAGAATGAGCAGAGGAGGGGCAGAGAGAGAAAGGGGACAGAAGATCTGAAGCAGGCTCTGTGCCGACAGCAACGAGCCCAATACAGGGCTCATACTCATGTACTATGAGATCGTGACCTGAGCTGAAGTCAGATGCTTAACCGACTGAGCCACCCAGGTGCCCCCTTCCCTGTTTTGCTTGATAAAACCTTGCTTCAGCGAACATCCTTTATCCTGGAAATGTTGTATGTTCATTCAACCATTCAACAACCTTTGAGTGCCTCTTATATGCTAGGCATATACTGCTACAGACACAAGGGATATAGTGTTGAAAAAGGGAAACCACACTGCTACTGTTCTGGACCTTATGTTTTAGTAGAGATTACTAATGAACACATTAAAATTAAAATGTACACAGGTAGGAACGTATCATATACCAGTCAGTGATACACAATAAAATAAAAACCCATAATGGGAGAATGACTGGAAGCTTATTTTTCAGCTATCAGAGGCAGCTTTTTTCTTTCTTTTCTTTGTTTTACTTTAGAGAGAGAGAGAGAAAGAGAGTGCAAGTGGAGAGAAGCAGAGAGAGAGAGAGAATCTTAAGCAGGGCCCGTGCTGAACATGGACTCGGGGCTCCATCCCACAACCCTGGGGTTATGACCCGTCCTGAAATCAAAAGTCAGACACTCAACTGACTGAGCCACCCAGGAGCATCAGAGGCAGCTTTTTTAGGAGGTGGCTTTTATCCTTGGAACTGAATATCACAATGGAGTCAGGAATGTCAGTCTCCAAAGGAAGAACATTCCAGAAAAAGAGAACAAGTGGTGTGAGGATTCTAAAACAGTGACAAGTTGGCAGTTTTGAAGAGAGAAGGACACTTCAATGAAGCCTAGTGTATGAGAGTGGTATAAATAAGGTCAGAGAAATAGAATTAACAGGACTTATCCATGGGCTAGGTGCTAGGGAGCGATGAAGGAACGTGTGGATGTACCATGACTCCTAGTGTTTTGCTTGGCCATTGTGTATATTTGACCATGCTGCTTTCTCAAATGGGGAAGAATAGTGAAGAATTTGGAAAGAGACAGGGAAGGATGGAGGGAAATTAGTAATGCTTTATGGACATTTCGTTTAAAGCGCTTATATTCTATGCAAATGTAAGGTAGTGGTTTAGGGGTAGAGATACCGATTTGACAGTGCTCAGTAAATAGATTATATTTAAATCCACGGGATTGCATAAGATTACCTAGAGGGAATATAGTTCTATTAGAGAATGGTGTCTAGGTCTGAGCCTTCGGACATTGTCACTTCAAAAAATTCAGTAAAGGGGTATCCAACAGTGTGGATTGAGTAGAAGCAACCAGTAGGAGGAAAGTCAAGGACACAGTATTAAGGAAGGCACATGAAAAAAGTGTTTTCAGGGGAAGAGAGTGGCAAACTGTGGCAAACTATGCCAAACGCAACTGAGAAACCAAGGAAGATAAGAGCAAACGTGTTCACTGGGTTTTCTTACATGAGTGTCATTGGTGCCTTTGACCATCGCCATTTCAGTGTAAAGTGTTAGCATAAACCTGAGTGGACTAGGTTGAATAGGGAATGGGTTGTGAAGTAGCAGGAACAGACATACACAACTCTTTGAAGAAATGGTGTTGGGCAGTTGATTAGGGCAATAGAACATAATGCAGAAGGGTATTAGGGCGATAGAAGTTAATACGGAAGGGTTTGGAAGGTTAAGACTTTTTTTTTTTCTTTTTTAAAGATAGGAAACACTGTCATGTTTGTCTGCAGACACGTATAATCCAGTAGAGTTGCAGGAGAAGACATAATGAGAGGATTGAAATTCTGTTTTTATTGTTGCTGTTATTTTGTTGTTGTTGCTGTTATTTTTGAGAGACACAGAGCATGTGAGCAGGGGAGAGGGGCAGAGGGGGAGAGAGAGAGAGAGGGAGAGAGAGAGTCAGTCTCTAGCAGGCTCCCTGCTCAGCATGACAGCAAGATCTTGATCTGAGCCGAAATCAAGAGTCAGATGCTTGACCAACTAAACTACCCAGGCGCCCCAAGGGTTGAAATTCTTGAGCAGGGAAAATGGAATGGGATCTAGAGCACAAGGACAGTGGTTAGATTATAGCAAGTCTGAAGATACCATCAAGGCAAGATGAAAGGTGATCTCTTGTCTTAATTGGATATTTTTCATTCATTTCTAAATCCCTAAAGGTAATCTACCCATTAGCTGTCATCAGCCTGTGGGCATTTGCTTATGATCCCTCTTTCCAACATCTTTTACTAGGACTTCAGCAGATAATCTGTCTTATTTTGATCTGGATGTTTAAACTCCAAGTCTTAGTGTGTTTTGCAACCAGCTTAGCCCTGCCTCTCTAGTCTTTGAGCACAGAAATTCTAGAGCGGAGGGAAGGTCACAGAGGGCTTCAAAGGCATGGGAAGGAGTTTGGCAGGTTTATTGAAATATAATTAACATATAACAGTGTTAATGTGTACAACGTGATGATTTGATACATGTGCATATTGATTTGATACATGTATGTATTGCAAAATAACTATCATAAGAGGGTTAGTTTATGCCTTTACGTTTATTACCTCACATAATTACCTTATTTGTGTGTATAGTGAAAATATTTAAGACCTTATTCTTTGTTTTAGTTTATTTATTTAATTAAAAAAATTTTTTTGTTTATTTTTGACAGAGACACAGAGTGTGAGCGGGGGAGGGTCAGAGAGAGAGATGGAGCCATAGAATCCGAAGCAGGCTCCAGGCTCTGAGCTGTCAGCACAGAGCCCGAGGCAGGGCTCCAACCTATGAACTGTGAGATCATGACCTGAGCTGAAGTCTGCAGCTTAACCGACTGAGCCACCCAGGTGCCCCTATTTATTTATTTTGATAGAGAGTGAGAGCAGGTGGAGGGGCGAGGAGGGGGTGTGGTCAGGGGAGAAAGTGAATCCCAAGCAGACTCCATGCTGTCTGTGCAGAGCCCGATGTGGGCCTTGACCTCCCAATCCGTGAGATGGTGACTTAAGCCAACATCAAGAGTCAGGCATTCAGCCATCTGAGCCACCCAGGCGCCCCTTAACATCTACTCTTGCAGCAACTTTCAAGTATACAAAAAATGGAGCGGGAAGACGCCAGATGGTTTTTAGTAGGAGATGAAGTGATATGATTTACCTTTGAAGATGATGATTCTTGCTATTCTGTATTGAATAGATTGGAGCAGGCAAGAATGGAAGCCGAGTGTGCCCAGAGGAGACTGCTGGAATATTCTAGGTGGAAGATGGTCACTTGTGACCATTAGTGTGATGGCAGTGGAGATAAAGACAAGTTGATGGATGTGAGAATTATTCCAGATCCGTTCTGTAATTTGATGAAACATTACTACTGCTTCAATGAAAGGAAAGTTGATTGAATGAAATGAAATAAGCACAGATTTAAAATTTGAGTTGCTAATGCATAACGGTGCGATGATTGTGTGCTAAGGAAATGACTTCTATAAAAGCACTTGGCACATAGTGGGTGCTCAATTAAAAAGTGTTAAAACGGTCTTAAAATTTAACTTACAGGGTAAATAGTTGGCTTTTTATAGGGGGTACTTTGAGAGACCATAAATATAACCCGAAGCTGTTACTTGGAATATTTCAAATTAATGGATAGTTTCCAAATCATTAAAATAACTGCAAACTTATTTCCAGCTCAGGCATCCTTCTGTATGGTTTTCTTCCAAGGGATAAGTGCACAGACACGCGTAATCATTAAAATTGATTCTGATCATGGCTGCATGTTGTAGCAGGCGGAGCGAGGGCCCTGCCCGTTTGTAATTCTGTGCTCCGGAATTTAAAGAGTAAGGCAGTCTTTTCCTCTGGCATTGAGACATTACCCATTCATTAGGACTGGGCAAACCAAGTTGTTTATATAAGAATGGGTCCAAGGGTTGGCTTAGTTCTGAAGCCTAACCATTACCACACAAGATACTGTATTTCTTCAGTTTGTATTTGAAAAGACCCCCGTAATAATTGGTTATCCTAGGAAACCACACAGCATTACATGGAGAAAAACCCAGACTACTGAGATTACCGAGCATATTTATGGTCAGACTAGGATTGACATTTCTCCAGTGTGTGTTTAGGGGACCACGTAGTTATAAAAGAGGCTTTGTGTTAGAGAATATTGGGAGAGGTGGCAGGCAACGTCGGCTGGGGGCTAGATCGTGGAAAGTTTTTTATTTTCTTAATTTTTTTTAGAGGATCATTTTAAGTTTCTTTATTTGGAGAGAGAGGGCGGGGGCTGGGGGTGCAGAGCAGGGGAGGCGCAGAGACTGAAGGAGGGAGGAGGAGGAGAGAGAATCTCAAGCGGGCACTGCACCACCAGCACAGAGTCCAATGTGGGGCTCAAGTTGCCGAACCCATGAGATCATGCCCTGAGCCGAAATCAAGAGTCAGATGCTTCACAGACTGAGCCACCCAGACGCCCCACAGAGAGCTTTTTAGACTTAACTAATGAATTTGGACTTAATCCTGATTGCAGCAGGGATCCACTTGAGAATTTTAAGCAGGGGATTTTGAACATGATTTTTCTTTCAACTTCCTGAGTATAGGATTTCACGTTACTTACGTAAGCACCGGGGAAATAAGGTCCCTCAGTGGGCCTTTTAACACTCAGCCCTGGTGGCTGCTTAATATATTTTCTTTCTTCTCAAGCCTCATCTCTTATTCTATTGAATTTTGTGCTGATTTACTGAATGCCTATCATGAGAAAGGCTCTGTGCTAGGCACTTGTTTGTTGTTTAGTAGAGATCTCTCGTCTAAATCCTCAGGCTGTTGGAGTTCTGAAAAAGTTATCTTGATTAGAATATTCTATCTTTAATTGCTCAGATTTTGTTTTCTGGCTGGGGGGTATTTTGTGGCTCCCAGGATTAACTCAGGGCTGCTAGATCCTTCCCATGACTCTGTAGTCACCCCTGCCATTAGGCGATGCTATTTCCTTTGCCAGCTTAATATGGCTTCTAGGAATAAGTCCAAATGCCTTGGATTGACTTACCGGGTCTTTGCAAATCTGGCCTCAACCTGTCTTTCGGGCTTGTTTTTTTCTACCCCTGAGCTCTCTCCCCTATGTGTTCTACATTCAACTTCTCCCGACCAGATGACAGTAGGAGCTGGGCTGTGTGATCTTGACTTCCCCTTCGTAGATCACGGTATTTCACATCTCTGTACTTGGGTATGCCGTTGCAATCGAGGAGGACTTGTCATACTTGTTTTCTTGGGACTGCTAAAAATTCTGTGTGGACCTATATTTCCAGGTCATGTTATTCAAAAATTATAAATTATTTCCAAACAGGGACTATGTAAGGTTTGCTTCCATTTATCTTCTTTTTTTACAATTTTTAATTTTTTTTTGATAGAGAGTGTACAAGTGCATGAAGGGCAGAGAGAATTCCGTGAGGGGCAGAGAGTGAGCTAGAGAGAGGGAGACAGAAGCTGGGCTCAGAGCTCACTTGACGCGGGGCTTGAACTCATGAACCGTGAGATCATGACCTGAGCCGAAGTCAGATGCTTAGTGACCGGGCCACCCAGGCGGAAAAATTTTAAACATTGATTTTTATGTCGCATTTTATAGCAAAACTTAAAATAAACATATGTGAGCTTAATATATTTTGTTCTTAATAAAATAAAAATAAAGGTGCCTGGTTAGCTCAGTTGGTAGAGCATGTGACTCTTGATCACGGGGTTGTGAATTCAAGCCCCACTTCGGGTGTGGAGATTACTTTTTCTTTTTAGTGTTTATGCTTTTGAGAGAGAGTGAGAGAGAGCGCGCGCAGAAGAGGGGCAGAGAGAGAAGGTGACAGAGGAACCAACGTGGGCTCCATGCTGACAGCAGCAAGCCTGATGCGGGGCTCGAACCCACGAACTGTGAGATCGTGACCTGAGCCAATGTTGGACACTTGAACCAGCCAGGCGGTCCTGTTTCTCCTCTTCCATCCAGGGCCTTGCTGGGTGGCTGGCATATAGGAAGTGACCAATACGAGTCAGGTAAATGTATGTGCAGAAACTATAAACTCATTTTGTGTATAGCTTAACCCAAGCAGAATCAGGATAATGAGTTTGCCAGGGACCGGGGTGGGGGTGTGCTGCAGTAGGTATCGAAAGGGGGAGGATGTATGGGGAGAGCCTGCAAGCCAGTGGGTAAGATTTTTGATTATCTACTATGTTAGATCATCTGCCTCGCTGCCTCACTCCATTGGTGTGTATAATTGAGAGCAAGGAATGGATCTTCTGGTTAATTGGCTTTTCTGGTTAACCAGTAGTTGACTGGAAAGCGTGCTTCTTTTTGGCAGAAAACAAAAACCCACAAAACCCTGTCTACCATATAGTAAATCTTATTTTTCATCAGTGTAGTACAAAGCAAAAAAAAAAAAAAAAAAAAAACCTTTATGATTTGAGGAACCATCAGTATTGTAAGTACAAATCTATTTTCAAATCCGGGATGATTTAGTTGATCTTTATTAGTTTGTACGTCATGCAAAGCCTTGTGGAGGATGCAAGCTGAGTGGATGGGCACCTGCTGGGTGCTTTGGGAGAAATTCGTGGAGGACATTACTCACATGCTGGCATTTGAAGGTTGCTTCAGGCTTAGGTCATGGAGAATAGAAGGGACGGAGATCCATTTCAAGTTGTGAAAGTACGAAGCAGCGAGGCTTAAGGCACAGGTTGCAATCAGGGATTCGCTGCAGCTAGGGAATGGAGATGAATTCGGGGGTGAGGGCTTCAGAGCTAGTGCTGTGGGAGACAAAGCTGGGAAGTTTAGGGGGTCCGTTTAAGGAATGTGGACTTCATTTTGTAGGCGGCTGAATCTGGGAACACTCCATTAGATCCTTGATTTAAGCAGATCTCTCCCGCAGATGTAGAAAGGATGTGTTCGAAGGGAGAGAGACTGGAGACAGAGGAACCAGTGAGAAAGCTATATTAATAGCCGATTCGTTCATCCATTCATTCATTCACTCTTTCATTCACCAAGCATTAAATGAACAGCTATTTGGACAAGGCACTCTTCTGGCCTGGAGAACGGGCAGGGGAAAGGAGTGAGAAAGAGTGGCGACAGCTGAAAAGAGAAATCAAGGCCGCAGATATAATTTCGATTTTGCCAGCTCAGGAGCGTGCTAAAAGTCTGATTGAGGCTCAGCAGGAGGGAGTTGGCAACTCCCTGTGGAGTACTGACGGCCTTTGCCAGGGCAAAGCATGCGTTGGTGGCCAGTTGCTGGTTGGGGGATGATGGGCAGAACATCCTTTGAGAGACCCTATGTCCTCAGATTGCATGGGACTCATGTAGGCTGCATCGTTAAGCGTGGGGCAAAGGAGATTCATTTCAAATCCCACCAGGACTGTGGGAAGGGCTTAGGTCCGATGTTACATTCTAGTTGCCTATGATTGCCTGTTGGAAAGGCAGCGTATCTCAAAAATCTGCATGTACCTGTGGGACATCAGGTGGCAGTCTAGATGGAGGTTGAGAGAGTTTTTCTGAATTAAGGAGGAGGATGGTATTGATGTAGATTCGTAGGTACCAAATTGCCCGAATTTGGTTATTAGGTTTCAGGGGTGATCTAAAGGGATGAGTAACTTTGAGGCCATTAATACCATTAACTGCAGATATCTTTCCACATGTTTATGTCTCTCTTGCCTCATCTGCCACATGAAGTGGTTGTAAATAGATCAACTCTGGTCAGGACAATAATGGTGACCTAAGGCAGTCTGTGTCCCCATTCGCAACTTGTCGATATGTTATTTTATGTAGCAAGGGGCAGGCGTTTAAGGTTGCACATGGAATTAAGTTTGTTGATCAGATGACCTTGAAGAGATTATTTTCGATTGCCAGAGTAGACTCCATGTAATCCCTGAGGGTCCTTGAATGGGAAAGAGCGAAGGAGAAGAAACAGAGTCAGAGATGTTTGTTTTTCTTTTTTAGAGAAAGAGCGAGCACGGGAGTAGGGGATGGGGCGAGGAGACAGAGGATCCAAAGCGGGCTCTGTGCTGACAGCAGAGCGCCTGATGGTGGGACTTGAACTCACGAACCATGATATCATGACCTGAGCCGAGGTCGGACCCTTAACTGACTGAGCCACCCAGGCGACCCCATACCTCGACTTTCGACCATTGAGACCTATTTCAGATTCCTGACCTGCAGGAACTAGAATATAATAAATCTGTGTTGTTTCTAACTCCCTAAGCTTAACGTAATTTTTTTTCTTACAGCAGCAAAAGAAGGGCTATGAGTTTAGTGACCTAATTTCTTCAAATCTCTCTTAATATAAAACTTAACGGGGATGCACATCTTCGTCATGTATTGCTGTTCGATAAAAACGGTTACTCTCCATTCCCAGAAAGTTGGTTATAATAGAGCCCAGGTTGGGGCCCTGCTCTCCTAGGGCTTAAAAACTTCCACAGGCGATTCTAATATATTCCTACTTTTGAAAAGTCCTGTCATTTCTCCCTGAATGTCTGTCCAGAGGAGACGGGCGAGCCGAACACTAGAATTGTACAGTTACAGCTGTGGAAATCAAGGTGAAGAAGGGGTGTGAGAGTGGCCTTAAAATTGTAATGCAGTTTTGGGTTGTCATGTTTTAGAAACCTGACAAAGAATGTCCGGGGATAGTAGCTGCCCTCCTGCTATGATTATTAAGCAACAAAGCTATTGCTATAGAACGTTTTGGGTGGTATATGCAATTATAAAAAAAAATCTCTTTGAAGGCGCCTCGGTGGCTTCGTTGGTTAAGTGTCCAACTTTTGATTTCAGATCAGGTCACAGTCCCAGGGTCATGAGATGGAGCCCCGTGTGGAGCCTGCTTAAGATTCTCTCCTTCTCCCTCTGCCCCTGTCTTTTTGTGTGCTCTCTCTCAAAAAATTAAAAGAGAAAGAAAATCTTTCTCGTCTTGTCTTTGCATAATGCAAATTATACTGTCTGGCTTTATAGTTGTTTTTTTTTATGGGCAGGACAGGTGTACAAACAAATAATCTGTAGATGAGTCATTTGTACATGTTCTCAGTCTTTGAACACCTGTGAACTCCCTCAAAAATCATTTTTCAAAGAACCATAACCCGCATAGAGTTCTATGAAGTCCCGTTCTTCAGCATCTCTTATTCCATACACTCAGTAACCTTGGGTAGTTATTAACATTATCTGCCTTCGCATTGGTTCTGTTACGGAAGCACAAGTCTCGGGTCTGCCGGATAGGAGCAGTTACCCATCAGTGTAGAAACCAGTCAGGTGGTCAGCCTGTGGCCATCTCCCGATCTTCAGTGGGACATCTGGCAGAGCCTTAGGGGCAGGGAGACGAGGACGGGGACCTCAGGGTTCAAGGAGTTAAATAGGATTCCTTGTGAAGGCAGAAGACAGGCTGAGCACACAAGGGCTTTGGTCCAAATGAGGGCCCCAATGGCAGCGTTGAAAGCAGGGGAAGTCGAGCAAGTTAGAGCAACAGGAAATCAGGCCCTCTGTGTGCCAGTGCCAAAGGAGCCTCTGTCATCACGATCTGCCTGTGACATGTGAGTGAGGTCACTGCGTATGAATAATGCATGATGACTAAGAGGGAGGAAAGCAAGCTTTCTCATCCAGCTGGGGCCTGAAATGTTGCATTATATTAGAATACATTACAGGGGGGCTCCCCTATACTTCTAAGGGATCTCTGCTGGAGTGGCTCTCGCGATGTCTCCTTTGTCCGCTTTCTTAATAGAGCCCTTCCTCACGTAGCCATGATAGACCAGTCCTATTTTTAGAGGTCAGGAGTTAACTGTAGGACTTGAGTGCCAACCATTGTTCTCGCTAATGATGTGATGAAGCAGATCATTGGACCTTTCTGTGAATGGGTCCCATGCTACCTATTCTTTAGTGCCTTACAGTCACTAAAGTCACAAGGATCAAACAAGGTTGAATGAGTATCAACACTTTTAAAAATATATACACTTGGCATGCTTGGGTGGCTCAGTCGGTTAAGTGTCTGACTATATTTATATTTATAAATGAGGTGGTTCAGTAGCATTCGTTTGGTAATATATTCTTCTCATTGCATATTATATTCTATATACAATTGTATATATTATATATATTATATTGTTTTGTCTATCCAGAATGACCTAGGGAGTTTTCATATTTTTATGGCTAAAATGGCACATATCATAATCCTCTGATTTTAAAGGCTAAGTAGAAATCAGCATGGAATTTTTGTGCTTTTTAAAGCATTTTTTTAAAATGTTGGGGCACCTGGGTGGCTCAGTTGGTTAAGCGTCCAATTTCAGCTCAGGTCATGATCTCATGGTTTGTGGGTTCGAGCCCCGCATTGGGGTCTGCGCTGACAGGTCAGAGCCTGGAGCCTGCTTCAGATCCTGTGTCTCCCTCTCTTTCTGCCCCTCCCCTGCTCGTGCTTTGTCTCTGTCCCTTTTTAACAAGCATTAAAAAAATTAATTAAAAAATACAAATTTTATCTATATACATACGTTAACCCGTATACTCGCAGGGTGTGATCGTTATCATTGATCAGACCTCTCCATCTAGACTAGGTCTGTTTTAGGCCCAGAACAAAAAGGACCTTCCAAATAAGTGAATCATATCATGGCTAAATGACCTACATACGGAAGCACAGAAGCAGGACAATGTTGTCAGCACCTATAAATTATCACCGTATCAAGCAGTGATCGCTACCTCCTTCTATTGATTTTGCGGGCTTGTTCTGGTGTCCAGTGTGCATTAAATGAGAGCATCGGGTTTTAAATGATAACTAAGTAATTGTAGCTCTTCTTAGTGAGTACCGTTTACCCGGGAATAGTGTGTCCCTAACATTTCAAAATGGGAGCAGGCACTTACGGTTCTGGACAAGATTGAAAAACAGGCACCAGATCGACCCCCTCCCACCTGAAATACACAATGGACATAGTAATTGAAAGTATGGATTTTCAAGACATTAGACATTAGGAAACAGAGTCGGCGATCCTCAAGACAACTTCAGCAACTCTTATGACTGCCCTATATGCCTGCTTGGCGACAGACTCCAAGTCATCTTGCAAGGCGGCACAATCCAGGCAGTGCCCAGTGATCTCTGGACTCTCTGCGTTGAGATGGAAATGAGATTCCAGGGAGAAAAAGGGAGCTAGAATTCACAGGGCACTGTCGTGGGGGAGGAAAGAGTTGTATATAGAGAGAACTCTAGAGATGTGTGGACAGCCTCCTTTGAGCATTCAGATTAATTCAGATTATCACCTGTGTATGAAGAACTAACCCAAGGCTGGTGAAAGGAAACCTCCAAAAGACCTAAAGTTAACAGGGCTTGGCACCCACCCAGCATTGGGAATAATGCCCACTTGTATCAGCCAGCCTGGAAAACCTCAAGCTCTATAAGGTCTTGGGTAGTATAAACGTGAGGATTTCGACGGAGTAAGTGGAAATAATAATCCAGAGACTGAAAACTGCTAGATTCCACCTAACAAATTTTAACACAAAGACCCAAAACGATCAAACTGTGTTCAAGTAACTTAACTGCATCCCAGAATAGTGCTCAAGAAAATTTATACAATGATAAAAATATCAAGCCCTCAAAAAGGAAAAAAAATCACAATGCCTGACATCCAATCAGGATTTACCAGTCATATAAGGAAATAGGAAAATTCAATTTAAAATGATGAAATCCACCAAAACTGAATCAGAACTAACACAGATATTCGAATCAGCAGACAGGAAGTTCAAATAGTTATTATAACTATATTTCTTATGTTCAAAAACTTAGAGTCATGAAAGATGAAAATGTGGAACAGCATTGAACTTTTAGAGATGATATACCATATCAGAGATTTAAAATACACCGGAAGGGATTAATGGCACACTAGACATTGCCAGAAGGAAATTTGTGGGAAGTTGAAGATACAGCAATACCAACTATCCACAACGAAACACAGAAGAATAGAGAACAAAACAAAGAACAGCATTAATGTTAAGGTCACTTCCAGAAGTCCAATATACACCTATTTTGAGGGTCTGAGAATGAGCAGAGAGAGGGAGACCCTTAAGAAATAATAGCTAAAAATGTTTCAAGTTTGATGAAAACTAAAAGCCCTCAGATCCAAGATGCTCAGTGAATCCCAAGCATGAGTAACTTCAACTACCCCAACACAAACCAGAATCAAACTGCTTACATCATTATTAAAATAATTGGAGGGGCGCCTGTCTGGCTCAGTCGGTAAAGCACGCAATTCTTGATCATGGGGTTGTGAGGACGAGTCCCACACTGGGTGTAGAGATTACTTAAAAATAAAATCTTAAAAAAAAAAAAGAATTGGAAAGCAGAGGGAAGAAGTCACATTATGTACAGAAGAACAAAGACACGGAGGGCAGCAGATTTGTCATCAGAAACCATTAAAGCAAGAAGATGGCAGAGAAACATCTTCAAAGTACCAAAAAAAGGGAGGGAGGGGCAATGACGTATATTTCTATATCCAGTAAAAATACCTTTCAAAAAGGAAGGTGAGAGGTGCCTGGGTGGCTCAGTTGGTTAAGCGTCCGACTCGATTCTGGCTCAGGTCATGGTCTCATGGGTTGTGAGATCAAGCCCTTGAGTAGAGCTCTGCACTGACAACGCCCAGCCTGCTTGGGATTCTCTCTCTTCTCTCTCCACCCCTCCCCTACTCACATGGGTCCACTCATGCCTTCTCTCTCTCCCTCTCTCAAAATAAACAAACTTAACAAAAATGAAGGCGAAATATAAAGACTTTTTCAGATCTATAAAAGCTCAGAGAATTCAATCCTCGGGTTGATGCAGGTTCTCACTCTCCCACAAAGGGTATCAATTCAGACAGAAAATGATATCAGATGGAAATCTGTATCTACACAAACGTAATATGTGTCTACAAATTAATTCTTAAACTGTACTGTGGGGTTCATAACATATATATGAATGTAAAATGTGTAACAGCAATTGTACACAGGTCAGGAGGGGAAAAACAGAGGTATGTAATTATAAAATTCTTGTATTGGACACAATGTGCCATAACACTACTTGACAGCAAACTGGTAAGTTTAAAGATGGATGCCATGAACCCTATATCTGTCACTAAGATAACAACATAAAGAGATAGCCACTGAGGCAAAAAAAAAAAAAAGGTAATGGAATCATTAAAAATTATTCAGTGAATCCAAAAGATGGCAAAAATCTAGGGAAAAAAGGAACAGATGGACAAATAGTGAGATAATAGTCTTAATCCTGATATCACGTTATCACATTAGATGCAGATATTTTAAACACTCCCATTAAAATACAGACATTGTCAGATTGGATACAAAAACACAAGATAAAAAAACACAATTATTTTCTGCGTATAAGAAACGGACGATTTAGTCTTACAGTGAGCACGTGTGCACACGCATGTGCACACACATGAGCAAGAGAGAGGACAGAGGGAGAGAGAGAGAAAATCTTTAGCAGGTTCTCTGGTCAGCACGGAGTCCATTGTGGGGCTCAATCACACAACCCTGGGATCATGACCTGACCCGAAACAGGAGTCAGACACACAACCAACTGAGCCACCCAGGTGTCCCAAGAAGCACACTTTAAATATAAAGACATAAATAGGTTATAAACAAAGACACATAAAATGAGTTACTAACAGAATTACCTCGCATATAACATGCTAATCAATAGCTGAGTAAATATATTAACATACAAAGTAGATTTCAGAGTAAAGCATAGTATGAGGAATATGGAAGCTTATTTTGTAACAACAGTGGGTCAATTCGTCTAGAGACCATAAAAATCCTAACTGTTTATGTACCTAATAATAATAATAATAATAATAGTAAGTGAATCAAAGCTGATAGGACTGCAAATAGAAAAATCCACAATTATGGTCGGAGATTTCAGTATCCCTCACTCAGTAATCAATAAAAAGAAGTAAATGGAAAAGCAATAATGAAATGGTACACGTCAACTGACTCAACCTAGTTGACATTTATAGAATATTCCACCTGGCAACAACAGAATTCACATTCTTTTCTTCTTTAAATTTTTTTAAATGTTTATTTATTTTTGAGAGAGACAGAGTATGAGCGGCGGAGGGATGGAAGGAGAGGGAGACGCAGAATCAGAAGCAGGCTCCAGGCTCTGAGCTGTCAGCACAGAGCCCGACGTGGGGCTTGAACTCAAGAACCACGAGATCATGACTTGAGTCGAAGTCGGATGCTTAACTGACTGAGCCACCCAGGTGCCCCTTTTTTCAAGCGCATAAGGAATATTTACCAAGATGGACCACACTTTAGGCTATAAAAGTAGTTTCGACTGATTTAAAAGAATTCGTGTCATTCAAAGTATATTCATGGACTACAAGGGAATTCGATAATAGAAGTCAATAACAGAAAGATCTCTGGAATATTCATGAATATTTGGAACCTAACACACTTCTAAATAATCCATGGATGAAAGAAGAAATTAAAAAGGAATTTAGAAAGTATTTTGAATGGAATGAAAAATTTAAAAATGTTTTTGGTATAATGCTAAAGAAGTAATTGGAGGGAAAATAATAGCATTTAACACCCCTACTAGAAATGAAGAAAGATTGAAAATCAAAGATCTCAACCTCTATCTTAGAAAACCACAAGAAGCAAAGCAAATTAAAACAAAAAAATGTAGAGGAAAACAAATTAATAAAGATCCAAGTATATATAACAATAGTTGAGAATCAATGAAATCAAAGCCTGGTTCTTTGAGTAGATCCATAAAATTGATAAAGTTCTAGCCAGACTGATCAGGATAAAAAAGAGAAAATATACAAATTAAGATATGAGCAACAAGAGAGGTAATATCTTTATATAGATAATAAAAGGCTAATGGGGAAATTATGAATAACTTTATGCCAATAATAGGATAACTGATGAAAATGGACACATTTTCAAGGACCCAAATTACCAAACCTCACGTAGGATAAACTAGTTAACTTGATTATACATGTATCTAGTTGTTGTTTTTTTTTTTTAATTTTTTTTTAACCTTTATTCATCTTTGAGACAGAGAGCACGAGTGTTGGAGGGGCAGAGAGAGACACACACACACACAGAATCCGAAGCAGGCTCCAGGCTCTGAGCTGATAGCACACAGCGCAATGCGGGGCTTGAACTCACAGACTGTGAGATCATGACCTGAGTCGAATTTGGACGCTAACTGACTGCGCCACTCAGGTGCCCCTACATGTACCTAGTTTTTAACAATTGAATTTGCATTTACAAACCTTAGCAGATCCAACTGGCTTCACCATGGAATTTTGCCACATATTTGAAGAAGAAATAATATCGCCTATATAAAAACCCTCCTAGACAAACTATCTATGGAGAGGGAATAATTTCCAAATTGTTCCATGAGTCCAACATTGTCATGATACTAAAAGCAGAGGTAACACATTTCGAGAAAACGCAGTCCTATTTCTCTCCTGTACACACGTATAAACTTTCTAAAACGAAATGTTAGCAAAGATTGCCGGAGTCCAGCTCCAGCAGGTCCAGGGTTCCCTGAAGGATGGACGGTGTCGGCGAGAGAGAGTGAGAGAGCTTCGAGTTTCTTTCTGATCACCAGGCAGGCATCTGTGCACTGACTGGAGAGTCAGCTTTATTTATGGAAAAAAATGTATGGGGCACAAAACAGAAGCGGCAATTGCCTTAGACAATGATTTCTGATGACAAATTGTTTGATGTGTAAAAATTTCCCAGAACATAGATTGGTAGAAGACTCATGCATAATCTTTATCAAAAGTGATTGATGTAGGTGATTTAGATGCTTATCATATGGGGAAGGAAGATATCTTTACCATTCAAATACAAGGCAATGTTTTTAGCATAGGAAAGACAAGAGCTCTTTCTTTGTGAGCAGGGGTCAATAGCATGTTTTCTTGAGGGGAAGAAAAACAGGTTTCTCCGGAAATGTAATATTTGCTCCCATAATCACAAAAGAAGAAATTCCTACAATAAGTTCCTTCACAAGGTGCAATCAGCATATTTTTAGGATAAGGGGCCAAGTCACTCCTGACACCAGTCAACAAGGCGCCTTGGGGGTCGGTGCTAAAGCAAAAATAATTGAGTGGCAGGTAGACATGGGTTGCCATCTGATGGTGGGAGCCCCCCCCTTGCAAACCCGCTGTACCTCACAAGGAGTTTTTCTCAACTTAGTTCAGAAATGGCTCCCAACAAATGATAGTCTAACAGTGTGTAAAAATGATTAATACATCATGAACAGGTGGAGCTTATCCCAGGAATTCAAAGTGTCTTTAGTAGTCAAGAATCCATCAACCTAATTCACCGCGTTAACAGATTCAAAAGGAAAAACTGTATGATCATATCAATTTGTCCATAAAAAGCATTGGATAGACTCTAACGTCCATTCCTTACAAAAAATCTCAGCAAAACCCGGACAGTGTCAGACGTAAGCAGAGAGAGTGAATTCATTTCCTCTAAGATGAAGCAGATTGCCAGAGAGAGCAACAGTCATTCCCAATAGAGTGAAGCCATGATGTTTTGGAGTGATAGGGGGTTCGTAGAAGAAAGAATTCTTGAACATGTCTTTGGCGCATAAAGGTGATTTTATTAAAGCACGGGGACAGGACCCATGGGCAGGAAGAGCTTCACTGGGGTCATGATGGGTAACTCATTATATACCTTTAGGTTGGGAGGCAGTTAGGGACAGGGTTCGGCTTTAAGGAATTTTGGAAGCAAGGTTTCCAGGCCCCGGAGAGCTTAGCTGTTGCTAGGGAAACACCATTTATTACTGTTTAATAAAACCTCAGTCATGAGACCCTTCAGATGTATATCAGGAGGCCATCGTCTTGGAGTATGATTGCCAGCATATATCTTGGGGGAGTTGAGATAAAAGAAGTCTGTTGGAAGCCATTTCTGAACTCACTAAAGTTGAGAAAACTCCTTGTGAGGTAGGGCGAGTTTGCAAGGCCTCTTGCCTTCGGATGGTGACCGATATGCACCCCCACTCAATTATTTTTGCTTGAGCACCCACCCCCCAAGGCACCTTGTTGACTGGTGTCAGGAGTGACTTGGCCCCTTATCCTTAAATATCCTTAAATATCCTTAAATATGCTGATTGCACCTTGTGAAGGAACTTATTGTAGGAATTTCTTCTTTTGTGATTATAGGAGCATGAGTCTTCTACCAATCTATGTTCTGGGAAATTTTTACATACCAACGAATTTGTCATCAGAAATCATTGTCTAAGGGCAATTGCCACTTCTGTTTTCTGCCCCATACATTTTTTCCATAAATAAAGCTGGCTCTCAGGTCAGTGCAGAGATGCCTGCCTGGTGATCAGAAAGAAACTCTTGGTCTCTCACTCCCTTTCACCAACACCATCCATCCTTCAGGGAACCCTGGACCTGCTGGAGCTGGCCTCTGGCAGAAGTTGACTTAAAGGATCCTCGGGGGTGGGTTAATGTTAAGGTAAGGTTCTTCCCCCCCCCCCCCAGCAGAGTGTCGTCATCCAGACAGCTGAGCTCCTAGAGGAAGGTCACTCTGCTGGTCTCAAGGAGTTGTCAATGGGCTGTAGGCAGTAAGGGAATTTAATTTCTCATTTGCCTTAGTTTCCGTGCTTGCGTACCTTGGCCAGCACTTAAACCCCTTTCCTTTGTTCTTGGGTAGCTAGGAGTGTCTGAGGAATATCACAGGTTTCACATGTGTGCACGAGCGCGTGCGGCACGTGTGTGCACCCGCCCCTATTTTGCCCTCAACTTGCCCCCAGCTCACTCATCAGAAGGACTCTTACTGTTTTCATTCATTCCTATATTCCCTACCACATTTTCCAACAATATCTTGCATGTAGTTAATACTTCAGATAAAATATTTTTCCTGTTCTGAGAATTTTAAGATTTACTCCCTTAGTAACTTCAAATTTACAATGCAGAATTATTAAACCATAGAACTGCAGTCACCATGATGAATACTACATCCCTGTGACTTATTTATTTTATAAGTGGAAATTTGCACCTTTGGACCCCTTAACTCATTCCCCATCCCCACCCCAAGCACCAATCTATCCTCTATGAGTTGGGGTTTTTTTTTTGTTTGTCTGTTTGGTTCTTAGATTGCACATAGAAGTGATATTATATGATATATGTTTTTTTCTGTCTCACTGCATTTGGCATGATGCACTCGAGGTCTGTCAATATTCTATGAGAAACCATAACAGATCTCGTGGCTTCTTGTTCAATGCTTCCTCCTCTGCCCAATTTTTTTGGTATTTATTGTATAGCTCTTTGCTTATATTGTAGTGCGGTTGGGGCTGGTGTTATTGAGAAAGTTTCTTTTTCAGTTTCTGGATTTCTAGTCTTACTACAAGGCTGCAGTGGACCAGGCGTGTGTTGAGGTGGATGATGTTCCTACCCTCCTTTCTATTCACTCTGTCTTCGTTCTGTCTCCTGTCCTGAAAGTCACTGCCTGTGTTTGTAGTGCTACTTTCATTTGTTCTGCTTTGAAAACTATGGGTTCTTTGTTTTCTGCCTCTAGGAATCTGGGAGTTCCTTTTGGTGTTTGTTCTGTTCTAATCACTTCTCCTTCTCTCTTGAGTCTTTTTTTTCAAGTTTGTTGATTTATTTAGAGAGTGAGAAAGCAGAAACGTGAGCATGAGTTGGGGGAGGGGCAGAGAGAGAATTCAGAATTCAGAATTCGTGCTGTCACTGGAAAGCCCAATGCGGGCGCTTGAACTCATGACCTGAGCCAAAATCAGGAGTAGGTCTCTTAACCAACCGAGCCATCCAGGCACCCTGTCCATTGGTTGATTGTAATGTGTACTTTATCTAAGGGATCAATTCGTTTCATCTGTGTTGTTTAGTAAGACTAGTGATGATGTTGCAGAATCTGGTCTGGATCACCTGGGAGAAGAACCAAGCAGCACTCGGAGATCTTGGAAGTCAGGAGGCTTATTTTACCCCGGTGGGCTCAGAGGAGATCATTCTCCAGAGGGCTGAGCCCAGAGCATCAGTAGAGGGAACAATTTATAGCCTGGTACTTCCGCATTCCTCATTAATGCCCGGGGCCGAGCAGGGTGAGTAGAAGAACCGGGAACGGGGAGCCTTTGATCAGGGACAGGTATTTCCTTATCAGTCCTGTCAGCCATTTTATAACAGATTTCTCCCTATCAATGATGTATGCTGTCTAGTATAAACCACCGCTTTTTAGCATACATTTCCCCCCACCCCACATCAACAAATAAATGTATTAAGGAATAAATTGGGTGCCTCTGGCAGACGCTTTAAAAATTTTTTGTTTTACTATCTTTTCTTCCTTAATATCTTTAATTCATTTAATGTTACCAACTCCGCTTTTTTTTTTTAAATGTTTATTCACTTTTGAGAGACATAGAGAGATAATCGTGTGAGTGAGGGAGAGAAAGAGAGGGAGACACAGAATCTGAAGCAGGCTCCAGGCTCTGAGCTGTCAGCACAGAGCCCAACGCGGGGCTCGAACCCACAAACCGTGAGATCATGACCTGAGCCGAAGTCGGATGCTTAACCGACTGAGCCACCCAGGCCCCCAACCCCCCCTCTTTTTAAAGTTTATTTATTTTGAGAGAGACAGAGACAGCAGCAGTTGGGGAGTACCAACTCCACCTCTGCTTGTGTAGCGTGACATCATCCTGGCGCGCAAGGCATAAATCATCTATATATCTGTAATCATAACTTAATTTCCTTTCCTTCTTCTCATCCACCCCCATTTTCAGGGGAAAAAACAAAACCTTCAGTAACAGTACTGTATATGCATTGTTTTATATAGGATTTATTGACTCAGTCCTATAGACAGCCAAGCTCTTTATTTCGGAGTCAGTGGGGTAACCAGTGACATTTGGCCATGTTGTCAGGTCAATTGAATTCTTTCATTTTTCAAACAACCTTACCATTTACACAGGTTGGCTCTGATTCACAGGATATAGTAGCCAAGGGGGTGGTTACTTCCATTTGAATTTTTAGAATGCAAATGTAAGGTTCTGAAAGCAGAGGGAGGCAGGGAAAGCTTTCCAAGTGCTAGAAGGTGCGAAATGCAGAGAGGCGCCCACATACACTTCTAATGGCCCTAAACACTCTCCTTGTGGAAAGGAAAATGGGAGAGTCCTGAAGGGTTTTACTGCCTTGCAGAATACAAAGGGAAAATCCAGGTCTAATGACTTTTCCTTCACAGTGTAGTTCAGCTGGAGGGGGAAAAAAAATCTTATGTAAGAGGATTTCATTGTAAATAAAATGAATCACTGACAAATTTTTCAAAAGGAAGCAGAACAAAAAGACCTTACTATGAGCAAAGACGAAAAATGGCTGGAAAGATGACCTAGTTTGTTTTTTGAAAGTGTTTGTAGCCAAGATAGAGAACATATGTACTGTTTTCAACACAGACGTAGAGGGCAAGATCTGTTAATTTCCCCATTAACCTGGTGGGTTTTTAGGTGTGTAATTAATGATCTATCGTCATGTGTATGTCCCCGCACTTTGAACATTGAGTAAATGTCTGGGTTATTCAGGCCCTAAAGCAAGTTTATATGAACTCTTCAAAAATTAAGGCAAAAAAAGATTTTTATTAGGGTATCGTGAATAACTGCTTCTGTGTCAATTCTACCGTGTGTGTGACCGTAGACGGCCTATGGTGGTATCCTTTGTGAACCGAGAAGAAACATTTCTGTATTTCACATTAAAATGTTATCTGACTTGCATTTAAAGTGTTGCCAAAAATTCCAACCAACTTCAAAGAATAAAATATAATGTGCTTATTTTATTTCTGACAAATAATTAAGGCAATTTTTTAATGTTTTATTTATTTTTGAGACAGAGAGAGGCACAGCATGAGAGGGGGAGGGTCAGAGAGAGAGGGAGACCCAGAATCCGAAGCAGGCTCCCGGCTCGGAGCTGTCAGCACAGAGCCCGACGCGGGGCTCGAACCCACGAACGTGAGATCATGACCTGAGCCGAAGTCGGGGGCTTAACCGACTGAGCCACCCAGGCGCCCCAATTAAGGCAATTTGAAGATCAGCGCTTTCCATGTGAGAGAACGTGTCTAGGGTGCTTCATGAAACTGCGAAGTGCTATCGAGATATAGTAGTAAAAAGGGACCCTCAGATCGTTTCTATCCCTAGTAAATGGGAAAACCTTGTTAGCTTATGCAACAAGATGTCTTAACCTCTCTGAATTTAATATTCTTTCTTAAAATTTAATATTCTTGATCTGTGTACATGCGGAAGATGTTTGGGGGAGAAATGGAGGATATTAAATGAAGGTCATAGGTGCAAAACCCTGGTATATTCAGTGATTTCTGCGGCTCTTAACACTAAGGGCGGAAGAGTATAGTAAACTTTACAAACACTTTTATGGTTGGTCCTAAATACCTTCATTTCTCTGTGTGCTGAGATGGTAAATGGTGATCAGGTATAGATCAGGCTTGACCAAGCATGAAGTCTTCTCCTAGAAACTCCGTCCCTTCCCCTCTCCTCTGTCGGGTCAGCATAGATCATGCAGCTTGGAATTTATTAGTTTCCTCTGTAAGGAACGCAGGTGCATTTCGTCGTCTATCCAGCCCTGCTAATCCTTTTCTAGCATAACTTCCTTAATAGAGTTTATTTGCCTTCTTCTCAGGTCTGTGTACTTTTCCGTTCTCTCTTATTTAAATTCATGGCTTTGAATATGGGATCTGTCAGGTCATGAAAAGGAGAAATGCCTTTCTGTGCTGAAATGGACTCCGGAAAACCAGTTACTGGGTGCAACTCTGCTATATACTTTTTTATTTCTGTTACAGATCTTAGCAGGTCTCTTGTCTTTACCATTTGTGTTCATGTCTGAATCCCCCGCTGGATTTAAAGTTCTTCGGAGGCTACGTTGGTGTCTTAATTTGGTTTTGTGACCTTCATAGTTGAACACAACACCTCACACAAAGTGGATATAACCAGTGTTTGTTGATTCAGTAATTTACAAAGACTTTTCTATTTAAGAGATCGATGATATGTTTTTGCCTGTCAAATTAACAGACATCAAGAAGAATGATTGTTCCACATATTGGTGAGATGGCAGAGGAACTGGGTAAATACATTAGTATTTACACCATCCTTATTATTTTTGATGGCAGTTGAGTATAAATCAGGCGATGTTCACAGAATGCATCTTGATAGTACGTTTCAAAGTCTTAAAGATTTTCACGCCTTTTGACCCTTCGCTTCTAGCAGTTTTTCTTTGGAACATAAATGATTGCTACGATTTACTTGCAAGGATCATCAGAGCAGGGTTGAATAGTATAGGAAAGTATCTAAATAACTTAAATATCTAATAACATGAAAGTGGTTACGTAGACTATATAACATACATACATCATGCAACTACTACTTAAAAACCCACTTTTATTAAGATTGAAAGTGTTCCCTCCAGATTTGAGTAGGGAAAACTGTTTACCCTTCCCTTTTCAATATACATTTATGTATCTTTATATATCTGTCTATACTTATCTATATTTAAGTGTTGAATAGCCATATGCCAGCATGTTTATTTTGGGGTGGCATAATTACATATGTTTTAAATTTTCTTTTATTCTCCTGATTTGTGTCCTCTTTTCTGAAGAGAATGTTTAGCCCTCACGTTACATTTGTTTCTAAGGAAGGTAGGGGAAACGGTTGAACAAATGAATAATTACAAAACACTTATTAACAATTTCATGCTGAGTCCATTCCTGACGGCTTAGCCCCAAGTCGGCGAAGTGCAAATCAAAATAGGAATTTCAAAAAGGGTAATCGAGGTCATCCCATGTTTCCATTTTAAAGAGAACGGACTTGGAAATAGGACCATGTTTTTCATTTTGGATAAAGAATACTTTGCAAGAACATGAGTAAATAATGTGGCAAAAATGTTATGACACATACTTTTAAGTAATTACAAGAATTATTACTACCCTGTTATTTGAAAATACACAGTGATTTTAAAAGAAAAGTATCTTTAGGTAACCAGATTGTCTTATATTTTTATGCTTTGAACGTCTTTTTTTCTTAAGCTATGAAAATCTGGTTTTAATATCGGGAGATGTAGAAGGAATCAGCATGATAATTTGACTATGGTCTTCTCAAAACACATACACAAATTCTTTGCTGAATGATTTAGTCTACTGATGTCTTTTTAACGATGGGAAGACTGTGGCTAAGCCTATAATAACAGTGCCAAATTTCTTTATTAAAAGATAAAACAGCACTGTGTCGTTTTCCAGAAGTACCATAGAAAAACAGTGTTGAGCACTTTGGCATCAGCTTTAAAGCGGATCTCTGCATTAGTTCTTAAGAGTTTCAAAGAAACATAATTTCTCCTGCCTGAAGGGAGATGGTTTGTGATGAAGGAATGGAAGACACCTGTTGCGATGAGAAACGTACAGAGAAAAGAATGACACCCCTGAAATCGCGCCCTAGTATTTATCTCTTCCGTAGAAGTCAGTGTAAGATAAATCCATCTATGATGTAGGTACTAGTATGCTCAGGAATTTTTTTTTAAGTTTATTTATTTATTTATTTTGAGACAGAGAGAGAGAGAGAGAGAGATAGGAGAGAGTCCCAAGCAGGCCCTACACTCTCAACATGGAGCCTGACATGGGGCTCAAACCCATAAACCATGAGATCATGACCTGGGTGGAAGTCGGACCCTTAACCAACTCAGCCACCAAGACCTAGGACCCCCGGGGGATTTTATAATAAGGGTGATTTGCCAATGTAGTAGCCCCATGATGGGGATTTCAAGGGCAATATTTGTATTTGGATAAATGCAGATTTAGAGCACGAAAGCTCCTTTTTTCATTTTGCTCCCTTCCATTTGTTCTTTCTCATTGTTCTTTCTCATCCCCCCCCCCAAGTGTTGATAATACTGATATTGGCATCAGTGGTTGTGTGGATTACATCACCCATTGTTAATGCTAAGGAAATCAATTTGTATTTCCATAGGCGCTAAATAACCTGCAGAATCCAAAACTTACACAGTAGCCCTAAAGAAACGCTTAGGGTCCTGACTGTCACATAATCAAAGCAAATATATTTTCTCCTTGAATTATTGAAATTATCAGAATTCTATTCTGCTTTATTATTTTTCATGGTACTTTACCTCTTGGCAGCTTCTGTATTTTTTTAAAAATTTTTTTTAATGTTTGTTTATTTTTGAGAGAGAGAGAGAGAGAGAGAGAAAACATGAGTGGGAGACGGAAAGACAGCGAAGGAGACACAGAATGTGAAGCAGGCTCCGGGCTCTGAGCTGTCAGCACAGAGCCCGATGCGGGGCTCGAACCCACAAACTGTGAGATCAGGACCTGAGCCGAGGTCGGATGCTTAACCGACTGAGCCACCCAGGCGCCCCAGATTCTGTATTTTAAAATATTTGTGGGGCACCTGGGTGTCGCAGTTGGTTAATCATTCACCTCTGGATTTCAGCTCAGGTCATGATCTCTCAGTTCGTGGAACTAAGCCCCGTGCTGGGATCTGCGCTGACAGCGTGGGGCCTGCTTGTTAGTCTCTCTCCCTCTCTCTCTATCCCTCCCCTGCTCACGGGCTCCTCCTCTCTCAAAATAAATAAAGTTAAGAAAATTGTATTTGTTGTTGTTGTCTTTTTCTTCCCTCTAAAATGTAAACTATGTGAATAAAAGGAGTTTGTCTTGTCCTCTGTTGTATCACCAGCACTTAAAGGTCCTGGCACACAGTAGGTGCTCAATAAATACCTGTTGAATCATGTTGATTTTTTATTTTTTATTTTTGTACGGATAATAGTAGGACTATATTTATGTTTGTGATTGGACCATCCTTTTTTTTTTTTTCATATTTATTTTTAAGGAGCATGAGTGGGGTAGGAGCAGAGAGAAGGGGCCAGGGGATGCAATGAGGGCTCTGTGCTGGCAGCAGGAAGCCCGATGTGGGGCTTGAACCCACAGACCATGAGATCATGACTTGAGCCGAAGTCAGACGCTCCACTGACCGAGCCATCCATGTACCCTGGACCATCCTTTTAAAGTTTGATCAGAATAGTCACACGGCAATCACTTTTAAATTCGGAATGATTAATCCATCCTGTTTCATGGTAGCTCAAGTCGTTCGAAAATGGTGCAAATGGCAGTACGCTTTGTGATCTGAGTCATTTTGCCAAATATTTATTAAAGCCTTGCTATGTTTCTGTTCATGTGCAAATTGCTGAAGAGTCCTTGATGTCAATGAGCTTACATAGAGACAGATTTGTAAAGAAATGATTTAGATATCAAACACTATGTGTGAAAATAGAGGGCCACGGCAGGACAAAGGACAATGTGATTAACTCTGATTCTAGTGGTTGGGAATCAAAATTTGAGACACAGTCCTTTGCCTTCGAGGCTTTCACAATCAAGAAAGGAGGATAGGCATATAAGTGGCATAAGGTACTGTATGTTGTATTAGAGATAGAAAGCGACTGCTAAGACCACATCAAGAAAATAACAGATTTGCCTAAAGCAAAGCAGTAGGATAAGGTTTTATGGACCAGTTGATATTTCCGTTGGGCCTTGGAATCACTAGGCACAGTGGGATTAGAGGGTGGGATGGGGTTGGGGCATGAGCAAATGCATAGAAGTTAGGGTCAGTGAAATGTAGTAGAATGGAAGGAAGGTACAGAAATTAGAGCCAGAGTGATAGAGTCCAAATGAGAAACTATACGGAATCTTACGCCTAGGAGCTTGTACATGTAACATAAATAATGGTGATACTGATTGAAGATTCAGGCGTAACTCTTTCTTTTTTTTTTTTCCTTAATGTTTATTTATTTTTGAGAAGGGGAGAGAGACAGAGGGTGGGGGAGAGCAGAGAGAGGGAGACATAGAATCCGAAGCAGGCTCCAGGCTTTGAGCTGTCAGCACAGAGCCCGACGCGGGGCTCGAACCCACGAATCGCCAAGATCATGACCTGAGCCGAAATCACACGCTTAACTGACTGGGCCTCCAGGCACCCCTAGGTGTACCTCCTTCTGTCTGGTTTTAGTTCTTGAGTTACCTTTAGTGTGGTGTTCATCCCAGGTTGATATAGCTCCAGGAAATAAAATGTACACCCACAAAGCCCAGAGACACGTTGAAACGTCATTTTATTGACGATGATAAATTATTTCTGTCATAAGGATTGGAATACTTGTTTTCATCTCTTATTTGAAAAATCACAGTTGGGTCACCATTAGATGAATTAAAAGGTAAGTACATTGTCCTTAAGACAAATCTGGGGGCGCCTGGGTGGCTCAGTCGGTTAAGCTTCCAACTCTTGGCTTTGGCTCAGGTCATGATCTCACAGTTTGTGAGTTTGAGCCCCACATTGGGGACCTGCTTGGGATTCTCTCTCTCTTCCTCTCTCGCCGCCCCTCCCACATCTCTCTCTGTGTCTGAAAATAAATAAATAAACTTAAAAAAAAATCTGTGGTGGTACCTGGCTGGCTCAGTTGAAGGAGCACACAACTCTTGATCTTGAGGTTTTACGTTCGAGCCCCACGTTGGGTGTAGGGATTACTCAAATAAAAATTAATTAATTGAGTAAGTAAATGAGTCAGTCAGTTACAAGGTCAGTCACTAAGTCAAATCTGTGATAACCAAGTGAAATGAATCCTCTTCTTACAAAGTCGTGCCTGGCACACAAACCCAGCCAGACATGTGGGGGAGGCTTGACTTGACTTTGAACTGTGTTAAATGACTTACCTGATTCACAGTCTCCTGATTCCTCTCTAGTTCAAGAATGGATGCCGTATTGCTCTATAATTCAGAAAGACTTGCAAATATTACATGCTTTTAACTACTTTGTATAAAAATTCCCACAAGGGCTATGACTGGACCTGGGGAATGCATCTATCCATCAATCAATTTGGTTTACTCTCAATGTTGTGCTTTAACATAATAAAATGAAATATCAAGTAAATAATAATGATATTGTACACCTTAGCCAAAACCTCTATCTTTGACTCTGAAGTGTGAAAATAAGAATTTACATATTATTTCATGGAATTAAGGACCTAAAACTGATATCAATACATGTTAAAATTTTTAAATGGCAACAAAATGCCTTCAATAATTCTAAGTGCAGCCAAATTACAAAATATGTAGTGACATGGAAAATATTAACTCTAGAAGTAACTACAAGGGAGAGGAGTGGAGGAGGGAAGGAGAGAGAAAAGAGAAGCAGTAAGTTGGAAGGAAGAAGAATCATGCTCAAAAAAGGAGATTGAGCTTTCAACTTTGTCATAGGCTAGATGAGAGAAGGTATGGACCTTTTATGGGGCACCTGGGTGGCTCTGGTCATGATCTCAAGGTCTGTGAGTTAGAGCCCCGTATAGGATTCTTTGCTGTCAGTGCAGAGCCTGCTTAGGATCCTCTCTGTCTCCCTCTCTCTGCCCCTCCCCTACTCCCTCTGTCTCTCAAAAATCAGCAAACATTAAAAAAAAAAAAAAGACCATTTGCAGCAATAACTTTGTGGTTATTCCTAACAGACTTTTTTTCTTCCTTCATTCTTGCTGCCTGTTTTGTTAAGGATAAGCCAAAGTGTAACATCACAGATAGGAGGAGTTAGGTATTGGTTGACCGGCTGGAGGGGCAACAAGGAAAATGCTGTCTATTCTCCTGAGAAAGTACAACATTGCCTCAGGTCAGTAAATGTTTGAAAGCCACATTTATGTGGGAAGTTTTGGATAGCCTTTCCTAGGCTGTGTAAGAAATGTCCCCTTAACTAGATATTTTTCAGCTCCTCTGACATTTATTACTTAGCCTGAAATTATTTCAAATACCCAGAAGAAAAGGTGAATGTGGGATGTAATTCACAAAGTGTTCTTGGAGGAATGGAAAGTCACTGTGACCCTTTTCTAGACCATTCTGGTCTTGGTTTTGTCTTCTTTCTTTTTACGTAGCCTCTGCTTATCCAGCTCATCTGCACTCAGCAGAATGTTTTCTGTTGAGTTTCGTTACGAAAAGTGACCAACAATGAAAAACAGAATCCGATGTTTGGTGACCTTTGTATATCCGAGCTGCTGTAAAGGAAGCTTGAGACATGGAGCAAACCACGTTGGAAAGGTTAATGTGGGACTATATGAAGCAAATTTTTAGTAATATACATCCATGGCCTCCAATGATTGCATCATCCTCGTTAAGCCAACATATATATTAGTAAGTGCTTACTCTTTATTAGTTAACTGGAAATACACAAATAAGTAGGATGTGACACGCTCTCTCAAGGAGCTGATGGCGTAAGTGGGAATATGGAGCACAAAACCAGCAATTGTAACCCAGTAACCTAGGAGTTTTGATTGGTATATATAGACATTGGATTCTATGAAGACATATAGGAGGACACTTAACAAATTGTCGTTGGAGACTTAAGAAAGAAGATGAAGGTTGAGTCTGTAGGGCAGGAAAAATTTTCCTTTTGCCCTTCAAGGTTCTTGGCTGATACCCACTATAATAAAAGATTAACAAGGAAAGAACAAGTTGAATGACATGTATACCTCCTGTATACAAGAGAGATACCCAGAAAAACTGATTTAACTCCCTACAATGGCCCAAGACGTCACCTTAAATAGTAACCCCCATCAGAAAAGAAGAAAAGGATGTTGTAGCTGGGGGTAGCCAGTTATGGGAGGTTATTAGGCAAAGTACCCTAAACAGGGATTCTATTTTATGCAGACTTAAGTCTCTGCCTTCTCCATTGGTTAGAGTTTCCAGAGATTTACTCATTCTCCTCCTTTTAGTGCAGAGAAGGAGATATCCTTACACATAGAGATTTTCCTTACATCTACTAGAATTTCAGAGCTTTTCCCATGTCAGCTGTTTCGTAAAAAATAACCAGCTTAGGGAAATGCAAATTAAAGTTTTTACAATGAGATCCCACCCTGCAGCAGTGAGAATGGATAATATCAAAAAGACAAGAAATCACAAGTACTAGGAGTAGGAGAAGAAAAGGGAACGCTCATGCACTGTTGGTGGGAATGTGAACTGGTACAACCACTATGGAAAAAAGTATGGTTGTTCTTCAAAAAATTAAAAATTGGAATACTGTATGATACAGTAATTCCCCTTCTGGGTATTTACCCAAAGAGAATGAAAACACAAATTGGGGGACGTCGGGATGGCTGAGTTGTTTAAGCATCTGACTCTTGATTTCAGCTCAGGTCATGATCTCGCAGTTCCTGGGATTCCGCCCCTTGTTCAGGGCTCCGATAGCGCCGAGCCTGCTTGCAATTCTCTCTCTCCCTCCCTCCCTCTCTTTCTCCTGTTCATGCACTCCCTCTCTCTCTCTTTTGCTCTCAAAATAAATAAACTTAAAACACAAATTTGGAAAGACCTATGCACCATCTTCATTGCAGCATTATTTACAATAGTCAAGATATGTAACCTAAGTTTCCATCAATAAACAAGTGGATAAAGAAATGGTGGTCTATATACCCAGTGAAATATAACTCAGCCACAAAAAAGAATCAGATCTTGCTATTTGCAACAATATGGATGGGCCTAGAAGGTATTATGCTAAGTGAAATAATATAGACAGAAAAAGATAAATACCATATGGTTTCACTTATATAGAGAACCTAAGAAACTAAACAAAGAAAACAACAAGAACAGATTCATAAACCTAGAGAATGAACTGGTGGTCTCCAGAATGAGGGATGGGTAAGTTGGTTTCAGAGGATTGAGAGGTACAAACTTTCAATTTATAAAATAATAAATTAAGTCACATGGATAAAAAGTATAGTGTAGGGAATATAGTCAATTACAGTGTAATAACTTTGTACGGTGGCACATTGTACTACACTTATCATGGTAAGGGTTTCATAATGAATATATTTGCCAGGTCAGAGTGCTATACACTTGAAGCTAATATGACATTGTATGCCAACTATACTTCAATTAAAAACTAGAACTTAATTAAACGATGGGGCCACCTGGGTGGCTCAGTGAAGCCTCTGACTCTTGATTTCAGCCCAGGTCATGATCTAATGGTTCATGAGCTCAAGCTCTGCGTTCGGATCCATGCTGGCAGGGCGAAGCCTGCTTGGGATTCCCATTCTCTCCTTCTGCCCCTCCGCTGCTCTCCCTCTCAATAAATAAACTTTAGAAAGCAATTTAAAAATTAAAAAAATAAAAAAACAATTTTACAAAGGACAAAGAAGACTTTCCATCTTCCCAAAAGTTAGTTAAGAGAAAATGGACTGGAGAGTCAACGACAGATCACAGCAGCTTGAGTGAACAAATGTGCAAAGCTCTCTCGACAAGAAAATAAATACAAAGTTCAAAATAATCCTTACGTCAAAGAGACATAGTTTGGGGTAGTGTATTCTGCTCCCCTTCAAGCTGACGTGGAAAATTCAGAGTGAAAAGGATCATCCAGGTAGAAGAAATTACATATGTCAAAGCATGGAACATATATAGGGAACTTTTTTTTTTTAAGTTACTTATTTTGAGAGAGAACAAGTGAGATAGGGAGAGAGAGGGGCGAGAGAATCCCAAGAATCTGCCGATGGCGCAGAGCCCAATGGGGGGGGTTCAAACTCACAAACCATGAGATCGTGACCTGAGTTGAAATCAAGAGTCTGACGCTCAACCCACTGAGACCCAGGAACTGTTAATGTACCATAGGACTGGAGGATAGGGAGTGTTATGAGAGGGTCTTGGGAAATGAGGTCAAAGATGGAGACAGGAATCAGATATGTCATGCAATGTCGCGTATGCGATTGGGGGGAGTTTAAAGTAAAGTCCCAGACCTATTTTATTTCCAACAGTGTGTCTTTATAGGTTTTCCGTGATGTAGGTACCATATTTTCATCTAGCTTCCCCTTATTGTTGCCTTTTATATAGAGCACATTAAAGCTTTATTGACTTTGAACCTCCTGTCAGGCTAGTTGACTGAACGTATGGCCCTGAAAAGAGCAAAGGTAATGGGGTTAATGAGTCTAGATGGGAAAATGTTCTTTGTGTCATGAGTGCTAAGCGCCAAGAAATAGACCATCTGCTGTACTGACGTTTCTGTTAATGATAATATCAAAGAACTGACCATTTCAGGCCAGGCGGTTGAATGCCTTTCTTGGTGAGGTAACTCAAGATCCCAGTTTTGCCTCTTAGATTTTCCAAATAAAATCTCATTAGATCACTTCGCCCATGTTCATCCAAATCCGACAAATCAGATATTCCAAAGATACCCTTTCTTAATTTGTGATAAAGATCGTTTCCAGCAATATACCTGGTATCAATCTTGTGCACAGGTATCAATCTTGTGCACAGTTTTGCACAAACTCTCCTGTTTGGCAAGTTCATTCTGGCGATCAGATGGCATATCAGACTATTACTTTGAGAGCAGAGAGTTAGAAAAAAGGGAATGTGATCTTCGCTGGGAACATTTCCATCAGGCTATGGTTGAGTGACAGATTCTCCTCCACAATGGCTCTCCCTAGAATCTGTGCAAACACTATCCCAACCCCACTTGTTATGACATTGCTCGTCACAGCCTAGCTTACGTTAATCATAGTTTGGTCTGCATGGACACTGAGTGGACATTGGATTCTCATCAGCAAGATACTCACAAACCATTTCTTAGAATGAAAGGATTGCTCTATGTAGTCTGCTTTATCCATTGCTTCCTTTTACTTTCAGAAAGTAGCAATTCCTAGTTTGAGAATTATTGAGAATAGTCCCCGTTTTGAACCTGTTGCATCCTTAGATCCTTCTCCCTAATTAGCCAATTATTAAGCAGGAACAAAACCACCAAAGTTTCACTGCAATAATTTGTGAATGATTTTATGGCCGTGGCATTCTTTTAGAGAGATGAAATCGTGTCCAAAACATACGCAGGGCTCTGAGGAAATGCTAATCAATTTTCATCTGCTCATTTTACAGATGGGCAAACTGAGGCTCACAGAGGGTGAATGATTTTTCCCAGGATAGCTCAGCTGGTCGGTGTCAGAAGGGGTCTAGCAGCCAGGTTTCCTGATTCCCAGTTCAGGGCTATTTTTACTCTACCACTTAGTACAAAGACAGGTAGGGAAAAGCAAACTGGTATCTGCATTGAGCGATCTCTGCAAGATACTCTGACAATTGTGACTAGAAAATCCCCATTGAAATCTTCAAACACTCTTCTGATGGGAGAAAAAACAAGAAAAAGAAAAGCAACGGGAGGGATTTTTGCTGTTGGAAATTTCCACCGGTTCTCCTGTACGTCAATATATTTCCTGACTATTTTTCTTGTGCAAACAGCCTGTTTTAGTGCCATTTACTTGAAAACACATTCATGCTTTTAGAAACCGAACGCTAAGTATGATATACATAACCATAGAACATTTATAGAATATTGTTAATATGAATATAGGATACTTCTGCCAGAAATCTTGGGAAGCGTAATATAGTGTGAATGGAATTGATTGTGCAGGGGGTGTGACACTTGTTGGGAGGTTTCGTGTTGTTGCACGCCACCAGTTGGACCTGTATGCGTTTCGCGTGCTCTTACCGTATAAGAGAGATTTTATTCCTGTGTAGGTTTTATAACTTGAGCCGGCCTTGATAACTAGGTAGGGCCGACCCTAGAGGATAGGTAGAAGGTTCTCAAGAACAGTTTGGACTTCCCTTTGAGCGCAGTGGTTATCTTTCCTGGCTGACTGTTCCATCATAAAGAGAACCGTTTGACGATGGAGGGAGGGGATGTTTGGTTTGGGCGAATGTTAAGTCCTGGCTCTTGTTTGGGTTTCAATGTCCATCTCTGGAAAATGAGAAGGATGAGGTTTTCTCTCCTAGGTCCCTCATAGTTCCGACATCGTCAAATTATCTGATTCTTTCATTTCCCCCTTAATATTCAGTGCTTGATCGTTTCAGAATCTGTGAATGATCTAGCATTTAAGCCATGGTACACTGCGTGTTAACTATGCTGGTGTGTCTTAGCTCGCTCTTTTCAGCCCAGACCCCACCACTCTGGTCCATGAAGAGAAACTACCTGTGTGTTTTCCATTGCATCCGTAGCTCTTGGTTTTTTTTTTTTTTAAGTTAATTTTTTAATTTTAATTCCAGTATACTTAACATACAGTGTTTAGATTAGTTTTAGGTATACGGTATAGTGATTCGACAATTCTATACATTACTCAGTGCTCATCTGATAAGTGGACTCTTTAATCTCCATCACCTATTTCCCCCATCCACCTCCCCTCTCACCCATATGAGTGAAATCATATGGGTCTTGTCTTTCTCTGACTTATTTCACTTAAGATTACACTCTCTAGCTGCATCCATGTTATTGCAAATATCAAGACTTCATTCTTTTTGTGGCTGAGTAGTATTCTAGTGTGTGTGTGTGTGTGTGTGTGTACACTACATCTTCTTTATCAATTCATCTATTGACGGACACTTGGGTTGCTTCCATAATTTGTTATAAGTAATGCAGTAAACTAGAGGTGCATGTATCCCTTTGAATTAGTGTCTTTGTATTTTTTTGATAAATACCTACTAGTGCAATTACTGGATCATGAGGTAGTTCTATTTTTAACTTTTTGAGGAAGCTCCACACTGTTTTCCACAGTTTTCATCAGTTTGCATTCCCACCAACAGTGCATGAGGGTTCTTTTTCTACATATCCTTACCAACACTTGTTGTTTCTTGTGGTTTTCATTTTAGCCATTCTGACAGGTGTGAGGTGATATCTCATTGTGGTTTGATTTACGTTTCCCTGATGATGAGTGATCTTGAGCATCTTTTCATGTATCTGTTGGCCATCTGAATGTCTTCTTTGCAGAAATGTTCACTCACGTCTTCTGCCCATTTTTATTCAGATTATTTGTGGGATTTTTTGATGTTGAGTTGTATAAGTTTTTTTAATACATTTTGGATATTAACTCATTTTTGGATATGTCAATTGCAAATACCTTTTCCCTTTCGGTAATTTACCTTTTAGTTTTGTTGATTGTTTCCTTCATTGTGCAGAAGCTTTTTATTTTAATTAGTCCCATTAGATCATTTTTGCTTTTTCCCTTGACTTTGGAAACATTTCTCAAAAATTTTGTTGCTCTAGCTGATGTCAGAGACATCACTGCCGGTGCCCTCTTCTGGAATTTTTATTGTTTCAGGTCTCACTTTTAGGCTTTTAATCCATTTTCAGTTTTTTACATGGTATAATAAAGTGGTCCAGTTTCATTCCTTTTGCATGTAGCTGTCCAGTTTTCCCAACACCATTTGTTGAAGAGACTTTTTTCAATGATATATTCTTGCCTCCTTTGTTGAAGATTAATTGACCATCGCGATAATCATTGGTTTATTTGTGGGTTATCTCTTCTGTTCCGTTGATCTCCATGTATATTTTAGTGCCATTACCGTACTGTTTTGATTACTATAGCTTTGAAATATAACTTGAAGTCTGGAATTATGATAACTCCAGTTTTGTTCTTTGTCAGGATTGCTTTGGCTATTCAGAGTCTTTTGTAATTCCATACAAGTTTTAGGACGTTTTGTTCTAGTTCTGTGAAGAATGCTGTTGCTATTTTGATAGGGATTGCATTAAGTGTGTAGATTGCTTTGGGCAGTATAGACATTTTAACAATATTTGTTCTTCTAACCCATGAGCATGGAATATCTTTCCCTTTCTTTGTGTCCTCTTTAATTTCTTTTATTAGTTTCTTATAGTTTTCAGAATACAGGTCTTTCAATTCTTTGGTTAAATTTATTCTTAGTTATCTTATTATTTTTGATGCCATTATAAATGGGATGGCTTTTTCAATATATCTACTGCTTCGTTATTGTTGCATAGAAATGCAACAGATGTCTGCACATTTATATCTTGCAACATTGCTGAGTTCATGTATTAGTTCTAGCAAATTTTTGATGGAGTCTTTCCACATTGAGTATCATGTCATCTGCAAATAGTGAAAGTTTTACTTCTTCCTTACTGGTTTGGATGCCTTTTTCTCTTTGATACCGATTGCTGTGGCTAGGACTTGCAATCACATGTTGAAAACAAGTGGAGAGAGTGGACATTCTTGTCTTGTTCCTGACCTTAATGGAAAAAGCTCTCAATTTTTCCCCATTGAGTATGATATTTGCTGTGGGTTTTTCATATAAGGGCTTCATTATGGTGAGGTATGTTCCATCTTAAACCTTCTTTGTTGAGGGTTTTTATAATGAATGGATGTTGTACTTTGTCAAATGCTTTTCCTGCATCTACTGACATAATTATATGGGTTTTATCCTTTCTCTTACTGATGTGATGTGTTATGTTGATTACTTCCAGATATTGAACTACCTTTGCATCCTGCGCATAAATCCCACTTGAGAGTGGTGAGTGATTTTTTTCTTAAATGTATTGTTGGATTCAGTTTGTTAGTATTTATTGAGGATTTTATCATGTGTTCATCAGAGGTATTGACCTGTAGTTCTCCCTTTTTTTTCCTTTTTTTAAAAAATAATTTTAATGTTTATTTATTTTTGAGAAAGAGACAGAGCACAAGCTGGGAACAGGCAGAGAGAGAGAGGGAGACACAGAATCCAAAGCACGTTCCAGGCTCTGAGCTGTCAGGACACAGCCTGACGTGGGGCTCAAACCCGCGAAATGTGAAATCATGACCTGAGCTAGAGTCGGATGCTTAACCGACTGAGCCACCCAGGTGTCCCCTACTTTTCAAATTATAAATTTTTTTTCTTTTATAGTTTATTGTCATGTTGGTTTCTGTATAACACCCAGTGCTCATCCCAACATGTGCCCTCCTCCATGCCCATCACCCCTTTTCCCCTCTCTCTCACCCCCACCAACCCTCAGTTTGTTCTCAGTATTTAAGAGTCTCTTATGGTTCACCTCCCTCCCTCTCGCCAACTATTCCCCCCCCCTTTTTTTTTTAAAGTATAGTGTATGATCAACGTGGGGCTCGAACTCAAAGCCCCGAGATCAGGAGTCACAAGTTCTCCTGACTGAGCCAGCAAGTCCCCCTATGTAGTTCTCCTTTGTTGTAGTGTTTTTATTTGATTTTGGCATCAGGTTAATGCTGACGCCATAGAATGAATTGGGAGGTCTCCTTCCTCTTCTATTTCTTGGAATAGTTTGAGAAGATTGGGTATTACTTCTTCACTAAATGTTTCGTAGAATTTACCGTGAAGCCATCCGGTCCTAGAATTTTGTTGGGAGTTGTTTGATTACTGATTCAATTTCATTGCTGTTCATCAGTCTGCTCAAAGTTTCTTTTTTTTCCTGTTTCAGTTTTAGAAGGTTATATATTTCTGTTCATTATCTGTTTCTTCTAGGTTGTCCAATTTGTTGGCATCTAATTTTTCATAATATTCCCTTACAATCTCTTGTATTCAAGTGATATTGGTTGTTATTTCTCCTCTTCCATTTGTTTATTTGAGTCTTCTCTCTCTGTTTTTAAAATTTTTTTATTTTTTATTTTTCTAATGAGTCTGGCTACAAGTTTGTCAATTTTCATCTTTTTCAAAGAACCACCTCTTGGATTCACTGATCTGCTCTATTGTTCTTTAAATTTCTATGTCATTTATTTTTGGTCTAATCTTTATTATGTCCTTACTTCTGCTTGCTTTGGGTTTTCTTTGTTCTTCTTGTTCTAGTTACTTTGGTTGTAAGGTTAGATTGTTTGAGATTTTTCTTCCTTCTTGAGGTAGGCCTGTATTGATATAATCTTCCCTCTTAGAACTACTTTTGCTGCATATCAAGGTTTTGGACTATTGTGTTTTCATTTTCATTTGTTGCCCTGTTATTTTTATTTCTTCTTTGATTTCTTGGTTGACTCATTCATTGTTTTGTAGCATGTTATTGTCCTGCATGTATTTGTGCTCTTTCCAGATTTTTCCTTGTGGGTGATTTTTTTATCTTTATTTGGGGGAGAGAGAATCTCTTAAGCAGGCTCCATGCTCAGCACAGAGCCCAATCCTGGGCTCCATCCCACAACGCTGGCATCATGACCTGAGCCAAAATCAAGGGTCAGACCCTCAACTGACTGAGCCATCCAGGCGCTCCCCCCACCCCACCCCACCTTGTGGGTGATTTCTAGTTCCATAGTGTTGTTGTTAGAAAAGATGCATGATAGGACTTTTGATCTTTTTAAATTCGTTGAGACTTGTTTTGTGGCCTAACATAATCTATTCTGGAGAATGTTCGATGTACACTTGAGTAGAATGTGGATTCTGCTGTTTTAAGATGGAAAGTTGTGAATATATCTGTTAAATCCATCTGGTCCATCTTGTCGTTCAAAGTCACTGTTTCCTTTTTGATTTTCTGTTTGGATGATGGATGATCTTTCTATTTATCTATGTGGGCTGTTAACGTCACCTACTATTATTGTATTACTATCAATTATTTCCGTTATGTTTTATGTATTTGGGTGCTCCCATGTTGGGCATGTAAATATTTACAGTTGTTATATTCTTGTTGATTGCCCTCTTTATTATTATATAGTGTCCTTCTTTGTCTCTTGTTACAGTCTTTGTTTCAAAGCCTCTTTTGTCTAATATAAGTATTGGTACCCTGGCTTTCTTTGGACAACCATTTGCATGATAAATGTTTCTCTGTCCCCTCAGTTTCAATCTGCAGGTGACGTTGGGGTTTTATTTTTATTAATTATTAAAAAATTTTTTTTTAACTTTTATTTATTTTTGAGAGACAGAGAAAGACAGAGCATGAATGCAGGAGGAGCAGAGAGAAAGGGAGAGACACAGAATCCGAAGCAGGCTCCAGGCTCTGAGCTGGCAGCACAGAGCCTGATGCGGGGCTCGAACTCACAGACCATGAAATCATGACCTGAGCCGAAGTCAGACGCTTAACCAACTGAGCCACCCAGGCGCCCCAACCTTTGGGGTTTTAAATGAGTGTCTTTTAGGCAACATATATATGAATATTGTTTTTGTTTTTGTTTTCCCACTGTATCACCCTGTGTCTTTTGATCGGAGCATTTAGAATATTTATATTCAACGTAATTTTTGATAGGTATGCATTTATCACCAATTTGTTACTCATTTTGTTGTTTTTGTAGTTACTCTCTGATCCTTTCTTTTCTTGCTCTGTTTCATGGTTTGCTGGCTCTCGTATTATACTTAGGTTCCCTTCTCTTTAGTTTTTGGATATCTATTAACTGGCTTTTGATTAGTGGTTAGCGTTAGGTTTGTATATAACCTCTTCTGCGTACAGCCATCTATATTAAGTTGATCCTCACTTATTTTGAATCAATTCTTTACTCCTCTCCCCCCATGTTTTAGGAGTATTTTGTCCTATTTTAACTTCCTCTTATTTTGTGAATCCCTTGAGTGATTTTTAGGTATACTTATTTTTACTGCTTTTGTGTTGCCTATGTGTTCTGTTCTCCCTTATGGTTTTTCCTTTCCAATCAAGTTGTCCTCTTTAGTATTTCTTGTAGGGGTGGTTGTGGTCATGAAGTGTTTTAGTTTTTGTTTGTCTGAGAACCTCTTTATCTCTCCTTCTATTCTGAACGATAGCCTTGCTGGATAGACGATTCTTGGCTGCAGATTTTTCCCATTCAGCACTTAGAATATATCATGCCACTCCCTTCTGGCCTGAACAGTTTGTTCTAAAAGATCTGACGATAGCCATATGGGGTTTCCCTTGTATGTAACTGTCTTTTTCTTTCTTTCTTTTTAAGTAGACTCCATGCCCAACATGGGGCTTAAATTCACAATCCTGAGATCGAGAGTTGCATGCTCTGCTGACTGAGCCAGCTGGGCACCCCTGTCTTTTCTCTTTCTGCTTTTAAAATCTTTATGACTACTTTTTACCATTTTAATTACTTTGTGTCTTCTCGTCACCCACCTTCAGTTGGTTCTCTTGGGGGATCTCTGTGCATCCTTGATCTGAATATCCATTTCCTTCTCCAGATTTGGGAGATTTTCTGGTATTATTTCTTAAAATAAATACTCTGTCCCCATTTCTCTCTCTCCTCCTTCTGGGTTCCCTATTATGTGAATGTGGTTTGGTTGCATTTGAGGGAAGCTCTGAGGTCCCTAAGTCTATTCTCACTTGCATAATTTTTTCTCTCACTTGCTCACCTTGATTATTTGCAGTACTCTGTCTTCCAGATCTTAATTCATTCATCCCCTTCTTCTAATCTGCTATTTATTCCAGGAAGGGTATTTGTAATGTGAATTATTGCGTTCTTCATCTTTGGTTCTTTTTTATTTCTGTATTAAGGGTCTCACTGATGGCCCCCGATTGTTTCTCAAGTCCAGTGAATAGCTTTATGATCATTACTTTCAATACTCTATCAGGCATATCCCTTATCTCCATTTCGCTTAGGTTTGTGAATGTGATTTTGTCCCCTTCTTTCATTTGAGCCATATTCCTCTGTCTCCTCATTTTGCCTGACTCTCTGTGTCTGTGTCTGTTTCTGTGTGTTAGTAAAATGAACTGTGTTTCTTGCTCTTGAAAGTAGTGGCTGGGGCATGCACTTTTAACAAGATGGCGCTTGTCCTCGTCCACAGGGGACACACCAGTACTGTGGTCATTGGGCCAGCCAGGGCCTCTGCACAAAGCATGCGTGGTTGGGGGCTGCAGTTTTAACAAGGTGACATGTGATCTCCCATAGGAGGTCAGGAAATGCAGTGTTGGCAAGGTTTGCACCAGAGTTCTTGGGGAAGAGACCCTCTGGGCCAGGACTGATCCAGGCTTGATTGGACGGGGCAGCTGCAGTGTCAAGTACGTTAGGTAGTAAATGCTGGCACCAAACTTGTTCCTGCAGGTGACCATTTGTTTATGCTGGGTGGCATGGGAGGGAAATGGTGCCTGCTTGCTCCTTTGTTCCTAGAGAAGTCCTTTAGGGAACTCTGAGACTAGTAACTAACTCTCCCTCTTGTATGCCCCGCTCATTTTTCAAAATGATGCTTCTAACATGTGTCTCAGTGAGCTATTTGTTGTGCTGTCTCTTAGGGCTGGGTGTTTACTTCCTCTGGCCTCTTCCAGATCCCATCTGCTGAGTTTTTAACATTCCAGGCTTTATGCCCCACTGGTTGTAAGAACTCAGGAAATTTGGTCCGTCTGGTTTTAAAAGCCAAATGCTATGAAGTTTTGTCTTCCCTGTTCCACTTCCTGGCGTGATCGTCTGTTGCTTATCCCTCTGTGTGCTTATCCCTCTGCTTCCTTCCAGTGGCTGGACTCACAGAGTTTAGCTCCCTATTGCATCTCTGCCCTTCCGACCTCTTCAGTGTGGCCTCTCCTCTACATGTAGCTGTGGAGTTTGTTCTGCTAGTCTTCAGGTCATTTTCTGTGCTATTTGCATTGATATGAGTGTTCTCTTGTCGTAGTCCTGGGACTAGGTGAGTTGAGGGCCTTTCTACTCTGCCATCTTCTCTGGAAGTCAGCAGCTCTTGGCTTTTTAGTCATATATTAAATTCTCTTTGACTGCTGAGGATCAGATGCTATCCTACACACTAGAGAAACAAAAAATAGCAGTACCTATCCTTATGTGAAAGAGAGAACTAAGCAAGTAGGTAAGTGGGTAATGGTAATGCATAGTCAGTAGTGTTCTGGAAGTGATATGAATGTGGGCTGTCTAGGGACAGAGATGACTCTCAAGGACAGATATTTATAAGTGATTTTTAAAAATTATCCAGTATTTGTAAGTAGTTGGCCATTCAGAGTGCCTAGCTTTAAGCTTGATCTTAGGTAGATTAGAAAAGAAGTACAGAAAGTTTGTGACTCATGTGTGGCTTGTGTTTCAAATATTACGTTTGTGAGTCAGCTCCTTGGAATGTGAAATGCATTTTTCCCACAGAAAACAGTGGTATCCATGGTAATTAGGTTCCCTGGACAGCCCATAAAAGCCTATGTAATGCATAATCTGAAGTATCATGCTATATTAATAATACCATACATGCTAATGACCGTGCAAAGCTATGCTTCTGTGGGAAAACCCATTCCAGGTTTCAACCATGGGTCCCAGAAACACCGTTTTTCCCACTGAAGCTTCAATAGTGTGTGAAGAAACCCTTGCTTTGCCATCCCCCTATATGGTAAACTAGCATGCTCAACTATTTGAGCCTAAGATTATTATAATATCACGTGGAAGTGGGGAGAATATGTACCAGGAAGAGAGATGGAGGTAAGCACTTCAGCAGGAAAGCAAGAAAGGTATGAGATGAAAAGAGAAACAAGGAAGCAACCAACTAATTTAGAGGAGAATGGGTTCCCAAGGTCAACCGAGGCAGGAATGAAAGTTCAGCTAGGAAAGTGCCTCCTTACCCAGGGCGGTAGTGGAGAATAAGGGAGGGAGTCATTCTTTATTGAGTTCCAAATGAGTTTGAGTGTGCCTCAGACATTTTACACATATCTTTTGTCATCGCCAAAACAGTTTCTTACTATTCCTGTTTTCAGAGGATATAACTGAGACACAAAGAAAAGCCATTCCTTGGGTCGCACGGGTAGTAAGTGTCGTGCCTGAGATTCATAGTCAAGTTCCATGAAATTTCTGTAATAAACAAGTTCATTAGTAAGTAATATTTATAAGCTGAGGATATCGCTTCATTTTTTTGTGAGAAAATCGAAGCAGAAGCTGTAAGAGTCATTCTATCAAAACATTACTGCTATAGAAAGGTAGTATCACCAGAGTTAAAACCATGGTATATCCTGACTCTAGTGCAGTGATGTGCACTGTATGGAGTACTGTCTGTGGACAAGGTCATGTGTGTTCCTTCAAGTCTTCAGTGTGCTATTCAATGCTTTTGTATTTAAAGATCTCATCCTAGAAGATTAAGGCAGCCTAGAATAAGAACAGGAGTAAAGATATAAACACAGTACATTAGAAGAATATGGAGGCTGTCAATTCTGATTCAAGGGATCTGAGGTTTGTGAAAGATATGGCAGTAGAGCTGGAGTTGGGCCTTGATGACTTGATAGCAAGTGATAGGTAAGCAGACCTGGAGTGAAGATATTCTAAGAAAAGTAGCCAAAGTGTCAGTGCCCTGGGCAACACTGGGTGTATATTCTGTAGAAAACATCTTATTTATTCCTCAGTGCCATCCTTTGAAGTGAGCACCATTATTAACTCCATTTTATTTTATTTTTAATTTTTTCTAATGTTTTATTTATTTTTGAGAGAGAGAGAGAGAGACAGAGAGAGAGGAGACAGAGAGAGACAGAGACAACATGAGCAGGGGAGGGTCAGAGAGAGAGGGAGACACCGTAGCAGGCTCCAGGCTCTGAGCTAGCTGTCAGCACAGAGCCCGACTCGGGGCTCGAAACCACGAACCGTGAGATCATGACCTGAGCCAAAGTCGGACCCTCAACCGACTGAGCCACCCAGGCGCCCCTATTAACTCCATTTTTATAGATAAGGAACCTAAGACCCAAAACACCCTATTTGTCCAAATCTACACAGCTAATGAGTGGTGAAATCTAGAACCTACAAATTGAATCTACACATTTACCCATTTGGTTGAGTGATTTTATGCGCTTCAGTCGGAGATCGCTATGGTCTGAATTGTTTCCCCTCTAAATTCATACATTGAAGCACTGAGTCCCAATGTGATGTTATTTGGACAGGGAGGCTTAGGAGATAATTAGATTTAGATGAGGTCATGAGGGTGGAGCCCTAAGGATCGGGGCTCTTATAATAAGAGATAGCAGAGATTGTGATGTGCCCCACATGAATGCACAGCGAGAAGGCAGCCATTGTAAACTAAGAAAGAGCTCTTACCTTAGAAAGGGATCATGCTCGTACCTTGATCTCAGACTTTTAGCCTCCAGAACTGTATGAAAATAAAATTCTATTGTTTACGTGCTCCAGTTTGTGGTATTTCATGATGGCAGCCTGCGGTGACCAAGAGAGAGGGCTAGGGTTTTGCCAGAATCTGGCAAGACTGGCTAAAGCAGGGCTTTGAATGTTATGTTAAGGATTCAAACATTATGTTTGGACTTCATTCGCTGGCTTCCCCCTACCAATGAAGAATTTTGGGGATGAAATATGTGATCTGATCAGATGCTAGTATTCTGTCCACTCTTTGTGGAACCAATAGAGAACAATGGAAAGATACTCAGGTGTAAAGAAAATCAAGTAACAAAATCATTGGTAGATGATAAATTCAGTAGGTAGTTGGAGAAGAGAAAACCATTGGCTGGATTTAGTAGGGAGGGCTTCACAGGACACGGATGTGGAGCTACATGGGATCTGCATGGGGGATAGCAGGGAGGAACAATATACAGGCGTACCTCATTCTATTGCACATTCCTCTACTGAGCTTTGCAGATACTGTGTTTCTTATAAATAGAAAGTCTGCGGCAAACCTGTATCAAACAGGTCTGTGACTATTTTTTCAATCGCATTTGCTCACTTTATGTCTCTGTCACATTCTAAGTCTTGAAATATTTTACTTCTCTATTTTTAAATGTTTGTTTATTTTTGAGAGAGAGCAAGTGAGGGGCAGAGAGAATCCCAAGCAGGCTCCACACTGTCAGTGCAGAGCCCGATCGCGGGACTCAAACTCATGAACCTTGAGATCATGACCTGAGCTGAAATCAAGAGTTGGACGCTTAATCAACTGACCCACCTGGGTGTCCCTATCCTTGGAATATTTTTAACTTTTTCATCATTTGAGTTGCTGCATTTTCACGATAAAACTAAGGGATGAGGAGTTGCTGCTGCATACAGATGGCTTCGTGAGGCGGAGTCTACGCCTGGTGAAGATGTTGTGAAGATTGTTGAAATGACAGCAATAGATTAAGAATATTACATCACCTCAGTTGATAAAGCAACAGCAGGGTTTGAGGATGGACTCCCATTTTGAAAGGAGTTCTTTCTGCAAAATAGCTTCGCTTTGCTACAGAGAAACCCTTCGTGAAAGAAAGAATCCATCAATGTGGCAAACTTTGTTGTGGTTTTATTTTGAGAAATTGCCCTGGGCATCCAAAACTTCCCCAACCACCATCCTGATCAGTCCAGCAGCCATCAGTATCATGGGAGGACCCTCCACAATCCAGCAAAAAGATTATGACTTCTTGAAAGTGAAGATGATGGTCAGCATTTTTTAGTAATAAAGTATTTTTTTAACATTTATTCATTTTTGAGAGACAGAGCATGAGCAGGGGAGGGGCAGAGAGTGGGGGGGGAGATACAGAATCTGAAGCAGGCTCGAGGCTCCGAGCTGTCAGCACAGAGCTGGACGCAGGGTTTGAACTCACGAACTGTGAGATCATGACCTGAGCTGAAGTCGGACACTCAACCGACTGAGCCACCCAGTCATGCTAGTTAATAAAGTATTTTTATTTTATTTTTAACATTTATTTATTTTTGAGAAACAGAGAGAAACGGAGCACAAGCCGGGGAGGGGCAGAGAGAGAGAGAGGGAAACACAGAATGCGAAGCAGTCTCCAGGCTCTGGGCTGTCAACACAGAGCCTGATGCAGGGCTCTAACTCACAGACTGTGAGAGATCATGACCTGAGCCAAAGTCAGACACTTAACCGACTAAGCCACCCAGGTGCCCCTTTGTGTTATTTTGAAAATTTTATTAGAGAGAAGGGGAATTTTAAGCAGGCTCCACGCGCAGTGCAAAGTCCGATGCAGGGCTGGATTCCATGAACTATGACATCATGACCTGAGATGAAATCAAGAGTCAGACGCTCAACCGACTGAGTCACCCAGGTGCCCCAGTAGTAAAGTATTTTTAAATTAATGTATGTCGGTCATTTTTTTTTTTAGACCTATTGCTATTGCACATTTAATAGCTTACCATATAGAGGAGATGTAATGTTTATATACACAGGGAAACCAAAAAGGTCATCTGACTCATTTCATTGTGGTGGCCTAGAACCAAACCCACAATATCCGTGGTATGCCCGTGTCCCTGGAGAAGGGAACGACCTGTAGAAAGGAGAAGGGGTATATATGTGGAAAATCACACAGCGGGGAGCGATTGGGGTGTGGATTGCGGGACACAGTCCTGTTTAGCTGGATCGGAGTGAATTTTGAAGGAAGATAGGAAAACATAGGTTGCAGTTAGTACGTGAAGAATTGCCTGAGAGATGAGGGCTGGGGCCACATGATTATATCCCCTTTCTTGAAGGTAAAGGACATCAGACTGTAAACATGCTTGAGCTTCGTACATTTCTGTTGGCGCTGACCCCTGATTGCTGTATTCGCGGTACTCTCTTAGTTGTGTGCATCAACTATATCTCCCGTGTTCATTATTTTCATATATTCTTAGGACATTTTAAATATGACTAGTTGTGGGGCGCCTGGGTGGCTCAGTCGGTTAAGCGTCCAACTTCGGCTCAGGTCACGATCTCAGTCCGTGGGTTCGAGCCCCGCATCGGGCTCCCTGCTGACAGCTCAGAGCCTGGAGCGTGCCTCGGATTCTGTGTCTCCCTCTCTCTCTGCCCCTCCTCGGCTCGCTCTCTGTCTCTGTCTCTCAAACTAAAATAAAGACAAAAAGAATTTAACTATGACTAGTTGATGCTTATATCCAAGCTGAGAGCCAAATAGCAAAGGCCTTCCCCAGTTAATCTGAGACAGAGTTGGGCAATGAGGGAGGAGGGCTGAGTGTCCTGCAAACCCAAGTGGCGGTGTTCCCTGAGTGTGAGGAGACACCATTCTTCCTATGATCTCGGAGGGTAAAAGATAAGGATGGGGACCTGGGACAGGTTGGCTAGGGGAGCAGTTCTAAGATTGGGTTTTAAGGCAGAGAGGAGGTTCCTTTTGATAAGTATAAACACTTTAGTTATTTGCTTTGTGACATTTAAAGCTTCAATGAGGGGCGCCCGGGTGGCTCAGTCTGTTAATTGTCAGACTCTTGGATTCAGCACAGGTCCTGATCTCGTGGTTCGTGGGTTCAGGCACCGCATCGGGCTCTGTGCTGACAGTGTGGAGCCTGCTTGGGATTCTCTCTCTCCCTTTCTCCCTGCCCCTCCTCAACTTGTGCTCTCTTTCTCTCTCTCAAAATAAACAAACTTAATGAAAAATAAAGCTTTGGTGAAATTTCTCCTAGTTAGTGAGAGGCAAAAGTGGGTTATAGATGAGAGGCTGTGTATAGAATGTGTGTCATTGGCACATTTTAGAAGCATGTTCCCTGAGGGTTTGTAGTTCGCGTTGACTTTATATGCTTTTATTGAACCATTATTGAAACAAGTCCCTTCACTTCCTCGTTGCTTCGTTTTTCTTTAGCTCTTGAAATACCACAGAGACTCTCTGATGGTTTTCTAGACTCAGAACTTCGGTATTATTAAAATAAAGGCTGTTTTTCAAGTTCTCCAAGCACTGATCAATATAACATCCTTCGAAAGCAATTGGATTCGTTAAGTAGAAATCACAGGACAGAGGTCTAGTCATCTTGAATGATTTGAACTTTGTTGCCAGTGTTGGTGTGGATGCATTTTCATTGTTATTTGCAAAGAATATTTACATTGCAGAGGGCAAAAACTCATGGGGGTACCTGACAGAAAGGAAACACATCAGGAACAATGGGTTTGCCTGTAGGTATTTTCGTGTTATTATCTACCCCCATCATTCTATTCATTAACGTGTAAGTGATTCCTTTAGTTCAGCTCTGGGCAACATATTTAAGAGCTGTAGGAGGCTGAAAAGCAAGCACAACATTTTCCCTGGCCATTAAGAGGTTTATAATTGGAGATCTAAATATTACTCAAATACGACTGCATGAAGCACGGTGTCATTTGGAGAGGCAGATCTCACTGTGGGTTGGATTGGCCGCTGGGACCGGCCCTTGGAGAGCCTTATACGTCAGGCTGAGATTGGACTTTAGCCCTTGGGCGGTGGGTTAGCCATAATACTGTGGTTTAGCACCTTATCCCTCAGACAGATATTAGACGAAAGATTAATTGTATCTTTATATATGTGTCATATCACAGATCACCAAAGGCTGCAGAATCCGTTAAGTAAGATCGTGAATCAAAAAGCACAGGGGATGGATGGTAAGATGTGAAAACAGGAATGAGGAAAAAAAAAAGCATCATTAATATTCATACCCCGTCACAGTCACAGTTGCACCTCATTTCTTTGTTCTATTCTTAATCTCCTTTAAATATTTTCAGCGTTAACTACACTATATAATGAATTCTAACGCAAAGTTAGGACCATTTTGCACTCAGTATCATATTTTCTGACAAGAGATGAATCCTCCTTAAGTGGATCGGTTAAGAGGGGATGGCGCCTTTAAATCGCTGTAACGGGATGACTAGGACCAAATTGAGGGCAAATTAGGTGAGTCACTACTATAAAACATCCAGTCTCTCCATACTGTAGGCCACATTTTCCCTGTAAAATCAGTGAGGCGTTAGAGGCTCCAGTGGAAATGCCTGGTGTTTGGATTGGGAGCCTGCTCAATGATTTGGCGTACCAATAAATAGAGGAAGGGTGTGTCTACACAATGTTGATGTCTCTCTTTTATGCTGGGGAAAACAGAACTTTGGTCCACTGTCCAGGTATTTCTGCGTATTTCCAAACGTTTAATACCAAGTAGGCAACATTGTTGGCCAAATGTTTTTATTCCTTTGGGATGGACACTTGGCAGTGCGCGGACAAAATTCTGTTCATGATGAGAAGGCTTTCTGTTCATGTTCCTTGTGGAATTTGTGTGTGTGTGTGTGTGTGTGAGAGAGAGAGAGAGAGAGAGAGAGAGAGAGAGAGAACGTAGCATCTTGGTAGAAATATGCCATTGTTTAGATACTGCTGAAAATTCAAATTTGTTCTCCTTCCTTCCCATTCTCCTTAATGTGTAGCTCTCTATGAAACGGGCACTGACATGTTATTCAAAGGGAAAGGCAGTACCCCCAAAACCCATTTTTGGGCTGGCTCAGCAAGAGATTTATACCACCTTGGGAAACAGCCTAATGTCTCCCTGTCTGATTTGTAAACCAACCACAGCATTTGGGGCTGTATTCCAAAAGTTGACTGGTTGTTCACATTATATTCAGAAGTGTTTTTTTTCTTTTGTTTTGTTTTTTACCTGTTAGAAAAACAGACCCAGGAAAGCCCTAGATGGAGGTTCTTAGAAATTCCCAATTCTGTGACTTTTATCACCTTGACCCTTGTGCTTCAAAATCTTTCTCTTGGCCTATATAAATCCCACTTACCATGTAAGGTCCAGCTTGGATGCCCCCTTCTTCAGGAAGCTTCTACTGATAGACCAAAAGGAAGAGTTCCCATCTTCCTCTGAATTGGCACCTTATTGATAGTCCTGTGGCACTTACCACATAGAGCCTTGTAGCAGAGTAACTTGGCTAGATTTTATCTGTCGTACAGGATCGATTTCCAAAGGACAGAGACTATATCTCATATATCTTTATATCCCTTCCCCCGGAACCTCTACAGTGGTAAGCACATAGCATGCCCTCAGAAAATATTAATTGAATTAATTCATGCATGATTATGTATTTAACTCTAGACTGTCAAGGAGAGAAATGACCTCTTCAAAGTGTTAGGCGAAAGCAATGCTTTGAAAGACAATTTAATTAATCAGCTCTGTTTTTCTGTACCGAGTCCTACCATGAATGAGATGGAGGCTATAATGCTAAATTGAAGGGCTGATCGTGTTTTGAAAGAGCAGGGCAAATCTGACTTGGGAGTAGAAAAGATTGGTACAATTCAGTGAACACTGAGTCCGACTCTAATGCCAGCTGCTGTGCCCGTGTTAGGGATAGAGAGATGAATACGACAGAATTTCTGGCATTAAGATCCTCCTTGTCTATGAACGTGGAATTCAGGGGGGTGAGATGTGTCAAGAAACAGAAAGGAAAGCCATTCTAGGTTACCGATGCCAATTAATCATTGGAGACAGCTAAAATGAGAGTGTATTTTTTTTAATGTTCATTTCTGAGAGAGAGAGAGAGAGAGAGAGAGAGAGAGAGAGAGAGAGCAAGCGAGCGTGCAAGCAGGGGAGGGGCAGAGAGAGAGGGAGACACGGAATCTGAAACAGGCTCCAGGCTCTGAGCAATCAGCACAGAGCCCGATGCGGGGCTCGAACTCAGGAACTGCGAGATCATGACCTGAGCCGAAATCGGACGCTGAACCGAATGAACCACCCAGGCGTCCCAATGAGAGTGTATTCTTGAACGCCTAGCTTCCTACCTTCCTGTTTCATGTTCTTGGCTGCTCTTGATAATTCCAAAGGCATGCTAAAGCGGAACAGGACATGTCAAGCAACTATCATAAGGTGATACACACGTTGGCCTTCTTGTCAGACAAGTCATGGCTTTTTTTACCTGCTCTGCCTTGGTACCTCTGCGTACCAGGTGTAATGTCAAGAATATGGCTAATACTCTAAAAAATAGGACAGTCTCATGATAGTAATAGGCCAAAGAGCATGGTATCTACGGCCTTTGAAAGTTTCCACTGTCCTATACGTACACATCGCCTGGACCACAGGACTTTCTATGCGTGCGCATGCACACACACACACACACACACACACACAACCTGTATTCATACATACTCTGACACACTGGCACAGACATATGCACTGACACGTGTGTGCACATGCACATACACGTTCATGTTTGCAGTCTCAATAGCCTTGAACATAGCTCCTGGCTCCTTATGGTTTCTGTCATCCATGAAGCTTGGTGATAAAGTGATATGGTATGATGTTGAGTTTAAGATCTCACTTATTCCCCCCCACCCCGTGCCCCCACCTTCAACCACTGGAACCTTGTTTCTAGATTCTGAAGTGTCAATTCTCCCCAGGAATCTGCTTCCTGGGGTCTCAACATTCATCCCGTGGAGGGCCAGAAAGAACAAGCTATTCCCTTCACCTCTTTAAAACCGAGCTGCCTTTCATGGATGGTATTTTTTTTTTTAAGTATTTATTTATTTTGAGAGAGAGAGAGAGAGAGAGAGAGAGAGAGAGAGAGTAGCAGGGGCAGGGATAGAGGGAAAGAGAGAAAATCGCAAGCAGGCTCCACACTGTCAGCCCAGAGCCCAATGCGGGGCTCAAACTCATGAAGCGTGAGATTGTCACCTGAGCCGAAATCAAGAATCGACACTCAACTGAGCCACCCAGGCACCCCCAGTAGTTTTTTTTTCTAACTATGGGGATATGTGTACAAGAAATAGAAGAGCCAACTACTTGCACTGACACTGGATTGTAAACATGCAAAGCTTTGTTTATGCTTCATAGAGAACTGAGCTTCGGGCCTCCAATTGGTTCGGATATTGAATTTTTCGTTATAGTTTTAGTCAAGTGGCAATGACTGCATATCAGACTGACCACCCGATAGCCATTACAACAGGGAGCTGTTGGCATGCGTATCCGGGGACAATTCATCTGGGATCCAATTCTCCGGTTAGGCTGACTTTAACTAACAATGAGAGTCACAAAACCCCCTTTTAAATGCCCAGAATTTACTGCTTGTGAGACTGGTGAACTTGACATGTTTTACAGGGGATCAATAATACAATTTAGATGCTTGCTGTATTTCAAAGCAAATAGAACAATATTAATTCAAACTATAAACAGCACTGAAGAAACTCAAATGTCAAAGTTTTTGAAATGAGACATGAATTGAACAGATCTCCCCCCCCCCCCCACCCCGCCACCTCCTCACATACCAAGCGGGCATCTTCGCTATTTTTAATTAGAACTAGCTAAATAAAGCTCTTATCTTTATAGACTAGGGATGTGGGTGACATTTGGCTAAACCTTTTTAAAATACAAGGCTTATAAGTTATGTTAGTTGCTGGGAAAGAAGAAATTAAATGCTCAGACTT
>CM053579.1:28469711-28629415 GCA_028646485.1 Cryptoprocta ferox
AAAGTGAACGGGAGGCGACCAGAATTGGAAAAACACAGGATTTGTTGCGGCCTTGGTAGTAGCCTGAAATGAGATCGAGAGAATGGAGGCGTCACCATGACAGATTTTTGAGAAGTAATTATAGAACTAAAATAGCAATAAAGAGTCTCCATAAAGAAAATCAATCATAGTTATATGGAGATCACCAAATATGTCACACAGGAAACATAGGGTTTCAGTCCACTGCAGATGGATTGCCACCGTTGGGCACCCACCACTGGCAGCCCGGCTCTGATGAGGGTTCGGAACGGAAATAGGTTGTGTTACCCCATCTTTGATTGGCCTATATGCCTGGCCTCTGTGTTCACCTGCTGTGAATCCAAATGCTGGCCATGAACTCCCAGTTTGGTCTGATCATGGAGGAGATGAAGGTTATGGCTGACCTGAGCAGTCAGGCCGCAGGATCTTTCCAGTTTTGGCAGCGAGTGCAAGGCAAAGATTGCTACGGTATCATTTGAGGTGGCGGTGGGGGGTTCGGTGACAAGAAAGACTACTGATTTTCTAAACGCATCTCCCCATCATTTTATGAAATGCTGATCGCCCTTCAAAATGTGAAGCCATGCCTTGTAAACTTCTTGTCTCTTTACCATTTTTTCTTCTTCAGAACAGTGCTTAGGAACCATCGTTTGGGCTGAGATTTATGTTTTCACCTTGATCCTCTGAGGACTAGAGAGCTTGCGTGGAGCGTAACAATGTCTCCACGGTCCCAGGTATTTGAAAAATGTGTCGTTAGAGTGTATAGGATGCCCCTCATCTTTTCCTTTTATCATCCACGTGCTAGAGATGAATGAAACATTAGAAAGGTAGACGTTCGTTTCGTCGACAAGTGTTTTTATCCCCAAAGTGGGATAGTGTTGAAAAATATCCTGGAGTATTTGAGTATTGTAGAAAAATCAGATCATGCAAATCAGCAAAAGAGTAAAATAATGATCACCCCAGAGGTAACCCAGATGTAACCCCTGCATTAATTAGGCTCTATTCTTTTATGCATTTATACATTTGTGGATGTGTGTGTATGAAAAATAGTGTTATAAATAGTATATATTATGTAATATAGGTCAAAATGTAGCCTATACTGCAATGCACACAACATATGTGTATGTGCATGTATGATGTTTTACTTTTTTAGAGAATATGCTATTTTATACTCTGTTTTGTTTAATAACATTGTTTTATTTTAATAATGAGGCTCACATAAGCGAATTGTGGAGTTACTACATTTCTCATGTCTGCAGGCTCTTTTCTCCTTGCAGGCAGATAATTAGCAGTCTATACCCAGTATAGGCTAGTAATTTTTTACAGCCAGCGTCTGTAAACAGCCGGGTCTTCTTGCGGCTGGGGTGCATTTTGATTGCATGATGCCCATGCCATACCGATTGCTACCTATTTAAATATTACCCCTGAATGTCACAGGACGTCCTACCATGCTAAAGAATATTATACAGATGTTAGAGTTAGGCTACAGACAGCTAAGCAAGAAGCCGTAGGAAATGTGGATGTCTGGGTCTCCTTCATGGATGCAAGCAGAGATAACAGTGCTGCTACTCAGTATTGACTAGGTTCATTACCAAGTGAATAGTAGAGTCCGCAGAGATCATGGAATTCACAAGCCCCGGATAGTTAGAGAAGGCTTCACAGAGGAGATCAAATTTGAGATTGCGGGGTTCAATTCAAGTGAAGTGAGTAAGATAAAGGTATCCTGTATTTGGGATCCTGGAGGAAGATTGGTTTTGCTTTTGGATTCATTCTCTTTCCTTTCCTTGCTCTGTGAGTGTTTTGACCCTTGCAGACTATATTTCTTGGTCTTCGTGGCCAAATGGCTTCTGGTTTAATTTGACCGGTAGATGACTCTAGTCAGTGACTGGAGGACAAGACACTAGGAACCATGGCCTGCCCTCTGTTATAGCTTTGGGTTTCAGGCAGTTGGCAATGTCTCCTCTTGTTGGCTCTTGTTCCTACTGAGAAAATGCAGGGTCCTAGCTTTTGTTGAGTGTTTTCTTCCTCTGACGTTCCAGATCTGTTCTTGGAGCCCTGACTCCTGGTTCCCAGACTCGTAATATTATCTCTTGGTTTGTCTCTCGCCCCTATGGGGGGTAGCAGCTTCTTGGGTTACTAAGCTCTAGGTTGTCTCGTCTTTTCCCCATTTGTTCTTTCTGTTCTTCTTAGCATGCTTGTAACATGTATTAAATTCCCTCTTGAGCTAGCTGGTTTGGCTTCTTTTCCTGGCTGGATTTTGATTGATGTAGTCTGTATCAGGAGTGGAAAAAAACAAGGCTGTTAAGATAGGGCCAGGGATGCCTGGCTGCCTCAGTCAGTGGAGCATGCGACTCTTGCTCTCAGAGTTGTAAGTTCGAGTCCCACGTTGGGTGTAGAGATTACCTAAAAGAATACTTAGGACCAGATTGGTGAATTACGCTGTTTCTTACACAGGTAGACAAGATTGCCAGGCTATGAGAACCTCCCAAAAGGTAGTCCTATAAAAACATTCAGCTGCTGAAAGGCCAGTATTTGTTTCCCATAAATTCCAGGTTATTTTCCAGGATGTCTCTTGTAGCAAAACTGGAAGTGAACTGAGCTCCTCTTCTTCTTGACTTCATAAGCACTAGCCGCCCAGAAGACAGGAAGAGAAGGATCAAAATGGAGTGTAATTCAGCTTGTTGGGGATGAATCGTGTAATAGAGATAGAAATGTACACTGAGAAATGGGAACACTGACACCTGGGTCTGCCTTGGGAGCTATAAAAGCCTTTCAGGAGGAACGTCCTGAAAGTAGGCATATTTGTTTCCTATTGCTGCCGTAAGAAATTACTGCAAACATAGTACCTTAGAACAACACAAAGTTATTATATTATGGTTCTGGAGATCAGAAGATTGACACATGTCTCCCTGGGCCAAAGTCAAGGTGTTGACCTGAGTTCCTTTTGGAGGCTCTAAGAGATAATCATCTCCTTGCCTTGCCCAGCTTCTAGAACTGCCTGCATTTCTTGGCCGGTGGTCCTGTTCCTGCATCTTTCAGATCTCTCTCTGACTCTGATTCTCCTGTCTCTCTTATAATGACCCTTAAGAGGGCACAGTACGTTAGGCATTCGTTAGGCAGAAGGCAGAAGGGAAAATATCTTTAGAAGGAGCAGAGCATGCTGGACAGAAGCACAGAAGAATGTAGCCCATTCTAACCCATCAGCAGATAATCATTATCACTGTCATTTTTCAGCCAAAAAAAGGCATATTCACTAGGACCTCAGGAACATAGACTGTGCCTCACATCCCTACACGGCAAGAAGAAGTAAGCTATTTAAGCCAAAAAGACAGGCTATCCTAAAGCTCAGCTGAGTATAATCCTTTAGCCAGGTATAAAGGACATCGGACTTGGAGTCTGATGGTCCCATTAGCCTGTTTCGGCTTTGCCACCGGTCTTAGTCCTTTTGGGCTGCTCCAACAAAAACACCATATACTGGGTAGTTTTAACCAACCAAAATGTCTTTTCTTACAGTTTTGGAGGCTGGGAATTTCAAGATCAACGTGCTGGCAGATTTACTGTCTGGTGAAAACCAGCTTCCTGGTTTATAGCTGGGTGTTTTCTTGCTGTGTCCTTACATGGAGGAAGGGAAGAGGGAGCTCTCTAGGATATCTCTCACTAGGGTACGAGTCCTGGTCACCCATGACCTAATCACCTCTCAAAAGTTGCACCTCCAAATATTATCACAGTGGGCATTAAATTTTAACATATGACTTTGAACATATGATCCCACTTTGAAATCATGGGATCACCTAATAGCTATGTACTTTTGAGAGAGAAACCTATCTTCTCTTAGCCATAGTTTCCTTCTCTTTAAAACAGGGATAGAGGGGCACCTGGGTGGCTCAGTTATTTAAGCGTCCGACTTTGGCTTAGGTCATGATCTTGTAGTTCATGAGTTCGAGCCCCACATTGGGCTTTGTGTTGACAGCTCAGAGCTTGGAGCCTGCTTTGGATTCTGTGCCTCCCTCTCACTCTCCGCCAATCCCCTACTCTCGCTCTCATTGTGTCTCTCTCTCAAAAATAAACAAACATTAAAGAGGAAATAAAAATAAAATGGGGATAGAGCTCTTAACCTTGTGGGGCCATTGGTATCATTCAGGGAGATAAATCCTCTAGAAGCTCTGAGCATACTTCCTAGCATATAGCTTCTCCTTTATTCAAGAAGACAAGGACCAATTCACCATTTTTAGAGGCTAAAGAGCCTGTGGTCTGGTGGTCACTGGGCAAATGGACCAAAGGTGGGACAAAACCAACACTGGAAACACAGAACTAGCCAGTGATACTGGAAAATCTGTTACAAAGGACAAAGTAACTGGAAGAAGACCAATAAATAGGTATTTTATAAAAGAACACATATGACAACCTTGTTCACTGCTACTGTAGTGGGAAGCTATATTTTAGGGAGCTGTTACTCAGAATGCTAAGATAGGAAGGGGCTCTTGTGAATTTCACAGATGCCAGGGCCTGAAGGGTGTAAGCTATCTGTGATCTTAGGCCGTCTTTCAAATGCCTCATCAATTTATGGTCATGCTTGAGAGAGTTAGCCATTACTCAAAAACATGATTAAGGTAATGCAGTCATCAGTCAAAGTCACAACGCTCAAGCATTTCAGCAATTAAGTGGAAAAGGTCTTTAAGAATTATGTTTCCTGTCTCTGGTGCCTAATACCGTGTGCAAAGCAGGCACCAGGCCAGGATTGAGTGGTAGGTGGATGTAATGAAACTAGGTATTTGTCCCCTGATTCTCCACTAAAAATAACAGTTGCCAACATGTAATGAGCACATGCTCCATAGCACATGCAGCACATGCCAACTGCATTCAGAGGAACGCACATTTATAATATCTACTTTGGAAGTTAGGAAACCGGGCTTTTGAGAATTGAAGTGACTTGCCCAAAGTCACAAAGCTAGTTAGGAATTGAACCTAGTTGAGCGGTGTTCTGAATGACTACGTCATGCTACTGATATTCCATACCTCAAACAAAATCCATCTCTGTCATTGAAGAAGTAAATCTTGGTTTTGCCTTGTTTTTGTTCTTTGTCTAACTTATAGTCTGCTCTTCTCAGACTAGGCTTTTATTTTTATTTTATTTTATTTTTTTAATTTTTTTAACGTTTATTCATTTTTTGAGAGAGAGAGAGAGGCCAAGCAGGGGAGGGGCAGAGAGAGGGGGAGACACAGAATCAAAAGCACGTTCCAGGCTCTGAACTGTCAGCACAGAGCCCGATGTGGGGCTCGAACTCACAAACAGCGAGATCATGACCTGAGCCGAAGTCGGACGCTCAACCGAGCCACCCAGGCACCCCTCTTTTTATTTTAGAGAGAGATTGAGAGCATTAGCGGGAGAGAGGGGCAGAGGGAAAGAGAGACAGACAGAAAGAGAATCTTAAGCAGGCTCCACACAGAGCCTGACACGGGGCTGGATCCCACGACCTTGAGATCATGACCTGAGCTGAGATCAAGAGTCAGACACTCAACTGAATGAGCCACCCAGGTGCCCCAAGCGCTTTTTAAATAATCTGGTACTGTGTTAGGTGCTAGGGCTGGGGTAAACTCTGCCATCGGAGAGATTACATTCTAATAGGGAATAGAGATAGAGATGTAGTCGTAATTGCTATTAAAAAAAGAGAGAGAGAGAGAAACATAGGGTGGTCAGGTGGGTATCCTTGACAACCTTGCATCCACATGACATTGTAATAAGTTGATGAAGAGACAAAGGACTGGTTTGGCAGATCCCTGCATTGACCATTTGTGCTGGGTGCTGCATTTGAAGCTTAAAATGGCAGATAGTCAAAAGGCCGGAGGGTGCTGACTACCATTTGGCCAACTGCAGCAACATTTGGCAGCAAGCCCCATTGACAATTAACCAAAGTCAGCAGTGAGACAAATAGAGGTGAAGTGCTTTCTTCGTGAAAGTCTAAGGATGCATTAGACTGTTTAATTTTGTGTCCCCTATTTTGGACAAACCGGTCCAAATGCTCACATTTTTTAAACTTCATAAAGCTAGCTATTGCCCTTTATTTTTTTTTTTATGTTTGTTTTGAGAGAGAGAGAGAGAGAGAGAGAGAGAGAGAGCGAGCGAGCACGAGCAGGGGAGGAGCAGAAAGGGAGGGAGAGAGAGAATCCCAAGCAGGCTCCGCACCGTCAGTGCAGAGCCCGATAGGGGGCTCAATCCCACGAACTGTGAGATCATGACGTGAGCCAAAATCAAGAGTTGGACGCGCAACTGACTGAGCCACCCAGGTGCCCCTCGCTGTTGCCCTTCTTTAGCCTCCAGAATGAAGACCAGATTGCTTCCTAGAGGTTTCATGAAATGAATGGACCCTTGTGGCACCTCAGTTATTCTGTGCATGAAATGTGCTGATGGCACTTTCACAAAATGTAATACCTAGTTAATAAACATCTTTATGCTGTAATGCTACCTGATGAGTGGCAGATTTGACGAGAACTGGTGTCTACTTCTAGCAGTGCTTTTCCCTTTAACCCTATATAAAGCAGCCTTACTGCTAAATATATTTTACTTGGGATTTACGTCGAGTCACTGACTTCTGCCTTCTGTTAAAGGGGCTAAATACTTGTTGACGTGACCACTATGTCAAAGAGATGTCTACAAGACCAGAAATAAAGATACTCAACATTTAGACTAGACTTGATTTGATGGCCTCTTTGGGGATTTTACAGGGTTGCAGGTGCTGGCAATTAGGGGAGTGTGACAATGAGGATAGATCATCATGTTAATCACAGGCAGTCGAAACAATTTAATTGGATGACTCTTGTACACCAAGCTTACCTCCCATTCACATAATGCACTTTGAGGGCTAAGGTGTCACAAACATGCCCTGTAAAAATCCCCACAGAAAATTTCAGCCTTTTGATCGAACAAGAAAGAAGAGTGACATTGGCTTTGACATTTTGGAAAATTAATTAACAGGGATGCATTGACAGATGAACAGAACAGCATGACTAAAATTCCATAGGAGGTGATATTAGGACAGACTTGCAGGCAGCTAGGCAATGAAATCTTATCTTGGTAGATAACTGCGCCTCAGTTATTAGGCAAGATTCAGAATTAGGCTCCAAATCTTAGGACAGGACCTAAAAATTTTAGGCAGTTTTAAGCAACAGGATACGCCAGCTTTACTGAAAGCCTGTGGTGTGCCAGACGCTGGACTGGACACTTGGTACATACTAGCCTTGGGCTGTAGAATTCTCCAACCACAGAGAGAGGGAATGGCCAAGACGATACCTGGTGAGCAGGAATTAGTGACAGAAAGCATGAGAGGGACCCAAATCCTGGAGCACTTGGCTTAATATCTAATCCATTCCATGGTGATAGTTACAAGGTCAACTCATTCTGAGTTAGTCATTACCTATATTTGTATTCAAAGCCTTCCCTGTACTTAGATGTGATGCCAACCATTTCTCTTTCTGTGAATGATCAAACCATTGTTCACTTACACCGAACATTTGCTGCATTTCCTGCCCGTGCATTTAATTAAAATCAAATCCATCTCTCTCTGTTCATATATATGTAATTCATCCCCACCCCGCCTTTCTTGCCATGGTTTGATGGGAATACTGTTCTTTAGAATAAGTTCTATTTTGGCGTGCGTGGGTGGCTCAGTCAGTTGAGCGTCCGACTCTTGATTTCGGCTCAGGTCATGTTCTCACAGTCTGTGAGACTGAGCCCCACGTCAGGCTCTGTGCTGACGGCATGGAGCCCGCTTGGGATTCTCTCTCTCTCCCTCTCTCTCTGCCTCTCCCCTGCTCACTCTCTCTCTCTCTCAAAATAAATAAATAAACTTTAAAAATTAAAAAGAATATATTTTGGTGTCACCTGCTTTTCCTTGTGATGTTAGTAAACTTGTTCCTCTATTCCTTATACTTCCAAAAACTAGAATTTAGAACTAAAGTTTATTGGATTTGGGTTAAGTGGTTTTCATAGGACTATGTTGCATTATAGATGAGGCTGTGTGTTGTATTCACATTCAGAGACATGATGTGTGTTTGATTCTGTATCAGTGAAAAGATCACTGGCTTAATGGGACGACTGCCAGTTTTCTGTCCTGAAAATCCAGGGAGGGGGGTGTGACCCTTTGACACTCTGTCAATTTGGTGTTCCCCATCAACCTATCACCAAATGAATGGCCTCAATGGGTATTTTATTGTTGCCTATTCTTATTATTTTTTTAAATGTTTATTATTTATTTTTGAGAGAGAGAGAGAGAGAGAGAGAGAGAGAGAGAGAGAGAGAAAGAGGAGCAGAGCATGAGTAGGGGAGGGGCAGGGAGAGAGGGAGCCACAGAATCCAAAGCAGGCTCCAGGCGCTGTCAGCACAGAGCCCGACACAGGGCTCTAATTCACAAGCCGTGAGATCATGACCTGAGCCAAAGTCAGACGCTCAACTGACTGAGCCACCGACGTGCCCCTGTTCTTAACTATTTTGAAGGGGGACAGTGGTGGTGTTGAAACTTTTGTTAGAGGCTCATGACCTTAGAGGCTCTGTCAGATTATACATGAATACAGTTAAGAAGGGTTGCTGTATAACCATATTTCCTCATCACTATTGATTGCCCTAAATCCAGTGTCAATTAGAAAATTTACGGTCATTCAGAGATTTTAAATAGAGTCTGAGCTAACATTTGCGGGTATAGATTTCAATACGGAATATCGGAGAGATGAGGCAGGAGCACGCAGTCAGTAGTCAGGAAATGCCAGAGAGATCATGACCTGAGCCAAAAGCAAGAGTCAGATGCCCAACCGACTGAGTCACCGAGGTGCCCCAACAAGATTGAAGTTTACATCAGAACAAGCAAGACCACAGTAAGATGGAAGTGTGGCTAGATCATGGGTCAGAATGAAGTGCATATAGAGATGGAGAGGTAACAAAGTGAATCGAGCCAGGTATAAGGAACAAAAAGGAGCAGTGGGGCCCAGGACAGAAATAGAGCTCCCGGGCCCTGTCCAGAGGGCTTCTATTAGGAACAGCCAACTGTTGTGGTAAATGGACCTCGTGTTGCCAAATGTTTTGCTCTTGCAAGAGAAGCTGGGCGTCTCAATTATAAAGCTAAACAAAACAATTTGAAAATGGGCACAACCAATTCAAAGAGTAAATTGAAGATATGTACAGTGTGACAAATCTCTTCCTGGGCCTCATTTGGCTTGTGGGACTCATTTTGCAAGATTTTTCTGGAAAAGCCTTCCTCGTGCGTTTACTGAAGTCAAAAACTAAGCGGAGAGGTTGGGGGCCGGGGGTAGTTACTTGATGGAGGGAAGAGATTCCAAGCTCAGGAATTAGTGCGTGATAACAGAGAGTACTTACCGATCAGCTCTGATCCTGATGCAGTTCTCTCATATTTGTCTACACTGCCTGTTTCCCGATTTATTTTTAAGTTCTTTAAATGTAGGCACCTTGTGTTCGTACGCATAGCTTTTTGCACATTACCTCCCATATACTAGGCCCTCAGTAAAGAGATGATGATGATGATGATTTCTACCCAGTAAAAACCAGGGTACGTTATTTCATGTTCTTCTCACCATAGATAAGTAAGAACGATGCGTTTCGCGCATAGAATAAAACACTGCCGAGTTCATCTGTGATCTGAATTTGCCATTTAATGCTATTTTCAACAAAGCATTCATAAAATTCATAGCCACAGCTGTTACACATTATCATGTTCTCTCTTGCAAAATTTCTTAACTAAAAGCCATTCCTCATTTTTATGTTGTAATGTTTGAGAAAGTAATGAATGATTAAGGTAATCAGAAATACATGAAGTTGGGGAAAGACACACACATATCTATTTTTGGTCGTATTTGAAGAGTAGTACTTAAATGATTATGCACTAACTCTATCATAACCTCAGGGAAATTTATATTGTCTGCCTGGTCCAGCTCCATTTTCTGGAAAAATAAGTTCTTAAAAATGTCACATCTATCACCCACCTTCTGAAGTCACAAATCTAAACTAGAATTGGGACGTTTTCTTTGTTCCGTTTTCTCCCACGCTTTCTCTGATCTCTCCTTCTCTTTCTCTAACAAAATACCCATTTAAGGACAGAGGACACAGAGATTAAAGTCTAAATGTAGGTGCTAACGGGACATTAGGTATTTTACAACGTTGGCCAGCAATGATTCTGTTTAAGTGAGTAGCTCATTAACCTGAAGGAGTGAATTTTTAATGGTGGCACTTTGACAGAACGATTTTCCATTAATAATTCCATTTAGTAAATGTCTTCCATGCACCAGGCATTGTAATAGGTGGTTTTAGTACTAAGTATCAGATGATTGTCTCTATTTTTCACTACAACCTGGTGAGGGAAATGGTATTAAATGCACTCACAGATGAGGAAACTGAGGCTGGCAGAGTTTAAGTAACTTGTCTAATGGTGCACTTCTGGTAAGTACTACATCTAGGATTAGGACGTGGTCTGCTGCAAAGCTTAAATTCTTGCCTACTGTCTCATTGTCCTATCAGTCCTGAAAGAAATAGGGACCCTATATCCATGTTCCATAGTAATGTAGTCCTTAACTCCCAGCCAAGATTTATGAATTTTGCCCTGGCGACATGTAGTTATAATGCATTCAGATCCCCGTAGCTTGAAAAAGGAAAATCAGGGGCACCTGGGTGGCTCAGTCGGTTAAGCACCTGACTCTTGATTTCAGCTCAGATCATGATCTCATGGTTCGTGAATTCAAGCCCCGCATGGGGATCTGCACTGGCAGTGCAGAGCCTGCTTGGGATTCTCTCTTTCTTTCTCTTTCTCTCTCTCTCTGCCCCTCCCCTGCTTGCTTGCTTTCTCTCTTATTTATAAATAAATAAACTTAGAAAGAAAGCAAAAGAAAAGCAAAATCTTTGATTTCTGTTGAATTTGTTTGGTTGACTATTTTCTATTTGTTCTCGTGGACAGGGAGACTGGAGGTAGGAGCACTTAACCAGTTTCCTGACTCGAGGATCTAGCTCCCCTTAGTTCACAGTTATACATGTGAGAGTCTTTCTTGAACACCACCAGAATGCTACTGCCCTTCTCGTGGATTCCTGCTGTCCTTGGATACTGCTAGAGATGTTGTCCATACTGAGTAGTCAAGCTGGCCAGACAGACATCACACTTGGTCGTCCCTGGGTGAGGTGCTGGTGTTTGTTGTGCGTCTATAGGATATATTAAGGAGGACTGCTAACGTGACCCTCATGTGTGGTTAACAGACTCTGCTTGCTACGGTCAAGAATGGGCAAAAGGGTGCCATGCAACTCGTAGACAGTGCAATAATGCTCTTCACAGTAGCCCTTGGGTGTGAAGCCTCACTTATGTTCTGGTGTCCTTAGATCCTGCCTTCTCCCTCTCTACCCACCCGACCTCGCCATTCATCTCACCCCAACCCCCCCCCTCCGGTTTGTCGATTTTCTTTTGGCTCTTAGAGTGGAATCTAGATTTCTGAAAGCCCTGATATTTCTCTCCAGACTCCTGCCTGGAGTTTCCTCTCTTCCCTAAGATCTCTGGAGACTAAATCTAGGTTTTGTTTCTCCTTTCTGTTACATCCCTCACATACAGTAATGACTATAGGACAGCCTTGCTATTTGAAGGATTCGGATACGGGTGGTTGTCTGTTGGTTCTCAGTGATGAGAAGAAAGGAACTAAGGTTAGCATTTGAAAATACTACCCTGCCACGTATCTGGATTCTTACCTGTCATGTGAGGTAGGAAGGCCTATCTTTCCTTGATTGTCAGGACCTGCATTCTGTGGTTGTTTCATTTTTTTTTTTTTCAAGGTAATCGATTCTGTTTTGCCCTCTCCAGACTGTTAAGTGGGAATGCAAAATGATACAGCTGCTGGTGAAGGCAATGTGGAGTATCCTCCAAAAATTAAAACTATGATGGGATCCCACAATCCCACTTCTAGGTATTTATCCAATAGAATCGAAACCAGCATCTCGAAGAGATTTTAACACACCCATGTGTACTGCAGCACTAGACACACTTGCCGAGCTATGGGAACAACATAAATCCCAATCAGAAGCTGAACGGATCAAGAGAATGAGGTGTATACATGGAATGGATGGATATTCTGCAATACGGAACACCATGAGTGAACCTTGAGAACATTATGCTAAGTGAAGTAAGGTCATCACAGAAGGACAAATGCTGCGTGAGGTCACTAAGGTAGTCAGACTCCTAGACGCAGAGAGTAGAACGGTGGTTGCCAGGGGCTAGTGGGGAGTTGGAAACGGGGAGTTGCTGTTTAAGAAGTAAAAAGTTTTGGGGCGCCTGGTTGGCTCAGTTAAGTGTCTGACTTCAGTTCAGGTCATGATCTCACAGTCTGTGAGTTCAAGCCCCACGTCAGGCTCTGTGCTGACAGCTCAGAGCCTGGAGCCTGCTTTGGGATTCTGTGTCTCCCTCTCTCTCTGCCCCTCCCCCATTCACGCTCTGGCTCTGTCTCTCAAAAAATAAATAAATGTTAAAAAGAATTAAAGAAAGAAGTATGAAGTTTCAATTACACAAGATGAATAAGGGCTAGAGATCTCCCGAACAACATTGTGCCTATGGTTAAAAATACTATAGGTCTAACAGGAGAAACCCAACAGAGGACCATGGGGAGGGGAAGGAGGAAAAAGAGTTAGGGAGAGGGAGGGAGACAAACCACGAGAGACTCTTGAATACTGAAAACAAACTGAGAGGGGAAGGGGAGGGGGAAAGGTAATGGGGGGGGTGGTCTTGGTGGAGGTCACTTGTGGGGAAGAGCACTGGGTGTTATAAAAAATTTTAAAAAAATTAAAAAAATACTATATTGTGCACTTAAAAAAGGGTACGTCTTGGGGCACCTGGGTGGCTCAGTCAATTGAGTGTCTGACTCTTGCTTTTGGCTCAGGTCATGATCTCATAGTTCATGGGATCGAGCCCCACATTGGGCTCTGCACTAACAGCATGGAGCCTGCTTGGGGTTCTCTCTCTACCTTTCTCTCTGCCCATACCCTGCTCGCTCACTCTCCCTCTTTCTCTCTCAAAATAAAAAACAACATTATGCTGAAAAATGGCAGGCAAAGAAGAGAACATTTCTTCTTTTTTTCAGAGAGAGACCGGGACAGAATCTGAAGCAGGCTCCAGGGTCTGAGCCAATGGCACAGAGCCCTATGAGCCGTGAGATCATGACCTGAGCTGAAGTCGGTCGCCAACTGACTGAGCCACCCAGGCACCCCATAAAAACCAAGGAAACTAATCTGTGGTGATAATAGATCAGTGGCCGTTCTGTGGGAGAAGAGTGACTGGAATGGGGCACCATGGAACTTTCTGGTGTTCTAGCAATGTTCTATATTTTGATCAGGGTGCCAGTTACACAGTTGTATGCATTTGGCAAAGCTGATTGGACTATAATTAAGATCAATACATTTCACCATCTGTAAATTATACCTTAATAAAAATGTTAAAAACAATCACTCAGAGGGCAACATTTATAGCTTAGTGTGAATTAGTTTAATCATATATGTCAACTAAAGCTAAAGCAACGTCTTGTTCTTAGTAAAACCTCTTTTATAGCAAATCTGACAGATGATTTGTAGAGTCATCTGGATTATTTCAAGAATTTGAGGGACGCCTGGGTGGCTCAGTTGGTTAAGCATCCAGCTCTTGATTTCGGCTCCGGTCATCTCACAGGTCGTGAGTTCCAGCCCCATGTTGGGCTCTATGCTGACAGTGTGGAGCCCTCTTGGGATTCTCACTCTCCCCCTCTCTCTGCCCCTCCCCTGCTCACATGTATGTATGAACACTCTCTCTCTCACAATAATAAATAAATAAACTTAAACAAAAAAAGAATTTGAGGGGCACCTGGGTGGCTCAGTCAGTTGAGCGTCCAACTTCAGCTCTAGTCATGATCTCGTGGTTCATGAGTTTGAGCCCCGCGTCGGGCTCTGTGCTGACAGCTCAGAGCCTGGAGCCTGCTTCCAATTCTGTGTCTCTGTCTCTCTGACCCTCCCCTGCTCGCTCGCTCTCTCGCTCTCTCTCTCTCAAAAATAAATAAAACATTAAAAAGAAAAGAATTTGAGAAGGTATTAGCAGAAGGTATATGTATACTATAACTTTGCATAACTCTCATGCATTCCATTTCAAATATCTACGCCAAATAAAATAGAAACAATATTTACCAAGCGTTTGCCACATACTAGACACTGCTCTAACAGCATAGATGAGTTTTGTCCTTTTTTGTCCTGTTTATAAAATATAAAATCATATTAGAAAGGTAAAATTGTCTTTTAGAAAACCCTAAAGAATCTATCAAAACAGTACTAGAATAATTGAGTTCAGTAAGTTCACAGGCATCAAGCTCAATACACAAAAATTAATACACAAAATTCCTCCCTGCTGTTAGAACAGCACCTGACCCTTACCAAAATATATGCCTTTTATTTTCTTATTTCATTCGCTAAAACATCAGCTAGAACGTTGAATAGAGGTGTTCAGAGTGGACGCCTTAAATTCAGATTTTGGGGGAAAGTGTTTTAGTCTTTAGCCTTTCTCTATTAGATACGATGTTAGCTGTAGGTTTTTTTAGATGCCCCTTTTAATGAGCATTTTTATAATGAATGCTTGAATTTCTTACAGGTGCTTTTCCCACATCTATTGAGATGATAATATGGTTTTTCTTCTTTAGTGGGTTCCTTTGGTGATTTACAAACATTGAGGGTAGCCTTGCGATCTTGGGATAAGGCTTAACCGATCATGATGTATTATTATGATGTATTATACTTTTACGTGTTGCTTGACTCAGTATTTCGAGTACTTTCTGTTTTCATGGATGATAGTGAATACCTTGCTTTTGTTGTAGGATCTTAGTCTAGTTCTGGTACAGGAATATTGCAGGCCTCAGAGACAGAGTTCGAGTGTTTTCATTTCTATTTGTTGGAAGTATTTGTGTAGGGTTGCCATTACTTATCTTTGAAATGTTTCCTAGGACTCACCAAAGAAGTCATATGGGCTTGAAGTTTTCTTTGTGTGTAGGTTTTCAATCATGACTTCAGTTTCTTTAACATTTGTGAGGTTATTCAGATTTTCTATTTATTCCTGTGTCATTTTTTTTTTTTTTTATCATTGGTGTCACGGAATTTGTCATCTGATTGGAGGATTTATTGGCATGATGCTGTTGATACTGTCTGGTTTCCTTATTCACATCTGTCGGATTTTAGGGTTGTTCTCTCTTTTATTCTTATGTTGTAACTGTTTCCTTATTTTTGATTCATTTCTGGTTTGTGTTTAGGCTTTGTTAGTCTGAGTCAAACGAATATACTTTATTCTATATCTACTTGAATGCCATTACAAAGGTATAACCTTTTTCGGTCTCTACTGAATAATCTGGTGTCTACAATCGAGCTCGAAATCCAGCAACCTGCGTCTTGTGGATCCATTCCAGCTCGTGGGCTGATTTTGAATAGCTTGAGAGGTGAGAATTATTTTTCCCTTTTTAAAGGGTAATTTGAAAAGAAAAACAACACAAAGAAGATTATGTGACAGACACCATGTGTGAACCACAAAAGCTGAAAATATTTATTACATGAATGTGTTTGCCGGCCCCTGCTAGCTGCCGAGCAAGGGAATGTTTCCCAATCCTGTGTGAGTCCTGCGATTTGTTCAGCTTGCAACCCACCTGGGGCTCTTTGGCTGTCCTCGCAGAGCATCCCCCTAGTGCGAGAACAACTTCCGGTTCAGCCAAAGACAACGTGAGACCTACATGCATATTTCTCAAGCCTGGCTTCTTATCTTCATTTCAAGGATTTCCAGTCTCCACTGTCTGTTGTCTCATGTATAAAGACAGACATTTCACATGCTTTGTCCTTTTGTAGTTTTGTCTGTCTGTTTGTTTTTAATAGCAGAAAAAGCCCAGTACTGGCAACTGTGTCATACACAGAAGTAAAAGATGTCACCACACCACATAAAGTATTTGATGTATTTATAAAAATTTTTTTTAATGTTTATTTATCTTCGAAGGAAAGACAGAGCATGAGTGGGTGAGGGGCAGAGAGAGAGGGAGACACAGAATCTGAAGCAGGCTCCAGGCTCTGAGCTGTCAACACAGAGCCCAACGCGGGGTCGAACCCACGAACCATGAGATCATGACCTGAGCCGAAGTCTGGAGCTCCACCGACTGAGCCACCCAGGCACGCCAAGTTTTGATTTTATCACTTATTTTATCACTTATTTCTCTATGGTTGCCGTGGACGAGCAGCTCTACAATTTGGCCCCATTTACAATATTGCTACCCAACCTCTACCTGTGGAAGATAGTTTGCTGATTGAGGGAAACAGTGCAAACTTCTCCAGAATCGTGACATGACAGAAGCTCTGTTGTATGATTTAATGTTTACGGCAACACATTGATGTTCACAGAAATGAACTTTTCCATAGACTCAAGGATTTTTTTTTTCAAAGATTTTTTTTACGTTTATTTTTGTATTAAGAGTGAGCGAGAGTTGGGGAGGGACAGAGAGAGAGCAAGAGGGACAGAGAGAATCCCAAGCAGGCTCTGTGCTGTCAGCACAGAGCCCACTGCCAGGCTCAAACTCATGAACCATGAGACTATGACCTGAGCCAAAATCAAGAGTCAGACGCTTAACTGACTGAGCCACCCAGACGCCCGAACTCATGGATATTGAATGGCAGAACTGGAATTTTAATCTATGTTTGTTTGACTCCAAAGCCTGAGTCCTTATCCAGTTTTTAACCACTACCGGAAGCTGCTTTCATGAACTCTACAGTGCAAAACAGCTGTTGGGGGGGGGAGAGACATGGTAATAATAAGAAAATATGGTAAGGCATGCTGCGTATGTCATAATCTCTTCCAAATTCTTTCTGAAGACATGCCTAATGTTTCTTTTCATCCTCCATTCTGAACCAGAATATCATTATAGAAAAATCTGAATTCTGTAATCACACTATTTGCCGGGTCCCATCAACCTTCAATACGCACTGATTTTATCAATTTTTATTGAACACTAAATTATCTCCTCACAGGAAGGACAATTAGCATTCTTCGTTAGCTACCGGTATTACGTATGTATTGGCTCAAGCACTGAGCCACCTTCTGGGTCAAAGAGGTATTGAGAAATAACCATTGCATTTCAGTTTTTAGGATGGAGCATAAGCTTTCTTTCGTTTCTAGGATATTAATTCAAACACTTTATAAACACAGTCTTTCCTCTGAGCAGGCAGCTTTGTTCTCGGATTCCTTTAGGGGCACTGAAAGGCATCGCTCAAGTATGCACTTGTTTTATGTCATGAAATTCTTAGATTCATCACTGCTTCGCCTTACGAGTAAGTAAGTAACTGTAAACTGATGAAATGCAAACGAGTGGTGTTAATATTTAGCATGGAAAAGCTTATCGTATTAACTAAGATCATCGAGGAGGTGAGTGGAAGGGCAGTGTTGCGGCAGGAGGCTGTACAGCTGCGGTCTATGGTTTAGTTGGCCATCGTGTGTGGGCACAAGGATTGAATGATTCCCTATTGATGGTCGATCCTGACCTTTCTTGGGATCTTCCAAGGGAGAGATGGTATACGATAGTGTGCAAGAAAAGACCTTTGGAATCAGGCCGACCTGCTTTGAATTCTGGCTTCTTCATTTGCTAGGTACAGCTGCTGTGACCATTGACCATGTTCGCAAGCTATCTTGATGTTGCTGCACGAATTGTCATGTATTTCATGTTCACTGCTAAATGCTTTCCGATTCTCTGACCTAGGGAAAAATCGTGGCGCCGGGTCAACAAAGAATGGAAAGTGGGAACAGATGGGTTTAAGGAACAGGCAGGGCTGAAATGGGACGTGAAGTCTGAACCCGTATACAGTGGGCTATGTTTATACTGGCTGAACGTGCTTCCTGGAGATAGTCAAAACATGTTGTGGAGGGACACTTTATGTTTACAGATCCTTAGATCAGAACTTGGGTCATGATCAGGGTTAAGGAGTAGGGCAGTATTATTAGGAGGGAGCCTTCATTCAAAGCTCATCATTCTAATCTGGGACCAAGGGGAATGAGGCCCTAGCTTCTAATGGCGACCTAGATGGTCCTTATCAGCTCAGACACAGAAGCAGATCTTGTTCTGAAAGGTCAGAGGGGCGCCTGGGTGGCTCAGTCAGTTAAGTGTCCAACTTTAGCTCTGGTCATGGTCTCATGGGTCGTGAGTTCGAGCATCGCGTCGGGCTCTGTGCTGACAGCTCAGAGCCGGGAGCCTGCTTCGGATTCTGTGTCTCTGTCTCTCTGCCCGTCTCCCTCGCTCTCTTTTTTTTCTCTCTCTCAAAAACTAAACAAACATTGAAAGGTCAGAGGCTAGGTCCTCATTTATCAGGCCTCCCTCTACGTTGTTAACTAAGGGTGGTGCCTTGTTCTCCGGTGGACCGTGGTTTCCCGTTCTTGGTTTAGGATGTGAGTTCTTACCTGTCAAATTGTTACTCTGGTCTTAAATTCGTGCTATTGGGTGGATCAGGGAAGAAGACACAATTAAGTTATGCCTCATGGTCCACATCAAAGGAATGAGCAGAGTTTTTTGTCTTTAATTACCGTTTGACTGAAGTCTTAATGGACACATTAATGAATAAGAACAGTATTTTTCATTGCAAAATTACCTGAATGTCACGTCCTTGTATTTATTGCCGAGGACTAAACTTCAAGCATAAGCAAGCCCCGAGTGAAGGAAATGAAAGTTTAAACAGAATAATAAATAATACCGTATTTGTTTCCTGTTGCTACTCTAACAAATTGCCCCATGCTGAAGTGGCTTAAAACAACACAGGTTTATTATTCGACATTTCTGGAGGTCAGGCGAGTGCCATGTCTCACTTGGCAAAAGTTGAGGTGTCTCAGGGCTGTGATTCTTCTGGAGCATCTAGGTAAGAATCCGTGCTTTGCTTTTTCCAGCTTCTAGAGCCTTCCGAAGTTCCTTGACTCATTGCCCTCTTCCAAGAATCACATCAGTCCTCTTCTGCTTCTGTTGTCATACCTCCTGCTCTGACTCTCCTGCCTGCCTTATTCTCTTGTAAGGTCTCTTGCGGTGACATCGGACCTGCCCAGATCATTCAGGATAATCTCTCCGTCACAAGATCCTTAAGTTAATCCCACTGCCAATGTCCCTTTTGCTACATACGGTAACATATTCACACTTTCTGGTTATTGGAACACGGCTGTCTTAAAGATGGTCATTATTCTGTGTAATAGATTTTCTAGTTGTATTTTCCTGTCACCACAGGAACGTTCTAAAAAGTTTTTTATCAAGCAGATAGTTGAATGCTGAACTATACATTGCTATTTATTTTCATTGCGAATTCAGAACCATGCTCTCATAGAAAATATATTAAAGACACGGTAGAAAGAACTCTTAGGAATCCTAGTCTTTCCTGCACACACCTCCTTCCCTTATCACTGTGGTACACAGGCATTTGATTTTTCCATTTCAGTGTTACAGGCCATTGGTCAAACAAATAGTCTAGCCATGATCTTTCACCCTCCTTTCAAAAAGCACATACATATTGCAGTCTATCACCTAGTTCTATCCCATTGAAACCTGTTATGCTTGCATTTTAGGTGTTTAGAGGAACTCTAAATAGCAGGATACTTTTAATGACAAGGTAAATAGACCCTGATTTGTCCCAAGTAGCAAAGATGTTATTTCCTCTTCAAGTATCCTTGATTGGCTACCAATTAATATTTCCGGATCCTAGTGAATAACTGATTTCCAGAAGGTTCCATCAGAGATGAAAAAAAATTAAGAGAGTCTCCTTAGTTAATAAGGGGGTCTGCAGTGCCATTGAACAAAAGGTGATGTGCCAAAGGGGTCTAGAGTATGTCACAGTGGTGTGGGGATTATTTTGAGCTGAAGACATTTAAGAAACCACAGCTGCAGGAAGAAGACTTTTTCTTAACTCCCTCTACCTTCCTAAAAGCAAAGCCTCCATATAGAATCCAATTGCCACAAATCCCCCTCCTGGGGAGTTTCACATCTACAGAAGACTGACTCTTATCACTGACCAGAAGTCATCACAAATCGGGTGTCTGGGTAGTTCAGTCCATTAAGCTCCCAACTCTTGATATCTGCTCAGGTCATGCTCTCTCGGTTTGTGGGATCGAGCCCTGCATCGGGCTCTTCACTGACAGCATGGGGTCTGATTGGGATTCTCTCTCCCTCTCTCTCTGCCCTTCCCCTGCTTGATCTCTCTCTCTCTCTCTCTCTCTCTCTCTGTCTCTCTCTCTCTCAAAATAAACAAACTTTAAAAACAAAGTATTTCATCCAAAAATTAAAAAATCACCACAAATCAATGGGATAAGAAATTGCCTAAATAGACATTGTCCTACAACTGTCCTATTTCCCATCTATTCTCCTTAAGGCCCCTTTATTTTTCCTGAAAGTCATGTGTTCTCCCACAAGACTTGAGGATACAGTTTTTTTGGAATACAACCCGAGTTCGTCGTGTCCCTAACTTCGTATTTGACAAACGTCCTACTCTAGCCCATCATCATCTCATGCGGGCAGTCTCCGTTGGGCAGAGTTTCAAACAAGCCACAGGTATTTGGCCTTCCTGTGTCCAAGCGATGTGTAGTTGCCCATGACCTTGGGACCAATCACTTAAGGACTAGGGTGACAGGGCCTCTTCCTTAAGTTAGCCTCGGCAACTTTATGTAGAAAATGCTGTCTCCATATGCTTTCTTCCACACGAGGCCACAGTCTTGGCAAGGAGTTAATGGTTCATGGACTGCTTTTCATTATACCAAGGATCCTCAAAATGAATTTGGAGTCTTTCAGTTAATATGTATTGAAAATTTACAACGGCGCTAGGCCAGGCCCGGCCCTCGGTTACAGTTCTCTCAAGGACTCCAGTCTTGTGTACTCATCTAATCTCTGTTTTCACACATTTCTAAATGCCAGGTGAACATTACATATTCTGATACTTATTAGCTTTGTAATCTCTGGCAAATCAATTTACTTCTCTGATCCTTAATCCCTCCTAGCTTCAGTGTGTGAAAAGGCTTACGAATGGTAAACTAGCATGTAAATATATGCAGTCAGTAATCTCCTGGACTCTCTTAAAGTTAACACCATGTCTAAATGATGCAAACAATTCAACCATGTTGTAGCCGGTAAGGTATATTTGGCCATTCTTATGATTAACTGTAATAAATTTCATTTTATGCTTGCCAGTATATTTTGTGTGAACGGCGTCAGCCCTGGAGGAAGTAGACACAAGCCTAGAGTCAATGTTCAGAGAGTGCCTGTACACAAAAGTAAAAGCGCAAGGTTATGTGACAGTCATGGCAATGAATAGTCTTCCCATGTTTTGAAGCACACTGTTTGTAATTCTTTATGGACAGTTCCTTTAAAAAAAAAAAAACCAGATCATGTCCAAAGGGAATAGACTTGAATGAGTGAATTAGAAACTCAATAAAATTGGGGGAGACAAAAGTGGAAGAAGGAAAGGCTTGTGTACTCTTTTTTTTTTTTAATTTTGTTAACGTTTGTTCATTTTTGAGAGAGAGAGAGCGTGAGTGGGGGAGGGGCAGAGAGAGAGAAGGGGACACAGGCTCCGAAGTGCAGGCTCCAGGCTCTGAGCTGACAGCACAGAGCCCAACACGGGGCTCGAACTCATAGACCACGAGATCATGACCTGAGCCGAAGTCAGACGCTTAACCAACTGAGCCAGTCATGTGCCCCAGGAAAGGCTTGGGTACTCTTTAAATGGTGGTTCAGAGCTGCTGGAGAAAGAGGTGACAGGCAAGTCTTAGAAGTTTGGAGTCCCAGAGAGGAGAAAAAAAAACCAAGCCTGTGTGGGTTAAGAAAATACTACTCTCTCCAGGTCTTTTATGTTCAAGGTAACGAAAAAAGACTTAAAATAGGTAATTAATACCTCTCCTGCTTTAACTCCTTTTAAGAACAATGTGGGGGTGTAAATAAATGAATGTAAAATTAATACTTGCACTCGAAATAATATCTTAGAACAAAATGGTAACTTGGAGCCTGAGACGTGTAGGTGAAAAAGAAAATGCCAACATTTGAAGAGTTGGGAATTGCATTAGGTTAGTAATGCCCAGTGGGGGGAGGGGGGGCAGGGGTATGGTGGAATTTTCCTCCAAGGTTCTTTTAGATTGACCACAAATTAAATTGACATGAGGGCCGCCTGGGTAGCTCAGTCCGTTAAGCCCTGACGCTTGATTTCGACTCAGATCATGATCTCACGGTGGGTTTGAGTCCCTTTTCAGGCTCCTTGCTGACAGTGCAGAGCCTGCTTGGGATTCTCTCCCTCCCCGTCTCTCTGCCCGTCCCCCACTCATGCTTTCTCTCAAAATAAATAAATAACCTTTAAAAAAATTTGACATGAGACGGATTACCAGTAGAAAATGAAGTTTAATTTTCTGTGTACAGGAAATCCACATACACACACACACACACACACACGGGATTCCAGAAACAGGCCAAACGAGATATATGTCACCGTGAACTAAGGTAGAGAGGGAAGGTGTCCGGGGCTTCAAAGGGATGGAACGCAACTCACAGCAAGATGAAAAAGGGAAAATGTTTGGTGGAGAAATGTTGGTTGGGCCACTCAGAAACCATGGGACCTAGGGAGGAATTTTATGGGACTGACTTTACCCAATTCCTCCCTGTCTACCACCCCAGTTCATACTATAATTGTCCATGACGATCACTCTCTTCCTAGCAGGTCCTCTAGTCTAAACGCTCTATCCTAACTGCCTAAAGTTGCCTGGTAGGGACAGTAGGGTGGTCAAAGTTTCTTCCTGAGTCTCTGAGGTCTCACTTGTTTTCCCGCTCAAAATAATCTCCACTCCATTGTGGCTTCTCTTCGGGTGATCTGCCATTGGTTCCTAAGGTACTAAGTACTGCACTGAAGTCTTCCTTTTCTTTTCAACATTTGCATTCATATATATGTATATGCTTTCCACTTTATAAGGAAAAATCAGTTAACCAGTATATAAGCCACTGTCTGTATAAACAAGACCCTGTTTTTATATAAAGGCCTGGGGAAGAGACTTTTCAGCATACGTCTGTCTCTTTGTTTATTGTTTATTTGTTTATTTTTAGAGAGAGAGGGCTTGAGGGAGCATGAGCAGGGGGAGGGGCAGAGAGCAAGGGAGAGAGAGAATCCCAAGCAGGCTCTGCTCTGTTAGTGTGGAGCCCTATACGGGGCTCCGTACCAAGAACCGTGAGACCATGACCTGAGCTGAAACCAAGAGTCAACTAACTGAGCCACTCAGGCGCCCCCCCCATTGTATCTCTTTTTGTCTCCAATCTTTATGTCCCCAGTAACGTTAACTTTCTCCATGTGTATCACCCTAAAGCAAATTTCCAAGGTTTCCAAGGTTGTGTAAGACTCAGGACCACCCTAATACTTGCCCTACAGCTCCTTATTGCTTAAATGCTTAAGCAATCCTAATTATTTCCCTAGGATATTTCATTCGGATGAAACATTAGCTGTTGAGAAGGTTTGAAATGCTCATTGTTTCACTGTGGGAGAGTTTCTTTGACAAATGGAGGGTGTGAGCCTGCGCTGGTAAGAGCCTGTGAATCTTAGCCCTAATAACCTTCATTCTGAGAATTAGAATATTTTCCGTGTAATACATAGTATGGCAGGCTTAAGATCTCTATTAAAAGGAGGGTGTGACTCTAATGACATCCATTTTTAAGGCCTTTAGGACTAGAAGACTTGAGTATTAAGTCAGCCTGTCCCTTGTTGAGTGCATTAATGCATTTAGGCCACAGGGTCGATTAGTAAATGACTACTAAGATGTACTTACTCACCAATCAGGGCCTCAAAGGGTTACTGGACCTCTCAAAGCCCCTGAGAGTCCTTTATATACCGAAAGGATTTGACTCACTAAGTACAGTCTGATGCATTTTAATGGGCTTTGATGAGTATCAGAGACCAACTTTTAGAAGAGCATTTGTACTTTGTAGAGGTGGGCTTGAGGGCTGCCCCATTTCCATCTCTTCTTTTGAAATCGAACAGAAATCGTGTTACTTTGACCTTTTCCAGAGAGTAATTTGTTTTGCAGGCTAACGCTATTTTCCTCCCCTAAATGGCTCTATAACAATTGCGGAAGAGGCAGATTGGGCAATCAGTCAAGGTGCAAAGTGTTAAAAATGGCAAATGTTCAGACCGATGAAATGAGGCGACGTCTCGCAGACTAAAATCTGCCAAGTGGAGTTTCACAAACACACTACATTGCCCTAGTCGTTCTTTAATCCTTTTACGCCACTCTTCTCCATGCATGCAACACTAATGGGAGTCGCAATGGTGGTTGGAAATACCTTTAGAAAATTCGAAAATATCTTTTAGGGGCGCCTGCATGGCTCAGTTGGTTACGTGTCCGACTCTTGATTTGAGCTCATGTCATGAGTTCGAGCCCCACGGCACCTTCTGCCCTGACGGTGCAGAACTTGCTTGGGATTCTGGGATTCTCTGTCTCTGCCCCTCCCCCATGCTCATTCGCTCTCTCTCAAAAATAAACATTAAAAATAAAACATCCTTTAGACCTATCTATATTAGAATTTCATCCTGCATTTACTCCACATAGTGGCCTCCCAAGCATCATGTATTTCTAAAGTGATATTTTACCCTTCATTAAGCCTTGTATTCCAAGCAAAAGTGTCTTTGTGACATTTACAACCATGATGTCATGATGATATTTAGAGTCTAGAGACAGGATTCACAATGAAATAATGTGGGTACCTTATGTAATGAGTACATGTGAATGCGCTCTATGGGAAAGGAAGTGTCATAAGCAGACATTTTTAGGGTCTCACAGAGGTTGCGGTATTTCCATCATCGATATGAGGGATGCAAAGTCAGTTTTCAGAAAAGCGAATGAAGTCCTCCTACGGGGTGCTTCTCAAAGTCTGTTCCATGGGCCACCTTCAGCATCGTTTGGAGTGCTTATTTGAAATGTGTATTTTTGAGAACTCCTTCCCACTTAGCATTTCGGAGCATACCGGTCAGAACCTTCATTTTTTAACTAGCTCTTTGGTGATTGTTTTGCACATGAATGTTTGAGAACCCCTGTTCTCCGGAACAGGATCGGTGGCTAGGAAATCATGTCAAAGCTTTGGGCTCAGAACAGTTATGTAAACACATTTATTCAAGGACTGTAGACCTGTCAAACCACTACTAAGGTTACCACAACCTGACACCTGATGGGTCACAATAAGGAATGCCGAGCATGTATATAGAGCAACCACATTTAGGAAATGATTTTGCAGTTATGAGATTGGGAGGAAAAGAATAAAATAGCTGGACCCTGGCCAGTTGTATGTGTGCAGTAAGAGTCAGGAGAGGGATGCTGGGAGCCATTTTCTGAACTCAGTCGAGAAAACTCCTCGTGAGGTTAAGGCGGGTTTTGCAAGGCCTCCCGCCGTCAGATGGTGACCGATATCCACCCCCCACTCAATTATTTTTCCTTGAGCACCGACCCCCAAGGCACCTTGTTGACTGGTGTCGGGAGTGACTTGCCCCCTTATCCTAAGAATATGCTGACTGCACCTTGCGAAGGAACTTATTATAGGAATTTCTTCTTTTGTGTTTATGGGAGCAAATAGTACATTTCCGGAGAAACCTGTTTTGCTTCCCCTCAGTGAAACAGACTCTTGACCCCTGCTCACAAAGAGCGAACTCTTGCCTTTGCTCTGCTAAAAACCTTGCCTTGTATTTGAATGCTGAAGATTCCTTCCTTCCCCATATGATAAGCATCTAAATCACCTACAATCAATCACTATGGATATAGATGATGCATGAGTCTTGTGCCAATCTATGTTCTGGGAAATTGTTACATACCAAAGAATTTGTCATCAGAAATCATTGTCTAAGGCAATTGCCGCTTCTGTTTTGTGCCCCATACATTTTTTAAATAAATAACGCTGACTCTCTGGTCAGAGCAGAGATGCCTGCCTGGTGATCAGAAAGAAACTCGTGGCTCTCTCATTCCCTCCCCCTTTCACCGACTTTCTCTCTCTCTCTCTCTTTCTCTCTCTCATGCCGACAGCGTCCATCCTTCAGGGAACCCTGGACCTGCTGGAGCTGGACTCCAGGAGAGGGAGAGGTGTAGGGAGTAGAAGAAAGGTAACAGGATTCACTGGGGGCAATTTTACAGTTGGGGACAGAGACCTTTCTAACCGAGCATGTAGATTTGGGACTTGGTTTAATTCATCCGAGGACGGTAGTGGGGACAATGAGCGCAATCTGAAGCAGAGAGGAAGCCATAGTGTTTGAGAGGAAGGGGTGGGGGGCGTGTATACTGCAAGTACAAAGGTTGTGCCAAGGTTTCTTGAAAGTCCAGATGCATTGACAACATCAGTCTTTCTAAAAAAAAAAAAAAAAAAAAAACAGTGTAATCCTTAGAGTCCCTTCATTTATCACCTGTAGATACTTGTCAGGATGCAGATTTCTGAGTCTCAACCCAGAAGGCCAATTCAGTCTGACCATCTGGGATTGGGAGTTGGGGAATGTACACTGTGAGCGCGTTCAGGCACTCTTGATGGAAATGAAAGCTTAGACCTGCAGGTAAAGTAACTTTCACAAGGCAAATGGTAGTACTCCTTTAGGATAGAAACACTTCATTGGGGCATTGTATGAATTTTTTCTGGCTGTTGTGGCAAATTACCACAAACGTGCAGCTTACCCCAACATAAACCTATAAATATATTTATTTTATAAATGTATTATCTCATGGGGCGCCTCCCTGACTCAGTCCGTAGAGCATGCGACTCTTGATCTTGGTGTTGTGAGTTCGAGCCCCAGGTTTGGGGTGGAGCCTACTAACAAAAAGTGTATTATAGTTCTGTAGTTGAGAATTCTGTCACAGGTGTCACTAGGCTGAAATCAAGTTATCAGTAGGGCTCCATTCATTTTGGAGGCTCTAGGTGAGAATTTGTTTTTTTTTTTGCTTTTTTCTGACTTTAGAGGCCAGCCACTTTGATTGGCCCATGTCCCCTTCAAAGCCAGCAGTGTTGGGATGCATTCTCAAGCTGTGCTCACTGAGGCTCTCTCTTCTTTAGTTACATTTCCCTCTGACTTTCAGTAAGCTTCACACCCAGCGCAGAGCCTGACGCAGGGCTTGATCCCATGAGCTGTGAGATCATGACCTGAGCTGAAACCAAGGATCGGATGCTTAGCTGAATGAGCCACCCAGACGCCCTGCACGCGCAACCTTATGCCCACCTCTACATATGATGACAAGGCTCTCCTTTCTAAATATTCATCCCGACCCTAAACAAAAGGAACGAATTCCCCCTTACTCTTCCAGTCACAGCTTTAGAAGTTATTTGCTTTGATCTCCTTATTTGCTGCAAATAAGGTTTCTTTTGTGTGAAAACTTACCTGGTGTCGTTCCTGTGACCCACTAAGGAGTGAACTCACACTAGTTTGGTTACATGGCTACCGGTGCTCATGGACAAACCATGATCATTCATAACGTCAGGACTTTGCACATGTTTTTCTCTTGGATTGTGATGCTCTCTGCCCTTCCTATTCGCTGTGAATAGGTCTCTCTCTCTCTCAAAATGAATAAACAAAATTAAAGAAGAAAGCAAGAAAAAAAAATGTTTCTTAAAGAAAAATAGACAAAGGTTGCGCTTGCGCCTTAAGGAAACATGCCTATATTTCCATTGTATGTTATTTAAATGAGGCTTGTGCCCCTCCTTAGGTGGAGTATTATGTATGTATGTATGTAAAGTAAAGTAAACTCTAGACTCTATGTGGGGCTTGAATTCAGGACCCCCAAGAACAAAAGTCACATGCTCTACTAACTGAGCCAGCCAGGTGACCCCTGGGGTGGCGACTTTACTGTTACGATGAACTAAAGGTACCTGTTGGTCACTCCATGAGCCACATCTTCACGGACATGAGTCAGAGGTTAAGCTCAAACTGATCTGGGTGGTCTGTGCCATCGGAGCCCTTAGTCTGGGCAGTTATTGCTTGAGGGGTATCTTCGGTTTCCCTTACCTGTCAGGTCTTCTGCCTGACTTAAAAGATAAGCTGGAAAGAAGTACAGGGCTGCAGAATTGCATTAGATTCACAGTGGTTGGACTTTCCCTAGAGTATTCTAAAGTAGTTTTTTTTTTAAGTTTATTTATTTTGAGAGAGAGAGAGAGAGAGAGAGAGAGAGACTGAGCATGCAGGGGAGAGGCAGAGAGGGAAAGAGAATCCCAAGCAGGCTCTGCACTATCAGCACGAAACCTGATGCAGGGCTCGAACCCATGAACCGTGAGATCATGACCTGGGCCGAAATCAAGAGTCGAACGCTTAACCCACTGAGCCACCCAGGTGTCTTCTGAGAGTATTCTATTTCTGGACTGCTTAATTCAACTGATACGTGGTAAACTTTAGTAGGAGAGTTCAGTTAAGTACCATCAAAATGAGAAAACATTGGCAGTGTAAAATGTATAGAAACATGAAAGCGTTGGGAGCGTTAAGTCTCAGAAAAAGGGATATGAAGCCTTCCATAACGATCACAGTGCCCTGCTACCCTTGGACTTATGTACGTGAGTGAGGATGCTTAGAAGTTCCCCCTTCGTGTATTTCCTCCAGCACCTGCCATGATGTCTAAGGTTTTGTCATCAATACTAAACCTTTTCATTTTTATTTTTAGACTTTTGCACATTCTCCTGTGTAATGCTGATTCTTAAGATAGTATCTCATACACTGATTATCAGGGAATGGTTTGCCAGGTTCTCTGCAATTTAGTCAGCTAAGAACGAGTCTTTTTCTTTTTTTTTTTTTTAATGTTACTTCCAGTAAACTTAATAAACAGTGTTACACTAGTTTCAGGTGTGTAATAGAGTGATGCAACAATTCTATACATTACTCAGTGTTCACCATGATAAGTGTACTCTTAATCCCGTTCACCTATTTCACTCATCCCCCACTCACTCCCCTCTGGTCTCCATCAGTTTGTTCTCTGTTGTTAAGAGTCTGTTTTCCTGGTTTGTCTCCTTTGCTCCCTTTGTTTGTTTTGTTTCTTAAATTCCCCATATGAGTGAAATCATATGGTACTTGTCTTTTTCTGACTGACTGACTTAGCATTATATAACATCTAGATCTAGCCATGTTGTTGGAAATGGCAAGATTTTTCTTTTATGGCTGAGTAATATTTCATTGCCTACGTATGCCACCAGTTCTTTATCCATTCATCTATCAGTGGATCCTTGGGCTGCTTCCTTAACTTGGCTATTATAAATAATGCTGCAATAAACATAGGGGTCTTACATATCCTTTCGAAGTAGTATTTTTGGATGCTTTGGGTAAGTATCCAGTAATGCAATTAATAGATCATATAGTAATTCTACTTCTAATTTTCTGAGGAACCTCCGTACTCTTTTCCATAGTGGCTGCACCAGTTTGCATTCCCACCAACAATCCACAAGGGTTCCTTTTTTCCCACATCCTTGCCAACATCTGCTGTTTCTTGTGTTTTGGGTTTTAGCCATTCTGACAGGTGTACGGTGATCTCTCATTGTGGTTTTGCATTGTATGTCCCTAATGATGGGTGATGTTGAGCATCTTTTCGTGTGTCTGTTGGCCAGCTGTATATCTTCTTTGGAGAACTGTTCCTGTCTTCTGCCCATGTTTTAATTGGAGTATTTGTTTTCTGGGTGTTGAGTTTTAGACGTTCTTTATATATTTTGCATACTAATCCTTTCCTGGAGATGCCATTTGCAAATATCTTCCATTCAGTAGGTTGTCTTTTAGTTTTGTTGTTTCCTTTGCTGTGCAGGATCTTTTTATTCTGATGTGTCAATAGTTTATTTTTGCTTTTATTCTCTTGACTCAGGAGATCTGTCTAGAATGATGTTGCTATAGCCAACATCGGAGAAATTACTGCCTGTGCTCTCTTCTAGGATTTTTATGTATTCAGTTTTCACATTTAGGTGTCTAATCCATTTTGAACTTGTTTTTGTGTATGGTGTCAGAACGTGGTATGGTGTCATTCTTTTGCATGTAGTCGTCCAGTTTTCCCAACACCATTTGTTGAGGAGAATGTCTTTTCTCCATTGCATGTTCTTAGCTAAGAACTAGTCTTACTAGTGAGGCAGGTTAGTACAAGCCTGCAACCTTGGACAAGCCACTTCTCTGTACCTATAAAATGGGGGGTAATAACACCAATGGTGCCTTGTGAAGATTTAATGTGTTCACATGTATAAAGCTCCTGGAATAGTGTAACAACACAGTAGGTGTTATATCATTGTTAGATGCTACTACTTAATTCTAACAACAATTAGTTTCTCAACCTTACTTATCTTCTGACGTCTTGGAGTCCCACATACTTGCCAATGTATTTCTTCTAGGGTTCCCATGTGATCTATGCTCAGGTGAACCAAACTCCCATGGTAGTTCAGGAATTCTTCTCCCAGACCTTCTATTTGTGATGGGCTTTCCACCAGTTACAAACATTTGTGTGTTCTTTGCGAGTGGTAAGAAGTGCAAGGAACATTTCCTGTATAATCACTGGTGATCCTACTGCTCTCCAACTTAAAGACCCCTAATTCTGGCTTTCCAGCTATGCCAGCCTCCTCCAGATTCGGGACAACAGGTTCTGCTTTGTTCTGCTGAAATTGAAACTTTTACTTCTTCTGAGTACAATAGCTGGTAACCACACCCTCCTTGGTAATCAAAGTCAACTCTAAATTACCTTTTTGCCTTTGATGGAAAGTTTTTATATTTCTATTCCCATTGTCTTAGGCAAGTCTCTTTGGTTTGTAAGCTGGAAAACGAATCTTAAATCCACTTCATCTCCACACTTTCCCTGTTATTAGGCCAAATTTCTGAGAGAGAAATGTCATTGGCTACTGATCATCCAGTGGGATGACTATTGTTGAGTTTGGTCTAAGTCTGTTGAGTCTAAGTCTGTAGGTAGATAGTGGTGCTGTTTATATAGACAAGGTGTTTGACCTGAAAAGACAACCCCAAAGGTGTAGATGACTAAGACTTTTGCCCATATCTAGGCTATGCACTCCTCTATAGGTTATTTTTCTCATCTCATGTGAGGCCACTGGTCTACCTCTTCAAGGACTACCTTCTTCTCTTGTGGTTTTATGATGCCCAAAGGTGTACAACCTTGTTACTCCATGTAAATGTTCCTCTTGATCCTGGCACTTCAGGTCTTTAGGTTTATTAATTATTTAAAAACTAAGTAACTTTATGAATGAATCCACAGGTCTACAACCCACAAGAAATATGATCCTCACCTAGTGCCCCCCGCTCCAGCCCACAGCCTGAGGACCTGAGGTTTTTAAGGGCATGTTTAGAAACCTGAGGAAATTTGCACCCCACCATTCTTGCTGGTTGAGAGCACCATCTTGGGCCACGAGAAATAGCAGTTGACAGACACTTCCATGCTCCTTTCCTGCTTAGAAAGAAGGCGCTAGGGAGCACCCGGCTGGCTCAGTGGGTGGAGCATGTGACTCTTGTTCTCAGGGTTGTGAGTTCAAGCCCCACGTTGGGTGTAGAGGTTACTTAAAAGAATAAACTCTTTCAAATGAAAGAACAAAAGAAAGAAGTAGCTCATGACAGCCACATTCCTTACCGTTTCAGAATACAGATCTTTGGAATAGAACAAATACTAGGTTACCAATTTATGAAACAGTGGGTGGCATACTAGAAAACTCCTTAGAACGTGTGTCAAGACACCTGGGTTATAATCCCAGATTGAACCACACCGTGCGAATGACTTTTGGCTTGGATGCTGAGAGCCTGGTGCCTTCCATAAGGCTACAGCAATATTTCGTTATTTCTCAAAACCAGCTGGGTTGCTATGGAAACTTCCGAGTCGCCTATGCAACATAAATATTTGCAAAAATTACAATTCTCAGCCATCATTTGCTAAAACACTGGAGAAACTGCTTGCAGCTGAGCAATACTAGGAATCCCAGAAACGTTGCTATAACACTGAGGTGTGTGGAGCATTGTTGGGCTAAAGGCAAGCCAGGAGCTGACTTGGGGGTTGGTTTCACCCACCCTTTGCTTGACTGTGCCTCTTGGCACTCTATCCATCTTGGAGATTGACAACTGGCAATTTGACCCCCCAACCTTTTTTTTTTTTCTGTTGATTCTGCAATTGCCAAGAGAGCTATAAGAGGAAGATAGAATTCAAAGTCTAGAGCTGTGGTTATCCATTCAGGACATTGGTTTTACTGCCTCTTTGCCCAGGTCTTTGGTGAAGGGGTTCTACATTCCAGCAGTCAAGGTGAAAGGCTTGGCTGGCCTACATCTAGGGCCCTAGGCTGAACCTTCGCTACTCTTCACAGGAAACCATAGCCCGTGAGCCTCATGGTTAACCACCAACCTATTTATTAGCAGTAGTAGAGTTAGTATTTTACTGTGAGATGTGCCACTCCCGACCTTGTTCAGCGTGTTCATTTGTTGATCTTTGTTTTGGACTTTGAATTTGGTTGAAGGCATGGTACCTTGTAGCATGGCAAAGCCATTCCACATGGGGAATAAAGAGGTAGAAGTCAGTATGACCAAATAGACTTGGTTTGTGTTTAGCTTCACTATACAGGTTTCTGATTTCAGTTGATGCTCCTATAAGATGCTGAAATTCTGGCAGATTTTTGCCCAGTCATTTTCTAATGTATATGCAAGGGAAATTTTGAACTGGAAAGAAACCAAAAGTTTGAATTCCAAAGAATCCAGTATCCCATTATTTTCTTTTGCCCTTCATCTCTATTTTAATAGTGATACTAAAAGTTCTGTGTATCAAGTATTTCTTTAAGTTCATTTATTTATTTTAAGAGGGGGGAAAGAGGGGCAGAGAGAAAATGAGAGAGAGGATCCCAAGCAGGCTCCATGCTGATAGTGTGGAGCCTAGCACAGGGCTTGAACCCACTAACTGTAAGATCATGACTTGAGCCGAAATCAAGAGTCAGGTGCTTAACCGACTAAGCCATTCAGGCACCCCTGTATCAAGTATTGTTTTTTGGCAGTCACTGCGTAATATCCCTTTAAATCCCCAAAATAACACTCTGGGGTGGGAGGGTGGTCTTGTCATTCATTCCATTTTATAAATGAATGTATGGAGACTTAGGGAAATCAAGTCAACTTTTTAGGATTAGAAAGCTAAGTTGTAGAACTATAATGTCAATCTAGATCTGTACTCTGATTATTAACGACTATATTATTTCCCATTATATTATATTGCCTGAATATTTAGAGCTTATAGTAACAAGCATGTGGAAGTACAGCAAAGAAAAACAGTACTCGCAGTATGTGGACAGTATAGGCAAGATGGTGGTCACTACTAGGGCAATTGTGGGAAATTTGGAAGCATCGTTAGAACATGTAGTCAGATTTTTTTTAACACTTTGAGGTGCCACTTTTCATATATTTTAATAATGGGTTCTCCCTGATAATCTGTACAAATTTACTAACTGGGGCCTTTCACAGTCTTTTATTCTGATAGGGCAGAATCAGAAGAAAGTCAACTTCGTGACACAGGAGGAAGGAGGATCTGGTATGTTCTGACTCTGAAGCTTGAAGCTCGGTCCTTATGTCACAGCTATTTTCTGCCTGTCAGCTACTTTAGTGAGGTATAGTTTACATACCAAAGGTTCATCCATTTTAAATTTACAATTGATTTTTTTTTTTTTTTTTTTAGTAAAGTTAGTGGGTGTACATCTATTCTTGCAATCCGATTTTAGGTTTTCATCCTCCCCCCTGCAGTAATTCCTGATTCTCCCATCTTCCACCAATAGGCGACTACTGATCTACTTTTTGTCTCTGGATTTTTCCATTCTGGACATTTCATATAAATGGAATCCTATAATAAGTGGTTTTCTATGACTGGTTTCTTTGGCTTCGCAATAAGGTTTTTGATGTTCACCCGTTGTTGTAGCCTGAATCAGTACTTCCTTGCATGGCGTATCTTCATAGCTTTGCAAGACAAAAGCATAAATGACTGATGAGATGCTTTCCCCTCGCTCAAAACGGAAAACATTTTCAAGAACTAAAAGCGATGTTGCGGAAGACGCTAAAGACAGGGTTTGGGACAAATAAGAAATGAAAGGGTTCTAGGAAAATAAATCAACCTTTCCTTGTGAAACTGGAACTGATGAACTCAATAAGAGAACAGCTGAAGTATCTTTAAGAATCTGCAGGAACTCGAAGTACCAGACAAAAGTATATGTGCATTGCAGAATATAATAAACTACTTCTCAAAAGTAATGTAGAGACACCACACATGCTCAAGGGAAGGTTACAAAGAGGAGAAAGAGACATCGTAGCTTTTCATCTCTGGAAATATCGCACTGAAAATCTTTCTGAGATTCAGGATATTAGCAAATATACCAAAAATTCCATCAGGTCCTATTCAGTAAAAAGCAGAAAAGAGGAAAGTTAGAGAATCACAGTTTGGAAGATTGAAACGCCAGGTGTGGGGGTGGTGGTGGTGGTGAAATGGGTGATGGCGATCAAAGGGTATAAAGTTCAGGTACAAAATAAAGTCCTGGGAATGGGGTGCACAGCATGGTAACTGTTAATTTCCAAGTGGCTAAGAGAGTAGATCTTAAAAGTTCTCGGTACAAGGAAAAAAATGGTAACTGTATGTAGCGTTGGATGCTAACTGGACTTGTGATCATTGTGAGATGTATAGAAATATTGAAATGGGCACCTGGGTGGCTCAGTCGAATGAGCGTTGGACTCTTGATTTCAGCTTCAGGTCATGATCCCAGGGTCGTGAGATCAAGCCCCACAATGGGCTCTGCACTGAGCAGGAAACCTGCTTCAGATTCTCTCTGTCAGTCTCTCTCTCCCTCTTCCCTCCTCCCCCTCCACCTCTCTCCCCTGCTCACAGTCTCTCTCTCAAATAAAATAAATAAAATCCTTTAGAAAAAAGAAATATTGAATCATGCTATACAACAGAAACTAGTATCGTGTTATATTTCAATTATATCCTAATAAGGGGTGCCTGGGTGGCTTAGTCGGTTAAGTGTCTGACTTCGGCTCAGGTCATGATCTCACAGTTTGTGAGTTCGAGCCCCGTGTTGGGCTCTGTGCTGACAGCTCAGATCCTGGAGCCTGCTTGGGATTCTGTGGCTCCTTCTCTCTCTGCCCCTCCCCCACTTGTGCTCTGTCTTTCTCTGTCTCTCAAAAATAAATAAATATTTAAAAAATTTAAATTATAGCCTAATAAAAATATGTACATAAGGAAATCAGTGTACTGCAATAGCAGACATAGTGTAGGTAAACAGGAGATGCAGGAGGAATATTGGCTTCTAGAACAAAGTAGGTTAGATCAAAGAGAACACTGAACTATGTATATGAAGGGAAAATATGGAATATTTGAGAGTGTTGGGCTACTAAGAAATGAATCATAAACGTCTATGGAAATGTTATTGCTTTATTTGGTGGTGGGAAAAGATGATAAATATGTATAACATGTAAATAACTTTGTTAATTAAAAACCTACAGGGACCAAACAAGATAATGACTGGGAAAGGAGTTTGTAAAGTAGAAAACGCATGCAAATGTAGTTGCTGTTGCCATTAAGTGTTGTGCTTTGCACTTCACATTATTCTCTCTGCAGCAACATCTATTCAAGGACGCTGCTTCTTGTTTGGTCTTCCTTCCTTGGCAAAAATGCATGGTATTTTGTGGCCTTTGGAATTTCGATGTTTCCTCCAGTCATGGGCTTCCCTGTTGTGATTTCAGTTGCTTGTTCTCTTTGTCTCAGCCTTCCGGGTTATCTCGATTCCTGCATCTGGATTTAGTAATATGTGGCTCAATCTGGGCTCTGATTTGTCCTCCATATAATGTTTATTTATTTTTGAGAGAGAGAGAGAGACAGAGCACGAGTGGGGTAGGGGCAGAGAGAGAGACACACAGAATCCCAAGCAGGCTCCAGGCTCTGAGGTGTCAGCACAGAGCCCGATGCGGGGTTCAACCTCGCAAACCATGAGATCATGACCTGAGCTGAAGTCAGATGCTTAACTGACTGAGCCACCCAGGCGCCCCTGATTTGTCCTCCATATGAAGCTTGGTGACATGTAGTGTGGAAAGGAACGTGGAATGGATCACGCCCATCATGGCATTTCACGCCCTGTCTGCCTAACTCTCTGCCTTCCATTTCTATGGAAGTGGCGCCATTATTACCTCACTCATCCAGGCTTACAGATATTGGATGTTCTTGCCACCATGGCAGTCACAGTCACATGTGAGATAAGGATGCCTATATAAGTAATGATGATAGAAAGGTTGCTACCTGTTATAATGAAGTTGTAAGAAAACATCAAACAGAATTTTGGCACTGAAAATAAGAAAGTAATTTCCCCCCCCTTTTTTAAGGTGCAAATTTCATAGAGGAAGAGTCAGTCTCTTTAGGGTACAATTCGCTTACTGCATAAATCTCCCTTGATCCTTCATAACCAACCTTCCCCCAGACCACTAGCCTGACACCCACTCATCTATTAGCTCTCTATGGTTGTGCCTTTTCCAGAACGTCATACGAAAGGAACCATGCATTATAAAGCATTTGTATATCGGCTTCTTTTATATACGATAATGCATTTGAGAGTCGTCTATGTTATTGACTATATCAGTAGTTCACTCCTTTTTATTGCCGTGTAATATTCCATTTTATGGATGTATCACAGTTCATGTATCTGTCCACTAGTTGAAGACATTTGGGTTGTTTCCACTTCAGGGTATAGAGGTTTTTGCGAGAACACAATTTTTTAAAAAATGTTTACTTATTTATTTTGAGAGACAGAGACAGGGAGAGAGAGAATAATCCCAAGCAGGCTCTGCACCGTCAGTGCAGAGCCCGACGCAGGGCTCTATCCCGTGAACTGTGAGATCATGACCTGAGCCGACATCAAGAGTCGGACGCTCACCTGACTGAGCCACCCAGGTGCCCCAAGAACAGAATTTTTAATTTCACTTTGGTAAATATCTAGGTATGGGATCGCTGGGGTGCATGGTAAGCTTTATGTGTAAGTTTATAAGAAACGACCAAAGTGTTTTCCAAAGTGGCTGTACCTGACATTAATGTATGAATGTTCTGATTGTTTTGCATCCCTGCTGGTACTTGGTAATATCAGCTCTTGTTTTTTTCTTTATAGTATTCTCAATAGTGTATAGTGGTATGTAAATGTGGATTTCGTTCGAATTTCCCTGTGGTTAAATATGAAGATCTTTTCATATCTTTATTTGCCTTTTGTATATCTTGCATGACATTTCTATGAAAATATTCTGCCCATTTTCTTTGAGGGGGGGGCACAAGTGAGCGAGATGCGAGGTGCAGAGAGAGAGAATCCCATGAGGGAGAGCGAGAGCGAGAGAGAGAAGCCGAGCTCACCTGAAGTGGGGCTTGTGTTTTTACCTGAAGATGGGGCTCCTGCTCACCTGATGTGGGGCTGGAGCTGACAAACGGTGAGATCATGACCTGAGCCGAAGTCAGATGCTTCAGGACCGAGCCATTCAGGCGCTGTTGCCCATTTTTTTTTAAAGTTTATTTTTATTTATTTTGAGAGCAAGATAGAGAGCATGCAGGGGAGGGGCACAGAGAGAGGGAGACAGAATCCCAAGGAGGCTCCATGATGTCAGCACAGAGCCTGATGCAGGGCTTGAACTCACGAACTGTGAGATCATGACCTGAGCTGAAATCAAGAGTCATTTACTCAAGTGACTGAGCCACCCAGGCCCCTCTATTTTGCCTGTTTTTAACTGATTTGTTTGTTGTTATCGAGTTTTTCTACTTCTATATTTTTAATTGAGATATAGTTTGTATCCCATGAAAGTCACTCTTTCGAAGTAAACAAATTGCTGGGTTTTAGTATATTTATAAAATTAGACAACCATCACCACTATCTAATTTTGTTACCCCAAAAGGAAACCCCATAGTCAATAAGAGTCAGTCTCCATTTCCCCTTCTCCCAGCCCGTGGCAACTACTAGTCAACTTTCTATCTATATGGATTTGCATTCTCTGGATATTTTATATTAATTGAATTCTATAATACATTGCCTTTTGTGTCTAGCTTTTTTCACTCAGCATATATTTATTGAAGGATTATCCATTTTGTAGCATGTACCTCATTTCTTTTATTGCTGAATAATATTCCACTGCATGGATGTACCACATTAATTGATCCTTTCATCAGTTGATGGACATTTGTGTTGTTTCCATCTCTTGGTTTTTATGAATAATGCTGCTATCAAATTTTATGCACAGTTTATTGAGTACATAGGTTTTCAATTATTTTGGATACATATATGCTGTATACAACTTATTTATGAGATAGGTGGTTCTCATGTTTATTCCAAGTCTTAGGGCTTCTCTTTTTTGTTATCTTAATAGTGGTTTTCAGAGTTCTTAATTTGACATAAAAAAAGATTTTAATGTTTATTTTTGTGAGAGAGAGAGAGAGAGAGAGAGAGAGATGGAATGTGAGTGGGGGAGGGACAGAGAGAGTGGGAAACACAGAATCCGAAGCAGGCTCCGGGCTCTGAGCCGTCAGCACAGAGCCTGATGCGGGGCTCGAACCCACGAGCGGTGGGATCATGACCTGAGTCGAAGTCGGATGCTTAACCGACTGAGCCACCCAGGCGCCCCAACATTTTTTTTCATGGATCACATTTTGTCATGTTATGTAAGAAATCTATGCCTAATCCAAGGTTACAAAGATTTTTTTCTGTTTCCATCGAGATTTTTTATAGCTTTAGGTTTTACTTTTAGGTCTGTGATCCACTTTTTGTTAATTTTTGTGTACAATGGATGAATCAAGTTCATTTTTTTTTTTTTTTTGCCTATGGATATCCAATTATACATGCTACCACTGCCTTTATTCTTTGTCACAATCAGACGGCCATATTTGTGTGGGTCTATTTCTGGACTCTGTTCTGTTCCATCAATCTGTATGGCTATCCTTTTGCTAATATCATACATAGTGATTGGTGCAGCTATATAGTAAGCCTTAAAATCAAGTAGGCTCATTCCATATTTATTCTTTTTCAAAATTGTTTTGACTATACTAGTTCCTTTCCCTTCCCATATGAATGTTTTTATAGCAACTTGTCTACTTGCACCAATAAAATTCCTGCTAGGATTTTGAGTGTAATTGCATTGAACTTGTAGATCGGTTTGGAGAGATTTGACCTTCAAACAGTATTGAGTTTTCCAATCTGTCAGTGTTCTGTGTCTCTCCACTTATTTAGGTCATCTTTGACATTTTCCAACAGTGTTTTACAGGTTTCTTTCCCCCCCATACATATCTTACACCTATTTTCCTAGATTAATTTAGACCAGTATTTTATGTTTTTTTTGATGCTACTGTAAATGGCACATTTCATTTCAATTTCCAATCGTTCCCTGCTAGTATAGAGAAATACAGTTTATTTTTACATGTGAACCTTGGATCCTGAGACCCTGCTAAATTCACTTATTTGTTTTATTAGCTGTTTTGTATTTTCCTTGAGGCTTTCCACATAGATCATCATGCCATCTGCAAATACAGTTTTCTTTCTTATTTTTGATCGTGTGCTTTTTAGTTCTTGGTGGGTTTTTTTTTGTTTTTTGTTTTTTTGTTTTTTTTTTCTGTTTTTGTTTGTTTGTTTGGTCTTTTGCAGTAGCTAAGTGCCTCCAGAATGAAAATGTTGAATAGGAGTGGTAAGAGTAAACCTCCTTGCTGGTTTCCTGCTCATTGCAGGAAGGCATGTAATCTGTTAGCATTAAATGTGAAAGCATCAGTTTTGTAGTTTACTCAGGTTGAGGAAGTTCCCTGATAATTCAGCAATGGATGCTCGACTTTGCCACGTGCTTTTTCTGCATTTATTGAGGTCTACAGAGTATATATGAGACACCTAGTCATCTTTCTTTCTTTCCTTCCTTCCTTCCTTCCTTCCTTCCTTCCTTCTTTCCTTCCTTCCATCCAACCATCCATCCATCTATCCATCCATCCATGTATCTCTCTATCTATCTATCTAGAGAGCAGGGGAGGGGCGGAGAGTGGGAGAGAGAAAATCCCAAGCAGGCTCCACACTGTCAACACAGTGCCCCACACGGGGCTCAATCTCACAAATCTTGAGATCATTACCTGAGCTGAATCCAAGAGTTGGATGCCTAACTTACTGAGCCACCCTGACGCCCCACCTAGTCATCTTCTTAAGTTGCAGATTTTGATTGGTGGTTTGGGATAGGGCTTGACATGACACATTTCTAATAAGCTCTGAGATGATGTTGATGTTGTTGGTCATGGACCACACTTTGTTTAACATGGGCCTGGGGCACACCTCCATGGCTTGAAGGGGAGACACTACTGAAGGGTGCTAAGAAAGTAAGATGTGCATGGGGAAATGTAGAGAATAATTCTTTTTCATGGAGGGCAGCAAAGGAGAGAATCGAGAATGATAGAGTGACCAAGAGTTTTCACATCTTCAGGAGTAGGCTCATCAAACATGAAATTAGTCTCGGTTGTATAGCAGAAGTTAGGCTTATTTTCTTGTGCCAATTTGTGGTATTTGAAATATCACATCTTATTATAAAACCACACCTCCCTCACTGTCCAAGTCTGTTTGGGATCCAAGTTTGGATTGTGATGGTTCAGATAAGGGAAAGAACATCACGTGATCTGAATCTATTCAGTTTTGGGGTTTTGAGTAGTGAGTGCTAGTAAGAGTCAAATAATGACGGATATCTGCCCTAACTCAAAAAATGTATCCTAACATGTTTGGTTCATGAGTTTGTACCACTAGAGTTCCAATAGTGGGACAGTTGTACTTTTTTTTATATGTATTTTCTGCTACTAGCTGCATAGTCCTTGAGAGTTAGGATCATGTATTTATTCGTCTCTGTGTTCTAAGACCCTTGTGTACCACTTGGTACGTCATAGGTGTTCATTAAATATTCATTAAATTGTTGAAAGGAGCTGAGGGGTGCCTGGGCTCGACTGGTTGAGCATCTGACTCTTGATTTTGGCTCAGGTCATGATCTCCCAGTTTGTCAGATCAAGCCCAGTGACTGGCTCTGTGATGATACCATGGAGCCTGCTGGGGATTCAATCTTCCTCTCTCTCTCTCTGCCCCTCCCCTACTCTTGCACATGCATACACTCTCTCTCTCACTCTCTCTCTCTCTCTCTCTCAAAATAAATATAATAAATTATAAAAAATTTGGAAAGAAGCAAAAGGGAGGAAAACAAATGTAGACTACTTTATCAAGGGGTTTACTTGCAGACAGAAGGGGAGTGATGATAGTTTGACAGGTGAGGAGGATTCTGGGCTGTAGGAAGCTTTTGTTTTGTTTTCTTCTTCGTCATTATTTTCAAGCCATGCAGATTAGTGGTTAATTTTAGGCAGAGAAGAAAGACTCAATAATGAAGAAGTGATTGAAGATATAAGAGAAAACGCATAATTACTAGAGCGGGTTTCTATAGTAAAGAGCACAAGGAGCTGGCTTAATCATGAGGTGGGGAAGCCCATTCCATTAACCCCTTTTTCATTCAGTCGTGTAGACTCTTCATCACAAAACCATTCAGCTATAGCCATCACTATATTCCACGCTCCTCTAGGACCTCATTGCTTTTTATCCGAGTAACTGTTTATTCGTCTCCTTCTCTATAATCCTCTTTATTCGGAATCTTTTTGGCACATGGCTGGTGGACCTCTCTCCCAGAATCTTTTCCAGAAAGAATTCTCCTACTGGAGAACCCATTACGAGGCTCCTCCTTTCCAGTCTCTGATTTCAGCCTGGCATCTCAAACCCTTGAGATGCATGAGGATGTTGAGTTCTTACTGTTTTCTTCAGCCTTAGGTTTCTTTATGGTTCCATTATCGAAGGTTAACCTGTGCCTCTTGATTCTCTTGTTATGTTGGCATTTGACACACTGAAATTTGTTCCTATAACTCAAATGATAATAATACCATCTCTTTTCTAATCAGGGGATGAGGATTTCTGCCAAGGAGACTTAGTTCTAAAAAACGATTTCAAAGGAATGCCATCAAGTGTGTAGCTGCATACACATACATGTGCACAATCGCATGGGTGTGTTTTTATGTCACAGACATAATTTCTATGTGGTAGGAGTTTATTCTCATGTGTGGGCTAATTGATAGCTTACAGGGTATTTGTGTTTTCCAGTCTGCTGTTTTTGCTCTGAGCAAAAATTTACTCAGCTGATGAGAATATTTTGACAACTGTGCCTGTGTGTCCAAGAACTGCAATTTGGTGTGAATTTTCTGGCTGCAATGACCCAATTTTAAGATGTAAAATAGAATGCTGGAAATTGATAGGGAAATCATGTAGCAAACCTAATTCCCCCACGAGGAGTAACAAACATTAAGATCTTATACAGCAACTAACATATACAATCATAGGATGGAGACATCATGATTATAGTCTCCTTAACTCATTTGCAAATATTACAAATGTTGTTTACTGAAACTGAGTTCTAGCAAAAGTTATGAAGAATTATGGTCTCTAGCTTGAAAAAACAGTTAAATTTAATTCTTTGGAGTGCTTCTGTCAATATTTTGTGATTTATATGTACCTTTAACAATACCCATACTTTTTCAAAATTTCGTTCCCAATGCCCTGAGATATGAATATGCCCAAACAATTATTTTTCAACCAAGTGTTTTGTTTTCCTTTGGGGTTCGGTAGTTTAATAACTGCCTGTATGTAATTCAGTGTGATTCCTATCTCCTCATTTATTTCCTTGCTGAATTTTATGGATGACCAAAGAAAACCAATCACTATATATATATATATATATATATATATATATATACACTGACTTAATATTTGCATAGGTGTTTTGTGAACTTTATTATTTAAACTCCCGAAACTCAACCAACATAAGTACTGAGATGTCATTATTTATTAAAGATGCCTTTACCATAGAAGCCCTAGAATATCATTCTGCACTGGCTGTGACAGAGAAAGCCAATTCGTCTGGATTCCCCAGAAGTGTGGGGTTTTAGCAGCTTTCCTCTGCAGATTAAGGCTAGCTTGACAAAATTGATTATATTGATGATTTTATGGGTCGATTGCCAAGAGATTGAATGGTTAGTTTGATTTGGTCGTCTTAATGGCCAAAAGGACCAGATGGCTTAATTGGAATGGTGACTGAACCAACAAACTCAACTGTGAAAACATTTGAATCAATGGTGATATGTTAACACCGCCTAACATCTCAGAGAGATAGCTAATGGAGAAACGTTAAAGCCTGAATTTCAGATTCAACCGAAGCGCTCAGCCTTGATGGCTAGCTCAGATTTAGTATTGCAGTATACAACTTTAAAAAAAAAAATAGGGGGTGCCTGGGTGGCTCAGTCAGTTAAGCATCTGACTTTGGCTCAGCTCATGATCTTGCAGTTCATGAGTTCGAGCCCCGCGTTGGGCTCTGTGTTGACAGCTCCGAGCCTGGAGCCTGCTTTGGATTCTGTCTCCCTTGCTCTCTGCCCCTCCCCTGCTCTCTCTCTCTCTCTCTCTCTCTCCCCCTCTCTCTCAAAAATAAATAAAATAAATAAATAAAAATAAATAAATAAAATTAAAAAAAATTTTTAAAGGCTCTTTACCCAATGTGGGGCTCAAACTCACGACCCCGAGATCGAGAGTTGCATGCTCTACTGACGGAGTCAGCCCAGTCACCCCTCTGTAGACCACTTGAATTGGGGTAGTTTCAAATTTTCCATAATGCACATCACTGTCTAAAGAATAGGATATTACAGCAGGCTGAAAGACAGACAAACAATTGCTAGTGCTGTTGAGAAGTCTTGAAAATATGCCTGGCTAAAAATGATGATGGACCATGATATGAGAATACATAATGAATTTACAGCACAAACATTGTGACTCATAAGCTTGTCACACAAGAGCAATTTAAAAAGGAGTCTTGGCAAATTGATACCTGTGTTCCTTGCTCCCTGTATTATCAAGGGAGTTTTTGGTGTGTGTGTGTGTGTGTGTGTGTGTTTTACCAAGTATTTGAAAACTATGAAAATGATGAACATTAGCAGCTAAGAAAAGAAATGGCAATATTATGAAGGAAAGATTTGTATACATCAAGGCTGAAATATCCACTTAGTTCTAAGCCTTTGGGCTCCATTTCAGACTAGAATGGCAATGTCTACATGTACCAAGTGGAACGGAGGTTTGAAGCAATGACCACGATCACTGTTATAGTTTCTCATAACAGGGAAAATGTTGGACAGATGAAATCCTCGAACTTCAGGAGCATAAAATTTTCTTACTTGCTCTCCTTTTAAACTTCCTTTGTTGTTGGTTTTTGTAATGGTGAATATTTGATTGTTTCATTTCTTTTACGATTTTTCCTTGCTTGTACATAGCAGAAATGTTACCCTCCCAGGGAGCCCGGCTGGCTCAGTCAGAAGAGTGTGCAACTCTTGATCTCAAGGTCACGAGTTTGAGCCCCACGTTGGGTATAGATATTACTTTAAAAAAAAAAAAAATATATATATATATAATTCAATTTAAAAAGAGAAATGTTACCATCCCGAGGACACAGGACAGAAGTAGTTTACCTGTGGTTGAAACATGGCTTTTTTTTTTTTTTAAAAGTATACTCTTCAACCAATGTGGAGCTCCAGCTCACGACCCTGAGATTAAGAGTCGGGTGCTCTACTGACTGAGCCAGCCAGCCACCCCTAAGCCTGGCTTTTTCTGATCAGCTGTCTGTAGTACTATCCTTTTATCTGGGTGTCTGGGTCCTCAATATAAAAAGCAAAGGTACAGACAAGGGTAACCCTGGTTCTCGAATCTTTTACCAAGACTCTAAGGGATGGGTCTGAGATTTCTTTTCTTTAAATGTGAGGCCTAGATGAGAGTATGTGCATTTGAAGCAGGTTTTATCAGAGATCCTATGTCTCCAAACATGAATTTATCCATTCAACAAATATTTATTCAGTACCTATAACCTGCTAGACAATGTGTAGACAGTGCCCTGTATACAGTAGGCAACAATTCAGGCATTGTCACTGACAGACATTAAGGTGATAGGAAAAGACAGGATTCAGTAGGCAGAGAGGGAAAGATTAGGACCTGAGGTCCCTGGGGAAAAACATCTATTTTGGAACAAAGCTGGAAGCATTTGACTACAACAAACCCCGCTTAAGTTTCCTCTTAAGAATGTAACAGACACCACCTAGTCCTCCTCAGGATTCCCTCGGGAATTTGACAAAAAGACCTAACTAAAAATAAGTAGTAGACCATAAAACATATGACCCACAAGGAATGATATGGCCATAGACCACCCCTCATACAATGGAATCGAGCCGATCAGGAATGGACAACCCAGCACCTAGAGCTATCAAGCCAATAAGGTCGGACCTGAGAAGCCACAAGGCTGACCAGAACTTACTAAAGCAAGGGCCCTTGCCTATAGTTGCGGGCATTCACTTTCGAATGCCCCCTCTCTGTAAATAGAGCTTTCTTCCTGTTCTTCCTTTCTAATCTTATATTCTAATAACCTTTTGTCTGCTGTTCATTTTGTGTCCACCTCTTCATTCTTTGAAGCCACGAGGCAACGAATTGTGGGTTTTGAGGTAAAAAATCCTGCAACATGAACAGATTCCTCTCCGAACTATACTTGTAATTAAAACATTTCATATGTGCTGTTACAGAAAAGCTCAGTGTGATATGAAGGATGCAGGCTGGTGGCACCTTTAGATTGTCGATCAGGGAAAGTCTCTGATATTTAAGCTGACGCCTGAAGGGTGAGTAGGTGTGGACCAGATGAAAAGTAGGAGGAGGGATGTACCGCAGTGCAGGCAAAGGCTTGGAAGATGTAGGCTATGTGGCTGGAGGGCAGAGAGAAAAGGAGACAGTAGTTCCAGATAAACCCAGAAAGGTAGGCAGAGGCCAGGTCCTGTAGGGTGTATTCCTTTGCCAGGGCTGCGGTAGCAAAGTACCAGAAACTAGAATGGCTTACACAACAGAAAGTTACCGTCTCAAAGTTCTAGAGGCTAAAAGTCCAAAATGAAGTTTTGGTGGAGTTGGCCCCTTCCAAAATTTTTTTTAATGTTTATTTAATTTTGAGACAGAGAGAGACAGAGCGCCAGCAGGGGAGGGGCAGAGAGAGGGAGACACAGAATCTGAAGCAGGCTCCAGGCTCTGAGCTGTCAGCACAGAACCCTACGCCGGGCTCGAACCCATGAACCGCGAGACCATGACCTGAGCTGAAGTCAGATGCTTAACTGACTAAGCCACCCAGGCACCCCTGAGTTGGCTCCTTTGGAGGGCAGTGAGGGAAGGAAGTTTTCCAGGGCCCTCTCCTTGGCTTCTAGCTCACCATCTTCTCTGTCTCTTCACATTGTGTTTTCTTTGTTGTCTGTTTGTGTAAATTTGCCCTTTTTATGAGCACAGCTGTCATATTACATTGGTGCTCACCCTAATGACCTCACTTAAACGTTATTACTCAGTAAAGACCCTACATCCGGATAAGGTCACATTCTGAGGTACTGGGGGGTTAGGACTTCAACATATGGATTTTGGAGGGACACAACTCAACCCCTAAAACAGCCTTGGAGGCATGTTACTATTTTAGACTCTAAATGCTTAGAGCTGTCATTGGAGGATTTTCATTTTTAAGAAGATTCTTCTGCTCTGTGAGGTAGGGGGCCAAATTAGTTTCCTCTTACTGCTGTAACAAGTTAACACAATCTTAGTGCTTTAAAAAAACACACAGATTTACTATTGTACAGTCCAGGGATTCAGAAGTCCAAAATCCATTTACTGGGCTAAAATCAAGGCAGAAGGCTTTCTTGTGGAAGCCTTAGGAGAGAATCCATTTCCTTGACTTTTCCAGCTTCTAGAAGCTGTCTGCATCCCTCACCTTGTGGCTCCTTCCTCCATTTTTTAAACGTTTATTTATTTATGTTTGAGAGAGAAAGAGAGGGAGAGAGGGAAAGAGAGGGAGACAGAATCCCAAGCAGGCTCTGCACTCTCAGCGAGGAGCCCGATGCGGTGCTCGAACCCACAAACCATGAGATCATGACCTGAGCCGAAAACCAGCTGACTGACTGAGTCACCCAGGCGCCCTCCTTCCTCCATTTTCAAAATGAGCAACTTAGCATCCTCTCTTCTCTTCGACATCACGCCTTCATTCATTACCTTTCCTGTCTCTCACTCTACCTCCCTCTTTCTTCAAAGGGTCCCTAAGATTACATTGGACCAAAGTGGGTAGCCCAGGATAATCTCATGTCAAGATACTTAGTCACATCTGTAAAATCCTTGTTACCATGTTAGGTAACATGTGCATAGGTTCCATGGATTAGGATGTGGGCTCCTTCGTACGTGTGTTGTGTTTGGAGAAAGGGGCATTACTCAACCTACCACAGGATGAAAGCAAAACGCCAGTTAGAAAGCGTTAGTAGGAATCTAGACAGGAGATAATGAATGGTAACTCGGACTAGGTAGCCCTAGAGATGGAGAAGTATTCAAATTGGAGAATTACTTAGGACACAAAATCAGGACATGGTCATGAATTGGAGGGGACAGGAAAGTGAGAAAGATGGGATCGGTTGTTCAGTGTATATCTAATGTGCCTTGTAGTTATTCTGAATGTCTTCTTTCTATCATGGACTAGAAAATTAAGTCTTGTATTTTGAAATGGCCCCTGTAGATTTCTAAAAGTAGTCCTTTCTGCATTCAAAAAGAAGCTTTGTTTCTATGTTTATTTTGGCATAGGTAGACGTTTTATTTTTAACTTTTTGGAAGAGTTGTGTAAAGCAGTTTGCTCAGATTTTTGAAACCCTATGAATAAATCATTTCAAATGGCCTACTAAATTTGCTATTTATCCCATTAAGTTTGAAAATGAAAGAGAAAAAGGAGCTGAAGAATTGGAAAATAAAGTCAATTAGCAAATGAAAATCGGCTGAATGTTCAAACTGCATCAAGAGTGGGTGGCAGTTGAAATTCTGAAGACACAGAGAATTTTCTTGAGCAGATGACTGAAGCTTGCATGTGTCTTGAATATTACAAGAAAGGAGGATGGATTCTAGTTGGAGGTCTCCAGAAAGTTCTAAAGGAGAAGCCTGACCAAGATGGATCTGTTGAGAATTTTCCTTGACTAATTCCTATAGCCAGGAGCTCTGAGGAATATTTAGAGATGAGAAAAGGGAAATCTTAAAACTATGTGGGCAGTCTTTGGCAAAACAAATAGCACATTACAGGTACACTTGGAGGCAAATTTAACATAATGATGATTTTATGATGTTGGACATAGCTTTAGAACACATACCAGAATCCCATTCATTTAAAAATTCCTTTCGAGAACAGTAAGATCACTCTCTGAAGAAAAGCTGTGTCAGAAGTTGATGAATTGTTGATTTCTTTCTTTCTCACAAGTTACCAGCTGAATGTGGAATTAAACACATTTAATTTTTTCAACTGTTTCTAGAGCATTCTATAGTTTGATGTCTTCTCTTATTAACTTTAGTTTATCCCAGATGTGCTCTGTTTGTTTTGTTTAAGAACTAGAGTATCCTATGAGTCTATAGATATGTTTCCTTGTGCTAATCAATCTATCTAGGTCATTCTATAACTCTGGGCCACAGTATCACTGGAATGGACTGAGACTTATCGCAGCAATACAGTGGACTCAACACTTTATCCTATGTGTTCTGGCCTTCCTTTTTAGCTCCAGCTCACCCCAGAGGGGGACCCTGCTCCATGCACCATTTGAAATCTCAGTCCGAGCCTCCTTTCTAATTGATAAACACTTCTTATAGTATTTAGTCTTTTATTTCCTGACTTTGCTCTGTAATGGCAGCCGTACTAATGTACTAGCCCAAACTAGTACAAAGCTTTATAGCTTTGTCAGATGCACGCTTTGGTAGAAGCCACCTGATACAGAAGCCTACTACTTAGTCACCTGACTTCTAAGCCTTCTACTGAGAAGGCTCTCTGAGACTAGGCCACCTAAGAGAGGCAGTTCATCGATAGATAGCATTTGTGGTTTTCCTAGAAGGGAAGTAGGAAGAATAAATAAATGAATGAGACATGATCTGTAATTAGTATGAGAAGGTTTCCCCCTATAAAAATGGGAGGCTCTATTGGATTTCTAAGGTCCCCTTCTAGCTCCTGTGTAAGATGTTTGGAGAAAAATATCTCACTCTCTCATTCACAGAACCCCACACTGCAGTAGTGTTCCCTCGCCCTTTCGACAAAAGGTTGGAAACATCTTATAGCTGACCATAAAAACCACACCAGCCGTGGGTAAGTGAAGGTCACATTTCTGAACAGCCTGTCAACTTGCTGGTTATTCATCATCTCATTGGCTTATGAGTGAGTGTGCCCTGTTGATTCTCCTTCACAAGGGGGAGAAAGGGTAGCGAGGGCATGCCCACTGGGCACCAAAATGGCTGACTCACTTTGAGGCATCGTAGATGACACACTGAAGTCTATGGAAAGGCCACGTGATCTGGTGGAAAGCACACGGGTTGTAGAGGCCTATATATTTATATGGGTTTATTATCTCTACCTATTTCTCTCAGTGCGATCTTAGATAAGTTACTGTGATTTCTAGTAGCCCCAGTTTCCTCGTCTGTTAAATAGATATTCAGCAACTATCTGTCACTGTAGGAGAAACAAAGGTTGGGTCCCACAGAGAGAGAAAGGCCCCCTAAACAATATTCAGTAGTTCTGTCTGTCGTGGTCCCTAGAATCGTCTTGCTGCCACCAATCTCTTGACTAATTCTTGACCTTAGCCTAGAGCTGTCAGTGTTAGGAACATAAGGTGCTTGCATCTCCTTAACCTTCTGATATATGCCCTTCTGTGGTTTTTTTCCAGACAAGCAACATAATACATCACCCTCTCCCCCCATCTGACTGTGGCCTGCCTCCACGGTAAAATGGAAAGTACAGTTAAGCGTGTAAACATTAGATTCTTAGATGGATAATTTCTGTGATGGTTAATTTTATGTGACAACTCGAATGAGCTAAGGGATGCCCAGATAGCTGTTAAAACATTATTTGAGAATGTCTGTGAGGGTGCTTCTGAAAGAGATTAGCATTTAAATCAGTAGGCTGAGTAGAGAGATCCACCCTCACCAATGTGGGTGGGCCTATCATTCAAGCTGTTGATGGCTGAAATAGAACAAAAAGGCAAAAGAAGGGTGAATTCCCACACTCTTTTCTTGAGCTGAGACTTCCATTCTTCCCGCTCTTAACCATCAGAGCTTCTGGTTCTTAGGGCCTTGGACTAGGACTGATTATATCACCAGCGTCCTCCTTCTCCAGCTTGCAGATTGTTGGACTTCTTGGCTTCCATAACCACGTGAGCCAATTCCTATGACAAATTCCCTTTTATGGCTGTTTCTCTACATATCATATCAGGTCTGTTTCTCTGGAGGACCCTAACACAATGTCAAAATGAATATTAGTAACAATAATTATCATAACGACAGCGAATAATTAAGGAGCTTTTGGAATTTTCCAGGCTTTGGGCACAATACTTGACAGTTACTGTTATTATTCTCACGTTAAGTCATGTTATTCTCAAGTTAAGCCAAACACATTAAGGCTCAGGGAGGTGAAGAAGCTTGCCAAAAGTCAGGCAACGAGTAAAGGTATGAACGGGGACTTCAGCCCAAATGTGTTTGACTCTAGCCCGAGACTCACCCACTAAGCTACTTTAAATGATCCCCAACTGCTGCGTGACCCAAATGAGCTTGTAATTGTGGTGGTGTTTTTAAAACTTAGAAGTGCTTTCAAAATGGAAGGACTTAGTATGACACAAATGATTAACGGAGGCTATCATTGTTTATCCAGATGCTTGGCAACCTGTAGACAAACCCGAAGGCTCTGCTGGGCCTTTTCCAAGTGGCAAAAGCCTAAATGTAATAGAAGCTAATTGATGATGTGTCTTGACTCTCAAAGCAATAGGCAAGGCTCCTAAGCACAGCTTCAGAACATTTCCATCTCATTTAAGTGACTGCACCTGTTTTACAATTCAAAGAGATTTCATAAGTTTAGAACGTTGGTGATTGTTCTCCAGCATCCCTTTCTTTTAACAAGCATTTATTGAGCACCTCTACTCTGTGTTCTACATGTTTATAGAGCATCTCCAGCTTTCGGAGTCTTCTTTCTCTCGGGAGAGCTTTGTGACTTATATTTGGAAACACTAGCCGAAACACTGAGCTAGACGTTGTTTTATCAAATGACGGTAGTTACCTCGAGTTCAGAGGTTTAGAGATGGGGTTTTCGTTATCACACATATCAAAATCACCCATGAACCTTGCCTGGATTTTATCACTAAGCCTCTGATTTCCTTGATTGGGCCTGGTAGTTTTGATTCTCATTGTCCATCCAGGCTCATATAGCCTCTGGTCTATAGTATCTTATTCCATCCAAACTCCCAGCTAATGAAGGAATGCAATAAAAAAGGAAGGCCATGAGAGACCAGCTGGCTCAGTCTGTAGAGCATGCAACTCTTGATCTCCGGGTTGTGAGTTCCAGCCCCATGTTGGATGTGAAGATTACTTAGAAGTAAAATCTTAAAAAAGAAAAAAAGAAAAAGAAGAAAACGACGACTATGAGAAATTTGGCTTTAGGTCCAAACTACTTACTCCCTTTTCTCATTCCCTGTATACTTACAGTCACCCTCATCCATTTTAAAGTATGGAGTGTGGGCTTATAAGATAAATGTCCATACTCGAGGGAGTGAAGATTTGAGAAATCAAGTAGTCAAAATCTCAAATGGTGATACGGGTCTAGCTGATAATTCAAATGAGTGGAACCTGCCAGAAGGAGACTATAGTGAGCTGGAGACTATAGACCTCATATAAAATAAGGGTGAAGGTTGGGGAGTGAGGACTGTAATTCAGCCAACTGTTCTCTTACGGTAGAGTGAGAACATGGGGAAAAGTGTCCTACTTGGACTAGGAGCAGCCCCTGACAACTTGTTCAAAATGCAAATTTTTCAGCCCTGCCCCCCACCCCGAGCCACTGGCTGAAACTGAACCTGGTGGTAGGAGAACAGAAATCTGTAGTCTAACAAGCCCTTCAGAGGACTCTAATGCCATGTAAAGTTTTCAAACCACTGCTATAGAACAACGCAGGACCACTGTGGCCAGATTTTCTGATTTTTTCCAAGAAAAATTTAAATTCTTTGCACGTTTGTGAAGCATCTCCTCTGATCAGATTATTCTGAACAACCCTGTGTTGAAAAGATGGGCAGTTGATCAAGGGCGCGCGCGCGCGTGTGTGTGTGTGTGTGTGTTTTAATGAACCCTATGCATTTCTAAGGAAAATGCATCCTTGGGCTAATCATGCAATTGTCTCTATCCTACAAGGTTGGCATAGTTCTGAAATATCCTTAATAGCTTAGGATATTGAAGACAAGTTGGGGAATGTCACTGAGGAACCAATTAAACCATAAAATGTACAATACTGGAATACATCAGTTAGATATAAGAACCTCAGCCTAGGTACTGTTAGTTTTAGGGATAAAACAACGATGAAGGACTGCAGATTAAATCAGTGTCAGAAATTTAAATCTTGTCACTCTCAAACCACATTTCTAGACAAGGTCCCTTCCTGCCTAGTAAAAATAAACAGATTCCCAGGGAAGTCCTCTTGATTTTTGTTTCCCAACCTATTCCACACTCTTGGACTAGGGAAAGCACCTAATGCCGAGGGTGTGGTATTTACAACTCTTAATATAGTCATGACCTTTAGCACTGTTCGTACATTCAAGAAATTGTGTGCGTGGATGTGAGATTTACTTGGATTGTGCTCATGGAAGGGTGGTTGTTGAAAGCTACTGTATAGCACGGAAACATTCGAGTTTAGATGAACAACTATCCCCGTGTTCCCAGGACTGAGGAAGTTCATTTAAAAGAGGAACTTAAGGGGCGCCTGGGTGGCTCAGTCGGTTAAGCGTCCGACTTCAGCTCAGGTCATGATCTCATGCTTCGTGGGTTCGAGCCCCGCATCGGGCTCTGTGCTGACAGCTCAGAGCCTGGAGCCTGCTTCGGATTCTGTGTCTCCCTCTCTCTCTGACCCTCCCCTGCTCACGCTGTCTCTCTCTTTCTCTCTCTCTCTCTCTCTCTCTCTCTCTCTCTCTCTCTCAAAAATAAATAAAAACATTAAAAAAATTTTAAAAAAACATAAAAGAGGAACTTAAAGTCTCAAAACCAGGACAGTCTAAGAAAACCAGGACAAGTTGGTCTGGTTTTTAATGCTGATGTTTCTCTTACATCACCTTGCTTTGGATATGGAACAGAATAAAGGTAGGCGTCAGGGGGAAAAGTCACATTCTGTTGTTAAAAGCAATTTTATAACCAGCTAAAATCAAAAGGCAAATGGTGTAAGGCAAATTTTAGCCAGAAAGAAGTAAGAAAACACTTTCAGGGGTGCCTGAGTGGCTCAGTCGCTTGAGGATCCAACTCTTGATTTCAGCTCAGGTCATGAACCCAGGGTCGTGGGATCAATCGAGCCCTGCATCTGGCTCCGAACTGAGTGTGGAGCGCTTGAGATTCTCTCTCGCCCTCTGTCCCTTTCCCCACTGACTTGCTCACACTCACGCGTTCTCTCTCTTTGTCTCTCTCTCTAAGAAGGGAGAGAGGAAGGAAGGAAGGAAAATAAAAAGAAAACACTTGCAAATTGAGGTGCCACTCAAAAGTGCCTCATACGAAATACAGTCTTCCGGACATCAATCCAACACAGGTTGAACCCCAAAAGAGAATTTGAAACATGGTCAAGTATAGATGCACGGGGCTAAAGCTATTGAAACATCTGGTCTGAAGGGCAAATGGAGGTGAGTGAATTACAAGGTAATCAGGTTGGGATGATCCTATCTCTGTGGCACAGGAGCAGGCTTACAGATTAAAGCCATTGGGGATGAGGAACTTGCTAGAATGTCTGCACTTGATGAACGTTTGGATGAAATGACCTCATCTTTCCATTTAATTTTTATAATCTTTTGAAATTTAGATTGTTAAAAAGTAGGCGCTTCACATGTTTATATTATCGTTTTGACTTCATCTCTTCATTTCTAAACTAGGGAAAATAAATCGAACTTTATGAGATTTACACAAGGATTAAAGGAAATAAAGTGTCATGAATCATTTAGTACAGTGCTTGGCACATAAAAAATTTTTAGTAAATGATAGCTCTTATTATGAAAATTCTTTTAAAATGTTTATTTGAGAGAGAGAGAGAGAGAGAGAGAGCACATGTGCGAGCAAGTTGGGGAGGGAAAGAGAGAGAGGGAGAGAGAGGATCCCAAGCAGGCTCTACCCTAAAAGCGCAGAGCCCAAAGCGGGGCTTGATCTGATAAACCATGAGATCATGACCTGAGCCGAAATCAAGAACAAGGGGCACCTGGGTGGCTCAGTTGGTTGAGCGTCTGACTTCAGCTCAGGTCATGATCTCACCACTCATGGGTTCGAGCCCCGTGTCGGTCTGTGCTGACAGCTCGGAGCCTGGAGCCTGCTTCAGATTCTTTATCTCCCTCTCTCTCTCTCCCCCTCCCCTGCTCGCACTCTGTCTGTCTGTCTGTCTGTCTCTCTCTCTCAAAATAAATAAACATTAAAAAAAAAAAAAGAATCAGATGCTCAACCAACTGAGCCACCCAGGTGCCCCTTATAAAAGTTCTTAAAATATATTTTTCTTAATCTAGTCTTTCTTGACAAAAATTTTTTGGTGACTTGCAAATTGTCGAGCTATTTTTTTTTAAACTGGTTACATGTCTCATAGCAACCATATTGCCAAATTATTGATTCTTGGCACAAATATTTCTATTCTCCTTATAATTGTTTTTTGACATGACCTTAATAGTAATAACTTTTTCTCTTATCCATAATTTAAGTTTTCACTAAACAAAGTTTGCATTGCATTTCTAATTGCTTTGCGTGACATTCTCCCTTATATTCAGATTTATTACAGCAAATCTCATCGAGTCATTTGGGATATAACACTAAATCATATTAATGAAAGAAACCCAAGTCATTGAACTTGAATCAGATACTATCCAACCGTAAATCATGACATATAACAACCCCTAGGTTTTATTATTTGCAATTTATAGTAACTCCCATTTGGAATTTATTTTACTAATTTAAAAGAATATAATATTTCACAGCAAAGTAGAAGGTAATGAAATAGAATAGCTTTTAAGTGCTTGGGTTTTTGTCATCAAGCAGATTATTTTACATCTTGGTTCCAATTGTGGAATCTTTTGGCAAGTTAACAATTGTAATTTACATCAACCTCAGTTTTCTCATCTCTACAATAGGGAAAATAACGTCGACCTTAGAGTATTGTCAGTGAGGCTTAAATGAAGTGAAGTGAGTCATGTATTTAGCCCAGTAAAATATGGCTGGTGCTTAATAAATGTTAAGTTCTTTCTACCGCCATTACTACTGCTGGCAGTCATTTCCACATCATAAAACAATCTTTTAACATCTTTTTGGTTTTGTTTTTCTTTATAGACCTGTATCTTGACACAATGTGACATTAGCTTCAGGTGTACCACCTAGTGATTCAACAACTCTGTACTTTACGCTGTGCTCATCACCAGTGTAGCCTACATCTGTCACCGTATGCTATTATAATATCATTGACTATATTCTCTATGCTCTATCTTTCATCCTTGTGGCTTATTTATTCCATAACTGGAATAAACACCTGTACCCCCTGTTCTCCCAACCCCCTCCCCTCTGGCAACCACCAGTTCTCTGTGTTTATGATAAGATCCTCCTTTTGATGAAAGTTATATTCTTACTCTTTGAGTCTGTTCTTCTTGTCCGATTATTTGATTCATACATTCTTGAATATTAATCATTATGCCTTGTCCACTCTAGTGTATTGGTCATTTAGGCAGGGATAATATTCAAAACATTTAATACTTAATACTATTGTGAACACCAACAATTAAGAACGTACAACTTGCCCATCAGAATGGGCACTGGCTTTAACGATCAATTAATTCCTTATCAGGACATATTGGCCGTGAACCTGCTTTTGGCAGATGGCCGAAAGTTTGGCAAAAATTCATAGGTATTTGAAAGCTGATTAATGTCTAAGCCTGGTTTGACAACCCATGGTAACTTCAGATATTCAGGAATATTGGGATTGGTTTGTAACCTTCTGGAGAGCTTCCTAGGTGTAAACTGAAATGGTCGCACTCCCCACCCCCACCTCTGTACACAGGATAGGGAAAGACCAAAGAAAGAGGCAGACATTTCATGTTGGTAGGTGGCAGTTACAATAATAGAGGGAACTAACATACAAGGCTTGTCTTTGGTGGCAGTAAGACAGCAGGATACCCATGCCTGCCCTTCAAATCTTAAAAGTTTATAGAGAGGCTCTAACTAGGCTCAATCCCCTATACCATGAAGGTGTTCTCAGTACCACATCACCATCTCCAGGATATGACCTTGGAGCAGCCTCAGGGAGTGAGAAAGGGAAGCAGAACCCATATTGCAAGGGGAGGGTGGGAGGGAGGAGCCTCTGAGTGCCTGGTTCCAGCCCTTGGGTCAATCAATCACATCATTTTGATGACTTTGTCTAACAATTAGGTAGGTTCTCCAATACAAATTAATTTTTACTATAAAAATACCAATAATATACAGCACACTTGCCTAGATCTGTCAAAGGCCACCACATGAAAAGGGACCTTTTGAAAGAGAAACATGTATAAAGGAATGAGCAGAAGGGAGTGAGAGAGACCAACAAAATGGCACCATTTTTTTTTTATAGTTTATTGTCAAGGTGGTTTCCATATAACACCCAGTGCTCTTCCCCACAAGTGCCCTCCACCATGACCCCCCTTCCCGTTTCCCCCTCCCCCTCCCCCTCCCGCCCTCAGTTTGTTTTCAGTATTCCAGAGTCTCTCGCGCTTTGTCTCCATTTAAAAAAAAAATTTGAGAGAGAGTGCAAGGAGGGGAAAGGGGCAGAGGGAACAAGGGAGAGAATCTTAAGCAGGCTCCATGCTGAGCACTGATGTTGGTTCAATCCCCCAACCTGAGTCAAAAATCAAGCTGAAATCAAGAGTTGAACACTCAACTGGCTGAGCCACCCAGGCACCTCAAAATGGCACCATTTAAATCCCTATGGATCTTGCCTGGTGGAAAACTACATACATCCCTAGACTTTAAGTTATGTATGCTTATAAATTACATTTTTAAAGAGTTTTTGCTTAAGCTAGGTTGAGTTGGGTTTCTGTCACCTATGAGCTACTGAGTTCTGGATGATACTCCTGTGGAGATTTTTTTTTAAATTTTTTTATGTCTTTATTATTTTATTTTGAGAGACAGAGACAGAGAGAGAGAGCAGGAGAGGGGCAGAGAGAGAGGGAGACACAGAATCTGAAGCAGGCTCCAGGCCCTGAGCTGTCAGCACAAAGCCCGACGCGGGGCTCAAACCCACGGATTGTGAGATCATGACCTGAGCCGAAGTCAGATGCTTAACCGACGGAGCCACCCAGGCGCTCCTCCTGTGGAGATGTCTGAAGTACCTCTGTGACCCTAGAAATCCCACTGAAAATAACTATTCTTGAGTATATTCTTCAAAATCTTATTTTTAAGAAATGAAGAAAGCTTGAAATCTTTTTAGCAAGAAGACATAGACCGACCCATTGGAAAAGAGATTCATGAATGGAAAACGTAAGTGGAAATATGCTGAAAAGCATAGTTGCGCAATCCCCTAGCCTTACAATGGTATTGAACCAACCTTGTCCTGTCCCACAACCACCCACTGTGGCTAGAGACATAAAATGTCCTGGATGGGGATGATTATGGTAGGAGTGGCTTCCCATAGGGAACAGAAAAACATACAAAAGGTTTGAAAATGAATGCCATAGAACATACACCAGCAAACTTTTTGTGTAAAAGGCTAAATAGGACATTTTTCAGGTTTTGTGGGCCTTCTAGTCTCTGTTCCAACTTCTCAGCTCTACCTTTGTAGTGTGAAAACTTCCGTAGACAATATGTTAATGAGTGGGCTTAACGCTTTATTTGCAATAATGCTTCATTTACCAAAACAGGCAATGGACTGGCTTAGGTCGATGGACGGTAGTTTGCCAGCCACCATCTTGGAAGGTTAGCAGTAACGTTCTGATTAACCTGAGAAACTTTTCTTCGTGCTGATATTCCTTAAGCAGGAACTTAGAAACCTCCCAGAGTCACAGAAAAAGGAACCGCTATTAAAATATTCCTTCTCGCCCTTATGTTTTAGATATCCAATGACTTATTATTCTATCTTCAGTAAATGTCCATCAACCAAGAAGATTTGTAGAGCTATGTTTCCTAACATTAGGTCCATTCAGAACTGGGATTTCATGAGATGATTTTAGGTGGCACTAGTGTAGACATTGAAAATTTTTAATAGTTTCACTAACACTTCTTCTTATAGTGTTAAGTAAAAGAACGTGGGTTGATTTAAAGAAAACTAAATGAGGGGCACCTGGGGGGCTCAGTGGGTTAAGCTTCTGACCCTCGATTTTGGCTCAGGTCATAATCTCACCATTCAGGAGTTCGAGCCCCTCATCGGGTCCTGCGCTGACAGTGCAGATTCTCTCTGGGAGAATCTTGGGATTCTCTCTCATTCTCTCTCTCTCTCCCCCACCTTCCTACTTGTGCTGTCTCTCTCTCTCTCAAAAATAAACTTCGGGGGAACCTGGGTGACTCAGTCAGTGAAGCATCCTACTTCAGCTCAGGTCCTGATCTCATGGTTTGTGGGTTCAAGCCCCGCGTTGGGCTCTGTGCTATCAGCTCAGAGCCTGGAGCCTGCTTCAGATTCTGGGTCTCCCTCTCTCTCTCTCTGCTCCTCCCTCACTCATGCTCTGTCTGTCTCTCTCTCAAAAATAAATAAACATTTAAAAAATAAACTTTAAAAAAAAGAAAGCAAAATAAAGAAAACAAAAGGACACAGAAATGATGGAAGTTTGAAACTGCTAAAGAACATTACTCTGAAGTGTTTGTACTATAGAACCTATAGATCTTTTGGATACGCTCTTTCAAATTATACTTCCTTTCTTATTTACTCCTTCATGCCTCACCATCTCCAAAACCAAGAGATTTCTTTTTGTTGATAAATACAGTATAGCATTGTAATCTATTTTCCTTATCATTGTGTTCATATTTAATGTTCTTAGCTTACTTTACTATTAGAATACAGTATATATGTATAGCATACAAAATATGTGTTAACTGTGTATGTTTTTGGTCCAGCTTCTGGCCAACAGTAGGCTATATTAAGTAGTTAAGTTTTGGAGGAGTCAAAGTTATATGTAGGTTTTTAATTTTTATTTATTTTTTAAAGATTTATTAGCATTTTTTTTTTAAGAGAGAGAGCACGTGAGCAAGGGAGAGGGGCAGAGGGAGGGAGAATTCCAAGCAGGCTCCACACTCAGCATGGAGTCTGATGCAGGGCTCGAACCCACAACCCTGGAATCATGACCTGAGCCGGAATCAAGAGTTGGACGCCCAACTGACAGCCATCCAGGCATCCCTTACGTGGGTTTTTTAGTACGTGGGCATCAGTGCTCCTAACCTGTGCTGTTCAAGGGTCATCTGTAATTATTTTAGGCATTTCTATGACTCAGTGACTCTTGATTCTATGTGATGGAACATGTATTCAATAACATTTTGTGGGGAAGATGTCAGAAGGGAGCACCTCTTATTAGTCTCTCATCCTCTGCTCTCTTCATCTAAAGAATCCTCTATACTTCTAGATTAATCTTCTTAAAGGGGCTCCTGGGTGGCTCAGTCATTGAGGATCTGACTTTTGATTTCAGCCTAGGTCATGATCCCAAGGTTGTTGGATCGAGTCCCACATCGGGCTCTACACTGAGTGTGGAGCCTGCTTAAGATTCTCTCTCTCTCTCTCTCTCTCTCTCTCTCTCTCTCTCTGCCCCTCTCCTTCACTCACATTCTCTCTCTCTCTTAGATTATTAACACATTTTTAAAAATCTTCCTCAAGTACAAATCTAACATGTCATCCTCAACAGATCTTCATTACCTATTAAATAATCTCTACGTTCACAAATACGGCATTCAAGATCTTTGATAGACTTTTACCTAATTATATGTCCTTACATTTTACTACTTCTCTTTGTATTCCCTGTGCATCAATGTCGCCAAGTACCCCAAAATTTCATTATACTTTTTCCCTGACAAGTCTTTCTGCCTCTTTTAGCTCAAATCCTATTAATTTTTTGTTTTTGTTTTTTTAACGTTTATTTAGTTTTGAGAGAGAGAGACACAGAGTGTGAGCAGGGAAAGGTCAGAGAGAGAGGGAGACACAGAATCTGAAGACAGGCTCCGGGCTCGAGCTGTCAGCACAGAGCCTGGCGAGGGGCTCAAACCCACAAACCATGAGATCAGGACCTGAGCTGAAGTCGGCCACTTAACCGACTGAGCCACCCAGGCGCCCCAAATCCTATCAATTTTGAATGATGAAATAAATAATGCTGTAGCCACATCATGGAATACTTTGTGGCTGTTAACATGATGGTTTACCAAAGATTGTAAGTTTCATTTATTCATTTGTATAACTAATCATACAGAACATTTTATACATGCTAGACACTCTGTTAGGCGCTAAGACATACGCACTTAATGCCATCATGAAGCTTATGGTAGACTGAAACTTTCTGACCTTGAGGAACTCAGTGGGGGTGTGCTGAGTGATTGAACATTTGTGGGGTGATGCAGACATTCAACCTAGTCTAAATGCCTGACACATGGAAAAACAGTGACTCTCAACCTTTTTGGTCTCTGGACCCCTTTACATTCCTAAAAGTAATCAAGGGCTTCTGCTTATGTGGGTTATATATATATATCAATACTACTGTATTAAACAATAATTTAAAATGGCATAGAAATTAAAATTGAAATTTAAAAAATAGAAGTTAACTTTGAGAGAGTAAAACTCTTTACTAATTAAAAGGAATAAACTTGTTAAAATAGGGGCACCTGGGTGGCTCATTCAGTTTAAGCATCCGAATTGAGCTCAGGTCATGATCTCATGGTTCGTGAGTTCGAGCCCCACATCAGGTGAGCTCAGGGCCCCACTTTGGGTGAGCCCCCACTTTGGGTGAGCCCCCCACTTCTCTCTCTCTCTCTCTTTCTTCCCCCCCCTTTCTGCCCCTTGTGGGATTCTCTCTCTCCCTCTCTGCCCCTCTCTCACTTGTGCCCTTTCAAAAAAAAATTGTTAAAATACACATTTTTATGAAAACTCCATTTTCCACCCCACAAAAAAATTCAGTGAGTAGAGTGGCAGTGTATTACATTTTTACTAATTTCTTTACTCTCCAGCTTAATAGAAGATTGCTAGACTTTCCTATCTGTCTCAGTTTAATCTTTTGTGATGGGTAATTTTGGTTAAAGAATATAAAGAGAATCCAGCCTCATACAGATATATAGTTGTAAAGTGGAGGAGTAATTTAATAGCCCTGTCAGATACTGTAGCTTGTCCTCTGTGACACTACATCAAAACCCAACAAGTGGTAATTTCTCACAGTTTAGTTCCAATATAGATTGTGAAACTATCGGGGCGCCTGGGTGGCTCAGTCAGTTAAGCGTCCGACTTCGGCTCAGGTCATGATCTCGTGGTCTGTGAGTTCGAGCCCTGCATTGGGCTCTGTGCTGACAGCTCAGAGCCTGGAGCCTGCTTCGGGTTCTGTGTCTCCCTCTCTTTCTGCCCCTCCCCTGCTCACACTCTGTCTCTCTCTCTCGCTCTCTCAAAAAAAAACCAAAACCAAAAATATGAAAATACACACACACGGGGCACATAGGTGGCTCAGTCGGTTGAGTGTCTCACTTCGGCTCAGGACATGATCTCATGGTTCGTGGGTTTGAGCCTCGCATTGATTGGGCTCTGTGCTGACAGCTTGGACCTGGGGCCTGCTTCAGATTCTGTGTCTCCCTCTCTCTCCCCCTCCCTGTTTGCACTCTCTGTCTCTCAAAAGTGAATGAATGTTAAAAAAAATTAATATATATATGTTTTAAAAGAATATGAAACTATCAGACTCTGGTACATTAGAATTATTGGGTCTACTGTTCACTTTGAATGTATCCTTCGTGCATGGTGGATCCCCCGAAAGGGGCTCTAGAATCCACAGGGACCCTATCATCACTCTTCAACAGCTACTAGAATGAGAGTTAATTTGGTATTTCAGGGAGGGCAAAGATCAAAGAAATATTTCAGTTGTCAAAAAAGCAAAGCAAAGTGCTCAGGTTCTGATATTCCTGAATAAACAAGGCATAATAGCCACAGTAGGACATCAACTTCTTAAAGGACGATTGACAAAGAATACCGTCATTAAGGAAATTCTCCAAAATCTAAAGGGCAGTTCTTTCCAAGTCATTCCCTGCCCTTTTTGCATTTTACTCCACTTTTAGATCTTCAACAGTGTGCTGGCTATTACTCTGAGAAGTGATGAAAAATATAATCCTACGTATCTTGTAAAATTCTGCTTAGAAGTGATATCTCTCCCCTATGTAGAACTCAGTACTTTCTTAACCTTTCTTTGCACTTTCCTACCGGAAGTCATTTTGTAGGGGATTATAGGGATGTTCATTCAAATTGTACCAGCTGGATTCCCTGGAGGGCAGGTACTGGTTGGTTTTCCCAGGGAATTGAGCATTTCTTTATATTGAGAAAAGGGCTCCAGGTACCTTAGTGGCCCAGTTGCAAGAGCCTGTGACTCTGGGGATTGCGATTTCCACCCCCACGTTGGGTTATAGAGATTACTTAAAACAACTTTAAAAAAAAAAAAAAAGAGTAAAAGAAAAAAAGGCTCAACCAGTTTTTTTTTTTTTTTTTTGGAAATTTATATGTTGCTACTAAATAACCTACAACGACCCCAGAAATTTTGGGGAAATTGTGCAGAGTTTAGGTAAGACCGCGCAGCACATGGTTAACAGCAACGGCTTTGCAAGTTGTATTGACTTAGCTTTCCAATCCTGGATCTGGTATGTTGCTTATCACCGTCTCCGTGTGGTCCTAACCAAATCTTCTAAACGTTATGATTCTCAGTTTCCCCATCTAAGAAACAGAGCTTATAATCATATCTCCCAGTGTTGTGCGGAAGTGATGAAATACTGTACATAAAACTCCTGGTATATAGTAATACTTGATGAATGTTAGCTACTTATTGTCATCTATAACGATTCATCCAGAAACTCACAAATTCTACACTCTTTAGTAGATTTAGAGTCGAGGGCACTTAATAATCCTGTTTCTGCTAATCACCTTTGAAAGAGTGTACCCACGATTGAGTTAGTTTGAGTTGATTCAACCTTCGGGCTATAATGTCATAAGCAATCTGGAGCGGTGGCAAGGCATTGGGGTACACAAGTGAAGAGTCTAATTACCAGCAATGCTTTCATTAGAAAGCTATCATTCATATTGTGATTTTGTTACATTTGTTAATGACATTGCTGAATGACATACTCTGTATTTCGCTTGGGGAGCATGTCCTGAGGCTGCTTCAGCAGAATTGAATATCTGGCTATGGAAGAGCCAGATTAACACATTTGTTCTCTGCCTTTTGTCACACTGAAGTGAAATAAAATATGCTCAACATATAAAAATGATACCACTGACCCTCTTAAAGGACCAGGGAGTTTCCCAGCTAATTATGGGCTGTTAGGACTAGATAGCACTATACCCATAGAATGCGCTAGGAGCCGCTGGAAGATTCTCATTGAAGGATTAGGTTATTAATGGTCATCAGTGCCCTGTTCTCCTTGTTTGGGTGTTCACAACAGCACTGACCCGTCCAGAGCTAAACTAGCCATTCTACAGCAAAAGAATGGGTTTTCACATCTTCATCTTATGGGGCACTATGTCTGCTTCTGATCCACAAACTACTTTCCTGGGTATGATACGATACCTTGAATCTTTGTGCTCCCAGGGACTAAATTGGATGCGAGCATATCCATGGACCAGAGTTCCCAGCCCTTGACTGTTCCCTCTGTGTCTGGTTAAGTGCCTTTCATTGTGGCACTTTGCCTAAATGTTCTGGAAGATACTAAATGTCCTATGTCCTAAAATTACTTACTTGTGAATCCTTGTGCCAATCAAAATTCATATTTCCTTGACACAGCTTATCTTAGTTATGAATCAAGAGAAAGGTATAATTTTGTTTTTTGTTAAAAAAATTTTTTTTTCGATGTTTATTTATTTTTGAGAGACAGAGACAGAGCGTGAGAAGGGGAGAGACAGAGTCTGAAGCAGGTTCTGGGCTCTGAGCTGTCAGCACAGAGCCCGACGTGGGGCTTGAACCCACGAACCGTGAGCTCGTGACCTGAGCCGAAGTCGGGTGCTTAACCAACTGAGCCACCCAGGGGCCCCGAGAAAGGTATAATTTTGAATTCATTCACCCTGATATGTCAGTGACTGAGTATTCCTTATCCTCACAGATTGCTGACTTAAGGCAAACACTTCTATTCAATCAGTGATTTTCCTATGTGCAGACCCTTTGTTATGGGTCTGTTAAATCCCAATTCTTGAGAAGCCTATACTCTTGAGGGTGAGAAAGACAAGCCAAAAATTGTTAATACAATGTGGTACTTGCAAGAATAGAGATACGGTATGTTATAGAAGGGCACCTATATCTTAAGGAGTCAAGGAAAATGACTTGAAAGACAAGATGTGAACTCAAGGATCTTAAGGAGTCAGAGAGGACTTGAAAGAAAAGATGCGAACTGCATTTGAGTAGATGGATTCAACTATGTAAAATGGACAGCATCATGCGACAGAGCTGAGGAAGACCATTGTGTAGGACAAAAATTACAAGCAATTCAGTGATAAACATCAAATAATGAAACCCATGACAGGAAGATAGAAGGTAGAAGGCAGGTGATAGGTGATGGAAGGCTTTCTTGTGTCAGAAAATGTGAGCTTTGGTCGGAGGGTGATGAGAAAGCATATTTATAAGGCTGAAGAAAAACTCTGGCAGAGTGGGAAACGGAACGGGAATCAAGAGCAAAGATGGAGGGGTTGCTTTTGCAGGAAGTACTCAGATTTTTCACAGAAGCACCAAGTCCAGAAGACTATTAAAAATCAATTTTCATGTACTGCTTGACTACAAGGCATGCTTTCATCATTCTCCTTTGTTTCTTGCCTTTGCCTTAGCCCTTTGCATTACTAGCTCCATCCCCAAATTGTATCCTTGCCTAATGTACAGTAGGGTAGATCCTGTGAAGAATGGGCCAGAACTGCCCCCTGTCTAAGGTATTTCATATGTACTGGTAGCAGTTGAGTGGCAGTTGGCAATTTCCAAAGCCTTTTCACATCCATTATCACACAGCAGCCCTGGAAGGCAGGCAGAAAAGCTGTGGCCATATAATAATTCACTTACCCGGGATCAAGTCACTTAAAATGAGTAACTGTCAGAGCTTCAACTGGAATCCAGGTGTCCTAATTCTAGGTTCAGTATGCTTTTTGCTATACTCAGATGCTCACTCCAAGCTTTGCGTATGAATGAATGGGCTTTATGTGTGAATAACAAACCAAACCCAGGATCTAAACCTTTTGAGCACAATTCTATAGCCAGCCGTTCTCACATGCCATTTTAGCACAGGGTCATAAATAAATGAACCCAACATTTTGCATATGAAAAGGGAAAATGAACTTCATTTCATCCCTGGCTATCCTTGTGGACAATGCATATGGAAACATCTGTTCTATTCATCATTTACTCTTTTTTCTCTCTCTCTCTCTCTTGTATTCTTGAATGATTTTGTAGGTAACCCAGACCCTCTGAATTTCTCTTTTCTCCTTACTAACCCTTTGGGCCATCATCTCACATAGAGTCAACGTGAAGAAATTCACTAGATTCAGCAAGAGATAGCATATATCAGTCGTTTTGTGAAGGCTGCACATTTGAAAGGGTTCGAGTTCAAAGCTCAAATCCACAGTGCCTCTGTGGAATGTCTCTAGCTTCTACTTTTCCTCATTGGGATAGTTAAGTCCTTACTGTATGTTTTCAGTCTATGGCTCTAATAAAATAGATCAAGTGCATGAATAGGGGCAAAGTGAACTATTTTATTAAAGGGTCTAGCATCTGGGTGATACATTACAAACTTTCTATCATTTATTTAGCTGTCCGCCATGGGAAATACCTCAAATGAGATGGCATTGAAGACAAAATTAGGATCACTAAATTATTCAAACCCCTCCTCGATATATCATGCCCTCCTAGACTTCCTTTCATCTTTGTGCATTTGTAGTCACAAATGTAATCTATTTCTCTGTTTGCTGATTGTTACTCACTCTGGTCATGTCGATGCTACATTTTAATTACTTTTCACTCTCCGTCACTAGCACTGATTTAGCGGAATAATACGCATCTCTTTTCCACTCACAGTTGACACTCTCCTTGTGTTTTTGCATTTCCCCTGACATTTTCCACTTTCTAAAGAAACCTGTTCTGTGACCTTCTGCAATTTTCTTTCTCTCTTTTGCCATTTGTAGTGAAAGGTAGTGCCATTGTCTTCATTCCCTGGACTCATCGCGGTGTGACACAGTTCAGCCAGCTAGCTCACTCTCGCTGCCAGATGAGGCAGGAACTCAAGATTACAGGGAGATGTGTCAGGTGGAGGCTGTCACTGCATTTTTGTGCAAGTGGGGACTGGTAAGAGCGTTCGCCAGACATAACTGAACCCAATTACGATGCGACGGATAAAATGCTGCTGTTTGCAAACATGCCTACAGTAATAGTGTAATTAAAGGTTATTCTCACAGGGACTGAGAAAGATCAAACTGTTTCTCCTTTTACGTGCATTTGGAAGAATCTATTGACCTTTGGGAGAGAAAGTTTATGGTATGAATGTGTGTGGTTTATAGGAACCTGGGCCTGGTGAATGTTTGCAGCCATTTTCCCACCCAGTCAATTGTTTCCTCTTGCTCTCTACATATAGTCCTTTTTGAGCAGTATCCACGTACCCAGGAGGGAGCCATATTCATGAGGTATTTGACTTTCCCCAAAATGTACCTTTAGATGTGCAAAGAAGTGATCATGCCTCGATTACTCATAGTCATCTCTTCATTCAACAACTATTTATTAAGTAGTATCCCATCAATTCCAGGCATTATACTCTAGGCTGGTGACATTTAAAAAAATTTTTTTTAATGTTTATTTTTTGAGAGAGAGCAAGAGCACGTGAACAGGGGAGGGAGAGAGAGAGGGAGTCACAGAATTCGAAGCAGGTTTCAGGCTCTGAGCTGTCAGCACAGAGCCCGACGCGGGGCTTGAACTCACGAACCATGAGATCATGATCTGAGCTGAAGTGAGACGCTTAACCAACTGAGCCACTCAGGTGCCCCACTAGGCTGGTGATTTAATAGTCAACAGCTTTACATAGTACTTGCCCTCCTGGAGCTAAGTTAAAGAAGGTGTTATGCCAGAGAATATGAGGAGAAATACACTTGAGCTACAGTAGTCAGGTAAGATCTCCCTCAAAAAGTGACATTTGAGGTAACACTTGAAGCATGTATGCAAAGCAGTTATTAACACAAAACAGACAGACTTCCAGGGAAGATGGCAGAATAGGAGGACCCTAAGATGACCTCATTCAATGGACACAATTAGATAATATTCACATCAGTGTAAATAACCCAGAGAATGACCCCAAGACTGACAGAACAACCTCTCTATGGCAGCTATAGAAGAGAGGTCGCAATGTAGAGTGTAGGTAGGTCGCAGATGCCATCGGGAGTTAAATGGACCTGGGGCGCCTGGGTGGCTCAGTTGGTTGAGCATCCGACTTCGGCTCAGGTCATGATCTCACAGTTCGTGGATTCGAGCCCTGTGTTGGGCTCTGTGCTGACAGCTCAGAGCCTGGAGCCTGCTTTCGATTCTGTGTGTCCCTCTCTCTCTGGCCCTCCCCTGCTTGTGATCTGTCTCTCTCTGTTTCTCAAATATAAATAAATGTTAAAAAAAATTAAAAAAAAAAAAGGAGTTAAATGAACCTGCAAGATTGTCCACAAGTGTGACGCTGGGTGAGGAGCGGGGAGAGAAACAAGAGTCTCATATAGAGGATCCCACAGGGGAAAGATGAATCCTCATAACACTGGTTCATAGCCTGCTTGGGATTTTCACTCTCTCCTCTCTCGCTGCCCCTTCCCAACTGCAATTTCTCTCTCTCAAAATAAATAAACTTTAAAAAAAAATGCTGCAATCCCTATCAAAATAACACCAGCATTCTTCACAGAGCTAGAACAAACAATCCTAAAATTTGTATGGAACCAGAAAAGGCCTCGAATAGCCAAAGCAATCGTGAAAAAGAAAACCAAAGCTAGAGGCATCACAATCCCAGACTTTAGACTCTACTACAAAGCTGTGATCATCAAGACGGTATGGTACTGGCACAAAAACAGACTCTCAGATCAATGGAACAGGATACAGAACCCAGAAATGGACCCTCAAACGTATGGCCAACTCATCTTTGACAAAGCAGGAAAGAGTATCCAATGGAATAAAGACCATCTCTTCGGCAGATGCTGTTGGGAAAACTGGAAAGCGACATGCAGAAAAATGAGCCTAGACCACTTTCTTACACCATACACAAAAGTAAACTCAGAATGGGTGAAAGACCTAAATGTAAGGTAGGAAGCCATCAGAATCCTAGAGGAGAAAGCAGGCAAAATCTCTTTGACCTTGGCCACAGCAACTTCTTACTTAGTACGTCTCCGGAGCCAAGGGAAACAGAAGCAAAAATGAACTACTGGGACCTCATCAAAATAAAAAACTTCTGCACCGTGAAGGAAACAATCAGCAAAACTAAAAGGCAACCGATGGAATGGGAGAAGATATTTGCAAATGACATATCAGATAAAGGGTTAGTATTCAAAATCTATAAAGAACATATCAAACTCAACACCAAAAAAACAAATAATCCAGTGAAGAAATGGACAAAAGACATGAATAGACATTTTTCCAAAGAAGCCATCCAGATGGCCGACAGACGCATGAAAAAATGCTCAACATCAGTCATCATCAGGGAAATATAAATCGAAACCACAATGAGATACCACCTCACACCTGTCAGAATGGCTAACACGAACAACTCAGGCAACAACAGATGTTGGTGAGGATGCGGAGAAAGAGGATCTCTTTTGCACTGCTGGTGGGAATGCAAACTGGTGCACCCACTCTGGAAGATTCCTCAAAAAATTAAAAATAGAACTACCCTATGGTCCAGCAATTGCAGTACTAGGTATTTATCCCAGGGATACAGGTGTGCTGTTTCGAAGGGGCACATGCACCCCAATGTTCATAGCAGTGCAACCGACAAGAGCCAAAGTATGGAAAGAGCCCAATGTCAATCGATGGATAAATGGATAAAGAAGACGTGCTGTATATATATACAATGGAGTAGTACTTGACAATCCAAAAGAATGAAATCTTGCCATTTGCAACTACATGGATGGAACTAGAGGGTATTATGCTAAACAAAATTAGAGAAAAACATTATGACTTCACTCATATGAGGACTTTAAGATACAAAACGGATGAACATAAGGGAAGGGAAGCAAAAATAATTTAAAACCAGGGAGGAGGACAAAACATACAAGACTTTTTTTTAAATGTTTATTTTTGAGAGAGAGAGAGAGACAGAGACAGAGACAGAGCATGAGCAAGGGAGTGGCAGAGAGAGAGAGGGAGACACAGAATCAGAAGCAGGCTCCAGGCTCTGAGCTGTCAGCACAGAGCCCGACATGGGGCTCAAACCCATGAACCGTGAGATCATGACCTGAGCTGAAGCTGGCCACTTAACCGACTGAGCCACCCAGGTACCCCAAAAGACTCTTAAATACAGAGAACAAACAGAGGGTTGCTGGAGGGATTGTAGGAGGGGGGACGGGCTAAATGGGTAAGGGGCATGAAGGAATCTACTCCTGAAATCATTGTTGTACTATATGCTAACTAACTTGGATATACATTAAAAAATAATAAAAAAAAAGAAAAAAGCTATATCCAGAAGATGTTATGTACAAACTGAACGGTAACCATGAATTAAAAAACAGTAATAGACGTGCAACAAATAAAGAGAAAAGAATCCCGGTATATCACTAAAGAAAGCCAGCAAACCATGAGAGGAGACAGAAAGAAAAGATAACAGAAGAATGACAAATCAACCATAAACATGTAACAAAATGACAATAAGAACACACCTATCAATAATTATTTTGAATGTAAACAGACTAAATGCTCTAATCAAAAGACATGGTTATTGCATTTTTATTTATTCCATCACCTTATTTATATGTGGCCTACAAGAGACTCATTTCAGACCTAAAGACACATGCAGATTAAAAGTGAATAAATGGCAAAGTACTTAACATGCAAATGGATGTGAAAAGAAAGCCATAAACTAATAAAAAAAAAATGGGGCGCCTCGGTGGCTCAGTTGGTTAAGCGTCCGACTTCGGCTCAGGTCATGATCTCATGGTTCGTGGGTTCGAGCCCCGCGTCGGGCTCTGTGTGGGCAGCTCAGAGCCTGGAGCCTGCTTCAGATTCTGTGTCTCCCTCTCTCTCTGTCCCTCCCCCGCTCGTGCTCTGTCTCTGTCCCAAAAATAAATAAACTATTAAAAAATAAAAAGAAAGCCAGTGTAGCAGTACTTACATTGGATAAAGAAGACTTTAAAACAAAGGCTGTAACAAGAGACAAAACAAAGGAGGACCTATATAATCATGAAGGGAACAATCTGACAAGAAGTTATAGTAACTGTAATTATTTACGTACCTACGATTGGAACACTCAAATACATAAAGCAGTTAATAGCAGACATAAAGGAAGTAATCAGTAGTACATAATCATAATACAACAATGGTGGGGAGTGTTAATACCCTACTTACATTCGTGGACAGATTATCCGAATGGAAAATCAACAAGGAAACAGCGGCTGTGAATGACACATAGGACCAGATGGACCTAACAGATAGACTCAGAACATTCCATCCTAAAACAGCAAAACACACATTCTTTTTCAAGTCCACATGGAACATTCTCCAGAACAGATAACCTGTTAGGTCACAAAGCAAGACTCAACAAATTAAAAAAGATTGAAGTCATCTTTTCCAACCAGAACATCATGACACTAGGCATCAAACACAAGGAAAAAATTTGGAAATCACACAAATACATGTAGTATAAATAACACACTAAGCAATGAATAGGTCAACAAAGAAATCAAAGAGGAAATAAAAAAGTACATGTAGAAAAATGAAAACATAATGGGGTCCAAAACTTTTGGGATATAGCAATACAGGCTTAACTCAAGCAAGAAAAATCTCAAACAAATTTACAGCTAAAGGAGCATCAGAAGAAGAATACTCAAAAACCCCAGACAGTCAAAAACTTTAGACAGTCAAAAAAAAAAAAGGGGGTGGGTGGGGGAGGAAGGGGTGAGGAGTCAAGTAAAGAAAATCACAAGTAAAAGAGGAGAAATAACAAATGAGACCACAGAAATACGTAGAATTAGAATATTGTGAATAATTATATACCAACAAATTGGACAACCTAGAAGAAATGGTTGAATTCCTAGAAAAATAGAACTCCCTAAAACTGAATCAGAAAGAAATAGAAAATTTGAGCAGACCAATTACCAGTAATGAAATTGAATTAGTAACCAAAAATCTCCCAACAAACAAAAGTCCAGGACTAGATGGCCTCACAGATGAATTCTACTGAACATTTACATTTTTTTAATGTTTATTTATTTTTGAGAGTGAGAGAGACAGAGCATGAGCAGGGGAGGGCAGAGAGAGAGAGAGAGACGCAGAACCTAAAGTAGGCTCCAGACTCTGAGCTGTCCACACATAGCCCGATACGGGGCTCAAACCCACGAACCATGAGATCAGGACCTGAGCTGAAGTCAGACGCTTAACCGACTGAGCCACCGAGGCACCCCTGCCAAGCATTTAAAGGAGAATTAATAGCTATTCTTCTCAATCTATTCCAAAAACTAGGAGAGGTAAAAAGCCTCCAAATTCATTCAATGAGGCCAGCATTACCGTGACAACAAAACCAGATAAAGACACCACAAAAAAGAGACCTAGAGTCCAATATCTCTGATGAACAAAGATGAAAAAATCCTCAACAAAATATTAGGAAACGAAATTCAATGGTACATAAAGAAAAATCAGCTCAGTCAAGTGGGATTTATTCCTGGCATGAAAGGGTATTTCATTATTCACAAATCAATCAGTGTGGTTTTGAGGGAACGTACCTCAACATAATAAAGGCCGTATATGAAAAACCCACAGTGAACATCATACTCAATGGGGAAAAACTGAAAGCTTTTCCACTAAGGTCAGGAACACGACAGGGATGTCTACTCTCACCACTTTTATTCAACATAGTACAGAAGTCCTAGCCACAGCTATCAGACAACAAAAAGAAAGAAAAGACATCCAGATTGGTAAAGAAAAAGTCAAACTGTCATTATTTGCAGATGACATGATAGTATATAGAGACGATCCAATAAGACTCCATCAAAAACCACTAGAAACGATATATAAATTCAGTAAAGTCTCAGAATACAAAACATACACCCTCAAATCCAATAGCACACTGTATACTCTGTATGTTAGCCAAGTTGACAATAAATTATATTAAGAAAAAAGAAAAACACTTCCAATAATTTGAAAAAAAAAAAAAAACGAATAGAAAATATACAGAAATCTGTTGGTGTTCTATACTCCAGGAATGAGGCAGGAGAAATTAAGCAATTGCAGTTGCATCAAAAATAATAAAATTCCAGGAATAAACTTAACCAAGGAGGTGAAAAGTCTATACTGGGAAAACTATAAAACATTGATAAGTTGAAGACAATACAAATGGAAAGATGACCTATTCAGAGGAACAAACATTGTCAAAATGTCCACACAACCAAAATCCATCTACAGATTTAATGTAGTACCTAGCAAAATACCCACAGCACTTTTCACAGAAGGGGAACCAACAATCCTAAAATCTGTATGGAACCACAAAAGATCCTGAATAGCCAAAGCAAAGTTGGAAAAGAACAGAAATGGGGATAGCACAATCTGAGGTTTCAAGTTACATTACAAATCAATAGTAATCAAAAGAGTTTGGTATTGAGACCAAAAGATATACATAGCTCAGTGAAGCAGAATGGAGAGTCCATAAATAATCCCAAGATCAAATGGTCAATTAATCTTAAAGGAGGCAAGAATGTTTAGTGGGAAAAAGACAGTCTGTTCAACAAATGGTATTTGGAATATTGGACAGCTATGTGGAAAACAATGAAGCTGGACCACTTTCTTGCTCCATACACAAAATTAAACTTAAAATGGATTAAGGACCTAAAAATGTGACCTGAAACCATAAAAATCCTAGAAGAGAGCACAGGCAGTAATTTCTCTGACATCCGCCACAGCAACGTTTTTCTAGATGTGTCTCCTGGGCAAGGGAAACAAAAGCAAAAATAAATTATTGGGACTACCTCAAAACAACAAGCTTCTGCACAGCAAAAGGAACTATCAGGAAAACTAAAAGACAAGGTACTAAGTGGGAGAAGATATTTGCAAATGACATATCTGATAAGGGGTTAGTATTGAAAATTGATCACGAAATTGTACAACTCAACACACACAAAAAAAACCCCAAATAATGCAATTAAAAAATGGGCAGAAGACATGAGCCGATATTTCTGCAAGACATCCAGATGGCCAACAGACACTTGTAAAGATCCTCAACATCACTCATCATCAGGGAAACGCAAGTCAAAACCACAATGAGAGATCACCTCACACCTGTCAGAATGCCTGAAATCAAAACTCAAGAATAAAATAAGTGTTGGCCAGGATGTGGAGAAAAAAGAACCCTCGCGCGCTGTTGATGGGAACGCCAAACTGGTGCTGCCACCGTAGAGACCAGTATGGAGGTTTCCCAAAATATTAAAAAGAGAATTACACTATGATCCAGTAATTCACCAGTGGGTAATTACCCATAGAATTTGAATACTCTAATTCAAAAAGATATATGCACCCCCTATGTTTATTTCAATACTATTTACAATAGGTAAAATATGGGAATAACCCAAGAGTCCGTTGATAGATGAATGGATAAAGAAATGGTGCACGCGCACATGCGCGTGCGCACACACACACACACACAGTAGGTAGAGTTTAATTTCCATCCCCTTCTTGAATGTGGACTTAATGATTCCCTTTTTTTTTTTTTTTAAGTTTATTTATTTTGAGAGAGAGAGTACATGCGCAGGGGAGGGGCAGAGAGAGAGAGAGAGAGGGAGACAGAATTCCAAGCAGGCTTCATGCCTCTTCTGTGTCTCTTTCTCTCTCTGCCCCTCCTCTGCTCATGCTCTCTCTCTCCTTCAAAATAAACAAACATTAAAAAAATTAAAACAAGAAAAGAACTCCCACTGACACCACCTAAACAAATACTGACTGCATGAAAAAGTAGGACAATTTTACCTGGCTAGCATTGTTGCCTAATTTTCCTAATTTGCCCTGATTTTGTATTGGCCATGTATTGTGATGCCTTTTAGTTTTTTGACATTAAAATATACTTGAAATATAATGTCACATTAATTTCAGGTGTACAGCGTGGTTCAAAATGTGTGTAAACTGTAAAATCATCATAGGAACCCTCTCTCACTTAGTCTTTCTCTGACTTCTTTTTTATGGCTGAATGTGACCCCGTTATCTCTTCATCCATAAAGGCTGCTTAAATTCTTTCCATATCTCATCCATTGTAAATAGTGCTTCAATGAATATATGGGTGCAGATAACTTACTGTGTTAGTGCTTTTGTTTTCTTTGAATAAATACCCAGAAGTGAAGTGCTGGATTATAAGGTAGCTCCACCTTTAAGTTTTTTGAGGAACTTGCCTAGTGTTTTACAAAATGATCGCACCAGTTTACATTCCCAGCCACACTGCTCCAGGGTTCCCTTTACTCCACATCCTCACCAACGCTTATCTCTTATCTCTTATCTTTGGGATAATAACCATTCTTTTTTTAAACTTTTGTTAATGTTTATTTTTGAGAGGGAGACAGAGCGTGAGTGGGGAGGGACAGAGAGAGAGGGAGACGCAGAATCTGAAGCAGGCTCCAGGCTCTGAGCTGCCAGCATAGAACCCGACACGGGGCTCGAACCCACAAACCGTGAGATCATGATCTGAGCCGAGGTCGGACGCTCAACCGACTGAGCCACCCAGGCGCCCCTGGATAATAACCATTCTAATAGATGTGAGGTGATGTTATGGTTTTGATTTGCGTTTCCCTGATTAGCGATGTCGATCATCTCGTGTACCTGTCGGTCATCCAACAGGTACATGTCTTTAGAGTAATTTCTATTCATATCCTCTGCCCATTTTAATTACATTATTTTTCATTTTCCTGTTGAGTTGTATGAGACCTTTATACATTTTGGATATTAACCCATTATCATACCTACAAATTTTTGCAGATATTTTCTCCCATTCATTAGGTTGTTGTGTCATTTTGTTGATGGTTTCCTTTGCTGGACAGACGCTTTTTAATTTGATAATGTCTGATGCTGTTTATCTTTGTTCTTGGTGCTTTTCCTTTTTGTGTCAAACACAAAACCTCATGGCCTAGACAGATGTCAAGGAGTTTACCAGTTCTGTTTTCTTTAAAGAGTTTTATGGGTTCAGGGCTTACATTCACGTCTTTAATCCATTTTGAGTAATTTTTGGGGTATGGCCTGCATAGCGGTCCTGTGTCATTCTTTTGCATGTGTCTCTACAGTTTTTCCCACATCATTTATTGAAGGGACGGTCCCTTTTTCCTTTGTATAGTCTTGGCTCCTTGATCATAAAATAATTGGCTATATACGCGTGTGATTATTTCTGAGCCCTCTATTCTGTTCCATTGATCTATGTGGTTTTTTTTAATGTTTGTTTATTCATCATGAGAGTGAGAGAGAGAGAGAGAGAGCGCGCGTGAGAGAGAGCCCGCAATAGCATGGGGGAGGGGCAAAGAAAGAGGAGAGAGAGAATCCCAAGCAGGCTTCGCACTGTTAGCACCACGGAGCCTAATGCAGGGCTCCATCCCGTGAACAGTGAGATCATGACCTGAGCCAAAATCAAGAGTCGGACGCTTAACTGACTGAGCCACCCAGGCACCCCTTGATCTATGTGTTGTGATTACTATAGCTTGTTAGTATACTTAAAAAAAATTTTTTTAACATTTAGTTTTGAGAGACAGAGAGAGAGCATGAGCGGGGGAGGGGCAGAGAGAGAGGGAGACACAGAATCCGGAGCAGGCTCCAGGCTCCGAGCTGTCAGCACAGAGCCCGATGCGGGGCTCAAACCCACGAACTGTGAGATCATGACCTGAGCTGAAGTTGGACACTCAACCAACTGAGCCACCCAGGCACCCCATAGCTTGTTAGTATACTTTAAAGTCAGGGAGTATGATGTCTCCAGCTTATTGTTCTTGCCCCAATACTGCCTCAGGTGTTCAGGGTCTTTTGTGGTTCCATAGAAATTTTAAGTTTGTTTGTTCCACTTCTGCGAAACATGCCTTTAGAATTCTGATCAGGATTCTCCTGATGCTGTAGATTGCTCTCAGAGCATGTACTCTGTGAAAATTTTCTTCCGTGAGGACAAAGAATTTTTCCCTTCATTTGTATCTTCAATTTCTTTTATTCATATCTTAATATCTGTCAGCATAAAAGTAGCTCACGTCCTTTGTCAAACGTGTTAAGTATATTCTTTTTGATGGAATTATTTAAATTTCTTAGAGTTTAACATTAGTTTTTAGAATGTATTTGTACGTATTGATTTTGTATCCTGCAACTTTACTGAATTCATTTATTAGTTCTCACGGGTTTTTTTTTTTTTTTTTAGTTTATTTGAGAGAGACAGTAAGCGCGAGTGGGGGAGGGACAGAAAGAGGGAGAGACTCTCAAGCAGTTTCCATGCTGCCAGTACAGTGCCCCATGTGGGGGTCAAACCCACACACCATGAAATCATCACCTAAGGTGCAACCACGAGTTGGATGCTTAACCGAGACACCCACGTGCCCCAATTTTTTCATGGAGTTTTTGCATGGAGTCTTCAGGGTTTTCTGTATAAAATAGGTCATCTACAAATAGCGACAGTTTTACTCTGTTCAATTAGATGTGTTTTATTTCTTTATCTTACCTAATTGCTACAGTTAGGACTTGCAATGCTATGTTGAATAAAAGTGGACAGAGTGGGCATTCTTGCATGGTACCTGATTTTCGTGGAAAACCTTTCAACTTTATTTTTTTTAATTTAATTTTTTTATGTTCATTTATTATTGAGACAGAGAGAAAGAGAGCATGAGCGGGGGAGGGGCAGAGAGAGAGAGAGGGAGACACAGAATCCAAAGCAGGCTCCAGGCTCTGAGCTGCCAGCACAGAACCCGACGCGGGGCTCGAACCCACAAACCGTGAGATCATGACCTGAGCCGAAGTCGGACGCTTAACCAGCTGAGCCACCCAGGTGCCCCAAACCTTTCAATCTTCAACTGTTGAGCATGATGGTGGCTGTGAGTTTCTTACACGACGCCCTTTTTCATGTTCCAGTACATTTCCTCTACAGAACGTTGTTGAGAGTTATTGCCAAAAACGGATGTAGAATTTCGTTTAATGCCTTTTCTGCATCTTTTAAGACGATCATGTGATTTTTGCCATTGATTTTGTTAATGTGGTGTATCATATTGATGGATTTGTGGAGGTTACACCGTGACTTCCTCCCTGGAATTTATCTCACCTGATCATGGTGCTTGATGCTTTCAATGTATTTCTAAATTTGGTGTTTAATACTTTATTGAGGAGTTTTCATCTATATTCATCAGGGATATGGTTCCATTATTTTCTTCTCTTGTGGTATCCTTGTCTGGTTTCAGTATCAGGGTAGAGGCGCTTTATGAAATAAATTTAGTGTTTCCTCCTCCTTTGTTTTCTTAGAAGACTCTAGGAAGGATTGTTATTAATTCTTTAAAAAAAAGGAATTTTTTTAATGTTTATTTTTGAGAGAGAGAGAGAGAGAGGGAGCACGAGCAGGGGAGGGGCAGAGAGAGAGGGAGACAAGGAATGTGAAGCAGGCTCCAGGCTGTGAGGTGTTTTGGGGGAGGTGTTTGATACTCATTAAATCTACTTACTGTTAACTGCTCTGTTCAGAGCAGTTTATCAGAGTGTCTTTCGTGGAATTTAGCCATTTCTTTTAGATTGTCCATTTTGTTGGCATATGATTGTTCATTGCAGTCTCTTACGATCCTTTGTATTTGTGTGATATCCGTCCGCATCTTACACTAATGATTTTGAGTTCTCAGGGGGGTTTTTTGGTGCTGCTAAACGTTTATCAATTTTATCTTTTCTTTCAAACAGCAAGCTCTTAGTTTCATTATCTTTTGTCTTTTACATCGCTATTTCATTTCTTTCTGTTAGGATCTTTGTCACTTCTTCTACTAACTTTGGGCTTCGTATGTTTTTGTTTTTCTAGTTCTTTGAGGTTTGATGTTAGGTTGTTTATTTAAAAATTTTTCTCAGGGCGCCTGGGTGGCTCAGTGGGTTAAGCGGCCGACTTTGGCTCAGGTCACGATCTCATGGTTCGTGGGTTCGAGCCCCGCATCAGGCTCTGTGCCTGGAGCCTGCTTCGGATTCTGTGTCTCCCTCTCTCTCTGACCTTCCCCCACTCATGCTCTGTTTCTCTCTGTCTCAATAATAAATAAAACATAAAAAAAATTTTTTTTTAATTTTTCTCATTTCTTGCTGTAGGCAGTTAATGCTATGAGGTTCCCTCTTAGAACTGCTTTTGCTTCATCTTCCAGGCTTTGATCGATTTCTATTTTCATTTCCCTCAGGGTATTTTTTTTTTATTTCCTCTTTGATTTCTTCACTGACCCATGTTGTTTGACATGCATGGGTCTGTGTCATTTCCGTTTTTTCTTTCCTGTAATTGATTTCTAGTTTCATACTAATGCAGCCAGAAAAGATGTTTATTATGATTTCCAATTTCTTAAAAATATTGTGACTATTTTAGTGGCCGAATGCTCTATCCTGGGGTATGTACCATGGATACTTGTTATAACCGTGGATTTTTGGGACACCTGCGTGGCTCTGTCAGTTAAATGTCCAACTCTTGGTTTGGGCTCAGGTCATGATCTCAAAGTGTGATGAAATGTTCTATAGCTATAAATCTGTTAAGTCCATCTGGTCGAATTTGTCATTTAAAGCTACTATTGTGTTACTGATTTTCTACCTGGATGATCTGTCCTTTGCTGGAAGTGCAGTATTAACGTTCCTACTATTAATATTTTGATATCAAATTTTGCTTTTTGGTCCGTCAATATTTGCTTTATATATGTTTATTAATGATATATCCTCTTATTGGATTTCCTGTTTATTACATAATGCCGTTGTCTGTGATTAACAATCTTTGTCCTTTTGGGTTTTGTTGTTATTTTTCATAATCTCTACACCCATCGTGGGGCTCAAACTCACTACCCCGAGATCAAGAGTTGCATGCTTTTCTGCCTGAGCCAGCCAGCCGCCCCCCCCTGCAGTCTTTGGTTTAAAGTCTTTTGTCTGATAGAAGTGTGGCGTCCCTGGCTTTGTTTTGCTTTTCATTTACCCAGAATGACATTTCACTAGAAGTGATGGGACAGAAAAAGTGTCCTTACATCACAAGTGAGTTTGCTGTCGTTGGCATATAGAAGTAAATCTTAATGTCTAATCCATTCAGCCACTCAATGTCTTTTCATTGGAAACCTGAAGCGCTTTGCAATTAATTACCGATAGTTGCTTTTGCTATTTTGTTCATTGTTTTTTGGTCTGTTTTGCAGGCATTTTGTTCTTTTTCTTCTGTTGTGGTTTCATCAAGTTTCGCTACTTTCTTCTGTGGTATACTTAGATTCCTATCTGTTTGTCTTTTATTTATGTACTGTGTGTTTTTGCTTTGTGGTTACCATACAACTTACGAATTTAAAATAGACTGTTATAAATACAACAAGTTTGAATGCCATTTAAAGCTCTACATTTTTATTCTATTTCACCCCCCACCCAGTTTGTTTTTTGAGATAACCTTTTGCATCTTTTTATCTCCTGTTCCATTAACTAATTATTGTAGTTATTTTACCTTTGTCTTGTAACCTTTATAATAGCTTTATGAGCAATTCATCAACTACTATCAATGTATCTTTACAAGTGAGATTTATACTTTCATATATATACTTCTTTCTAATTAGTGCCTGTTTTTGTGCTTAGGGAGGTGCCTTTAACGTTTTTTGTAATACTACTTTATTATTGTAATGTTGATTTATATTAGAGAGAGAATAGGGGAGGGGCAGAGGGAGAGGGAGACACAGAGCTTGAAGTGGGTTCCAGGCTCCGTGCTATCAGCACAGAGCCCGACAGGGGGCTCGAACTCACAAACCGTGATATCTTGACCTGAGCCGAAGTTGGACACTCAACCGACTGAGCCCCCCAGGTGCCCTTGTAACACTACTTTAGCAGTGTAGAGTCCTTTACCTTTTGCTTGTCTGCAGAACTATCTGTTCTTCAATTGCGAATAATAAATTTGCTGGGGTGTACCTGGCTGGCTCAGGACCTTTGGCTCAGGTCATGATTTCACAGTTTGTGAGACTGAGACCCGCATTGGGGTCTGTGCCGACAGCATGGAGCCTGCTTAAAATTCTCTTTCTCCCTCTCTTTGCTCCTCTCTCTCTCTCTCTCTCTCTCAAAATAAATAAACATTAAAAATAACGAAAGAAAATATTTAAAAAATAACAAAAAAATTGCTGGGTATTCTTGCTTGGACGGTATTTTTTGGTTTTTTTTTTTTTTTTTTTTTTTTTTTGGTTTGTTTAGTTTTTTTCCTTTTAGTGCTGAATACATGTTGCCACTTCTTTCTGGCCCACAAAATTCCTGTTAAAAAAACTCCCATGGGGCACCTGGGTGGCTCAGTCCGTTAAGCATCCAACTTCTGATTTTGGCTCAGGTCATGCTGTCAAGTGTTGTGAGATCAAGCCCTGCCTTAGGCTTTGTGCTGACAGTGCACAGCCTGCTTGGGATTCTCTCTCTCTCCCTTTCTCTCTGTCTCTCCCCTGCTCACCCGTGCTCTCTCTCAAAATAAATAAATAAACTTTTTTAAAAAACTCATCGTCTTATGGGGATTCACTTGTTCATAAAAAAGTTATCTTTCTCTTGCTGCTTTAGCAATTCTCTTTATAATTAAACTGTAAACATTTAAAGATAATGTATCTTTCTGTGCATTTCTTTGTGCTCTCTTATTTGGAACACTCTGGTCTTCCTGGATATGGATGTCTGTGTCCTTCTCTAGGTCAAAGATGTTTTCAGGTCTTATTTCTGTCCCTTTCTTATTCTCTTCTCCCTCTGAGCCTCTCACAATGTGGATGTTGGTTTGTTAGTCCCTTTTAAGCTGTCTTCACTTTTCTTGTGTCGTCTTCTTTTTATTGCGCTCATTCAGTGAGTTCTGTCTTCCATTTCACTGACCCTTTTGCTTCATCTATTCTGTTGTCGAAGCCCTATAATATTGAGTTTGGTTATTATATTGTTTAGCTCAGGGACCTCCATTTGTCATTTTTAAAATATTTAACCTCTTGGGGCGCCTGGGTGGCTCAGTAGGTTACGCATCCGACCTCGGCCTAGGTCATGATCCCGAGTTTGTGCCCCGCATCGGGCTCTGGGCTGACAGCTCAGAGCCTGGAGCCCTCTTCGGATTCTGGGTCTCCCTCTCTCTCCCCGCCCCTCCCCCACTCACGCTGTCTCCCTCTCTTTCAAAAATAATCTTTTTAATGCAGTTCTCACTGTGTTCATCCTGTCTTCTCCCACGTTCGGTGAGCATCTTTATGGCCATTACTGTTTTTTTCATTTGGAACATATTGCTCTGTTTCTTTGGTTTGCTTGACTGTGTGATAGTTCCTATGCTTTAGATGGAGCACCGACCTCTTTCTTCTTGAAGGAGTGTCCTAATGTCAGAGATGATCATTATCATTCAACCTACCCTAGCTCTTCATTGTCTAGGAAATCTTTGTAATTGTCCAAGCAACCTATTTAAAAAATATTTTTAAATATTTTGAGAGAGGGAGCGCACAATTGGGAGGGAGGGAGAGAGAATCCCAAGCAGGCTCCACACTGTCCACGCAGAGCCCAACATGGGGCTTGATCTCACACCCATGAGATGATGACCTGAGCTGAAATCAAGCGTCAGATGCTTAACTGACTGAGCCACCCAGGCGCCCCCAAGCAGCCTATTTTTAAGAGCCCCCAGTTGTTTAAGATGTGTTAAGACCTTTTAGTATCCTGAAAGGGAGGATCTTAGCACCACGATTGAGGCTGACCCTCAAGGAGCCCTAACTGAAGTATACAAATATGGTTTTTCGGGACCATAAGATTAAGCCCCGCTGGCTTACACACATACAGGCAATCAGTGTGTATCCCCTGGTGGGCATTTCCAAAAATTGGATCTCCAAATGAGTTCATAAACTCCTTTCTGGAGAAAGCAGCAACCGTAGCAACAGATGAAACTACAAAAATGGTATCTACCAGCCTCCATTCCTTGAGTAAGTCTGTAGGGGTGTATGGCTGGCTTAGTGGGTGGAGCATGTGACTCTTGATCTCGCGATCAGGAATTCAAGCCCCATGTTGGGTTCAGAGCTTACTTAAAAAATAAAAAATAAAAAAGTAAAAAAATAAAAATAAAAAGAGTTATCCTGTAGCCTTCTCAATGTGTGCCAGAGTTGAAGCCTACACCCCGGCCTGAAACTCCAAGAGAAGCAAATAAGTCTGTTTCACAGAAAGACTGCTCGTGCGTTTCAATCTGCTGTCCGTTCAAGCATTCCTGGGTAACAGAGTCAGGTGATGGAGGGGGTGATCCCTGGCCCCAATAACAGGGGCACCAGATGAGTGTAAATGCTCTTTTATAAGAAATACTGGTGCTCTGTACCACATCAGAGGTAGGGTTTGAAGATGGTCCCTACAAAGATTGGTTGGGGAGGGGGAATAAAATGCAAAGAGGGTTGTTTTGTTTTGTTTTGTTTTGTTGTTTAAAGATTGTACCCAATATCTGGAACATGGTAGAAAGAGAGTGCAAGATGGCACCTACCAGCCTCTGTCCTTTAAGAGTATTCCAGCAGACTCCTGGATGTGTGCTAAATTCAATGGCTGCCTCTTGGGCCTATGCTTTAAGATTACCAAAAGACCTTTAGGGGGCACCTGGGTGACCTAGTCGGTTAAGCGTCCAACTCTTGATTTCGGCTCAGGTCATGATCTCGCGGTTCGTGAGTCCGAGCTCTGCATCAGGCTTTGAGCCTGCTTGGGATTCTCTCTCTCTGCCCCTCCCCCACTCGTGTGTGCTCACTCTCTCTCTTTCTCATTCTCTCTCCTTTTCTCTCCTGGGTCTTCAGGCAGGTGAGGTCAAGTGCACCAGCCCTTTGTTAGCCATTTCTTAGTTTGCTACAGCCTTGTAGTTTTGGGGTTTTTTCTCAGGTGCAAGTCTGAAAAGTTGGGGGGTCCAGTGCGGGGTTCAGAACCTTTGCTCATTACAGAGCAGCTGGTTGTGAGGTCCTTCCTGATTGTGGGTCGCCATACTGGGAATAGGATTTATGTTGAGATTGTGTCTCAACATTTCCTATCCACTTTTATAAGTTTTTTCCCTCAGTTTTGTCATGTTTAAGAGTTAGCCAATAGTTTCAGTTTTTGTTTCTGTTTTTCAGAAAGTTGTTCCATAGATAGTTCTAGATTCAGTGGGTCTGTTGAAGGAGGGGAGGACAGATCTTCCTATGTTGCCATCCTGAACCAGAATCCTTTTGTCTTCTGGATGTTAGCTCTTCTAACAGGTATGAGATGATTATCTAATTTTTGTTACGGTTTGTATTTCCACGATGGATAGTGATAGGTTCATCTTTTTGTGTACCTGTTGGACGTTTGGATGCCTTCTTTGGACAAATGTCTAAAAGATGGGCAGAGGGACTAAATAACTACATTCTGTGGTTTTTATTGAGTTGCATGCGTCCTTCATATATTTTGGATATTCATACCTTCTCTGATAATATGGTTTATAAAAATTGTCTCCCCTTCTGGAGGTTGCTTTTTCATCTTGTGTCTTTTTCTCTGCAGAAGGTTTTACATTTGACGCAGTCTTATTTGTTGATATTTGCTTTTGTCGTGTGTGCTTTTGGTGCCGTATCCACACAAAAAAAACCAAACAAAAAAGTCATTCCCAATACCAATGTTGAGTCCCTTCTTCCTTCTGTTTTCAAGGAGTCTTGGGGTATCCAATCTCAAGTTTACGTCTTGGATCCATTTTGAGGTAATTTTTGAGTGTACTATAATATAGGGGTCCAATTTCATTTTTCTGCATGGGTAATGGTGTTTTGCATTGGAATAGTGTTCTCAAACACTGGTCTTGAGGTTGCATTTGTGTAATGAGCACACTGTTAATGCTCTTAACTGTATTTTTATTTGTGATCAACACTGTGTATGCGGGGCTAATAAAGATTATAGAGGGCGTCATCCTTCTTTGTCACTGCCACTAGTTAAGCTTCCCACGTCTCACTGACAAAGGAAGAGGATCCTAAGACCAGTTTAATTTGCCGCATTTCCTCAATGTTTCCTAAAGTTTCAGTACAGACTCCCTCTTTCCTTACTCTTTCAGTTCTGTACTTTCCATTTTCATATCCAATCCAGAGTTCCCCCTATTTAAAATTATCCTAATCACGTACAAGTTTATGTTCGGATAAATACTTGGTCCAAAAAATTCTAGGGCTCTGAAAGAGGTAAGCCGAAGTGAGTCCATGTGCACTAGAATTTCACACATGGTAAATTAATTATGTAGAGAGAATTATCTGTAAGTCTCAGATGAAAGTTCACCCCCCCCTGTCTAGGATCCTACAGTTGGTGGAGCTCAAATTTGTTGATTTCTGAAGTCCGTGTGTTTTGGCTCCACAATGTGGACCCCACACAGTAGGAGCATTGTGGGAAAAACCAGGCCAGATTTGACACAGTTCTTTGACCCAAAAAGACCAGTCAGAAGAGACAAAAGTGATGGAAATCACGGGTTATTTTTCATTGTCTTTTTATAATGTCTTTTTTGTATGCCTTGCATGAAGGGGAAGGCCCAGCAAGCCCTTTTGTCTGTTCATTAAATTATTAGCATCAATAGAAACGTTCTTAACCATGACTAGCCACTCTGTCTCCTTCTCCTCTATTTGCTGTGTTAAAAACAGCATGATACTGGAAGTAAGGGGAGGGGAGATGCTGAATAGGAGGTGTTTCTTATAGAAATGATCGTCTTTAGTTTCTCTTCTGCTGATAAAAATATCAATTCCTCCATCAGCCCCCAACATGCCACATTTACAGACACACCCAAATATATATCCCACTGTGTCCATTCTAAAACCAGAACACATCAGTAACTGCCGATTGGCATGGTTTGAATTCTACGGAGTTTCCATTCCTAAGGTCAGACCCTCTTTCATATTACTAATTCATCATTTTCACATGGATTAACAAATCATCAAACACGTCTCAAAATCATCCTAAAGGATCTGATTAGGGTAAAGTAGGTTATATGCAATTTTATTCCCCCCAAAAGATTGTCAAAGTACACTACCAGTTTGAATCACTGAATAACATAGTTTACTGAAAATTAAGCCACCAATTTTTTCGAAGTAAGTATGTGGTCTGATCACTGCATTTGGTTATCTGCACCTAGAATTTCTCTAAGAGTGAGACATGCCCATTTCTCAATGTGTTAAAAAAAAATGTATACACAATGCCGAATTTACTCGAAGACCCGTTTTTGTCTAGCCTTCACTTAGTTCATAAATCAAGCACTTACAAAAAGAAAGCTAGCATCTTCTATTCCCTCTTACCTGAAGTCTCATATCATTATCCTTCGAGCTTTCTCAAAGGATATATAATATATAGCATTGGAACAATTATATACTCATGCAACTAAATATGAGATAACAGGATAGTAGCTTTCAGGAAAGAAATATTTATTAAAGTTTACAAATTACTGTATACATTTGTTTTTAAAGTAGGCGATGGGATAAGTTTCCTACTCCCCAGTTAACATGCAACACTATAATTGAGATTAAAAAAAAAAAAAAGTTTTGCCCTGCAGATACGCCTAACCTGTGTGCTATGTTGGGCTATAAACAGCGACGTCAGAGACTCTTCAGGCAAAATAGACACTACCCTGGCCAGAAACCTCACCGATCCTCACATATCTGCCGGGCAGCCCCAAATCATATCCATGATTTTAAAGCCAAACAAAGCTTTCGGTTACATGTCTAAAGGTAAATGCCGCTGTGGATATTTTTAGAAATTATGTTTCACCAGAAAGAGAATAAGTAAGCTCTGTTTATTTGTGGAATGTAATTATATATTAAAATATACAGTATCCTCTCCTATTATGAGTAATCAGGGCATGCAAATGTGTAGGCTCCGTCCTTACCTTTACACATATTTTGTTGGAAAACAAGCAATGGTAGTTTTTTTTTTTTCCTCAAGCAATGGTAGTTTTTTTTTTTTCCTCACATACCTGCCTGAGGGAAAACATTTGATCTTGACAATTAAGGTCCTGAGGATTTATTTACCATGTCATTGGATAAGGACAGTTCTTATTAACGTAGCACCAATATCAAGAAAAAATGAGATTATACCCGTTTATTGTATTCATCAATCTAGAATCTGTATATTTCATCTGCATAATTAGCTAATTCTCCCCTCCCCAACACACACACACACACACACACACAATGTGAATCTCTAAACAGCTACAGACTCAAAACCCAATCTAAATCCTAAATGAACCTTTCCTGGTATTTTAAACTCCAAACAAAATCTGATTCTCTTTAGTTTCTGTACCTTTCTGTAATAGCCAGAGCAACAGATGATAGTACCTAACTCTTGTTGAGCGTTTATATATGTGCTAAGTACCTTATATTCCTTATTTAATGTCTATCCATAATTCTCCCTCGCGTACACCAAACGAACCGATTTGTTTCTGAATTCATTCAGCTTGCGTTTTTTTGTTGTTGTTGTTTTTTTCCAGTCATAGTCTGCTCTTCAAGCACTGAAACTGAACTAGGCGGGCCCTGTTCTCACATAATGGGTATGCAAAAGGGTTCAGGTTAATCATTAAATGTCAGTGTGAAATGGAACAGTGTCTGAGAAGAGAATATACAAGGTATCCTCTATTACATCTGTCTACAAAGAATAGAAGCATTATTTTCTGGGGCGCCTGGGTGGCTCCGTCGGTTAAGCGTTTGACTTCGGCTCAGGTGATGATCTCACGGTTCATGGGTTTGAGCCCTGCATCAGGCTCTGTGCTCACATCTCAGAGCCTGGAACCTGCTTCGGATTCTCTGTCTCTCTCTCAAAACAAACATTAAAAAAATTTTTTTTAAAGAAATCATTATTTTCTTTCCTAGTAAGAGCTATAGTTAATTACTTAGGCAATAAAGAATTTCAAAGGAGAAACAGTATGAGAAAAGATCATGCAATCGATCCAGGTTTCAAAGTATGAGAAAGGTAACTTTATAAATTGTTTGAGGTCGCCAGGTCCAAAAAGGACAGTGAAAACAGCTAGGTATGTAGGAATGGATGTGATCAGTAAAATGAGGAAGAAAACCTTAGGAAGAGAAAAGAGAGTTGCTCACGATGAACTTCCCAATGCCATCTCTGATCAGTGCTGCTGACTCAGCTGGTTAGGATAGAAAGAATTTTCGGAGCACCTGGCTCAGTCGGTTAAGCGTGAGACTCTTGGTTTCGGCTCAGGTCGTGATCTCAGGGCTTCTTGAGTGTGAGCTCCCGCATTGGGCTCAGTGCTGACAGTCCGGAGCCTGCTTGGGATTCTCTCTCTCGCTCTCAAAAATAAATTAATAAACTTAGAAAAATTAAAAGAATTTTCAAAATGACGATGGCACTTTTCCCACAGAGACTTAGTGTTGTGGAAAGATGAAGGGCTTCTGTGTCATACATTCTGGAGTATTTACCTTTGCTACCTTGAGTAGTGTAAACTTTAAGTTACTTGAATTTCCTCATCTGTTAAAGAGATGTTAATGCCTCCTCAGGATTGTGTGAGGACTCTCTGAAATAGCATACGCACACCTTTAGCAAAATTTGTATAGTGGTTTTCCATTCTAGCACACTCTTTTATTTTTTTAATGGTTATTTATTTTTTAGAGAAAGAGAGGCAGACACAGAATTCAAAGCAGGCTCCAGGCTCCAAGCCGTCAGCACAGAGCCCGATGCGGGGCTTGGACCCATGAACCGCGAGATTATGACCTGAGCCAAAGTCGGACGCTTAACTGACTGAGCCACCCAGGTATCACCCCCCATTTGGGGTTCACTTTTCACTGTAGGATCTCTGCACAATTTTCAAATGCCGTGATGGCATAAACCTGATTACAGCATTCTCAATTTACAGGTGACTAAACTAAGATACAGAAAAGTTCAATGAATTACCCAATGCTCACTCCTGAGTGAGCAAAGCTGAAATAGAGCATAGTTATTCTGATGCCCCCAATTCCATTTTCCCCACTGCATCCCCTACCATCATGACCTGATCCCAGATTCCCGCAGAACTAATGTGCTTTTGATAAGCTCAGACATGTCATTTTCTCTAAGTGCTGCTTCAGGCTTTTCAGGGGAAAGGATACGTCCAGTTCAAATTCAACCAAAATAACACGGTCTCAGCCGAGATCACTTACAGCCACGCCACACGTACACGGCTTTCTGGATGATAGTTTGGCACTTGGTGAAGGAATTCATCTTTCATAGCCACTTAGTACCATTTCTCAGAATCCTACAGCAGTAGTTTGCTAAATGGCGTCCAGCTCATCTGGACGTGTTGAGTTTCCAGATCATAAACTCCTAAAGGGCAGAGTCTATGATTATTTGGCTAACTTTCTATCGCTTGTGACGGTAGATGCCTAATAAATACTATTTCATGGTAATGATGATGATGACAAGTTAATGCTCTTCAAAGTGTCAACCAATCAGTCAATTTAGTGAAAGTCAAAACGGTCATTTGGTGTTATAAAAAAATCCAGTTACTTGATTGAATGAATTATTCAAATTGTAGCTATTGCTTTTATGCTGTTATAGACATAGCATTACAGTGGCTTCCATATTGGAAATTGTTCCGAGAGCATTGCAACATATATATTCATTAGTAGCCAATTTTATCTCATCCGTCAGAAACTGCAGAAAAGCTGAGTAAAACTGCTGTTGAAATTAATAAAATATAACCACGTAGTGGCACTGACTCTCAGGAATTTCCTTTAGGTAGCACTTCTAAGCCATTAATTTATGGCATAATATTCTTGGCAGATGAACTCCTCAGCTCGACTTCATTAATGATGGCCCAGTGCAATTAGAATGGACTCCCCAAGCCAGGAGGGTTCCAGGTACTATTTTTTAACTTATATAACTTTCACCTCCATGTTGACCTTAGAAAAATCAAGTGAAAAAGTAGATCTGATGAAGACAATAAACAATGGGTATTTCCAGCAATAGAATACTGAGGATCATCAGAACAACTTGGTAAGTGCTTTAGCATACACCTTTACTCAAATATTTATAATCAAGTTGGAAAACAAAGAATAAAGGTGGAGGATGTCCTACCCAATTTCATGACTTAATTCTAAGTCTTCAATGTTCTCACCACAAAAAAGACATGGTAATTATGTGATCTAATGGAGGTGTTAGCTAACTCTATGGTGGTAATTAATATACAATATATGTGTATCGAATCAAGACGTAACCTTAAGCTTATGCAATGTTATCTGTCGGTCATAATCTGAGTAAACCTGGAAGAAAACACAGTATTTGACACTGTCGAGTTTGTGGGAGTGTAGAAACAGATCAAGGGAATAGAAGAGATTTCCTAAGTAGATTAACTCATATACAGTCAAGTGATTTTTGAGAAATGTGCCAAGGTAATTCATGGGGAAAGGATGATCTTTGGAGGAAATGGTGCTAGAAAAATTACATAGACATATGCAAAAATAGAAAAATTGAACCCAATATATATAATTATATATTCACCCAATATATAAAAATTAACTGAAATGTATCATTGAGGAATGAAAAGTATAAAACTAAGAGTAAAGCAGGCGATAATCTTAGCAACCTTGGATTTCACAAAAATGTATTAAATAGTACAAATTGATGATGAGAATAATAAGTTTATAGTTCATCAAAATGATAAGCCTTTGCTTTTTTTTTTTTTTAAACTGTATTTATTTATTTTTGAGAGAAAGAGAGTGAACAGGGGAGGGTCAGAGAGAGAGGGGGAGAGAATCCCAAGCAGGCTCCGTGCTGTCATCATGGAGCTCGATGCGGGGCTCCATCTCACAAACGGTGACATCATTTCCGGAGCCGAAATCAACAGCCTGACGCTTAACCAACTGCACTACCCAGGTGCCCCAGACCTTTGCTCTTAAAATGGCAATAATACAGTGATTAAAGGTGAGCCATGGATTGGGAAAAAAATATTGACAGTGAAAATGACTGATAAAGAATTTATACCTACAATACCCACAAGAAACTTTTACAACTTAATTGTTCGAATACCAACCACTGAATTACAATGGGGCAACGTATTTGATAAGTTAACAGAAGAAGGAACTCAGCAAATATTATCGTCATACTAAGAACATGTCAACTGGGGCACCTGGGGGGCTCAGTTGGGTAAGCCTCAGACTCTTGGTTTCGGCTCAGGTCATGATCTCACGGTTCATGGAATTGAGCCGTGCATTGGGCTCTGTGCTGAGAGCACAGAGCCTGCTTAGGATTCTCTCTCTCCCTCCCCGACTCATGCTCATTCTCTCAAAATAAACAAACTTTAAATATAAAAAACACATCAACTAAAACCATAATCCTATACCACTGCATATGGCTAAAAGTAAAAACACCTAAAATATCAAGCGTTGGTAAGTACAGAGATGTATTGTAGTGGATATTCAAAATTATACTATCCCTTGAAAATAGCAGGTCCTCATAATGTTGAAAATATACCAGCCATTCTACTCCTAGGTATTTACTCAACAGAAACAAAAGCATATGTCTACACAAAGCTTTCTACCTGAATGTTTATAGCAGCTGTATTTGTAATAATCTCAAACGTGAAAGAACCCATATGTCTTATTGATGTAAGTAAACAAATGAAAAAAATTCAGTGTATTTATATAATGCAATGTTACTCAGCAATTAGTTACTGATACAGACAAAAGTACCTGGAGTACCTGGAGCGCCTGGGTGGCTTAGTCGGTTAAGCGTCCAACTTCGGCTCAGGTCATGATCACACAGTTTTTGAGTTTGAGCCCCGCAGCCCGCTTCGAATCCTCTGTCTCCCTCTCTCTCTGCCCCTCCCCCGCTCGTTCACGCACTCTTTCTCAAAAAATATTAAAAAAAAAAAAAAGCAACACACAGTGATGCTGAGTGATCAAAAGCCAATTAAAAGTAAATCAAAAGGTGATTGAAAGTAAAGATCCCATACCAAAGAATCCCTTTTATATATAAATCTTGATAAAGTGCGAACTAATCCATCCAGACAGCAAACATCAGTGGTTGCTTGGACAATGGTGGCTGGGTTGTCTAGGAAGACAGAGATTGCAAATGGGCACGGGAAAACTTTCAGTGGTAAAAGGATCTGTTCATTTGCTTGATTGTGGTGATGGGATACAGATATTAAAAAAAAAAGTATCCTTTCAATATTTGGGATATATATTTACTAATCTCAGCCTATGTGCACATTAAAGTCACAGGAGAGATTAGAGTTACAAGCCACTGAGATCTAAGAATCATTTTCATGCACTACAACATGTAACAGGTAGAGATGATGTGCCAGAGTCCAGCTCCAGCAGGTCCAGGGTTCCCTGAAGGATGGATGGTGTCGGCACGAGAGAGAGAGAGAGAGAGAGAGAGAGAGAGAGAGAGAGAGAGAGATGAGAGTTGGCGAACGGGGGAGGGAATGAGAGACCCACGAGTTTCTTTCTGATCACCAGGCAGGCATCTTTGCTCTCCAGTCTGGCATCCCTGCTCTGACCAGAGAGTCAGCTTTATTATTTATTAAAAAAAAATGTACGGGGTACAAAAAAAGGAGTGGCAATTGCCTTAGACAATGATTTCTGATTTCTGATGACAAATTCTTTGGTATGTAAAACTTTCCCAGAACATAGATTGGTAGAAGACTCATGCATCATCTTTATCAGTAGTGATTGATTGTAGGTGATTTAGATGCTTATCATATGGGGAGGGAAGGTATCCTCAGCATTCAAATACAAGGCAATGTTTTTAGCATAGCAAAGGCGAAAGTTAGTTCTTTGTGAGCAGGGATCAATAGCCTGTTTTCTTGAGGGGAAGTAAAACAGGTTTCTCAGGAAATGTGAAAGAACACTGTTGAGCTTGATGTGACTCATGATAGTTTAACTTTCAGAAAGTTGCAAGTTGTTAAACATAGCCATTTACAAAAACTAATATAATTTATTTAATTCTAAGTTTATTATATAAAGGCCAAAGACATAGAAACTCAAGCGTCACGTTAAAGAAAGGTTCTTATTTAACTATATTATGTATACACTTGAGGTTATTTATGGTCACAGTATCTGTGTGGCGGGGATATTAAAAAATGTATACTACTGTGTATACCTTCTCACTGTATGTTCGGTAACACCATGGTGGTAGGTTGAAATTGGCCAAAGAGGGAGTTTTACTCCACAGATATTGGTAAATACTACCAATAAGGGCTTGACTTCTTCATTTTTGTTGTTGTTGTCTGTCTAGAAAGAACATGATAGAGACCATTTTAGTCCTTATTACACAGAGTGTTGCGTTTATTACCATTAAAAAGAAAATATTCCAGAATTCGAAAAGTATTATGTGATTCCTCAAAGAAAATCACATCCCTGTCAAACATGCTATATTTTTATGTACAGTTTCATTTTTTTCACTTTTATTCATTAATGTAAAGAAAAATATCTCTGTTTAGGTCAAAACTACACTCATTTGTCAGTTACAATCACAGGTTGGCTAAGAATACCCAAGTTTACCAGAAACAACGATAGCATTTTTGAGAATCAATTAATTACATGTAATTTACAATAAAGTGTATAATATTTGTAAATTGTGTGCTCTACATACTCTTTATTAGTAAAATATATAATAATTCAAGCACATACACCTCAATAAAGCCATAATAAAACAGAGGACCAAAAAAAAAAAAATCCATCTGTAGTTGCTGAATTACTGCATTTTGAGAATGTGAAATAATCATACACTATAGACCGGACAATGAGGACCTGGAGCAAGGGTCAGAATAGAGATAGGAATATATTTGTGAAAGATATCCGATGTTGGAAGGGATGTAGCTGGGGTAAGGTTCTGAAAATATTCAATTTACAAACTTAGATCAATAAAGTAGACTCTATACCAGGCTATCATGAAAAACCCAAGCAGTTCATTTCATTTGCCATTGAATTATGGCCCTATAATAAAAGTAATAAATACTTAATGTTTTACCAGACACTGTGCTAAATATTTTAAATACATTCTTTTAAATATTTTAAAAATCCTCGTGCACGTGGTATTATTATTACTACCACTATTACTGAAACAGAGAAAAGGGAGTCCTACGGAAATTTATTCACCTGCAAATTGAGAGAGTGAGTTAGCTGAGGAGATAGCACGTGAACAATTCAGTCAGTCATAAAGTTGCTGATGCGCCTAACCCCGACATCCCACTGCCTCTCTTCTGGCTTTATTGACGTGCAATAAATAAATAACAATTTTATATTTAAAGTGTAGACGGTGATATTTTAACACGCACGCACATTGTGAAATAATCATGCTAATTAACATCCATCACTTTACATAATTACGATTTTATTTTGCTTTGTGATGAGAACACAAGAACTACTATTTTACCCGATTTCAGGTGTGAAATACAGTATTGTTAACTCTAGCCCCACGGCTGTACACTAGACCTCCAGAACTTATTTATCTTATGTAAGCTTTTTACCTAACCCTGACCAACATCTACCTGTTTCCCCCTGTTCACTCAACCCCAGGCAACTCATTTTCTCCTTTTCTATGAATTTGACTATTCTAGAGTCTACCTTTCAGTATGATCATACATTTCTTGTGTGTATGTGGATATATAATATGTATATTTTTTACATATATACATTCACACACAAAAGATACAGGTGCTCCATATATCTCACATTTTCTTTTAAATTTTTTTGTAATGTTTATTCATTTTTGAGAGAAACAGAGTGCAAGTGGGGCGGGGGCAAAGAGAGAGGGAAACACAGGCTCTAGGCTCTGAGCTGTCAGCCCAGAGCCCGATGCCAGGCTCGAACTCATGAAGTTGGACACTTAACTGACTGAGCCACCACAGCGCCCCAGATCTCACATTTTCTTTATCCATTCACCCATTAATGGACATTTAGGTCTTCCTATGTCTTGACTATTGTGACTAATGCTGCGATGAACCTGAGAGTACAGATATATCCTTTGGGTGCCTACCCAGAAAGAGAATTGCCAGATCGTATAGTGCTTCCATTGTTAATTTTTTGAGGAATCTCCATTGTGTTTCCATAATGATTTACCAATTTACAGCCCCACCAAAAAGGTACAAAAGTGCCCTTTCCTCCACATTCTCACCGGTGCTTGTTATTTTTGACATTTTTATAAAAGCCATTCTAGAACAGACACGGGGCTCAAACTCGTGAACCGTGAGATCGTGACCTGAGCCAAAATCGAGAATCAGATGCTTAACTGACTGAGCCACCCAGGCGCGCTCCTCCTCCCTGAAATTTCTTAATTAAATGCAATTCTACTTTACTGTTCCCAGTTGTCCTTGGATTTTGACTGTATTACTGTAGTGTAAATGGGTATGGTCTTCTTTGTATTGTCCCTCTTCATAGTTCTTAGAGCTCCATGAATCCGGGTATCCATTTCCCTTCTACGTTTTGGGAAGTTTCGGGCCATTATTTCATTAAATAAGCTTTCTGACTATATCTCTCTTCTCCTGCTGAGATTCCAATAATACATTTTTTAAAGTGGTCCATAAATCCTATTGTACTTTTTACTCGTTTTCATTCTTTTTTTCCCATTTCTTCATCCAAGTGTAGAATTTCAAATGCCTTCTCTTCAAAGCTTAATTTAGGATTTCTTTTTGTAAAAATATCTTGACCAATATTAAAACGTTATAATTGTTGAACATTTTTCACGTGCATGTCTTCTTTGGAGAAACGTCTGTTCGTGTCTGCTGCCCATTTTTTAATGGGTTTACTTGTTTTTTGGGTATTGAGTTGTATCAGTTCTTTATATTTGGTTGCTAATCCTTTGTCAGATATGTCACTTGCACATATCTTCTCTCATTCAGTAGATTGCCTTTTAGTTTTGTTGCTTATTTCCTTCACTGTACAGAAACTTTTGATTCTGATGTATAGTCCCAGTAGTTTATTTTTGCTTTTATTTCCCTTGCCTCAACATCACGTATCATTAGGGAAATGCAAATCAAAACTAGTGAGATAACACCTCACACCTGTCAGAATGGGTAAAATAAAAAAACACAAGAAACAAGTGTTGATGAGGATGTGGAGAAAAAGGAACTTTCACGTATTGTTGATTGGAATGCAAACTAGTGTAGCCACTGTGGAAAACAGCATGGAGGCTCCTCAAAACATTAAAAACAGAACTAGTCTATGATCTAAGAATCACACTACTAGGTATTAACCCCCAAAATACAAAACGAAAACAGTAATTCAAAGGGATACATGTACCGCTATGTTTGCTGCAGCATTATTTACAATAGCCAAGCTACGGAAGTAGCCCAAGTGTCCACTGATAGATGAATGGATAAAGAAGAAGTGGCATGTGTGTACATACACACAATGGGATATTATTCCACCATAAAAAATGAAATGAAATCTTGCTATTTGCAACAACATGGATGGAGTTAGTACAATGCTAAGTAAAGTGAGTCAGAGAAAGACATACTATGTGATCTCACTCATATGTGGAATTTACGAAACAAAACAAATGAGGAAAGGGAAGAGAAAGAGAGACAAACCAAGAAACAGACTCGACAGTAGAGAACAAACTGTTGGTTACCAGGGGGAGGTTGGTAGTGGGCTGGGTGAAATAGGGGACGGGGATTAAAGACTACACTTACCATGATGGGGAAAAAAAGAAAAGTGGCGGGAGGGAATCTTTGCATTAACAGTGAAAAAGCCCTGTATGGTCAAATCTTGCAGCCATAAACAACAACAATAAATACAATGATTTAACAAAACACAGGTTTTCTGAAACTCATTAAGCTACCATCTATCCCAGATTAGCTCCTTTTCCCATATCTTTATGTTGCCTGACACTCCAGCCAACCAGTTTCCTGAGCCATAAATCTGCTTATCCGTACCACCACATCCAAAAAGAAATGAAAATAAAAATGTTATAATTGCATTTTGAAAATGATAAAACACAGACAGCCCACGTTAAACACTGCTCTCCCATGGATGACTTGGATTTGGAGAGTAAGTATTTTATGTTTCATAGAAAAGAACTAAATATAGTCATCTTCATGAAATCTAAAAGGCTAGTATCAGAAGTTATTACTTTTTTTTTTTTTTTGAAGTATTCTGAAACACGCTGGTTTGGATTGGCTTTCAGATTTTCAGGGCATGAAAGATATAGAGGACCCAAGATTGTGTTTTAACACATTTAGAATGTTTGTTCACAGTTAAAACAAAAATACCTTCAACTTTCAGAGGCTGAAAGAAAATACCCTAAAACATTGAAGTTGTCCTTCTTTGTGTCTGTTTAGTCTTTGTTTTAAAGTCTCTTTTGTCCAAGGGGCACCTGGGTGGCTCAGTCGGTTAAGCGTCCGACTTTTGGTTTTGGCTCAGGTCGTGATCTCACGGTTGGTGGGTTTGAGCCCTGCACTGGGCTCTGTGCTTAGCAGCGGGGAGCCTGCTTGCGATTCTCCCTCTCTCAAAACAAATAAAAATAAACATTAAAAATAAGTAGTCTATTTTGTATAAGTTTTGCTACCCTGGTTTTCTTTTGAGATCCATTCGCATGAAAAACGTTTTTCCATCCCCTCACTTTCAATCCGCAGGTGTCTTTAGGTCGGAAATGCGTCCCCTGTAGCATATAGATGGGTCTTGTGTTTTGATCCATTCCATCACTCTAGGTCTTTTGATTGGAGTGTTTAGCACATTTCCAAGGTAATGAGTGATAGGTATGTATTTATTGCTACTTATTTTGTAGTTGTTTTTATAGTTCTTCTCTAATCCTTTCTTCCCTTGTTGTCTTTCATGGGTTGCTGGCTTTCTTTAGTGATATAAATGGATTGCTTTGTCTTTATTTTTTGCACATCCATTCTTGATTTTTTGTTTTGTTTACCATTAGATACCTCATCTTCTGCATATCGCTGTCTATATTAAGTTGATAGTTGATTATGTTTGAACCCATCCTTTACTCTTCCTTCCTCCCATGTTGTAGGTATAAGATGTCATCCTTATTTCCTTTATTTTGTGAGTCCCTTGATTGATTTTTACAGATACACTTATTTTTACTCCTTTTGTTCCTCCTGTTTTCCTTATTCTTACTTACGGTCTTTCCTGTCCGCTCAAAGAGTCCCCTTTAGGGGCGCCCGTGTGGCCCAGTCGGTTAAGCGCCTGACTTCGGCTCTGGTCATGATCTTGCGGTTCACAAGTTCGAGCCCCGCATCGGGCTCTGTGCTGACAGCTCGGAGCCTGGAGCCTGATTCAGATGCTGTGTCTCCCTCTCTCTCTGCCCCTCCCCCACTCATGCTCTGTCTCTCTCTGTCTCTCAAAAACTGAATAAACATTAAAAAAAAAAAAAAGAGTCCCCTTTACCATTTCTTGTAGGGCTGGTTTAGTGGTGATGAATTCCTTTCACTTTTCTTTTGTGAAGCTTCTCGCTCCTGTTCTGAATGACAGCCTTTCTGGATAGAGTATTCTTGACTGCAGAATTTTTCCTTTCAGCACCCCAAATCTACCATGTCCATCCCTTCTGGCCTGCAACGTTTCTGCTGAAATATCACCTGATAGCTTTATGGGGTTTCCCTTGTTTGTAACTCTTTTCTTTTCTCTTGCTGCGTTTCAGAATCTCTCTGTATCACCACTTTCTGCTATTTTTATTACTGTGTGGACCTCCATAGCTTCATTTTGTTGAGAGATCTCTGTATCCCCTAGATCTGAATATCTGTATCTGCTCAAGATTCAGGAAGTTTTCACCTATTGGTTCTTCAAATCAATCAATTTTTGTCCCCTTTCTCTCTTCTTCTTCTTATGAGAGCCCAATAATGCGAACGTTATTATGCTTGATGGTATTGCTGAGTTCCCTTAAATCTACTCTCCTTTTGCATAACAAGCACAAAAGGACTAATTGATAGCAATAATAGTGGGGACTTTATTACCCCACTTACATCAATGTGCAGATCATCCACACAAAGCTAAGGAAACAGTGTCTTTGACACTGGACTAGATGGTCAGGACGGTCCATCCTAACACAGCAGAATACACATTCTTTTCTTTTCAAGTGCATATGGAACATTCTCCAGAATAGATCACATAGTAAGCCACAAAACAAATATCAATTTCTGACCGACAACACTATGAAAGTCGAAATCAACCACAAGAAAACATCTGGAGAGAGCACACATGGATGGAGGTTGAATAACATGCTACTCAACAATGAATATGTCAACCAGGAAATCAAAAAAGAAATCACAGATTACATGAAGAAAAATAAAAAGGAAAACATAACAGTCCAAAGTCTTTGGGATATAGCGAAGTGGTTTCTAAGTGGTTCTTTTTGTTCTTGATCTAATGTTTGTTTGTTTATTTTTGAGAGCGAGAGCACGCAAGCAGGGGAGGGACAGAGACAGAGTCACAGAATTCAAAGCAGCCTCCAGGCTCTGAGCTTGTCAGCACAGAGCCCGACACGGGGCTTGAACTCACGAACTGAAATCATGACCTGAGCTGAAGTCAGATGCTTAACCAACAGAGCCACTCAGGCGCTCTGGTTCTAAGTGGTATCTAAGAAGCAAAACAATAACCTAACTTTATACCGAAAGGAGCTAAAAAATGAAGACCGAAACCCAAAACTAGCAGAAAGAAGGAAAGAATAAAGATTAGAGCAGAAATAAACGACATAGAAACTACAAAAAACAGAGATATCTGGCTGGCTGGGTCAGTAGAACAAGCCACTCAGAGTTCCAAGTTTGAGCCTGACATAGGGTGTAGAGATTAAAAGAAAAAAATAGAAACAAACAAACTAAAAAAAAGAACAATAGAACACATCAGTCAGACCAGGAGTTGGTTCTCTGAAAAGATCAAGAAAATTGATAAACCTGAAAAAGGACTCACTCAAAATCACAAATGAAAGACGAGAAATAACAACGGACACCACAGATAGATATACAAATGATTATATAAGAATATTATGGGGGTGCCTTGGTGGGTCAGTCGGTTAAGCGTCCGACTTTGGCTCAGGTCAGGTCATGATCTCACCGTTCGTGACTTTGAGTCCCGAATCCGGCTCTGTGCTGACAGCTCAGAGCCTGGAGCCTGCTTTGGATTCTGTGTCTCCCTCTCTCTCTCTGCCCATCACCTGCTCACGCTCTGTCTCTCTCTCTGTCTCTCTCTCTCTCAAAAATAAATAAAACATTAGAAAAAGAATATTATGAAAAATTATATGCCAACAAATTCAGACAGCTTTGCAGGTGAATTTTAGCAAACGTTTAAAGAGGAACTCATACCTATTCTTCTCAAACCTTTCTAAGAAATAGAAGAGGAAGGAAAATTTCCAAAGTAATGTAATGAGGGAACATTACCCTGATGCCAAAACCAGATAAAGACACCACAAAAAATGAACTATAGGCCAAAATCTCTGATGGACATAGATGTAAAAATCCTCAGAAAAATACTAAGAAAAGGAATTAGCAATACATTAAAAATATAATTCACCACGATCGTGTGGGATTTATTCCAGGCATGCAAGGGTGGTTCTATATTCGGAAATTAATCGGTATGATATAGCACATGAACAAGAGAATGGACAAAAACCTTCAACGAAGTAGGTTTAGAGGAAACGTGTCTTAACTTAGTAAAAGTCTTTATGAAAAACCCACAGCTAACATTATACTGATTGATTGGGGGAAACCAAGTGCTTTTTTGCTAAGGTCAGGAACAAAACAAGTACATCCACTCTCACTCATTTATTCAACATACTACTGGAAGTCCTAGGCTCAGTAATCAGACAACACAAATAAAAGGCATCCAGATTGGTAAGGGAGAAGGAAAGCTTTCACTATCTGCCTGTAGAAAACCCCAAAGAATCCACCAAAAAAGTACTAGAACTGATTGATAGGTGAATTCAATAAAGTCGCAAGATAGAAAATCGATGCAGAGTAATTCACTGCATTTCTATACAGTGATAATGTAGCAGCAGAAAATGAAATTAAGAAAAATGTTCCATTTCAGTTGCACCAAAGATAAGATATCTAGGAATACACTTAACCAAAGAGGTAAAAGACCTGTACTCTGAAAACTATAAAACACTGCTGAAAGTAATTGAAGATGACTCAAAGGAATGGAAACACATTCTGTGCTCATGCATTGCAACAATAAATATTGTTAAAATGTTATACTACCCAGTGCAATCTACAGAGTTAATATAATCCCTATGAAAATATCAAATTATACTACAACGCTGTAGTAATCAACACAGTATGGTACTTGCAATAAAATAGACACAGAGATTAAAGGAACAGAATAGGTAGCCCCAGAAATAAACCCACGATTATACAGTCAATTAAGCTTCAACAAAGGAGGCAAGAATGTGCAAAAACAAAAAGAAAAGATGATTGCTTCCACAAATGGTGCTGGGAAACCTGGAGAGCAACATGTAAAAGAATGAAAGTGGACCACTTTTTTAAAAAGTTGTTTTAACATTTATTCATTTTTGAGAGACAGAGCATGAGTGGGGGAGGGGTAGAGAAAAGGAGACCCAGAATCTGAAGCAGGCTCCAGGCTCTGAGCTGTCAGAACCCACAAACCACGAGATCACGACCTGAGCTGAAGTTGGACGCTTAACTGACTGAGCCACCCAGGCACCCCGAAACTGGGTCACTTTCTTCCACCCTACACAAAAATAAACTCAAAATACATTAAGGGGTGCCTAGGTGTCTCAGTCGGTTAAACGTCCGACTCTTGATTTTGGCACGAGCCCTACATCAGGCTCTGACCTGGGCATGGAGCCTGCTTAAGATTCATTCATTCATCTCTCTCTCTCTCTCTCTCTCTCTCTCTCTCTCTCTCTCTCTCTCACACACACACACACACACACACACACACGGATTATGGACCTAAATGTAAGACCTGAAATCATAAAAATTCTAGAAGAGAGCTCAGGCAGTAATTTCTCTGATATTGGCCATAGTATCATCTTTCTAGATAATTCTTCCGAGACAAGGGAAAGCAAAGCAAAAGTAAACTATTGAGACTACATCAAAATAAAAAGCTTCTGCAATGCAAAGGAAACCACCAAGAAACAGAAAAGCCAACCTAATGAATAAGAGAAGGTATTTACAAATGACACATCTGAAAAAAGGCTATTATCCAAAATATATAAATAATGAATACAGTCCAACACACACAAATGCATAGCCCAATTCAAAAATGAGCAGAAGAAATGAACACACATTGTTCCAAAGAGGACATCCAGATGGCCAACAGAGACATGAAAAGATGCTCAACATCACTCATCATTAGGGAAAGAGAAGTCAAAACCACAGTGAGATATCACCTCACACCTGTCAGAATGGCTAAAATCAAAAACTCAAGACACAATCAGTGTTGGGGATGATGTGGAGACAAAGGAATCCTTGTGCATTGCTGGTGGGAAAGCCAACTGCTATAGCCACTGGAAGACAATATGGAAGTTCCTCAGAGAAACAGAGAACTACATTATGATCCCGGAATTTCCGTACTGGGTATTTACCTGAACAATACAAAAACACTAATTTAAATATATACGTGCACATGTATAGGTTTACTGCAGCAGTGTTTACAATAGTCGACATATGGAAGCAGCCCAAGTACCCACCAATAGATGACGGGATGAAGTGGTGTGTTCTATACACACAATGGAATATTATGCAGCTATAAAAAAGGAATGAACTCTTGCCATTTGCAATGACTTGGCTGGATCTAGAGAGTAAAATGCTAAGCAACATAAGTCAGTAAGGGAAAGACAAATACCATATGATTTCACTCATATGTGGAACTCAACAAAAGGAAAAAATGAGCAAAGAAAATAAAAAGCATGAAACAGACTCGTAACTGTAGAGAACAGAGGGCTACCAGCGGGGACGTCAGTGGGGGAGATGGGTGAAATAGGTGAAAAGGATTAAGTAGACACTTGATGTGATGAGGATTGAGTAATATATGGAACTGTTGAATCACTATCAATCATGTACACCTGAAACTAGTATTTTAATTTCAGTGTAGTTAACCTACAATATTCTATTAGTATTATATTAGTTTGAGATGTAAATAAAGATGTTAATTAAAACAAGAAAAAAGTGTTTCCATTAAGAAAAGTAAATGATAATGTTCCATGTCATTTCATCTATTAGAGCTGTTAAATAATAATGATGATCTGGGTGCCTGGCTGGCTCAGCGAGTAAAGCATGCAACTATTGATCTTGAGGTTGTGAGTTCGAGCCCCATGTTGGGGGTAGAGATTCCTTTAACAAATAGTAATGATGATCATAACAATAAAATTATGTAAATCCTAAATTATGAAAAAATACATCATGTTGATCAATTTTTCAACCAATTCTTTGTATTGTATAATTGTCAAAAACGTATTCACATTGTATACGAAGATAAAAGAAAACGTATAGAAATAGTATATATTCCTATCCCAACTCCTGAGGAAGTTTCAAATTAATGAATTATCTTTGTGGCTTGAAAACTATTTTTAAGCTCAAATTTAAAGCTTAACATATAATTTGACACTTGTTTACACTAGATAAATTATTTGATCACATTCATATAGCGTGATACTTCTCTGTGTAAATATGTTTTACACAATAGTTTTCAAGTCATATTGAAAATAAATCACTTGATAGTTTTAATCACAATTGAACAATGTATGAACCATTCATTCAGCATTTCAGATTGAATAAAGTCCAATGCAGGGAGTCATCTGATAACTATTGAATGGGCATTTCTACCTTTCAGTAACACAACACCAAGAATTTGATTGTTATTCCATTCACTTGGATTACATACTTCCACGTATGTGATTTGATCTCTAGAAAATGATTTGGGGGGTATATACGCAATACATACCCAACCTTATGCAAGACTTTCCATAGGTAACACTACATTTTAAAATCCTGGCATCTCAATATCTGTAGTGACTTGTCTTTTGACTTCACGGAACAAGAAAAGAACACTTGTCTAGAGTGGGTTATACTAATAATAAAGTTCTTAAATTCCAAAATGTTGTCTTCTCCCTTTGTATACAGGCTTTGCCATCTCCTGAGAGTAGTCGTCATAAGAATAACGTCAATCACAGCTTTAATACCTTACTTTGGATGAAACTAATGAGAAAGCACACTGGAAGGTGAGACTTCATGTTTGTTTTGAAATAATTGGTCTTAATTTTTCTTTAATTTGGTATAAATTGGTTCATCGTAAATCTATCTGTACCCTTAATTTTGGAAGCTTTCAAGTAAAGTCCAGCGCTTTGTTAATAAAATGTTTATGGGAAGAGGCCAGTAGAGTTCATCTAATCTTCAGTGATAAAATCATCCATCCTAGTACTTGGCGGGATCCCTTGCAATAAGGGCTCAGCCTCACCACAGGGGCGCCTGAGTGGCTCAGTCGGTTAAATGTCTGTCTCTTGGTTTCAGCTCTGGTCATGATCTCATGGTTCGTGGGATCGAGCCCCACATCAGGCTCTGTGCTGATGCTTGCATGTGTTATTCGTGATCCTTAATAGAAGGTAGTTCCAACAACGCACCGTCTTCTAATTACCTGGGCTACCAGGTGTCTCCTAACTCAGGCTGAAGCAGGGGAGAGAGACCTGCTGGGACCTGCGTTGCTACAGCGATGGCTAAAGGCCAGCCTCCTAGGATCCAGAGAGAGGTCAAGGCCCAGGCTTCCCTGCCTCATGCAAAGCCCTGACATTTTCTCCGTGGTACTTGTTTCAGCTCGCAGACACTGCCATTAATGTCATCTGCCAGGCGACTTGCGGTCCACCATCCTCCCTGAAATGAATTGTCTTCATATTCAGGGAGTCTTTTTTCTGATGGATCAAATCTGCTGTTGAAGTTTGGTATTTGTTTTTGTATTGTATCCATTTGATTTTTCACCCTCGGTACCGGTTTGGTTCTTCCGTATGTTTTTCGTCTCGTCGTTGAATTTGCTTTGTTCATGTGCTTTTGTTGACATCTTTATCCTTGTCCTCTTGGAGTTCAAAGTTCCTTTAAAAGCTTTATTTTGTATTTGGAAGGCAATCCATAGATGTCTCTTTCTTTGGGTTAGTACTGGAAGTTTATTGTGTTCCTTTGGTGGCATGACGTTGCCTTGATTTTTTCTTTTCCTTGTAGCCTTGCATTGGTGTCTCCATGTTTGAAGGAACAGTCCTCTTTCACTGCCTTTCTAAGACTTTCACTGGCAGATGAGCAGAAGGGTGCCGCCTGAGTTGGGTACATGGTGGTACGGGGTCCACGTGGGGATGCCAGTTACAGGTGCATGTGGAGATGCCAGTTTTGTGGGGGGAGGAGTGGGGTTGACTGCAGATTGGAGTGTAGACCCACATGCACTACCACTACCAGGCCAGGGCTGGAGGTGCATACACAATGGTGATACCAGAGCACAGGCTTGCCCACAGTGGCATCAAAGCTGTGGAGGGTAGAAGTGGGGCCGCAGTGCAGCCGTTGCTCCAGATGCATCCAGCAGTAGCTCTGGGGATGGTACAGACTTTGTGCAGGTCCGTCAGCATCAGCACTGGCCAAGACTCGGAGGCTCATCAGCGGTTAAAGGTTGTGAGTTTCTGTGATGGTGACTTAAACTGCTGGGCTCCTTAGTGGTGGAGGCTGCTGCTCTCTAGTTGCCCCACAGCGGGAAGCCACCGCCAAGGGGATTCCTCTTGCCACCAAGCTGTCCTGACCCAGGAGATGGGGTAACACGGCAAAAATGCTTCCTCCCCTTCTCTGTGCTGCCCTTCTTGGTTTTTGTGATCCAAGCTGTTGGTGCAGCCACTCAGTTGTACTTTAAGGCTCTCCCCGCACTATTTTCATTCACGGGTAGTTGTTAAATAGTTGTTTCTGGGGGCACCTGGGTGGCTCAGTCGGTTGGGTGTCCGGCTTTGGCTCAGGTCATGATCTCACGGTTCGTGGGTTTGAGCCCCGCGTCGGGCTCTGTGCTGACAGCTAGCTCAGAGCCTGGAGCCTGTCTTCAGATTCTGTGTCTCCCTCTCTCTCTGACCCTCCCCTGCTCATGCTGCCTCTCTCTCTCTCTCAAAAATAAATAAAACATTAAAAAATTTTTAAAAAATAGTTGTTTCTGTCAGGTATGAAGTCTTGGACCCCGTAGTCTCTATCATCTTGCCTGTGTTCCTTGTTAGGCTAATCTTATGTTGTTAATGTTCTCTAAGGCTAAGTCTGGTTTCTCTGATAGAACATTAAACCTTAGGAAGAAAGGTATCCTTATCACTAAGTACACAATTTAAGGGTTTATTTTAAACGTTAACAACTCTGAGTAAGATAAAATTTCCTAACTGAAAGAACCAAATTTGCCTGCTGAAAATCAGCGTAGGATCAGATCTGACGTGAAATTACCGAATCTTGGGTCAAAATTCCAATTCAGAGCATAAGCCACGCGAGGTAAGCGATAAGTACCTCTTCTCAGGATTATTCAGCTGCGTTACCGTTCCCTGATCAGAAACGTTTGTTTTAGCTTTATATAGCTCAGTAAGTAGTTAATATACTTGTGAAAATTCTCCAAAAGTAATTCACATCTTTGTAAGTTAGTACAACCATTTTAGAGGACAATTGGGCAATCTATGCAAATTTATAACTCCTGTATCCTTTGACTCAATGGAATTTCTCATACCAAATCTCATAAGCAGGCAAAGATAGGACTTTTGGTAGCATTGTTTTAGTAGGGAAATGTTGGCGGCAATGTAAAAGTTCATCAGTATTAGACTGGTTAAATTAATCATGGTTAAATTATACGATAGAATACCATACAGCGATTAAACTGGATTATAACATTATGTCTATGCTGCCATGAAAAGTGACCGGAGATTTGTTACGTACATGTAACCCACCAATGCATGTCATAAAACCAACTGGGCATGCACACGATATCTATAAGACCCACTGCGTTAGGTAGGTGGATGTATATAGTTGCTTAAAGATCCACAGATCTGTCTTGAAAACATAATCATACGCTAGAGTGAGAACTTCTAGAAAAAGAGCAGACTGAGAAATGGGACTTCACTTACTTTTTTACGTTGTTGTCTATGTGATACATTAAAATAAGATGGGCCTGTATTTATTTTAAAATACACACGAGGGATACCCGGATGGTTCAAGTGGCTGGGTATCCAACTCTTGATTTCAGCTCAGGTCACCGTCCCAGGGTGATGGGATCAAGCTCCGCGTCAGGCGGCATGCCGAGCGTGGAGCCTACTTAAATTTCTTTCCGGGTCTCTCCCCTTCTGCCCCACTCATACTCTTTCAAAAAAAAAAAAAAAAGAAAAAGAAATAAAATAAACCTGAACCTCCACATTGTATTTGTGTCATTGAAGCATCGATTAATAAAAGGTCAGTGATCAAAAATTTCAGTTGAGTTGATACATCTGATAAGAATGAGGTAAACCCTGGTTTTATTCTTTTTTAACTTTATTTTGAGAAGGGGAGGGGCAGAGAGAGGGAGAGAAAGAATCCTGAGCAGGCTCTGCACTGTCAGCACAGAGCCTGACGTGGGGCTCGATCTCATGAACCCATGAGTTCATGACCTGAGCTGAAATCAGGAGTCAGATGCTCAACTGACTTAGCCACCCAGGCGCCCCAACCTTGGGTTAATTCTTAACTTTGTCTATGGAGCTGGAGTCAGGCACAAAGTCAGGTTAGTTAAATACATATATACCAGGCTGCAGAATGTTCTTGACGTTCCCAAATGCCACTGATGAGAGCTCTATTAGAAGACTGAAATAGAGATATACAAAATATAGCATGTCATGAAGCCATTAAATCTTTCCATTTTCATAATAGAATAGCAATTATTTGCTACAGAGCCACGTGGAAAGAAGAGCAAAATCATAAATAACTTCTTAAACTCACAGAAGTGTGTATTAATGTTCAAACTCTACCTGCTTCTAACTTTACTACAGTTAAGTGTTCAAAAATGAAAGGAAGTATATAAATGTTTCTGGCACATTTTAACAATTTTTTCAATGCATGTAAGCAGGTGAAAAATAGTATTCTAGAAGACCTTCAAGTGTCATGGCGGCTATTCGGCCGACGTCCGTAGTCATTTCTGGGTGTGATTTCTCTAGTTCTAATCTACAGTCCCCTGGTAATGTTAAAACTTAACTCCCATCTTTTTTTTTTTTTAAATTTTTTAATGTTTATTTATTATTGAGACAGAGAGAAACAGACATGAGCAGGGGAGGGGCAGAGAGAGAGGGAGACCCAGAATCCGAAGCAGGCTCCAGGCTCTGAGCTGTCAGCACAGAGCCCGATGCGGGGCTCGAACCTACGAGCCGTGAGATCATGACCTGAGCTGAAGTCGGACGCTCAACCGACTGAGCCACCCAGGCGCCCCTTAACTCCGACCTTAATACTGATTTTGTGATCTTTTAGTTAAATCCACTTCACAGACAGGACTCTATTCCTCAGACATATGTATCGCATGTGCAGCAATCAACATAATCATGCTCTTCATTTAATACAGTTTGTCTTTTTCCTGAACATTTCTGGTGGAAAACATGTGGAAAGCCAATATAAAGGAAGGAAAATGTGGTTCCCCAGGGGAAGTTATACTTAAGCACCGAGAGGGAAATGCTATTAGGAAGCGATGTCTAATCAGTAAGATTTTTAAAAGTGACCCATCATGAAAAATTTGGAGTTGACAATTTGGAGTCATAGGTATCTTTTGCTTCACTCCATTTCAGTTATGGTGGACCGCCCCAAAGGTCCCTGCCTTCGGAGATTCACGTCCTTGTGTAATCCTTTCTCCTTGAGCGTGGAGTGGAACTAGCGACTCGTGCCTAACAAATAACATAGTTCGAGTGGGAAGCTTGGTAGAAAGTCACTTCTGAAGGTTGACAAAACCACTCTGGCTTCCATTTTTCTCTTTGCCTGTCTTGGGGCCATTGCTCTGGGGAAACCAGCTACCATACGCTACGGAGCTCGGTAGAGAGGTCCAAATGGCAAGGAAGTGAGATCTCTGGCCAGTGGCCTAAGAGGAACTTAGGCCCACTGAACACCATGTAAATGAGCCTCGTAGTTAATCTTTTGGGGTTTGCCAAATGTCAAGGGAGTGAGAGTGAAAGCAAAGCTTCACTCTTTTGAGCTATGTTAGAGACCCTCAAACAGAGGTACCCAGGTAAGCCAGGACCAGATTACTGACCCATAGAAACTATGAGGTAATAAATGTTTGTTTTCAACCGCTATGTTTTGCGGGGGACACCTGGCTGGCTCAGTTGGTAGAGCACGTGACCCTTTATCTCGGGGTCTTGAGTTTAAGCCCCGTGTTCGGTGTAGAGCTTACATTAAAAAAAAATGAAAAAAAAACCCCACTAAATTTGGGGGTAACTTGCTGTGCAGCAATAAATAAATAATGCATCAATAAACTTTTTCTGGGGCGCCTGGGTGGCTCAGTCAGTGAAGCATCCAACTTTGGCTTGGGTCATGATCTCGCGGTTTGTGAGTTCAAGCCCGGTGTCGGGCTCTGTGCTGACAGCTCAGAGCCTGGAGCCTGCTTCACATTCTGTGTTTCCCTCCCTTTCTGTTCCTCCTCCAGTCGCACTCACTCTCTCTCTCTCTCTCAAAAATAAATATTTAAAAAAATGTTTTAAAAATAATAAATTTTTCTTGAAAAGGTGTTTCATTTGAAGTTTTTTTTTTAAGATTTTATTTCTAAGTAATCTCTATACTGAATGTGGGGCTCAAACTCACAACCCTGAGATCCAGAGTCACATGCTCTAGCGACTGACCAGGTGCCCCTAGTTTGAAGTTTCCGAAATCATTTCTTTTTACATGTATGAGAAGAGTGCATTACCTGTTAAAAAATACCTCTGTGTATTTTTCATTGTCTGAAAATAAAAGGTAATTTAATACAGTGTGATCACCCCGGTTGTTTTGTTGAATTCACTTTTCTTATAACAAGAATTCCTAAGATATGACATACTTTAGGGTCCATGCTATAACCTGAAATATGGTAGCCAGGTTGTAAATGGAAATATGCAGACGACTATAGAAACTTTGACTAGTGCCTGCCTACATTAGGAACTCCGCAAAGGGGGTGCCTGGGTGGCTCAGTCACTTGAGCATCCGACCTCGGCTCAGGTCATGATTTCATGGTTCATGGGTTCGGGCCCCCAGTTGGGCTCTATGCTGACAGGTGGGAGCCTGGAGCCTGATCCGGATTGTGTGTCTCCCTCGCTCTCTGCCCCTCCCCCGCTCACACTCTGTCTCTTTCTCTCAAAACTAAACAAACATTTAAACAAAAAAAAAAAAAAAAAAAAAAAAAGAAGGAAGACTCTCAAGTCAGAGTGTCTGAATCTGAATTACGATGTCAGCTCAGCCAGTAGTTTTTGGGCAACTCGGGTTAAGTGTACTATCCTCCCTTAAGTTTATTTCATAGAGGATAAGCCGGTGACCGTATCGGTCCCTGCCTCCTAACGCTGTTAACAAGCACTGAGGGAATTCATGGAAAGGTTTGGAATGGTACCTAGATACAACAAGCACTTACTAAGTGTAAACTCTTATAATGATGGTAATTATTACCTGAGAAAGAGAACACAATTTAACAGCGTTTTAGGCTCTCTACCTCCCGGAGGAAAACAGCTAACCAAACAAGTGGAGGCAGTAAGCCAAAAGAGAAACACAGTGAAAGAAAATAGCATGTATTGATACTCTCCAATGCCAAATACTCCCCTCGATGCATTGCAAACACACTTTGCTTTAACCTTCCCAGCATGCTAAGTCCATAGCATTCCTACTTTACAAACGACGAAGCTTCCATTGAGGAACGTACCTGAGGCTTAAAAGCCGCTGAGTAACAGAGGGAGCACAGCTATGGGATACCCGGGGGTGTTCAAATCACGGTACAGTTGCCTCTTTTCTCTTCCACCAAGAGAGACGGCTGCGCTGAAAGGCCAGAGGAATTGAAAAATTACCATACACTGTGAAGGCGGAGCCGGCAATTTCATTAAATTTATGTGTTCTTTTGATTCCATTTGTACTCGCATCTACCGCGTGCGAGATACATATAGTTGCCAGGCAGGCTTGTACTTTTTCTGTCCTGTACACGGTGCCCGGTCAAGGGCGCACAACAGGAGTTGCGATCCGGTCCGTGATGCATCCACTCACCTGGCCTTCTTGAGCCTAAGCTCGTAAATTTGCCACCGAAGAGGCGCTGTTTCTGTTTTACACACTAGTGAGATAGGTGCTCGCGGAGGCCTGTAGTCACTGAACTGCGACGTGGAAATTCATCTAAGTTTGCTTACTCACCCTGGGAGATTCATTTCTGACACTCTGAACTCTAGCTGTTCACTTAGTACTGAGAGGAGATCGTGTTTACAAGACTGTACTTAGCGGAGACTCCGGGCTCCTTTCAACCCTCGGGTCGCAGAAACTCACACGGGGCGGGGCGGGGTGGGGCGGGGCCTCTGCTGTTTCACTACAACTTATTTCTTACTTTGTACTGATGTCGTTTCCTTCTTCCTTCCTTCCTTCCTTCCTCCCTCCCTCCCTCCCTCCTTCCTTCCCCTCCCTTCCTCCTTCCTTCCTTCTTCTCTCCCTCCTTCCTTCCTTCCTCTCTCCCTCCCTTCTTTCTTCCTAGGGAGGAAGCGAGGGGCAGAAAGAGGGAGACGCCTAGCCTAACCGACTGAGCCACCCAGGCGCCCCTGGGATGTTGTTTTCTTTCAGTTTACAATTCAATTTCCTAAGCGAAGTTAGAACAATACAAGGCTAGCTAGGGCTGTAGTTTTTCATCTCATGAAAAAGGGACACAAAACTGCAGAGGGGTGTTTCACATAAAACAACCAACGGGGGGGGGGGGGGGATAATGCAATTTTTTTCTTTATTAGCTTTGATATATAATGTCAAGGTTACAAGAAATTACTTTCAAATTTTTACTGGAATGTAGGAGTCTCATTTACTCCAAGGCATTTCCCGGCTCTTATTATAGCATTATTCAAAATAAGCAGAAGTTGGGGCAGTCGGGTGGCTCTGTCCGTTAAGCGTCCATCCCTTGGTTTCCTCTCGGGTCACAATCTCATGGTTCATGGGTTCGAGCCCCGTGTAGGGCTCTGCACTGATAGTGCAGAGCCTGCTTGGGATTCTCTCCATTTCTCTGCCCCTCCCCTGTTCTCTCTCTCTCTCTCTCTCTCTCTCTTTCTCACAATGGATGAATAAACTTTAAATAAAATGTATGAGAAGTGCCTGGGTGGCTCAGTCGCTTAAGTGTCTGACTTAGGCTCAGGTCATGATCTCACAGATTGTGGGATCGAGCCCTGCATCTGCCTCTCTGTTGTCAGAAGGGAGCCTGCTTAGGATACTCTGTCCCCACCCCCCCACTTCCCTCACTGGCACACATGCACTCTCTCTCTCAAAAATTAAAGAAAAAAATTATTAAACAATAAGCAGAAGCCATAGGAGTTTGAGAAGGTGTGAAACAGAAATTTAGGTAGAAAGAGAAGAATTCAATACTGAGGGATGGTCAGTTGCTACGCAACAGAAACTCACACTAACAAGAGCAAATGTAGGACGTTATTATAAAGTACGAACTTCTTTTCCCCAGACCCCAAGGGCAGAAATACAGTCAGGCCTCATGAGGTAGTGGAAACATGAATTGAAAAGCCATTCGAAAACAGTTCATCCTGTGTGTGTTCGTCTTTCTCCTTTCTTTTGGACTCATGGTTTTTCATTGTTGCTTTTATATGACTTTTCATTTTTTGTCGTTGTTGTTGCAGACTGGCTTTTATAGTTTATCTGTACACATGAGAGCTATCCCCACAACTCTCAAGGCTTCCTTATGGTCTTTTTTTTTTAATGTTTATTGAGAGAGCGAGAGAGAATGAATATGAGTGGGGGACGGGCAGAGAGAGAGGGAGACAGAGGATTCCAAGCAGGCTCTGCGCTGACAGCAGTGAGCCCAATGTGGACCTCAAACCCATGAACTGGGAGATCATGACCTGAGCTAAAGTTGTAGAAAGAAGATAGTGATCCTTGGTATCTAGTCTCTCATGTACTGAGACCAAATACATACTTTCTGCCTCCTACAGTTTCCCCCATTGCAGAGGCATAAAATGAGTCCCTGTCGATATTAGTAAAGGCTTTTTTTTTTTTAACCGACTTCTGCATAAATGACAATGTAATGAAGAGGTAGGTATTTGAGTGGGCAAATGGCATTTGAAGTAAAGAAAAAGCTCTAAGGATTTTCATAGTGAAAGAAAGACAGCGTCCTACGGAAAAAGAAGAAAGATTGCTCTGTAATAATTTCCACTCTCCCAGTGACTATGAAAAGTAAGCATAACCTGGAGGAACTGTTAAAACAGAGATTACTGGGCTCTACTCCCAGAGTGTCTGGTTTAAGAAGCCAAGGGTGGAGCATGAGAATGTGTATTTTCCATAAGTTGCCTGGGACCATACTATATTTATTTTTTAATCTCTATGTACCTGAACTCTGCACCCCACGTGGGACTCAAACTCACGACCCCAAGATCAACAGTTGCACGCTCTACGAACTGAGCCAACCAGACGCACCTCCCAGGACCACACTTTAAAAACCACTGTATCAGCATATTTGTCATTATTATGTTGGGCTGAGTGCAAATTGACTTTTAATTTTTCTCATACATAACTTCGTCCAAGATGCTCGGCTGTGCTAAAAGCAGGGAGGCTGGCACTAATACAGGAAGGCAGGAAGGAAAAGGAAATTAACCAGAGCTTGACTGGTTTTGTAAAATACTTGAAATCCATTCAGTAGCTGCTGACATTAGGCTGTCTTATGGTTCCTTTCTGAGCTTCCTAGTATGCATTTCTATTGCCGTGAAAGGAGAATAAAAACAAGGACAAAGCAAACAAAACCTGGCTTGATGCAATACTGCACATAGGGATATTAAAACGCAAAGACCAAACACTGAAGAGATTAAAAGGGTAAAATGTTTAGTCTCCGGAGGTACCATTTTGTTAAAAGTTGAAGAATTAAATAATTCCCCTTCCGTTCAGGGGGAAAATATCTGGTGAGAGATAATAAAGGGTTTGAAATAATAAGAGACCGAAGTCTACGAAAAATGTTTGAAAGTCATGCGTGATGCTGCAAGCATCAGTTTTAAAGAATCTCTTTCACAAACAATATATTCTCGTCTCATTTCTGTTAATATGATCAAGTTCAAAGAGCTGTGTCCAAAGATACATGACACTATGCATTTATCAAAAGCCATAGAACTTTACAACAGAAAGGGGGGAACTTAACGTCTGTAAATTTAAAGTAAAGGATTGAGGAGGAAGGGAGACCATGACAAAAGACTCTAACTGTATTGCAACTATATGCACCCACGTCACGAAGGGAAGGGAGAACAGATGCTGACAGAAGTAATTTTGGAAATGAGTGGAGACCGTAAGAGTAAAAGCAAAGGGAACCGTGTGTATATGCACTGTGATGTGGTCGATGAAACTACAGGTGAACAATTCTGTGGCCACTGTAACATGTACAGTAAAACCTTGGTTTGTGAGCATCGGTCAGTTGTGATCACGTGACATCCGGCATCAGGTACCACTCGTGTTGCAAGACATCGCTCGTTGACCAAGTTAAAATTTCATAGAACTGTTTGCTCATCTTGCGGAACACTCGCAGACCAAGTCACTCGCAATCCAAGGTTTTACATATACTGGAATTGAGCGGTTGAGTAAACTGGTGGCAAGTGGTGAGAGCCGAGAGTCTTGCTTTTGGAGGAGCAGGTTTCAGACGAGCAATGGGGAGAAGGCTGTGATGATCACGTGGCAACGGAGGAGCGTGGGAACCATCACTTTGAATGCCTGTTTCCATGATAAACATGATAGATGCATATAATATCGATATAATCGATTACGTATGGATATGGTAGAAATACTAATAGCCATACACAGGTTATTCTACCTCCATGCATGTCTTTGCTCTATCAGCTTCCAAAGCCTAGAAGCAATGCTACCCCAGGAGCAATGAGCATACCCTACACCTGGAATTTGGTTTCTAATATTCTTCTCCAATGAGAGGGACCAAGGCTACTCACTAAAGAGGCTGATTCAAGGCCTGGAACAGGTCATATACAAGACGAGCCAGCAGCTGCGGTTCAATATCAAGTGAAAGATATTGCCGTTCACACTGACCTGCCTCCTAGTTTAAGTACTAAGGTACTGCATAATCCCTTAAGTTGAAGTCCTTATCTCAACTCTTATTTCTACAGTGCCATCTTAGCACTGGGTCCATTCAACTTATGAAGAAATCAAGAGAGTCAAACATAGCAGAGGAAAACAAGTTCCGGAGACAAGTTTTTTTTCTGAATGTTTTTTTTCCACCTGGTTTCAGTGCCAGAATATGCACGGTTATACAGTATAACCTTGGTTTGTGAGCCTCATCCGTTCCGGAAACATGCTGGGCATCCAAAGCACTTGTACATCAAAGCGAATTTCAAGAACCGTGGGCTCCGTTGCGACCACGCGACAGCCGGCGTCACGCACGACTCGTATGGCAAGACGTCGCTCGTTTATCAAGTTAAAATTTTATTAGAAATGTTTGCTCGTCTTGCAGAACCCTCGCAGAACACGTGACTCGCAATCCAAGGTTTTACCGTGTTCCATAGCGTGCTCTGTTGGATCAGATATTCATGTCAGCGAATAACCAACTAGCTATCAGTAGGCCTATGTTCCGCTTAGGACTTATCGTATGTTAACGCTGACATTTCACTTTCCTGGGCTCAGTTTTCACATCTGCTTAAGAGAGATACTCATGAGGTTGTCTCCATTGGTTTAATGAGGACGATCATACAGTGATTGTACACATTAAATAAAAATACGTATTTAGAGCACTAAGCATCCTTCCTGGCCCTAAAGCTCAACAAATCTGTTGGGAGGGGCAGGGGGGTGAGAAGGTAGAGGAAAAGAAAACAGGAGGACGAACGTAGAAGTAGTAAAAAGTGCTAATGATGGGGGGCGCCTGGGTGGCTCGGTGGGTTGAGTGTCCGACTTCGGCTCAGGTCATGATCTCACCATTTGGGGGTTCTGTGCTGACAGCTTGGAGCCTGCTTTGGATTCTGTGTCTCCCTCTCTCTCTGCCCCTTCCCCACTCATGCTCTGTCTGTCTCTCTCTAAAAAATAAACATACATAAAAAAAAATTTTAAAGTGCTAATGATGGTTTTGTGGCCGTGGAATGGTGGTCAAGAACGTGGTTTCTGCCACAGAGCTCGTGTTACCTCAAGTTAGTTCATTGGTCGGAGCCTGCCTCCATCTCCTAATGTGTACTCTACAATCTGATTGTAATCATTGCTATACATACTTGCAGGACTGTTGTAAGAATTCAATGAGGTAAGGGATGTGAAAGAACTTCGGTCCCTACTGAATTCAATAGGAGCCTAGAAGATTATTACTTCAAAAAGCAGTCTGTGGAGCCTGTGTTAAGGCAAATGCGTAATAAAGGTAAGTGTTTGGGCACCAGGGTGGCTTAGACAGGTGAGCACCTGACTCTGGATTTTGGCTCAGGTCATGATTTCATGGTTTGTGGGGTCGAGCCCCGCATCAGGCTCCATGCTGACCATGCAGAATCTGCTTGGGATTCTCTCTCTCCCTCTCTCTCTGCCCCCTCCTCCACTCACGCTCTCTCTCTCTCAAAATAAAGAAACATTAAAAAAAAAAAAAGTAAGTAAGTGTTGCTTGTCATAAAACTGCTTCTTAATCTCTTCCGTAGCATTTATACGGACCTGATTTGGCCTAGAGAAGAGGACAGGGGTTATCTACCCACTCCTTAGAAGGTTTTTCTACAGATAAAATAAAATACCATATTTGAAATTGACTTCTGCATGGAAAATGTTGCAGAGTAGAATTGGTCCTTGTTGTGTTAAATAAATACTCTTATTTGTATACATGAATGACCTCTTCCAAAACTGTTTCCATTTTTTGGAGGATGATACAGTTTAGATCCGAGTGTGAGAACTAGATCAAATGCTATGGGAATCAAGTCAATTAATAACCAAATATATCAAAACTGCCTGCCACACGTTTAGCAGCCAAAGATACAGCTCAGGAATGAATTGAACCAATTGCGTTTAAACATTCAATCTTAGAAGAAAACATTTTTTTCACTTATCATTATTTTTTAATATAATTTATTGCCAAATTGGTTTCCATATAACACCCAGTGCTCATCCCAACAAGTGCCCTCCTCCATGCCCATTACCCCCCTTCCCCTCTCCCCCACCCCCTCCCCCCATCCACCCTCAGTTTATTCTCAGTCCTTAAGAGTCTCTTTTGGTTTGCCTCCCTCCCTCTCTGTGACTTTTTCCCCCCTTCCCCTCCCCTATGGTCCTCTGTTAAGTTTCTTCTGTTCCACATATGAGTGGAAACCTATGCTATCTGTCCTTCTCCGCCTGACTTATTTCGCTTAGCATGACACCCTCGAGGTACATCCACTTTGCTACAAATGGCCAGATTTCATTCTTTCTCATTGCCATGTAGTCTTCCATTGTACCGATAAACCACATCTTCCTGATCCATTCATCAGTTGATGGACATTTAGGCTCTTTCCATGATTTGGCTATTGTTGAAAGTGCCGCTACGAACATTGGGGTACATGTGCCCCTATGCATCCGCACTTCTGTGTCCCTTGGGTAAATCCCTAGCAGTGCTATTGCTGGGTCATTGGGGAGTTCCAATTTTAATCAAAGAAAACATTTTTGACAGGTTGTCTAGACCCTTTGATGCTCAGGATGAAAGAGTGTGGTGGCATGAACCATTCCCCACCCCGCCTTGTTGGCCCTGCCCCTCACACTTTTTTTAATTTTTTTAAGGTTTGAGAGAGTGCATTCGAGTGGGGGAGGGTTGGAGAGAGAGAGAGAATCCCAAAGAGGCTCCGTGCTGTCAGCACACAGAGCCCCACGTGGGGCTCAAACTCTCAAACTGTGAGATCATGACCTGAGCCTAAATCAAGAGCTGGACAGTCAACCAACTGAGCCACCCAGGTGCCCCACGTTTTTTTTTTTTTTTTTAAAGCATAAAGTCAGATTTTTTTTTTTTTTTTTTTTTTTTTTTTGTGTGTGTGCTCAAAACATCTAGATTCTAAGGTCCTGTTTTCAGGCTGACCTGCCTTAGTTCCTGGAGCCTTAGAATTCTACCCACGCTCAAGTAGAGTCATTTGGTCAGCCAATGACTCTACTCGAAATAGACAGGTAGGTTGATGACAGACAGACTGACTTTCAGGAAGCTCTAAGGAGAGGAAGTCTATATAAAATCTCTTTAATTGTGTAGAATCATGTGTCTATCTTTTTTGTCTTATGACTAAGTATTGAATGATTTATGAAAAGACACTGATGTACAGCAATGTCTTGGTTATGACAAAAACCACTCTAGGTCTTTGTGCATTTGAAACTCGATACTTTCGTTATGTTTTTTCTAACAGTATTGTCAGAAAAGAAAGCCTTCAGAGCAGAAACTGATCATTAAAAAAATTTTTTTTAATGTTTTATTTTAGAGAGAGAGACAGCGTGAGCAGGGGAGGGGCAGAGAGAGAGAGGGAGACAGAGAATCTGAAGACAGGCTCCAGGCTCTGAGCTGTCAGCACAGAGCCCAACACGGGGCTCGAACTCACGAACCGCAAGATCATGACCTGAGCCACCCAGGCACCCCAGAAACTGATCATTTATACCAAAGGCAGAAACTAAAGGAGTCCTGGAAATCCTAGGGACAGCACAGCATTGTAGAATGTCATTCCACGTCTCTGAAATTTCATTTCCTGATTATAGTTGGCCAGAGAAAATACACAACTCCCTGTTATATGTGAATTTTCAACGAACAGCAAGTATTTATTTTTCTGTATCATTATGCTCCAAGTGTTGCACAGGACATGTCTAGGCTAAAAAAACAAACAAAACACAAAAACCAAAAAACCCACAACTACTTATTGTTTATCTGACATTCAAATTTATTTAGAAGCCCTGTATTTTTATTTGCTAAGTCTAGCAACCCTACAGTAAAACGCTAAGTTCAGAAGAGCTTGACATAGGTACATTCTTAGGGCCCTTCCGATAGGAAACATCCCTATTTCTATGACGGGAGCACCTGGCCGGCTATGTGCATATAATGCAATCAGACACATAGAAATATAATACCTTGTAAGGCAGTGGTTTTCAAACTTGGCTCCCATCAGGGCTCCTGGGTGGCTCAGTCGGTTAAGCACCTGACTTCAGCTCAGGTCATGAGCTCACACTTCGTGAGTTTGAGCCCCGTGTCGGGCTCTTTGCTGACTGATTGGAGCCTGGAGCCTGCTTCCGATTTGTGTCTCCCTCTCTCTCTGCCCCTTCCCTGTTTGTGCTCTCTCTCTCTCTCTCTCTCTCTCTCTCTCTCAAGAAAAAATAAACATTAAAATAATAATAATAAAAACATCACTCCCCTCACTTGGGGTACTTTTTAAAATGCTGAGTCCTGTGCTACACCCTATGAAATTTTGACTCACCAGTTTTGGGGTGAGGCCAGGGAATCTGCACCTTTAACAGATAACCTAGGTCAGTCTGAAACAGGTGTTTGAAGACCATCCTTTGAAAAACACTGTGCCTTTCTCCCATGACTCAGAAATCTCGTCTACCTGGATGTCCGAATTTCCTCACCCTTCATTGAGGACCATACTAAATATTGAACACTGCTCTTCTGACCACACCAAAGAACCACCATGGTGTGCTCCGCTAATACTTCTCTGACACATATTGACTGCTAAATAGGTTTTCATTAATTTTTGTGAACGTGAGGAAAATTCAACTTAATCCTGTTGAAATATGAATGAAAGCACTCTGGGAAAAAAATAAAATACAGTTTCCATTTATCAAAGAGAAATGACTTGTTGGATATTAGACATGGCAATAACAGAACAAACTAAAATGGAGAAGAAGCCATGTGGAGCGGGGTTCTGACAAGAGGAAGCTAATTATTTTAATCCAATTCAATCAGCTACTCCGCTGCAACTCTAAAAGGTCACAGAACACTACATAAAACCCATACACGAAGTTCATTTCCAATGAGGATTTAATATTCTGTAATACTCCTTTTTTTCCCAATTTTTCTATATGTCCCCTTTAGAGTGTGTCTAAAGAAAGATAACATTTAACACCTTCACAAGAATTTGTTACCCCCAAGCACGGCTGGTTCAACTTTCGTTGGTCACAAGATCAAGTACCAGTCCAATTTGGTCATTAGACCAAAGATTGACTGCTTTGGGGGGACCAGAGCTAGGTTTTGAGTGACCTGACCATAAAAGGTTTGATCGCTCTGTGCCAATATCGAAAAACGACACATGAACTCATGTAGATGGCTAGGAGGTGGGGAAAGAGTACCTTTTTCTGTTTGTTTATTTACTTTTGAGAGAGAGCGAGCGAGCGAGCGAGCGAGCAAGTGGGGGAAGAGCAGAGAGAAAGGAAGACACGGAATCTGAAGCAGGCTCTAGGCTCCGAGCTGTCAGCACAGAGCCTTATGCGGGGCTTGAACTCAACGAGATCATGACCTGAACCAAAATCAAGAGTCGGATGCTTAACCAACTGAGCCACCCAGTCCCCCTGAAAAAAGAGTACCTTAATCTTTGTTTAACTAAAAAACATGTTTTGGGGCGGTTGGGTGGCTCAGTCAGTTAAGTGTCTCTTGATTTCGGCTCAGGGCATGATCTCACAGCCCATGGGTTCGAGCCCCATGTCAGGCTGACAGCACAAAACCTGTTTGGGATTTTCTCTCTCCCTCCCTCTCTGCTCTTCCCCTGACTTCTTTCTCAAAATAAATACATAAACTTAAAAAAAAAAAAAAGCACATGTTTTTGTAAGGAATTAACACACTCTAACAAACAGTATCTTTGATTCTCGGAGTTAACTCTAGGAGCGCTGCATTTCCACCTTGGCAGAAAGACTTGATACGAATCTCTTACAAAATGGCAGGGCAGAGCATCTCTCGCGTAATTTCTGTTTTCACCATGTGGGAATGAAAGCAGTGAGTTTAACATAGTAGTTACAAGTTTGATTCTGGAGCCAGAGTGCTTCGATTTCACTCCAAAACCTGCAACCTATTAGCCATATGACCCTGAAGACATATAGACAGCTTCCCTCGGCCTCAATTTATACCTCTCTAAAATGGGGCTAGAACCTTCCTCCTTTGTTCCGAGGACTGAACGAGGCAACGTGGGGTAATGTTCTTAGAATAGGGCCCCGTGCCTAAGGACTGTAGAAGTGTGTGTGTGGTGGGTATGCTTTTGTCCTTACACTTCCGATTTGCGGGATTTTTAAACAGTCTCCTGACTGGTGGCGACCCTCGCCTACCATTTTGTTCACAGTATATTTGAGCAGACCACATAATCCCTGTTGCAGCACGTTGAACTGTCCGAGTCCAAACTATGTGAGATGAAACTACAAAGTGGTCAGATTCCTTTTACCCACTGATGATGTAATTAGTTTCCTGGCCTTCTCAGTACATTTGTGAGTTCAAGGGAATGGAAAAGCACAGGATCTTGCAGTGCCGGAGTTGATGCAGCTTCTGATTAGTTCTGATTAGCTCTCAATTTGAAGTCCAAGTAGGTGCTCGCCTAGCCCCTTTTCCTATTTTGGTCCCCCATCAGTTGTGACACATTGTGACTTACACGCTGAAAGAAACCCGACCAGGCCTTTTCTCCAGGTTCTGTGTACAGAACCACTTCCAGCCATTTTCTCTAGCCCAAGTATGGAAGTTTCCTGAGCTGTTTTACTCCTACAGTGCCCTCCTCCCCCCAAGACTAATGATACTGCTTCGCACAACCCAGACAATAAAAGATTTGCTTAGTGAATGAACAGAAATCAACAATTTACTTCCTTTTGCTTATGTCCTTTCCTTTTGGCCCGACTTCGTGCTTCATTTGATTTCTTTTTATTATTTTAATGAACTCCTCACCAGTCTCTCCATTAATATGGATTTGCCCGATGTTTTCGTTCCGATCTTCACTATGATGCATTCTTAACAAAACTGTTTCTGCCCAGAGGTCCTGTTTTCATCCAAGACGATCCCATCCACATCTCCAAAGCTTGGTTTGCCACGAACAATCATCCCATGAGAGAAACTCTGAATCAGTGCTCTACACTGTAACTCCAGGCCAAGTTCTGTACTTGGAACCAGGCTCAAATCCATCATGACTCTTAGGGAATACGATATTTATTATAGAGGGCGACTCTTTGATAAACGATTCCTACCTGTGTCTCGAGTCTATTGCTGCCTGTCAACCCACAATGCACAAAAGGTTCCTAGATTAATACTCAGTGATTGATATCCGGGTTACAGTGGGAAATGCCAATACAATTGTATAAAAAGTAGATAAAGGCATATTTGAGGCACATGCAGTGATATTTCATAAAAAAACAAACAAACCTGGAAACTGGGGAGTGCTTACTTAGATGTGTCACATGAAAGTTTGGTGGCGAGCTTCAGTCCGTGGCGTGGGACACATGAGCCCCTACCAAATGTCATGTGGTGTCAGATAAGAGATTCATTCCATCCAATAATGAACCTCTGAAATCTTGCAGGAGATGACCTTCAAGGGATTAGCATAGTCCCAATTTGCTCTGTCGGAATATCCTGCAGGGGGCTTTTGAGAAAAAAGTACTTAGCTTAAAAGGCAGGCTTGGCTCAAGACTAGAGCTTTCCACTGACTACTCATAAAGCAGAGTTGACCAGATTTACTGACGCATCAAACGTTTCCATATGGGTTACCTATCCTGCCAAATCTTTTTTCTTCTTTTCAAAAAGTTCTTGCTTTTTCATAATCTAGATAGTTTAAAAGATCTTCTATAGCTTTGAAGAAGCATTACATTCCATTTTTAGAAAGTGAAAATTGCTGCTCTCAAATGGAAACAAATTTTGCATCAAAGAGCTTGAATTCAATACAGAGGGGGAGAAAAGCCAAATATGTAAAGCATTCTAGCAGCTGGCACGGATATTGGCAAAGGCTGTCCCTACACATGCACACTAAAGAGACATGAGATGGTTTTTAAATAATTCCAGACGTTCCGCACCTTTATGGTACTTATCTGAACAGACTAAAGTGTATCTTAGCCCAATTGACGCAACGGTCCAACTCGATCCTTGAACTTTACGTAGAGAAAGGCAGGCGCTATGATTACTGCACACCTAGATGTTGAGAATGATCTAGAATCATTGACAGCATTTTTCATTCTTCTGCTCCATGACGGCTTAGCAACATGGAACCAAAATGAAGGACAGTGCAAGTCGCTGTCACCTTTTCCATATGACAGAGAAAATTGTTCTCCAAACATCTCGTGATGGAGAGAGAAGGAACGAGGGTGTGTCAATGTCATACATTTACAGTGGTCCAGTACTAATAGGCACAAAGCTGCCCGGGTACCCAGAACCTAGGCAAACTGCTAGAGACGGAGGGAAGATCCACTGTGATCTGTCGATCTGTAAGCACCATTGGCAACGTCTTGTCAGCAGATATTACTTCGGTTAGAAGTGACAAAAAGATGATTAGGAAAAAAAGGTATTAATGAGGTCTCTTGAAATGTCGACTAAATTCTCACTAGAGCAGCCAGAAAGAAGGAAGCTAGAGCTATTCGGCAGCACATTCTGATAAATGAAAGAAAAACCGCCACCAGAGTCCGTGGCCGTGTTCATTCAGTCCACAGGGAGAGTCTCAAAGCATTCAATGTCCACATTCCCCATGACTAATTCTACTGGTATTGTGCCTGCATGTAAGCGATTGCTTAGGGGAACAAGGAAGGAGGTGGAAAGGCAGGAGAGAGGGGAAGGAGATGTGAGGGGAGAGAGAGAGGACAGATGAGGCTCATTTCAACAGGAGGGCAGTATTGAAACAAGAGGACAGGGAGAGACACCCAACTTCGTTACATTCGTGTAGTTCCGGTTTCTGTTAAGACCATCTGCTTGTGGTGTGGGTAAAATGGATAGATCTGTCTGGCTCCCAGGCCCAGCCCAACAGGGTTGGTATGGAAAGGGAGGCCTGAAAGGATCCACCCTTTTCCACATGTGGCTTGGCTAGCCAGCCCCTTTCAGCAAATTGATGACAGTCTCCAGGGTTCCAGTCAACTAAATCAACCACTGTGCAGACAGGGCCACCCACCAAAGTACTAATTCCACCCAAGAGGGGTGTGTTTTGGGTGGGGGGGGGAGGGGGTAGAGGGGGCGTTGCTAAGCAAATGAGTGCCACAAATTAACTTGATTCCTTCCTAAGGACAAATTGTCCTAGATGAGCAGGAATCGGGGATGGAGTATAGGTCTTCATTTTTCATAGGAAAATAATGAGATCTCATCGGTAAGAATAAGAGAAAGCTCTTTGCCACAGATGTAACAGCCAATGAGGTCGAGAAAGGTATCTGATAATAGAGAAGAAAAGAAATAAAGAAAATGAAGCTACCAGCACAACATCTGAGTACGAGTTCAAATTAATGTTGGCAGAAAGGAATAACAGAAAACCTGCGTGACAAACCCTATCTATAACAGATTTCCAATAGTCTTTTATGTGAAAATATTTGGGTGCATCATTTCCCTGCCAAGACAGCTATTGAAAATTCGAAACCGAGAAATCATGCGATTTCTTTCTGGTTCCATAGGGTGGTGGGAAAGAAACAAACTGTGTCTTTTTCATGTGGTTGTTACTTTGAGGAAATATCCGAAATAGAATTATGGCTCATAGAACAACACTTAATCTGTGAACTCTTCAGTCGAGAAACATTGGGCTAGATTATTGCTATGCCTAGCACAGAAGCTTGTTGAATTTGGTTCCTTTGATCTGCCCATCTGAAAGTCTATCTTACTTGGAAGTCTCCAAAGTGAAGTTTCTTTGATCTCCCATGACCAGGAGAACTCAGGTTCTCTTTATCTCTGGAAATCTCTTGCAAACAAACTTTCCTAAGGCTTTGCCTACAGGACACTTCCAGAGAAAAAGAATGAAAGAAAGAACAAAGGTGCTGATTAGGTCACACTGAGATGCTCCACAGCTACCTAGTCGATTGCACTTGCTCAAACAAACAAGTTATATGAAATGATAGATGCTAATAAGTTTGGCCTGACACTTCCCCCACACTGCATGGAGAATAAGCGATGAATTGATAATGAGCTATAGGATGATTGATTTGCTTGTGTACAGAATGATCAAGCCTCAGAAATAATAATTCATCACCACAAAGCACGCAGGTGTTGTACAGTGAGCACATTTCTTAAAGAGGAACACAGGGAGGAAATGCCTATTCACGGATCTGTGACCGAGAAACATGTTTCCCGCGTTGGCTTGAGGACATCGGTTCATTGAAATTCCAGGGAGTTGACGGTCTTAAAGATAATTGTACCATTTCTAGAAATGTGAGGACTTAGGACTGTCCGCTGGGGAAAAGCCAATATTGCTCTCTTTGGAATCACAGAAATCGTGCCTCCATTTGAGAATGTGAAATAGCTTTGAAATTGATGTGTTTGGTCATTACGCACGAGTACTTGACAAACTGCTTTGATTTCAGAGGTTGTAAATCCCTGCAACACTGCAAGAACCTATTTATGAAATTGAGGTATTGATTGTGCTAATCTATACAGTGATTACTAGAAGCGGCCTAATGAGTAGGTGCTGCCTGAACCATGCGCCTAACAGGTACCATACAGGGCTGCAGTCGAAGAGTTTGTTCCTTTGGCCCCGAGGATTCTGGTCTGCCTGAGTTTCTTATTAAAATAGGAATAATTTTTTTCGTGTTTTTTATGTGTGTTTATTTATCTTTGAGAGAGAGAGAGAGGAGCGAGCGCATGCGAGAGCCAGAGAGGGGTAGAGAGAGAGGGAGAGAAAAATCCAAAGCAGGCTCTGAGCTGACAGCGCAGAGCCCGACATGGGGCTCAAACTCACCAACTGGGAGATCATGACCTGAGCTGAAACCAAGAGTCGGACACTTCACCGACTGAGCCACCCAGGCGCCCCTAAAATAGCAATATTCTTGTGTAGGGACACACCCTCAAACAGTTTTTATTCATCAATCTGTTCGCTCTTTCAATAAATATATTGAGATTCTACTATACACCATGTACTTTGAGAAGGTTCAAAAATGCATATGATCTAATGCCCAAATTGAGAGTAATCCTTAAAGTTGGGGGTGCGGGGTAGTAAGGTACAAGATGGATGTGTGGCCGGGATCTGAAATGAAACTAGGCAATAAACTGAAATAGACAGAAAACAGACACTCAATGTGTATGTGCTGCACAAATGACTGATTCAGAGTGTAAAGAAACGCTACTAGATAACATATAGACAAATGATATGATAGAGACCTCACGTTTTAGTTAACGTACCCCTCATGCATTCATCCTGACTCACGTCTTAGAAAAATCATTATTTTCTTTCAAAGATGCATTAGGATACAAAGTCTTCTGAAATAACTGGAAAATTCTAGAGGTTTGGGAGATACACTTAGAGAATAAACAGTAATGTAATATCACTCAAATTTTTTAAATGATGATCTGATTCCTAGTTGCAAGAATCTCATCACCTTAGGAGAAGAGATAAGTATATGCATAGGTATGAGTTCAATAGAATGGGAAGGCATTCGCTGGCAATTAGTGGATGAATGGAAACCAGAATAGACACCTGGAAGGAAGACAGGATGAGCAAGAGGCCTCTCCAAAAAGATGTTAGAGGAAAGTGATAGAGGAGAGAACTAAACACATCTTAATTTTGCACATCATGATTACATTCTTGAATGTTTCCTTCCTTGCATTAGCCAAAGCGATGTGAGAAGGGAAACACACAGCTAGACATCAAGCGTAACCAGCTACTCCTAAGAGAAGATGTGCAGATAGTAATAGAACTAACCAGCCAGTTCAGGGGAGGAAAAAAAAAAAAAAAACCCGTCAGCCACAGGCATTAAATTACAGACAAAGAAATGAGCAGCTCAGGGTAGAACTCTTCTAACCGGTGTTTATTTCCTAACAGGCTAAAAGGAGGAAACAGAACATAAACTGATGTGACAAACGCATGTAACCTGCAAGAACTGTACATGAGATCTAGGTGCCAAAGAGGAGTATGGAATTCAGTCTGGAATTAAAATATGTTGGGAATTTACTGTGTTCTGTTTCTCTCTTGACAACACTTTGTTTATATATTATTTTTGGAGACAGCATGGGTGGAGGAGTGGCAGAGAGAGAGGGAGAATCTTAAGCAGGCTCTCCGCTCAGCACAGAGCCCGATGCTGGGCTCGAACCCAAGAACCGTTAGATCATGACCTGAGCCGAAATCAAGAGTCGGGCACTTAACAGACTTGAGTCACCCGGGCGCCCAGACAAAACTTTTAATATGGCGAAGGTTATTCCAAGATCTCTTACAGAATTCTAACATCCACGGAATTTGGCTCAAGGAAGACGTTTAGGAATCCCTACAAACATTGGTAGTACAACTCAATAACAACCCAAAGGAAACTATTATGATCATACCAAGAAAATGAGCCATCAATATCCTTACGAAGATTGTTTATGATGATGATGATTCATAATTCCAGAAAAGCCTTCTAGGCAAACATCAGCTGGCAAATAAAGTGAAAGATACTCAAATTCATGTATTTCAGTTATAAGATGTACATCATTCTTGGGGCGCCTGGGTGGCTTGATCAGTTGAGTGTCTGACATTGGCTCAGGTCATGACCTCACCGTTCATGAGTTCGAGTCCCGCATCAGGCTCTCTGCTGTCCGTGCAGAGCCTGCTTCACCTCCTCTGTTCCCCCTCTCTCTCTGTCCCCCCTCCCCATGTGCTCACTGTCCCTCTCTCAAAAATAAAAGCTAAAATATTTCAAGATGTACATCATTCTTAAATGTTGCACTATAATCTATACTTGGAAGTTTCCTATAAATATCTCAGTTAATAGATCCCTAAGTGGATTGGCCACAGCAAGGAGAGCATTTATAGTAAAGGAAAACCTTGTCCTTCTCTTCTAAGTTCTTTGGCTCGTCTAATAATTAAATCGATACAAAACAGATTAACAGGAGAAAAACAAATTTTGTAATGGATGACAGCCCCCAAAGACAGGAGACCCAGATAGTCAGGAAGTTGAGGCTTAGGAGAAGTGGGGAAGGATCTAGAGCTTCAAAGGAGAAGGCCCCAATTCCTAGGAAGACGAGAAGGACAGATGTTTGGTAAACAAATGTTTGTTCTGTCACGAAGCTAAGTCTTTCCTTACAAAGTTCTGTTTGGTGTTAGCTCTCTTCCTGGTATAGTCCTTCTATCTAAATTCCTTCAGGAAGTTACGGGGCGAGGTAAACAGTTTTTCCTGAATCTGTTGGGCCTTTATTTTCTTCAGCTCAAAATAATACACATGCCAGGGGCGTCTGGGTGGCTCGGTTGGTTAAGTGATCGACCTTTGGCTTCACTCAGGTCAAGCTGTCACGGTTCAGTTCATGGGATGGAGCCCCTCATCAGGCGCTGTACTGATAGCTCGGAGACTGCTTGGGATTCTCTCTCTCTCTCCCTCTCTCTCCGCCCGTCCTGAGTGCTCGCTCGCTCTCAAAATAAACAAACTTAAAAGAAATAATACACATGCCAAAGTGGCAGTTTCTGGGGATGGAATATTCTGCTGCCCCTCCTATTACACAGCCCCCCTAACCTGCAGTCTTACTCTGCACGTTGTAGCCAATGTATAGAACTAGCTCCTTCTATTAGAAAAAAAAAATAGAAATATTAGATAATAGTTGGGGTGGTTGTTATTCCAGGAAACTTTTCATTCATTTCTGTCTTTGAGGAATTAAAGATTTTCTCAAGGTTTTCGACCTCTCGGCTTCTAAGGCGCGAAACGACCATCCACTGGTCCCAGTCACGTGCGCTATTATGGATAGTTTCTTCGTGTATGACAAATTACCAAACAGCGGGGGGAGGGGGGAAGCACTATGTAACTGGAGTTTTTAAAACGTGATTTTTTGGGGGGCGCCTGGGAGGCTCAGTTGCTTAAGCGTCCGACTTCGACTCAGGTCATGATCTCACAGTTCTTGAGTTCGAGCCCCGCGTCGGGTTCTGTGCTGACAGCTCGGAGCCTGGAGCCTGCTTCAGATTCTGTGTCTCCCCCTGTCTCTCTCTCTCTCTCTCTCTCTCTGCCCCTGCCCTGCTCACACTCTGTCTTTCTCTCAAGATTAAGTAAACATAAAAAAAAATTTTTTAACGTGATTTTTTTTTTTGTCTTTTAAAAAATATAATAAAAATAAACCTCAGGAGGTGGGGAAGGCAGCACCCCTGTGAGAAGCAGTTTTCTTCCACCTGGAAAGCATGCATGCATGTATACATATGACACAGATATGACTAGGAATACAAGAAACTGCCTCATCTCTGCCTAGGTCTACTCTAAGCCACCTCACTAGTGCCACCTGCACCTTCCTCATTGCTCATGTCTAATTGTCTAATCAGTAGCCATTTTGTTTCCTTCAGACACTCCCATAAAATGTCTGCCAACTCTCCTCCCAGACGTCAAAGCTACATGGTTGTCGCTCAGAGGCAGTATTTGTTATGTGTTGATCCGGGTTCCAATCCCTTATAACAACCCCAATTCCACTGCACAATGTAAGGTATCAAATCTCAGAATAACACACCCCAGATCCATCTAAGATATCCCATATCTTGATATCCAATATACTGTGTACCCCTGACAATCCCACTGGTACCCTGTCATCTCCCCCCATCCCTGGACCCGTATTCTCTTCCATCACACTAGAGATCACAGCTCTGTGCCCGGGAGCAGGATTCATGGAAGGTTCCATAGAGGAGGCTCTACTTAAGCCGAGTCCTAAACGAGTAAGCAACAATCTGAGAACAACGAACGAATAGTTCTGTGGTGAAAATTCCACGGCTAGGTGTGTTAGGAACACCATCTTAGTGCTTCTCAAATGTAGTGGTTTTTAAATATGAAAATTTCTGAGGTCAACCCTAGCCCTAATGAAAAAGAATCCCCGAGGAGTGGAACCCAGGAATCTGCATTTTAAAGATGTATATGAGGTGATTCTTTTTATTATTTTTATTTTTAGAGAGAGCAAGCACAAGCAGAAGAAAGGGCCAGAAGGAGAGGGAGGGTGGGGAGAGAGAGAGAGAGAGAGAAAGAAAGAGAGAGAGAATTGTCAGCAGGCTCCATGCCTAGTGCGGAGCCCAAAGCGGGGCTTGATCTCACAACTGCGACATTATGACCTGAGCTGAAATCAAGAGGCAGACGCTTAACTGACTAAACCACCCAGGAGCCCCAGACCTATGTGAGGTGATTCTGATGTGCCTCAGGAATCTATATTGTAGATTCCATAAAGTTGGCCTTGCAACATTTTGCACACTCTCAGACATAAGGACTCATCATTTTGTGTTATGGTGGGAACACATCAATTGGCTCCCACCATTTTTAATAAAAAGGTGCCTGCTCTAATATTTTCCCTGTTTTTTCAAGACATTTTTGAGACAGGCAACTTTTTTATTTTTTAAGTTTTTTAAGATTATTCATTTGTTTTGAGAGAGAGAGAGAGAGAGAGAGAGAGAGAGAGAGAGAATCCCAAGCAGGCTCCACGTGGTCAGCATGGAGCCTGACGTGGGGCTCAAACTCACAAACCTCGAGATCCTGACCTGAGCCGAAGCCAAGAGTCTGACGTTTAACCAACTAAGCCACCTAGGTGCCCCAAGACAGGCAACGTTCTATGCAATTGGGAAATAAAGGCATTTAGAAGGCCGGACTGCAAAAGGAGGTTACGTGAGTAGTTTTTCAAAGGCTAATAGGTGAAAACCTTTGAAAGACTAGTTTTGGATAGAGAATTCGGTGTAACTCCAATGCTCAGCCTTTAATCAGAGTATGAACACTTACATTGCAGATTCTCAATTAATTTTGGAAAAATGCAAAATGACATTAAATAGAAAATCACTATATTTACATAGAATTTGAGATAAATGAAAATTAATTGCCCTTTCAGCTAATTCATAGTGGACTCGTAAAAATGGCTTTTTATTCTGTAAGGCCCTTCAATATTCAAACTCCTTCAGCACACCATCTGTTCAGTCTTTCAGTGCATCTGCAAGTTTTAGCTCAGTGACAGAGATCAGAGAGTTGTACAGCTTTAGAATTTTTTAAAAGATTGAAATAGTTGAGAAGTATACTACTCCTGATGTCTTAGGATGTGTATTCCCTCAATTGTGGGAATTTTTGTCAATAAAATATTTATGCAGCCAACGCAGGCTTTGTTAATGTTATTTGCCAGATTCGGAAATCACAGATGTTACTTTTCTTCATCGGACATTCGTGTTGAGACTGATCCACCTTAAAGACAGTACTGTGAATCTCATCAAAATTTATAACCTATTAATCAGAAAACCTTCAATATGGGTTGATTTCATGCTTCTATGTAGGGTAGATTTCTTTTTCAATTTTACACACGAGTAGAATTGACTCGTATGAATTTCATCATTATGTATAATAGTGCATTAGAAATTTAGGACGTATTTATAGTTTTGAGTTTTAAATGTGCATGATAGCATTTGGAATTTCTTTTCTTTCCCCTGGAAAAATGAGAGCACATTTTTCCAGGAGTTAACAGGTCTCTCCAGCAAAGGTTCAAAATTAATCTGAATCAGGAAAGACTAGATTTTAAAGAAAATCCATTCTCACAAGCTCTCTTATTAAATTAAGAATTGCAAGTCATAAAATTTCCGTGACATTTTTCATATTAGGACAACCACAAAATAATTTAATGACTAACTCATTAAAACATATTTTATTGTTAAATGTTTAATATTGCCAAATGGACTTATCTCTTTATTTACTGATCCTTGATACTGAAACAAAAATAACATCAAGACTGTATCACAAACACCTGACTTTTCCCCTTGGCGATCCCAAAGGAAGGCATGCAAATATAATATTCTGGGATTTATTTATTTTTTTTAATTTTTTTCTGAGGGACAGAGAGAGACTGAGCAAGCAGGGCGGGGGGGGGGGGAGGGTCAAAGAGAGAGGGAGGTACAGAATCCGAAGACAGACTCCAGGCTCTGAGCTAGCTGTCAGCACAGAGTCCGATGCGGGGCTCGAACCCACAAACCGTGAGATCATGGCCTGAGCTGAAGTTGGACGCTTAACCGACTGAGCCACCCAGGCGCCCCTAATATTCTGGGATTTAAAAGGAGACTTGAGACACTGCTTAACACAATACAAAAGGGTAGACTTAGAAACTTCACTTCTGCTTGTACTAATTGTTGACCTAATTTATCGGGCAGTGAAATGAGGAGATGTCAATCTTCTTGATCAATGTGATGAATAGAACCTGGGTGTTTCAGAGAACGCTTTCTTACAGGAAGGTCAGCAAATTCTTAAGGGAAAATGTTTGATAGATGCTATTAAATGTACAAGGCCTGGGTGTATTGCTTATTGACATGTTCTTAAATTAAATGATTTTCACTCATGCTTGAAGGTCAAACCATCCACCCTTTGATAAAGCACCAGCGACAAGATCATTCTTGATGAAATGCTGAGCTCTTGGTCAGAAAATGAAGTTGTGTTTTTTTTTTTTATAAGCTGAAAATAGGTCCGAGGGCAAGGAGGGAGAGAAAACAAAAGGGTTGTTAGGGAACTAAAGAGAGCAGCAATTTCTATATACAGTTGTTTTTCTTCTGGACGATAAAGCAGGAAATGCCTCTCATGGCCACCTAATGAGGGCACCATAGACGCTAGCCTTCCTAATTTGCATATTCAGACAACATGGCATTAGTACAGAGCATCACGGTGCTCAGACATTTATCTCCCTGGTAGCTGGATGCTGGTTTGCAAAGTGCCCTTGGATCCCAAACAGCTAAAAAGGCATTTGTGAGCAGATGGTGATTGTGTGATGAAAAGTCTAATTGTATTTGCCTTCTCTAATGGAGAGAGAGCCAGGACAGTCAGGCAGGTCAAGGCATGTGGGCAGGATGAACATATTGTGTGCGAAGAGAAAACTTGGAAAGCTCAGATGGATGGCTAATGAGACAACTTACAGGCCCCAACGCTGATTCTGTGTCTGCAAAATGATTGAGGCAAGGCAAAAATTGAAGCCGTAACCTAGAAAATGTAGGCCCACGAGCCTTATGAACACTTCACGGAACACGGAAGCATCGAAACCAGACAGAACCGTGTCCCTGAATCCCAACTCTACCATCTGAAGACTGCGTGACACCAGACAAACGAATTCATTCCTCTAAGCCTTAGACCTCTCATGTATCCAAGGAGAATAATCAATCTACCCTAGGTTGCTGTGAGAATTACGGGAAACAATGTAAATACGAATAGCACTGAGCATAGTGTTTGCTTCACAGTAAGAGCTTGATACATATTATCAATTAGTTTTCACAATTATCTGCATGATGAAGGCAATGTTGGGGGCACTCTTATGTTGGGTCTTCTAGAGGCAGAGCCTGAGATAGGGATTATTTGGAACGAAATACCAGTTTCGGGGCCCCCTACCACCATGTTTTAGTAGAATCAACAGTGTTCTCAAAATCTGACGGTGCACCTCTTTTCCTAGCTCTGTTCATGGATGTTATGCTGCTGGCTTAAAGGTAGCCGCGGTGGAAGTAGTTATACCGTAGAAATCAGTGAATTCTATAATTAGCCTCCCTCATTCCACCCCAGCCCCAGCCAGTTGCTAAACATTTACCGGCACACCATTGTTTATAAGTAAATCAGTGGAATCGATTTTGAAATGTGATCCCCACATAGGATTTCTAAGGCGGGATAAAGCCTGAACTAGCAAAGGTCCCAAACGTCTAGAAACAGCCAAGCTGTTGCCACATAATGGCTTTCTTTGTACACACAGTTATTCTCCTATATACTTGATTTCATCAATGTTATCACTTTCTGCCATTTTTGTTCTCTTTACTCACTCTTCCTCAATCCCCTGCTGATACGTAACCTGGCTCTAGCAATGGACTAACATTGCTACTATAACATGCCTTTAACAATAGACTGGGAAAATTCAGCAGGCCGGGAGCACAGAACTGAGTCACTCAGCAGCCTGAAGTCACTCGGAGAAGTAATGGAATCATTTACACCGCTGATTTCTCACGAAGGAGGCTGTATCCTGAGCCATATAGACAGCTCGACGTTTGTGGTATTACTTCCCAGACCAAGCAATCAAATTCACTAAAAATGTTTGCAAAGCCATGCCCAGGACTCTTGCAAATCAGTCTCCCTCCCTGTTGTGAACAGCAGCAGTATAGGAACAGCTTCGAACTTGACCAGTCTGAGAACTGAAGCAAAAAATATTCCCAAGGATCCCTTTCAGTGTGGAGATACGATCATTCAAAGTACGAGGTTCTGTCTCCAAAATCCTCGATCATCCCCTCGCCCTTTGGGGGAAACGCAAACAAAGCAAAATAAAAACCACTGGAGCTCATTCTCCAAATTCACATAGGTCTCCTTAGGGAGGTAAGAGGTATTTAGAAAAAAAGGTTTGATTATACCTCTGAAGATACAATCGCAGCCCAACTATAAACCAGGCGTTCAAAGAATAAGAAGTTGCTCGACTTCCTCAAAAAGTACATGCTCTCAGTGGATTACATGCTCTACACTGCCTCGTAGCCTAATCTAATAAAAAAAAAAAAAAAAAACATATGAGGCAACTTTTCTAAGTTGCCTTGAAATGCTAGGAGCAACACATTCTGAGCCCATAAGCAACCCAGCATTTGGATGGGCCCTTAGCTTATCCTTGACATTAAGAAATGACATCATTATTGTATCTTAGAATAATAAATACTGAATACAATATAACAAGCACTCTGGGGTTATATGTTTTAACAACGCACTGGTTAATGATATTGTCAACTATACAAACAATATAGACGTGTTAAAAAGCAATCAAGTCCTACAAAAAGTTGTAATGTTCCTTTTTGAAGTTTCTTTATTTTGAGAGAGAGCATGCGCGCGTGAGAGCGTGAAGGAGGGAGGGGCAGAGAGAGAATCCCAAGCAGGCTCCATATGGTCAGCGTGGAGCCTCGCACGGGGCTTGATCTCACAAACCGTGAGATCATGAGTTGAGCTGAAATCAAGAACCGACAGAACCACCCAGGTGCCCGAAAAGTTGTAACGTTCTTGATGATTATTCTCATGGCTGGCCCTTTCCTATTCTTTAGGACTCAACTTCAGCGTGACTCGCTCAGAGAGGTCTTCCTGTTTCTATTGTCCATTCTATTGGTTCACTGGTTTTTTGCCTTTTTAAAAAAATTGAGGGGGTGCCTGGGTGGCTGAGTCAGTTAAGCGTCCGACTTCGGCTCAGCCCATGATCTCGCGGTTCTTGGGTTCGAGCCCCGCCTCGGGCTCTGTGCTGACAGCTCATAGCGTGGAGCCTGCTTCGGATTCTGTGTCTTCCTCCCTCTCTGCCCCTCCCCTGCTCCCGCTCTGTCTCTGTCTCTCAAAAATAAATAAACATTAAAAAAAATTTTTTTTAATTGAAGTTTAGGGGTTCCTGGTTGGCTCAGCAGGTTGAGCGTCTGACTTCGGCCCAGGTCATAATCTTGCGGTTCGTGAGTCCGAGCCCTGCGTTGGGATCTCTGCTGTCAGCACAGAGTCAGCTTCGGATCCTCTGTCCCGTTCTCTCTCTCTTAAAAATAAACAAACATTTAAAAAAATAAAATAAAACTTGAAGTTTAGTTGACACACACCGTGACATTAGTTTTTGGGGCACAGCACAGTGATTCAACCTCTGTATATGTTATGCTCTGCTCACCATGAGTGTAGCTACCGTCTGTCACTGTACAAAGCTATTACACCACCATTGACTATATTCCCTGTGCTGTACCTTTTATTCCTATGATTTTATCCATTCTGTACCTGGAATCCTATACCTCCTACTTCCTTTCACCTGCATTTTGTATCTTTCTTATACTTTATGATTTTATTTATCTATTTACTTTCTCAAAAAACCTAAAATGCCACTGACCGTTATAAACTTTTATGACCTTAATTGATACAAAGCTTTCTTATATTGATGTTCCAATGCCCTCCGTATAGTGTAAACTTTATGGTCATGGTCAGTGACCATGTCTGTCTCTGTCACTGTTGGATTTTCAGTTCCTTGTATGAGGCCACGCTCCGTAAGTTTTTTTTTTTTTAATTTCTTTACTTGAGAGACAAAGAGAATGTGTGTGTATGCACATACATGGGGGAGGGGCAGAGAGAGAGAGACAGAGAATCCCAAGCAGGTTCCACACTCAGCGTGAAGCCCAACGTGGGGCTCAATCCCATTGCCCTGGGATCGTGACCTGAACCGAAATCAAGAGTTCAATGCTCAACCAGCTAAGCCACCCAGGCGCCCCAGTGAGTGTTTACTGAATGAATGAATCAAATCAGTTAATCGTGCTGTTTTGAAACTTCCCATTTCCGTACATAAAGAGTGACTGTATTCTTTCCAACAGCTGTGTATTGTTCCACTGTATTCATTTAATAACTCCTTTTCTGATGGCTATTAACAACGTTTCTAATTTTCCTGCTATTAAATAATGTTTAAGAAACATCTGGCACACACTACTTTGGGTAAGCATTGAAGAATACCTTTAAGATCAATACTTAGAAGTCCAATTGTGGGGCTGAATGTATAATTTTTTATTTGAATATATATTGCCAAATACAGGATTTTGTTTCTGTTTTGAACACACAGCATAGAAGAGTTGTTCTAGAAAGAGTTACAGTTTGGGCAGACTATTTGGAAGAACGTGCTTCTCCCTTTAAAATTTTTTTTTAACCTATACATGGGCCCAAAGTGGCCACTATTAATCTAGATTTCTTAGAGATATGCTCCAAGATGTTCTAAGTTTCACCAACCTCTCTGCTTTGGAAGAGACGTAGGCAACTTCCACCCACTCCGATCTATCTTGCACACCATGACCAGATCAAGACTTTTAATGATGTTAATCTCTTATTGGACAACCTATAACTGGTCTGGGATTGTGGGCAATTTTTGTTTTGTCCTTCATACTTTTCTGTGTCTTCCAAGTGTTCCAAAATGCATGTGTATTTTTAAACATTTTCTTTTCAGTTTAATTTCAATTCCAGTATACTTAACAGAGAGTGTTATATTAGTACATGTATTGTTTTTATAATACAAACATTTGATATAGAGAAGAGGGTAGCACCGTGCTTGAAAATCAATAGCAAACCAACATAGAAATATTTACTTCTCTAACCAAAAAAAAAAAAAAAAAAAAAAAAAAAAAAAATTTTTTTTTTAAAATTTCAATTGTTGTGCACTCCACCCAACTTTAAAATATCTCAGTCTGGCAATTTGAGGCTCTCTATGATCTATCCTCAACCTATATGTCCAAAGTTGTCACTGATCAATCACCTTTTTGAACTCACTGTTAAACACATTAATATAAACATGGTCTGTAGAACAATACACCTTTCATTGTGGCTTGTCTCATACCATTTCCCTGACCACTTCAAATCTCTGCTCCTTTTCCTCATTTCAAACCTTAAAACAACTCTCAAGGCCAAATCAAATTCTACTCCTTTAGGAAAGACTTCTCTTTCTTTGGCTTACCCTGAGAGCTATCCTTTCATCATTTGAGATAATGCTCAGTTGACCTCTATTTTATACCGATAAATTATTAGTTAGATTTTCATAAATAAATTGCCCAAACAAATAATTTTAAGAACCTAGAGCTACATTGGTCAGTAGGGTAGTCAAAAGTGATTTAAATTAATTTTATTTATTTATTTATTTTTATTTTAGGGAGAGAGAGAGTAGAGACAGACAGAGAGAGAGAGGGAGCAAGAGAATGTGAGCAGGGAGAAGGGCAGAGGGAGAAAGAATCTTAAGCAGGCTCCATGCTCAGTGCAGAGCCCAATGCAGGGCTCAACCCTATGACCCTGGGATCATGGCCTGACCCGAAATCAAGAGTCAGACGCTCAACTGACTGAACCTACATTAATTTATTTCAAAATGAACAATTATTAGCTGACCATGAAGCAGAGACTTCAGTGGCCGCACATGACAAAGAATATAGCCTTTACAAGATTAGTTCTAAAATCCCCACTGAAAAATTTAAAAAAATATATTCACTGAATAAACAAACAACAAAGAACAACAATAAACCCTGAAGAAGAGGGAGAGTCTGAATGAGAGTTGCCACATTATTTTAAAATGTCCAATTTTTAACCAAAAAATTATTGTGAGACATGTAGAAAATCAATAAAGTATTGCCCATACGTAGGAAATCAAATCAGTAGATAGTATTCAGGAGGCCCAGACATTGGACTTACTAGACAAAGACTTTAAGTCACAGATATTCAACATGGTCAAAGAACTAAAGGAGATCAGGTCTAAACAGCAAAAGTATGAAAATAATGTCTCAGCAAGTAGAGACTCTCAATAAGTAAAAGAAAGTAAAATGAAGACCCACGTCAAAATTTTGAAGTTGAAAAGTATAATAATTGAAGTGAAAAATGCACTAGACAGGGCCAACAGCAGATTTAAGCGATCAGAAGAAAGAGTCTGTGAAATGGAAAATAGATTGATAAATATTGTACAATAAGAAAAAGAAAACAATGAAGAGAAATGAATTGAGCATCACAGACCTGTGGAACAACATCGAGCATACTAAGATATACACAGCAGGAGTTTGAAAAGAAGAGAAAAAGAAATGGGCAGAAAGAGTATTTGGAGAATGGCCAAAACTATTCCAAATTTGATGAAAAACTCTAATCTACACATCCACGAAGCTCAACAAACTCCAAGTAAGATAAACTAAATACAAGTAAAAATAAGTCCCCGGTTATAATAGCTACATTTGAAGCACTCAATAGCTACATGAGGCTTAGTGGCTCTAATATTGGACACCGGAGATTGAAAAAAAATGTCAATAATTGCTATAAGTTCCATTGGAGAGTACTGACCTAGAATGTCAGGCCGCGGCCTTATATATTGATGTCTGATCCTCCCTCGTTCCTTATTTCAGATCAGAATCCCTTTAATTCCTTATCTAAAGGCACCCCCCACCCCCAGACGTCACCACCACATACACATCTACTAGCTCAGTACCACTCCTTGAACAAATTATAATCTTGTAAATAAAGAGGGATTTTAGGAGCTCTAACTAGGTCCACAAAACTATCACTTTGCTCGTGTTCACAATCCTACCCTTCTCTTGTGCTCTAGTTCTTTTTATTTTTTTTTTAGGTTTACTTATTTATTTATTTATTTTTTTTTTTGAGAGAGAATCAGAGCATCAGCAGGGGAGGGGCAGAGAGGGAGAGGAGAGCCAGAATCCCAAGCAGGCTCCGCCTGATCCCACTAACTGTGAGATCATGACCTGAGCTAAACCCAAGAATCGAACTTTCCGCTGACTGAGCCACCCAGGTGCTCCCTTGCGTTCCAGTTCTGATGACTGGATTTCTAACTTGTTTTTATGACAAAGTGGCCACCTTTAGTTCTAGTACTTGATTCCTGTTTATATTTTTTTTCCCCCTGCACCTGAATACAGTTTCCTGTCTTGTAACCAGCCTAGGACCATAATTCTAGGACCGAAGCTCTGCTTTGCCTTTGCCAGTTTCCTTCCCATGAAGTAAACACCTTCAAAACCAGAGCTCAAAATTGGAATTCCTCCTACCTATATTCGCAACTTTACTAAACATTAATAATAAGAGAGAAGTCCCATTTCAATGCCACAGTCCAGTTGCTTTAATCCTCAGTACAATTTTGAAGCATTGGTTATGTATATTATTTCTATTTTATTAAAACAATTTTTTTTAACCTTTTTTCATTTTTGAGAGAGAGAGAGAGAGAAAGACAGGGTGTGAGCAGGGGAGGGGCAGAAAGGGATACACAGAATCCCAAGCAGGCTCCAGGCTCTGAGCTGTCAGCACACAGCCTGACGCGGGGCTCGAACTCACGAACCACAAAATCATGACCTGAGCCGAAGTTGGCCGCTTAACCGGCTGAGCCACCCAGGCGCCCTGTATTACCTCTATTTTAGAGATAAGGAAATTAAAACTCAGAGAGATTACATAATATATCTAATGTCATCTAACAGGTGACAGACATGGTGTTTTAACCAGATTCATCTGGCTTCAGAATCCATAGCTCTTCTTCTATTCTGTATGCTCAAAATCAGGGACTAGCTCTAGATAGTGTATTCTGAGTTGGTGACTGGGATGATATAATCAGACACGGTCTGTTACATGGTCATGTTGCAGACATCTCTTATTCCAGTACTCTGCCTCAACTGTTGACTTTCTGTTGATCCAAGATTGCTCACTGCTGCCGTTGGCCCACCTACTTTATTGCTCCCCGATGGATTCTCTCATGTTGACTGTGGTAGTGAACTACTTGCCTGTAGTCTTCTGATGATCATGTTTCGTGTGTTGGACTGGACCTCTTTTTAGAACCTTCGTTTGTGTTTGCCTCACCAGCATCGACTCCAATCCGAAGGAGGCATCTAGTTTCCTGGTCCCGACCTTTCAGTCTTTTCCATCTTTATGCCATAAACCAACCAAGCCTGGTCTGATAGGACACTGCTCAGCACAGAGGCAGGCACGTAATAGGGATAAATACATATTTACTGTGATTAAGCAAATAGTGAGCCTTTTTTTAAATGTTATTTATTTATTTGTTTATGAGAGAGAGACAGAGAGAGCAAGCGTGAAGGAGGGACAGAGGGAGAAGAGAGATAGAGGATCCGAGGCAGGCTCTGTACTGACAGCAGCAAGCCTGATGCGGGGCTAAAACTCACAAACCATGAGATCATGACCGGAGCCAAAGTCAGACACTGAACCAACTGAGCCACTCAGGTGCCCCTATACCTCATTCTTTTTTAATATGAAGCATTAAAAAATGTACATGCGGTAAGTCTTAACTGCTCAGTTTCAATAATGGATGTCTCCAATGTGGTATAAAATACCATCAGAACCAAAAAAGGAAAAAACATCAGGGGCGCCTGGGTGGCTCAGTCGGTTAAGCATCCGACTTCGGCTCAGATCATGATCTCGTGGTTCATGGGTTCAAGCCCTGCATCGGGCTCTGTGCTGAATGTCTACTCAGAGCCTGGAACCTGCTTCAGATTCTGTGTCTCCTTCTCTCTCTGCCCCTCCTCCACTCACGCTCTGTCTCCCTCTGTCTCTCAAAAATAAATAAATGTAAAAACAACAACAACAAAACAAGAAGCATAGGGCCAGGAGGTAGGCAATCCTTTGAGCCAAGCTAAGCACAACCAATAATAAAAAAAAAAAATTGTATTGTTATTGTTCTTAAAAATATTAGTGCTCTTCATTTTAAAAGATGAGAATAAGCTGCCCTTACTGAATGGTGAATAAAAGTCAAAAATTTTGGTAAGTTCTTTACATGTATTATTTGATTTAATCTCCCTACATTGAAACTTAGGTTGGTCAGTCATTACCTTTTTCAGAAATGCAAGTTTGAGTCCCTTGACCCAGGTCAAATAAGGACTCCAGAATTTCTGTAAAAGAGGGGTTTAGTAGAGGTACACAAACGGGAGAGCAAAGGGACCGGTCTTGACCTTTTGTTGCCAAGGGAAACCATTATCTTATTGAAGTGGCCTCCATTAGTGGTTGATGGGAATTATGGGCAGGGGAAAGCAGTGATAAGGGCACTGCCACTGCTAAACTAGTAAATTGTTGGGGCTCCCGAGTGGCTCAGTGGGTTAAGCATCGGAATTTGGCTCAGGTCATGATCTCATGGTTCATGGATTCGAGCCCCGCATTGGGCTCTGTGCTGATAGCTTGGAGCCTGGAGCCTGCTTCGGATTCTGTGCCTCCCTCTCTCTCTCTCTCTGCACTTCTCCTGCTCTCTCTCTTTCTCAAAAATAAACAAACGTTAAAAAAATTAAACTAGTAAATTGTTTGCTGGGATTTGAATATAGACTGTCTGAATGCAAACTCAGAAATAAAGCACTGCTGTATCACACACAAACCTGCATTCCATACAGGGACTCTACCCCTCTATTCTAGAATGTGGACACTGGGATCGGATCAGGAAATTATCTTTAAGGAACGGATTATTTCAGGAAAAATTTCATCTGGAGTTTCTATGTTTTAATAGAGTAGTGCGGTTTTTTGTTTTTTTGATTTTGGGGTTTTTTTTTTTTTTTTTTTTTTTAGTTTTTTTTGGTTGGAAAAACAATTGATAAGGTCCTTCAAATTTATATTACGGAGTTTAGGTCACTGTATGCCATGGTTTTTCTTGGCTGCCCACAGGCAGTGAGTGATCATTGTGGAGGCCTTTCCTGACTCATCCATCATGTGACTCCTTTTTCTTCCTGTCCCATAAGAATACCCAGCTGACGGATAACCTTCACAGTGCACTTGATTTCTGAATCCATCACAAGGGCTCTGCCAAAAGAGACGGTGGCTGAGCTTCTTCCTGGATAATGGACCAACTCCCCCATCAATAGTGTTACTCCTCCCGGCAACTGTCAAATAAGACAGACGGTGAGGATTCGGGAAACAGAAAACGTCCCAAGGAAGAGAGAGATCCCTGTAGTCCCTAGCTCTTGCGGTTGTCTCATTTTTGTCTTTCATCTCGCAGAACCTGGTGTTCTGTGCAAAGTGCGAATGGCCTTAGCGAGCAAGTTCTTGTGCAAGGTCTGCCCATTAGCTGATTGCTGAATAAGTGACAGCACAGGACTCCTGTGGCCTTTGGAATGGTGCTGATTTCAGCCTGCCTTTGTGCTAGAGTACTCAACCTAAAAACGGCACATGATGATTCGAGTCCTACATTAGTGTTTATTTTTATACTCACTGCTTATCCAAACATAGAAAAGGCAAATGTGCAGACTCATGCCCCCTGCTTGTTTACCAGTGTCGGAAAGTCCCGTCAGGATCTACCAAGAGGTACTAATGCTTAAGGCGGAAGTGCAGAGGGCTCAGATGCCCATCAGTGCTCTGATACGTAATTCAAAAATCTCTTCCTGAAATGTCTGTGGCCTGGCCACAGTAAGGGAAAGCCACAGCCCCCTTTTCAGCCGCTCCTCCTGTTTAGCAAGAGCTAGATGGCCACAAATCTACCTCACGGGCGTGCTTCCACTGAGCTAGAGAGGTTTGTGTTTCCCTGGGAGCTTCTGAGTGATATTCACTAGTTTTTTTGGTTTTGGGGTTTTTTTTTTCCAGTAAGCTCTATGCCTACCATGGGGCTCGAACTCACGACCCGGGAGATCAAGAGTCATGTGCTCTACCGACCGAGCCAGCCAGGTGTCCCTGAGTGGTATTCATTTTCAGAATGAATGTTTAGCCTTTCGGGTCTTTAGGGGTCCTGTTGCACCAATGCTAAGATGTTTATACAAAGTGTCGTGATGGCCTGAGAGATTTAGTCTTTCTCAAGCAGGAATGCAGATCTAAAGGAAGATTATGTAATGGGAATGACAAATACAACACAATCCAACTTCCAGACAAAAGAAAATGCAGCAAACCCTTCCCTTCTCCCATGCTTACCGCTACTTCAGGACTCCTTCCCATCTAGAAAAGAAAACAAAACAAAACAAAAAACTTGCAATAGATTGGGAATAAAGCTTTTCACTCCACGATATTGCCTCTGCTTCCCTCTGTTCCTTAAAGCTGAATTTTATTGCTGTTTTTATTAGGCCCAGGTATGCCCCACCTCCTCACTGAGACAGACAATCTAGCTGTAATATCAACCCCAACGGCAAGTGGGACTTAGGAATAAATGACCGACCTCAAATTGAATTCCAGTCCCAAGTTAAGGGCCTCTGAATTGTTTCCCAGTTCTACAGGGCTTCCAGATATGCCCGTGATTTTGTGCCTTACAGACACCTAGGCGCTGGTGTGCCTCCCAAGCGCACTTTTCCCTAGTCACTGCCATCCCAGTCCGAAGTTTTGGCTTTGGTCCTTAAAGTTGCAGGGCTTGGGGCCTAGGATCCTCTTTCTTGGTTCCTATCATAAGGATCACTGACTTGTTCTGAGACCTTGCACACATAACTCAATTACGTTGAACTTCAATTTGCAAAACTCTAAGATTAAAATAATAATCCAACATGCCTCATAGGGTCATCAGGACACTAAATAAGATTTAAAAAATTTTTAGTTTATTTATTTATTTTGAGAGAGAGAAAAAGCATGAGTGGAGGAGGGGCAGAGAGAGAGGCAGACAGAGAGAATCCCAAGGAGGCTCCACGCTATCGGCACGAAGCCGGATGTGGGACTCGAACTCACGAACCCTGAGATCATAACCTGAGCCGAAGTCCGATGTTCAACCGACTGAGCCACCCAGGCGGCCCAAGGTGGTACATTTAATGCACTTAACAGAATGTCTTCACACAGCAAGGACATGCTGGTTGTTATCTCTTGTTGTTATTACCCGTAATCACTCAACTAACCTGCTTGATGCGCTGCTAAGGAGCTTTCTCTGAGCTGCACACCCAGCAAAGTGGCTGCATAAGGAGTTGTGAAGGAGAGAGTTACGGATGCCACGTACAGTCTCTCCTTATGCACAGACCTCTCAGACGATGACTTCCACCCACCCACCTGCTATCTTGCATGCATGCTGTTCTGTTTTTGATCCTTTCCACCCGATTAAGATGTTGAAACCACCCTTAGTGTGCCCTGTGTTATGGTATACCATGCCTTTATGCATATAGTTAACCCTTCACTCCAGCAGTCCTGACTGGACACTCATGTATGCCCTGAAACAAGATCCCAAACCTTCCTCTGATCACCTCTAGCAATCCTGAGTAATGACAATAAATGAGAGGTCAATAGCCTGCCCCACTAGGGATTTCATTTTCTTTTTTTTTATTGTCATCTTGAGTAAACAGATGAATAAAAGGTGTGGTCAATAAGGCTTGACCTCTCAGAGAGGCACCAACCTAGGTAAACATGATAGGCATTAAAAAAAAAAAAAAAAACAGACCCTGCTCTTTCCCTATCCTCAAAAATTACGTTCCCTACAACTTACGCACTGCTGCCAGAAAATTCCACAGTTAAAACTGTCCCTAATTTAAGAATACGATTCTTGGCTCAAGCAAAAAAAACAAAAACAAAAAACAAAAAACAAAAAACAACGCACAGAAGAGCTAACATCAACCTACCGTCCATCATATACTGTTAGCCATTTGATCTCTCTCAACACTCTCGTTCTCTATTTGATGGACCCACTTATAAGCGCACGTTTGCCCCACTAACAAAGGCAATCCCAACAGTCAAGATTCATATATTTCTTAATTGAAGTATAGTTGACACACCATGTTACATTAGCGTCAGATGTACAACAGAGTGATTCGACAAGTTTATACCTTATGCTCCGCTCACCACAAGTGTAGCTACCATCTGTCACCATACAACAATACTACAATAGCATCACTTATATTGCCTCCACTGTGCCTTTTATTCTCACGACTTCCATAACTAGAAGCCTGTAGCTCCCACTCCCCTTCATCCATTTTGCTCATCCCTCCCAACCGTCGCCCTCTGACACCCATATTATCAACATCTACTTGGTACTACACTGATCCCACAGAGCATAATAAGAGTGAGAACGGAAGTTTAAGTAGGCTGATACCTCCAATCATGATTCACAGAACAAGGAAATAAGCATGTACAATTCCATGCAGATGTGCGTGCTCACAGGTGTACGCACCTACTCACACTGAAAGTGACAGATTAGTAGAGATGGTATGTGCACATGAAAAGGCAGGAGAGGCTCAGTCAGTTAAGCATCCAACTTCGGCTCGGGTCGTGGTCTCAAGGTTCATGGGTTTGAGCCCCACGTCGGGCTCTGTGCTGACAGCTCAGAGTCTGGAGCCTGCTTTGGATTCTGTGTCTCCCTCTCTTTCTGCCCCTCCCCTGCTCACGCTCTCTCTCTCTCTCTCTCTCTCTCTCAAAAATAAACATTAAAAAAAAAAAAGACCAAAAGAAAAGGCAAGGAGAAGCACCTAGCTGGCTCAGTCACTGGAGCTTATGGTTCTTGATCTCTGGTTTTGAGCCCCATGTTGGTTGGAGAGAATACTTGAAAATAAATAAAATCTTAAAAAAGAAAAAAGAAAAGGAAGGGAGATGGGGCAGGTAGAGGCAAGGTGAAGTGAGGTAGAACTAACAAGAGAAATTTTTTAATGAAAAAGACCGTGAAATCAGGTGAATAGGGACCCTTAAGGGAAAAGGATAATGTCACAGAGCAAAAGAATTAGAACAAGTTCAAAATTTCACACAAACTTGTCGATAGAGAAACAACAGAAAACTTCACACGAGTACATAAATGTTTTGGATATTAAGACACATTAGATTAAAAGTGTGAGTTGTGGGGGCGCCTGGGTGGCTCAGTCGGTTAAGCGTCCGACTTCAGCCCAGGTCATGATCTCGAAGCTAGTGAGTTTGAGCCCCGCATCGGGCTCTGTGCTGACAGCTCAGAGCCTGGAGCCTGCTTTGGATTCTGTCTCCAGCTCTCTCCCCCTTCCCCACTCACGCTTTGTCTCTCTCAAAAATAAACATTAAAAAAAATTTTTTTTTTAAAGTGTGAGTTCTAATCAATGCTAACAAATACACTGACACAGCCACAATCTAGCCCAATATAATGTCCCTATTTCTTGATAGATAGGTCCATGGGGTTATAGTTAAAAGTGTTTCTTATTAAAAATTACAGTGATCACACAATGCTTTCTGAAATTTTTTTGAAGATCTTTTAAAAGTTTACTTATTTATTTTGAGAGAGAGAGAGAGAGAGAGAGAGAGAGAGAGAGAGAGAAAGGACAAGTGAGGGCGCGACAGAGAAAGAGGGAGAAAGAGAATCCCAAGCAGGCTCCTCACTGTCAGCACAGAGCCCAGTGCGGGGCTCAAACTCATGAACCGTGAGATCACGACCTGAGCCAAAATCAAGAGTCCAATGCCTCATCGACTGAGGCCACCCAGGCCACCCAGGCATTCCTCTGAAACATTTTTTGAAAATGCTCACTCACATGATGAAGAAATTAAATACAAATAGGTATTCATCAAAGAGCCTCCCACTCATTCCTTGTTTTTTTCCCAGTTTTCAAACCCACTGTCAAAGAGGCGAATGCTCTTTTTAGTTTCCTGTGTAGTTGTCTGGTGGTTTTTTAGGCACATACAAGCATCAATAATTATTTTTACTGCTCTTTACACACTTTTCGGTTTCTTTTCCCCCCTCATCTAACTTTTTATCTTGGCGATCGTGCTTTATCAGTAAATACAGAGCTTCCTCGTTCATTCTTTATCAGCTGTATCATAGTCCGTTGTATGGATGTACTACAGTTTATTCAGCCAGCACCCTAATGGTAGACGTTTACATTGCTTTTGGTATCACATACAATGCTGCAACCAGTAAATAGCTACGTATATCCATACATATCTCCATCTGCACATTGTGAGAACCCATCTTCAGGTGTATTCCTTGAAGTGAATGCATTTGAATATTGGGAGAGATCACCAGATTGGACCACATACAGATTGCGCCATTTTGCATTCCCATCAACAATATGTGAGAGTGCCTACTTCCTCATGCCACAGCCTCACTAGCCTTTGGATTGATTTCCTTCCGAAAAGTGATAAATGGCCTGATGATTTCACTTTAATTAGAGTCCTTTCTTCTGAGTAAAGAAGATGAAACACAAACCAAAGCCATAGGGACCTGTTTTTATGCAAACTCTCTGTTCATATATTTCATCTCCTTTTCTATTAGCTTCCTGTTTCTTGTTCATGTGGGGATGCTCTTTATACATTGAGGTGATTAACCCTTTGTACGTGAGTCGTCTCGTGCAATCTGGTGTGTAGTGAGCGGCCTACCCATTTCTTACTTCAAGGCTTCTATGATCAACTTTTGCTTTTGTGTATACACGTGTTCCAACTACAGATGTTTAGTATTGAGTGTTTTATCTGCCAATTTTTAAGGGCACCTGTGCCTCTGCCTATGGTTCAGTTAGGTGCTGCCTACAGCCGCATGATGTTACAGTTTGGTCTCAAACCCACATGCATCATGTCTTATCTCTATAAACTGAATAGTAGTCTGTCAATGTGATGATGGTGATGCATCATAAACCACTTTTAATGAGGAAAGTCACTTTCCCTTAGAGTATAAGCTGAAAATCGAACCTCGTATTTACGTAGAAACAGGAAAATTCTAACATTTCTCGTGGCGCAACATTAAAAACTCACCCTTTATATCATCAACGATAGCAGTTGAATACCTGGTATGTGACATGACAGATAGTGTTGCGAGATAAAATTCAGGGTAATCAGTTCAATTTGAATTTCAAATAAACGATTTTTTTAATGTTTAAGTATATCCCAAATGTTACAGGGGATAAACATAGTAAACCATTATTTGTTTTTATCTGAAATGCAAATTTAACTAAGCAGCCTATATTTTTCTTTGCTAAATCTGACAACCCAGATGGTATTTTTATATTTTTTTTTCTGAGACCAAGATTCCACATCTATGGTTTTTTGATTTTGAAGCTTGTGCCCAATTGATAATACATGGAATTTTGAAACATAATCATAAAAATCTCCTGCATAATAATTTTTTTAAGATCGTCAAATTCTATCACACAGTTGATGTGTCAATGCTATCTACAACGTCCTCCACAAGCAGTCATTCATCTTGTAACTGGACACTAAGTAGCAGGAAATTGTCATTACCTAAAAGACCGATCATTTGATGTGCGCATTAAATCATTCAGTAAACCATTACTCACAATAAGCAAGTTCTCTTTTCTTGACACTTCTATTCAGTCTAGTAATTAGAAGCCACTGAAAACAAGTTCAATCCCTCTTCCACATCTCTCAATATCTGAAGACAGGTGAACACTCTTGAGATTATTTTTTCTCTTTCATAAATATTTTCAGTTCCTTCAGCCATCTTTTATAGAACAGCATTCCATGTCCTTCCACACACTAGCAAATATTGATTTTGTACCTCCTATGTGTCAGGCACTGTGCTAGGTGAAAGGACAGTGTAGTGAACAGTAGAAAATTCCCACTGCTCAGGACACAATTAGTCTAATGGGGGGAAACAGTCATAAAACTCCAGCAAGGAATGTAAGAGACTATAGTATTTGAACCAAGATCACTCCTGGTCCCCCCATCCCAGCTCAGCAAGGCCGAGATTCCTCTACAGACTGCTTCAGTCAAGAACCCAAGGCTCCCTCTCCTCCCAATATTCAAACAGAGATTTGTTTGTTTGCTTGTTTGTTTCCTAGAAGGAATAGATATCAGTGTTTTTCATCTTGCCCCCAACTACCTGATGCTAAGTCCCAGGAAAGTGTGGTGTGGAGGTTGGGGCACCCTTCTGCCTAACATGGACTCATGAAACAGAGACTTTACTTAGGGTACAGCACACTGAGATATTAGGGCCCTGACCATTCCTGCCCTGGCTTGGGATGTGGTAGTTTCACTCCAGGAGAGGTACACTGAGGGGACATAAGGCTGCTGTCCATCCCTCCACTGACTAGAGGTGTCATTCAGAAAGAGGCTGAGTGAAAATATTGAGAGCCAAAGACAAAAGGAACGTCTTTAAAGCAGCAAGAGGAAAATGACTCATTACTTAAAAGGAGTCCCAGTAAGATTAACAGCTAAATTATCAGCAGACACAATAAAGTTTAGAAGAGAATGGGATAACTTATTCAAATTGCTCAAAGGGAAAACATTATCAACTAAGAATCCTATATCCAACAAAGCAGTCTTTAAAATATGAATGCAGGGGTGCCTGGCTGGCTCAGTTGGTAGAGCATGCAGCTCTTGATCTCAGGGTCATGAGTTCAAGCCCCATGTTGGGTATAAAGCTTAAAGTAAATAAATAAAATGAAATAAATTAAAATATGAAAGCAAAATATAGACATTCCCTGATAAGCAGAAACTGGGAGAATTTATTGCTCAAATAACCTTAAAGAAAAAGAAAATTCTGTAGGCTAAAAGCAAGTGAGCCCAGGAAGTCATTTGAATCTACATATAAAGGGAAGGGGGGCTCTATCAACAATAGCCAAATTATGGAAAGAGCCCAAATGTCCACTGACTAGCACACACAGCAGAATATTACTCAGTGGTCAAAAAGAAAGAAATCTTGCCATTTGCAACAACGTGGATGGAACTAGAATGTATTATGCTCAGCAAAATAAGTCAGAGAAAGACAAATACCATATGATTTCACTCATATGTGGAATTTAAGAAATACAACAGATGAACATAGGGGAAGGGAAGGAAAAATAAGGTAAAAGCAGAGAGGAAGGCAAACCAGAAGAGATTCTTAAATATAGAGAACAAACTGAGGTTTGCTAGAGGGGAGGTAGGTGGGGGATGGGCTAGATGAGTGATGGGCATTACGGAGGGCACTTGTGATGAGCACTGGGTGTTACATGTAAGTGATGAATCACTGGGTTCTAGTCCTGAAACCATTATGACACTATATGTTAACTAACTTGGATTTAAATAAAATTAAAAAAAAATTTTTTTAAAAGGTGGATGGGGGGATAAATGTAACTTATGGTAAAGATAATTATGTAATTATAGAAAACAATACAAATGCATATTTTCTCCTCTTGTTTAAAAAACAATTGTATAAAATAATATGTGTATAATGTGTCATTGGACTCACAACATAAAGTAACATGTAATATATTTGCTAACAACAGTACAAAGGAGGTGAATAGGAACAAAGCTTTATTGGACTAAAGAAATGACTACAGATGGCAAAGTAGTAATTATAACAATGCAATGCTGTTTGCAATATAATTAGACATAATATGTATAGCAATAGTACCACAAAAAAGAAGGAAATAGGAATAGACCTATATAGGAGTTACATTTATATATATTACTGGAATTAAGCTAGTATAACAAATTGGAAGTTGATTTGGACAAGTTATGAGGTATGTGTTAAATCCTAGAGCAATCACTAAGAAAATAACTCAAAAAAGTGAAATTTCTTTAAAAAAATTAAAATACTATATCATAAATTATCTCCTTAATGCCAAAGAAAGGAATACTAGGAAAATAGAATGAAATATATAGAGCACAACAAAATAAAATGGCTGACACAAACCTAACAATATGAATAATTACATTAAATGTGAATGGATTAAATAAGGCAGAAGACAGAAATCATCAGACTGGATTAAAAAAAACCATGATCCTACTATATGCTGTCTACAGACGACACTGTAGATTCTAAGATGCAAATATTAAAAGGATGCAAAAAGATTTTATACAAAGAGCAATCACACACACGCAAGAAAAGGAAAAGTGGCTATAATGATACCAGACAAAACCAACTTTAAAACAAAAAATATTACTAAAGAAGTTTGGTTTATAATGGTAAGAGGGTCAATCCGTCAGGAAAATACAACCGTTCTAAACATATATGCATCTAATAACAGAGCACCAAAATACCTGAAGCAAACCTGACAGAAATTAAGGAGAAATAAACAATTCAACAATAATAGCAGAGACTTCAATACCCTACTTTCAATAATAAATAGGAAAATTAAAAAGAAGATAACAAGGAATTAGAACATGTGAACAACGCTATAAACCAACTGGACTTAACAGACCTCTGTAGAACACTCCATGAAGCAACAATAGAATATAGTTTTTTCAAGTTCTCATAAAACATTCTCCAGTATAGACCACATTCTAGGCTATAAAACAATCTTCAGTAAATTTAAAAGCATCACAATAATACAAATTATGCTCTACAAACACAATGGAATTAAAGTAAATTAATTATAGGAATAAAATTGGGAAAATTACAAATATGTAGAAATTAAATAAAACCTCCTAAGTAGTCAATGAGTCAATTAAATAAAACCTCCTAAGTAGTCAATGAGTCAAAGAAGACCTCAAGAGAGATCAGAAAACACTTTGACATAAGTAAAAATAAAAACTCAAGATACCAAAACATATGGGATGCAGCTAAAGCAGTACTGAAAGAGAAATTTGTATCTGCCAATGCCTATAAAAAAAATCTCAAATCGATAAACTAACTTTCCTCAAGTTAGTTGAGAGCAACTCCTGGAAAAAGAGAGCAAACTAAACTGTAAGCATGTAGGAGTAAGGGAATCGTAAGGATTGAGCAGAAACTAGTGAAATACAGCGTAGAAAATAATAGAGAAAATAAATAAAATCAAAATAAAATCAAAATAAATAAAAACAAAATCTGTGTTTTGCAGAGATCAATACAATTGACAAACCTTTAACTAGATTGACCCAAGAGAAGAAGAGAGAACTCAAATTAATAGAATCATGAATGAAAGAAGGGAAATTACTAACTCTACTAAAGAAGAAAGATCATAACTGATTACTATGAACAACTGTATGCCAACAAATTATATAACTCAGTTGAAATGGAAAAAAATTCCTATAAAGACAATAATTTCTAAAAGTGATAAGAAGAAATAGGAAATCTAAGTCTAAAACAAGCAGATAAATTAAATTAGTAACCAAAAGCTAACTACAAAGAAAACCCCAGACTCAGATGTCTTCATCACTGAATTCTACCAAATATTTAAAGAATTAATACCAATTTTCACAAACTCTCCAGAAAAATAAAGGAGGAGAAAAGACTTCCCAATTCATCACAAAAATCCTACCAATCAATATTTAAAAAAATTTTTTTTAATGTTTAGTTTATTTTTGAGAGAGAATGAGAGAGAGAGCATGAGCAGGGGAGGGCAGAGGGAGAGGGAGACACAGAATCCAAAGCAGGCTCTGAGCTGTCAGCACAGAGCCCGACACGGGGCCACAAACCATGAGATCATGACCCGAGCCGAAGTCCGATGCTTTAACCGACTGAGCCACCCAGGTGCCCTCTACCGACCAATATTTTTTTTTTATAAATGTGGACGCAAGGGTCCTCAACAAAATATTACAAAATCAAATCCAGGAACATATAAAAGAATTCTATACCATGATCAAGTGTGATGTATCGTAGCAATGCAAAACTGGTTTGACATCTGAAAATCAGTTTATATATTAAATCAGTAAAATTAAAAACAAAAGTCACCAGATTATCTTAGTAGATGCAGAAAAAGCATCTGACAAAAAATCCACCTCCCTTGCATGATAAAAATACTCAAACAAATGACAGAGCAGAATTTCCTCGACCTGATAAAGGGCATCTACAAAAACCACACAGCTACTTCATACTTAATGGTGAATGACTAGATGTTGTCCTCCTAAGATCAGAAACAAGACAAGGATGTATGATCTTACCACTTCTATTCAATATGGTACTGGAGATTCTATTCAGAGCAATTAAGATTAGAAAAATACATAAAAGGAATCCAGACTGGAAACAAAGAAGTAAATCTGTCTTTATTTGCAGATGACACAGTTTAAGAATCTAATTAAAACCTATTAGAACTAGTAAACAAGTTATGCAGGTTTGCAGGATACAAAATCAATATGCAAAAATCAACTGTATTTCTATACATTTGCATTGAACAGTCCAAAAATCAAATTAAGAAAGCACGTCCATGTGTAATAGCATCAAAAAGAATGAAATCCGTAGGAATAAATTTAACAAAAGAAGTGCAGTGAAGACAACAAAACATTGTTGAAAGAAATTAGGAAACATCTAGATAATTGAGAAAATGTCTCATGTTCATAGATTGGAAGACTGATCCCATCAAGATGGAAATATTCCCCCACGCTTAGCTACCAAGTCAATGTAATACCCACCAGAATCCCAGCTTATACCCTGGTAGAAACTCCAAGCTGATTCTGAAATTCACACAGCATTTGGAGGGATCCAAAATAGCCCAACAATCTTGAAAAAGAAAAACAAAGTGGGAGGGCTCACACTTCTCCATCTCAAAACTTAATAAAGTAGTCCCCCCTTATCCATCAGGGTTATGACCCAAAACCCCCAGTGGATGCCTGAAACCATGGATAACTACCAAGCCCTAGAAATATGGTGTCTTTCCTGTATATACATACTTATGAGAAAGTTTAATTTAGAAATTAGGCTCAGTAAGAGGTTGACAACAAAAATGTATGATAAAATTGAATACTTAGAACAATTTACCATAATAAAACTTATGTGAATGTCGTGTCTGCCTGTCTCTCTCTCTTTCGAAATACCTTATTGTACTAGAGTCGCCCTCCTTCTTATGAGGTGAGATGATGAAATGCTTTGGTGAGGGGAGGAAGTGAGGTGAATGATGTAGGCATTATGACATAGCCTTAGGCTACTATCGGCCTTCAGATGATACATTAGAAGGAGGATCATTGCTTCCGGACTGCAATTGGCCATGGGTAACTGAAAATGTGGATAAGGGGGGGTCTACTATAGAAATCGAATGTAATCAAGAAAGTGTGATACTGGAACAAATATAGACTTATAGAATCGAGAGTCCAGAAACAAAACCGATACATCTCTGATGAACTTATTTTCAACAAGAGTGGCAAGGCCATCCAACAGACCTCCATAACAAATCATGCTGTGACAACTGGAGAGCCACGTAAGCAATAATGAAATTAGACTATTACATCACACCATATACAAAAATTAACACAGTGTGGATCAGTGGCATAAATGTAAGAGCTAAAACCATGAAACCCTTAGAAGAAAACATAGGGGCGAAACCTGATGGCCTTAGATATGGTAAAGGTTTTTAGATATAAAGCCAAACGCATGAGCAACTGAAGAAATGGGACTTTACAAACTAAAAAGTTTTGTGCGTCAAAGGACACCAACGAGAATGTCAAAACACAGGAGAAAAGAACTCATAATAATTACAATAAAAAACAAAAAAAAAAATTAAAACCCACAAGGGTCTGAATAAGCATTTGTCCAAGGCACATATACTAATAGCCAATAAGCACATGAATAAAATTCTTAAAACATCATCAGTGCTTAGGGAAATACAAATCAAAACCATAATGAGGTATTTCACACTCACTAGGATAGCCATAATGAAAAAAAAAAAAAGAAATTAATAAGTGTTAGCAAACATGTGGAGAAATTGGAACACCACCCCCGCCCCCACCGCCTCCCCGACACTCCTTATGCTCTGAAGGAAATGTAGAGTGCACAGCCACTTTGGAAAAATTCTGGCAGTTTCCCCAAAACATTGAACATAGAGGTACAGTATGTGATCCCAAAATTCTACTCCTGGGACATACCTATGAGAAATGAAAACATATTTCCCTAGAAATGTGTACATAAGTGTTTTCAGAAATAACATTCTCATTAGCCAAATGATTGAAATAACCCAAGCGCCCCTCAACTGATGAATGAATGAACAAAATCTTTATCAATGTAATGGAATATTATTTGGTTCTAAAGAGAAATGAGGTACTGATCTATGCAACAACACAGATGAACCTTGGAAACATTATGCTACTGGAAAGGAACCCATCACGGAAGACCACATAATGTATGAGTTCATTCATATGAAATGTTCAGAACAGGGAAGTCTATAAAGACAGAAATTATAAGTGTTTCCTCAGGACAGAGACAGGAGGAAGGGAAGACAGGTGTGTGACAGCTAAAGGTAAGGGATTTATTTTTGAAGGGATGAAAATATTCTAAAATTGACTGTGATAATGTTGCACATACCTGTAAATACAGTGAAAACATTGCATTGTATATTAATTTTTTTTAGTGTTTTTAAGTTATTATTTCAGAGAGAGAGAGAGAAAGAGAGAGTGCAAGGGGCAGAGGGAGAGAATCTTAAGCAGGATCCACGCTCAGCGGGGAGGCTGACCCAGGGCTAGATCCCACGACCCTGGGATCATGACGTGAGTCAAAATCAAGAGTTGGTCGCTCAACTGACTGAGCCACCGAGGCGCCCTGCATTGTAGACTTTAAATGGGAGAATTATATAATATGTGAATGATATACCAATAAGGCTGTTAAAATAGCTAACACTTAAGTATGAAACATTGCTATTAAAAAACCACTAAAATTACAAATCCTAATGAGATCACCTTACTTTTTTCCTAATTAAATCATTTTACGGCTTGCTGCTGCTTGTAAAATAATGCCCCAAGTTCTTTATCACGTCAGTGTCAGCTGGAGCCTTCCTACCTATTCGACTCTTCTACAATCAGCTTTCTCGGGGCGCCTGGGTGATTCAGTCGGTTAAGCGTCCGACTTCGGCTCAGGTCGTGATCTCACGGTTCGTGGGTTCGGGCCCCGCGTCGGGCTCTGTGCTGACCTCTCCGAGCCTGGAGCCTGCTTCGGATTCTGGGTCTCCCTCTCTCTCTGCCCCTCCCTGCCTCAAGCTCTGCCTCCCTCTGTCTCAAAAAATAAACATTAAAAATTTAAAAAAAAAAAAAAAGAAAAAAAATACAATCAGCTTTCTCTTGTGAGCTGTACCACATCCCCAATACCAGACATTTTGAGTTTTCCCACATACACCTCCCCAGTCTTTACCTTCATACTGCTCGTGTTCTATATCCCCCACCAGGAATTCCAAAATAGCTTATTCCTATTCCCTCTGAATTCAGGTCACCTTTCCTCCAAGAAAAGTCCCCGCCCAGCCTTGACTTATGTTGGGTTTCTCCTTTGCACCTCCATGAGACCTCTTTACACTTGACTTGTTATATTAGAATAACTTACGTGGCTTTTTTGTCCACTAACCCATGAGCAAACTGACGGCAAATACATGTTTTATTTATCTCTTGGACATAGCCCGAGAGAATACATATGTGTATTTATGCAAGGTATAAATACCAGTAAATTGCGAAAGCACAGAGTAATTAGGGAGATTTGGGGTTCATGGAACTGAAGCTAATCTGAGAAACAACGAACCAAACTCTGAAATTCAGGTAGTGACAAGTAGTGATAGCAAAAATAGAGGGATTGAAGAGATATTGCAATATTACAAATGATAGCAAGTGGTGATTAACATCGGGTGAATGGGGGAGAGTTAAAAGGAATCAAGGATGGTTCCCAGGTTTCAGGTTAAAGCAGATAGGTGCCATTATTAGAGGTTAAAAGTACTCATGGGAAGACTCTTCCTGGGTGGCTCAGTGGGTTAAGCGTCTGACTTCTGCTCAGGTCATGATCTCGCAGTTCATGGGTTCGAGCCCTGCAATGGGCTCTGTGCTGACAGCTCGGAGCCTGGAGCCTGCTTCCGATTCTGTGTCTCCCTCTCTCTCTGCCCCTCCTCCGCTTGTGTTCCTTTCTCTCTCTCTCTCTCTCTCTCTCTCTAAAATAAGTAAACATTAAAAAAAATAGAAACACTCATGGGAAAACAGGTTTTATCACTTGAACAGTGGTATGGTAGTACATGGTGACGTATGAGGTGGGAATGAAAACTTTGATTTTTGAGCTCTCAAATTTGAGATGCCAAGAACACAACCAGCTAGAGGCACCTGATAAGCAGTTAGAGAAATGCAGTTGTGGGAACCGAAGAAACTTACTGGCTGGAGATATAGGTTTGGAAATTATTGATTTCAGTTGAAATTGAACATTTTGCCTGGAGGTATAGAATGAGAAGGAAAGATTCACTTAAAGGGTAGCGCCCAGAATTTAACACGGTGCCTCAGATTTGGTCTGTTAAGCACAAAAGCATAAGAGATACGGACCTCTTTTTTTTTTTTTAAGTTTATTTATTCTGAGAGATAGAGAGCAAGCGAGCTAGCAAGCAGGGTAGGGGCAGAGAGGAGAGAGAGAGAATCCCAACAACGCTCTGCACTGTCAGCACAGAGCCCAACGTGGGGCTCAAACTCATGAACCGTGAGATCATGACCTGAGCTAAAATCAAGAGTTGGAGGCTCAACTGACTGAGCCACCCAGGCGCCTGGAGATATGGACTTTATTACCTCACTCCATCCAGCTCTCTTAGCAATACTGAGTAATACTGATCAGTGAAAACATTGAAGTCTTATTCTCAGAGGCTGCATTCAGTTGGTTTTCTGGATGTAAGAATATAACCTATTTATCAGTGTTAAACTGTATCTTGTTACAATTGGCCATTGACGTAGTGTGTTCAAATCATATACCTTGATTCTACCACTTAATGTATTTACTAACCTGCGTAATTATACCTCACATGCACAGATTTTATAAGGATGCCTTCTATACAAACATGCGGGTCTTCAATAAATTGTTGGAAAGATCAGGCTGGGGTCAGATTCTTCACTGGAAATCTCTATTTAGAATAGCAGTTTATTAATCAGCCCCTTCGGGTATGGGCACTAAAGAAGCTAATAATTCCCCTGATTGTACTAACAAGTAGACACAGGTCATTTTCCCCCCACGTATATCTCACTCCATGCCTAGTCAAATATCAGATCAAACCTCACTGAAGTTCAGATTCGCTTGCTTAGTGAATTTGCCTGATATCAAAAGGTACTACAATATACTGGTATAACTTATTTTTAGTAAGCCCAGTTTGGACCTAGGCTTACTAGTGATCCTTGCATCTACTTACATGTAGTTACTAAGTTTGCTTTAAAAAATTATTCTATGGGGGGCACCTGGGTAGCTCAGTCAGTTAAGCGTCCGACTCTTGGTTTCAGCTCAGGTCATGATCTCTTGGTTTCGTGAGTTCGAGCCCCGCATTGGGCTGTCTCTTCCTCTCTCTCTGCCCCTTCCTCACTTGCGCTCTCTGTGTCTCTCTCACAATGAAAAAACAAATAAACCTTAAAAAATTATTCTAAGATTTGGCAAAAGATCACATCAATCTTGCTGTTGTCTCTTAAAATTTGGGATGCTTTTCGTTTATTTCTAATTTCCACCACCCAGTTTGCAATGAGGAGGATACTGACACATCTAATTCTTATGTGTTCATCAAAACCTGCTGACTGCATGCACAGGAGCTTAAGCCTTCAATATAGCAATGCTGCTAAAAAGTACATGGTTTTGGTAGCCATCACAGCTGTTCAGTGATGAAGTATCTGCCATTGCCTGAAGATGTCATTCATTTGGGCCTGGAGACTGGCATGAAGTCATGGGAGGGGCTTCTAGGAGCCTTCCTGTGTGGCAAAGCAGTCTCAGGTAGGCAAATTCCAATCACGTCAACAGATCAGCCGCAAGAATGAGCCAGTTATCCACCACGTGGTGCACAGGACAGAATATTGGCCAGCCATCCTTAACTGCACCCTCCTAGAGATTATACATACCTACCTCTTCTCTGGGGAGGATGTAATTAAGAGCACGCACAAGATAAAACACAAGTGAGCAGAGATCGTCACCCTACCTTTTAGCAACGCACACCTTGATTCCCATCGAATACAGAATCCTACACCTGGTAAACACCACGTGGATTGTAGACTGAACCCATAATTACAATTTTAATCATAGCAGTTATACTTAATAAAGTATGTAACACAGAGATATGAAATAATATGAGTGATCAGAGTGAACTTGATTAAGAAAACCTTTTTCTTGGAGGAAGTGAGTTTGCCTTTTCTTAAAAAAAATATTTTTATTTATTTATTTTTGAGAGAGAGAGAGAGAGAGAGAGAGAGACAGAGAGTGAGTGCGGGAGCGGAGGAGGGGCAGAGAATCCAGAGCAGGCTCTGTGCTGTCAGTGCAGAACCCCACTCCGGGCTTGAACTCACGAACCGCGAGATCAGGACCTGAGCCGAAATCGGGTGCTTAACTGACTGAGCCACCCAGGCGCCCCAGAGTTTGCTTTTTTTAAAAAAAAATAAAAATTGTATTTAAGGTATACAACATAGTGACATAATTACTACAGGGAAGCTAATTAACATAACTATCCCTTCACATGGTTACATTCCTGTGTAAGTGATAAGAGCACCTGAAATCTACTCTTAGTCAATCTCTCACTTACAGAAGTAGGTGAGGGGCACCTGGGTGGCTCAGTCAGTTGAGCATCTGACTTTGGCTCAGGACATGATCGCGTGGTTTGTGAGTTCGAGACCCCGCTTGCTGCTGTTAGCACAGAGCCCCGTTCGGGTCCTCAGTCTCCCTCTCTCTCTGCCCCTTCCCCACTCTCTCACGCACACAAAAATAAAACATTAAAAAAATTTTTCAAAAGTAGTTGAGTTTTCAGCAGGTGTTAAAGGAAGTGGGTGACTCAGATTCAAAGACCACAGTGCAGGTTGGGGCTCTGAATGGTAGTGAAACCTACCAGAGGGAGAAGCTGCTTGCATTTGAAAGGACGGAGACAGGAAATAATTGGGCGCTTCCAGAGCTGTGAATCCTTCCTGACAGTCATGAATCCTGGGAGGACAGAAGCACTACAGAGAAGCAGGGCTGAGAGGTTCTGCAGGCACTTTCACCGGGGCGGGGG
>CM053579.1:28629515-28726592 GCA_028646485.1 Cryptoprocta ferox
TTTTCTCATCATCTATGAACATTACTTAATACAGCTCAAGCAGCAGAAAATCTCTTCCTGGGCCATTTTACTGTTCAGTATGTAGCTTGAATAGGGTGACCGACTCGTCCTGGTTGGACTGGGACTGTCCCAGGTTTCGCACTGAAAGTCTCATGTCCTAAAAGTCCCCTCAGTCCCAGGAAAACTGGAATGGACGATCATTCTACCTTTAAAAAATCTTTTATGTATGTTCCTACCCTTTGTTGCAGGGCCCAGGTAAGTTGGGATACTGACCTCCCAGAACCTTCATCTTGGTTAGTACTTCTCTCTCCTGTGTGCTCTTACCCCCTCTATGCAGCACCTCAGGGAACACATTTCTTTGTTTATGTCTTCCACGCATCATTATTGAGGTCAAAATTTCAAACAATTTTTCCTTGCAGGAACTCCATTTTACAAAGCTAAATTAATCTTCCAGAACTTCTTTTCAAGTTTGTTTTTTTAGTAATCTCTGCACCCAGTGTGTGGGGTTTGAACTTACAACCCCGAGATCAAGAGTCGCATGCTCTTCTGACTGAACCAGCCAGGCACCCCTATTCTAGAACTTTAATAGACATTATCACATTGCATCCAGAATTCAAGGAACATAACTCTATTCATTCATTCCCTAGGGCGGCCATAACAAAGTACCACAAACTGAGTGGCGTAAGGCAGAAATCGATTCCCTCACTTTCTGGAAGCTAGAAACTGGAGATAAAGGTGTGACCATGGCCATTTTCCCGCCCAAGTTTCTAGGGAAGAATATTTCCTTGCTTTTTCTAGCTTATAGCGGTTGCTGGCAATTCTTGGCTTACGGGAGGATATTTCAAATCTCCACTTCTGTCATCACATGATGGTTTTCCTTCTGTGTGTGTCTGTATCCAAATTTCCCTCTTCTTATAAGGGTCCTGGTCATGGGATTAGGGACCACCCAAGTCCAGTACAACCTCATCTTCACTTGACTACCTCTGTAAAAACTCTATTTCCAAATAAGGTCATGTTCACAGGTTCCAAGTGAACAAGAATTTGGGGTTGGGGGGGGACACTATTCAACCGAATAGCCTACAGTAATTCATACAAGAACTGAATTTCATTTTGTTTTGATATGGACTTAAATTTTCAGCTAGGGTCCTCCATCTTTTATCCTTCCTTTCCATTAATTTTTATCCTGATGAATGGACTTAGACACAATATAAGTCACAATTTGGCTGCATGAAACAATGCTCAATACCAAACAATGTGTATGGGCTGTTAAGTCATAATGTCTTAAAAACTGCATCTTCAAACATTTTATTACTTTTGAAACTATTTTTATCATTTTTATTTATTTATTAACTTTTTAAACTTTTTTTTGTCTTAAAATTTTTTTTAATGTTTATTTCTTTTTGGTAGACAGAGAGAACACAGCAGGAGAGAAGAGAGAGAGGGAGACACGGAATCTGAAGTAGGCGCCAGGCTCTGAGTTGTCAGCACAGAGCCTGCTGCGGGGCTCAAAACCACAGACTGTGAGATCGTGATCGGAGCCGAAGTCAGATGCTTAACCGACTAAGCCACCCAGGCACCCTATTTAACGTTTATTTATTTTTGAGAGACAGAGACAGAGCACGAGTGGATGAGGGGCAGAGAGAGGGGGGGAGACACAGAATCTGAAGCAGGCTCCAGGCTCCAAGCGATCAGCACAGATCCTGATGTGGGGCTTGAACTCACAAACTGTGAGATCATGACATGAGCTGAAGTCGGATGCTTAACCGACTGAGCACCCAGGTGCCCCTATTTTTATCGTTTTTAATGTTTATTTATTTTGAGTAAGGGGAAGGAGCAGAGAGAGGGAGAGAGAAAGAATTCCAAGCTGACTCCAAGTTGTCAGCACAGAACCTGGTATTGGCCTCGATCTCATGACCTGAGCCAAAGTCCAGGGTCAGACACTTAACTGACCCAGCCACCAAGGTGCTGCTTAACTGTTTATCTTGAAATGATAAACAGAATTAACAGTTCAAGATTGATGACAGGAAGTTAATTGCTATTGCAACATAATTTGTGTTATGAAGTATCTGTTTTGAGTGACTAAATAGAAAATACTCCTACAGCTGGGGACTTAGTGTTCCTACAGTAAGACCCTATTACTTCTTTTAATCTCTGCTAAACTCTAATCTGACAACAGAATACTGAAGGCCTGACTTAAAGTCTGGTTTTCCATGGCTATGCCTAGACTATCCTTAGCTTAATCTCTCCAAGCCTGTTTCCAAAATACAAAAACGCTAGTTAAAACAACAACAACAACAACAACCCTGCACTGTTTTCCTTACCAAGAAAAAGTAGCCAAGACAGTCATAAATCAACAATGAATTCAATGATATAAAATTGCTGACCTCCTGAGGGTTATGGACAAAAGCTATCAGATGCCGCATAATCCCCGAAAGGCTATATACATGGGCCCAGATTACATAGAGGAGAAAGAAAAGGTTACCTTCTTGATGAAAGACTGCATCGAGTGAGAGTAAAAATCCAGGCAGACTGCCTGGATTCTGTAGCCGACTTAACTACTTACTAGCTATATGAATTTGGCAAGTCATTTAATTCCGGTATGCTCCAGTTTCCCCATTTGAAAAAACAATAGTGATAACCATAATCGCTAACTCACATTGTTGTTAGGATCGAACGTTGTCCTGTACATACAGTACCTCGAACGGTGCCTGTTACGACACACGTGCCCAATAATTTGTTAACCAGTATTAGTTAGTAGTAGCACAGTCATAGATAGTGGTAGAAATAGTATCCTTAGAATTATTGCCCTAAATTGGCTTCAATCATGAATCCAAAAAGTGAGGAATACTAGCTAGTGATTCTAGGTCATTAATTAGGATACTATCTGAAACCAAGCACCTTCCCAAGACGACAATCTTCCAAATCCATGTTGAAGAATGGAAAACAGTATTTTTTTTCTCTGCTCTCTGAGATAAGCGGGGAGAGAATGGAGACGAACCACGTTCATGCCACGAAAGAATTTGAGGTCTCTTCTTCATTGCTTTCTTGTTGGTTATTGTTCTTGTGGTTGCTTTTATGTAGAAAATTGGAATTGGAATCTCACCTCTTGGAGAGGGATCAAGAGTAGCGGCAGCAAGGAATGTTGTCTAGGGAGGCAATAATGAAAAAAAAGAGAGAGGAGGATGAAAAAGAAGAAATAAAGCATCAGGGGTGCCCTACAGAGAGTGGTGGCTCTGTATTTTGCCTAAGCTGTGACCCGACAAGGGAGGGTCCAAATACTTTTAAAAAGAGGCATTAAATAGCTGAATAGACCAAACAGTAATAGAGAGAGTAAACAGAGGGTGGAGTTGACTGAACATTCTCTGAGAATTTTTTTGGAGGGAGACAAGCCAAGTACAAGGAATGAAGGGTCAGACTGAGCTCTCTCGGCGGCGGAGGAATTCTCCCCACGAGGTTGTGAGTCCCTTGGATACAAAAGGAACAGAATATTCTATTGCATTTTCCCCCTGGGATTTTTCTCACCACAGTCCCCCAAATCTGTCGTGAAGAACTCTGCAAAATATATCATTTTTATTGCTCTGTTGATCACAATGGAAGGCAAGCACCTCCCCCAAGGTTCTAGACTAGCATTTGCTGTAGGCTGACTATACGGCTGAAATATTCAGTGGTTCGCAGACCTTAGTGCAGCACGGTCCTACCTGGGAATGTTTGGGAAAATAAATAACCCTGGGTTTTATCTACAGAGATTCTATCATAGCAGTGCATTTGGGGTAGGAGGACTTAGGAATCTGCATTCTTTCCCAATTCCTTAGCAAATCTGACGAAAGTGGTCCACAGACACATTCTGAGAAACGACGACACAGCCAGCAATCTCAGGGCTGCGTCAAACTTCCCTGTCTCAAAACATTTAAACCATCTCAGCGCCACAACGTCTGAAATTTTGCCATGAAAGCAATGATTTTTTTTTTCCCTCTGTGGCAGCAAACTTCCTTTGGGGAACATTTTGGAATTTTCTAGGGGCTTTCTCAAATTGCCAAAGAGGCAATGAGACTCTGTCTCGTTTCCTTTGAGAATCACTGCCACTGATTGACCCACTCTTACTTGGGAGCGTAGACTGCCATCTGTACTTGTGTTGGAGAGGAAAAATAGTATTTACAGCACTAGTATCTATGAATTGTTAGTCCTTACTACTTTCCAGACACGATGATTATCACTTAATATCACGTGAGATAGAACGGATTATTATCCCCATTTGGCAGATAAGGGAACTGAGGAATTAAGGACTTGGACAAGGTCTACGCTCGTTAGTTGATCTAGCAGAGATGAGAACACACGTCTCTAAGATACCAAATTCTTTCTCCTTAACCACACTGCCAGCGTGCTTTGGAGATGCATTCCTGTGGGATAAGCAATTCCTCTCCAAGAGCCTCATACACAGGGCAGCGAACCCTGAGATTAGTACAATGCATCACTGACACCTCAGGGACCTGGGATAAGCCAGTGAGTTGGTCCTGGCGGGTTATTATCTTTTGTAAATAGTGAGTCTTTTCTGCTTGTCCCGGCAGGGTGAACAAGTGAGGGGCAGGACTTGATAGAGAGGAAATAAATGTGCTAATTCAACTTGTCTGAAGTTTACATCAAAATTAAAATTTCAACTTCAAAGCAATGGATGTGGGTGCCTGACACATGATCAGACCCACTGAAATGTCCCAAACAGCAGTGAGAAGAGCAAAGGGCACGTTTGGGCAAATGTCTCTTTCTGGGCCCTGTTTGGAGGGCAGATGTGGCCCTGGACGTGCCCCCTGCACGGACCTGCGTGGCAGTTGACTAATAGTAGAAATCTTTGGGTCAACCACTGAAGGATAGAGGTTTCCAGACGTTCCAGCTGTATGTTGCCGATGTCCCTCTGGCTCCACTATTTTCAAGAGGGATGATAAAATAAAACTTCATCTAGGGGCTCTTGGGTGGCTCAGTTGGTTAAAGCATCTGACTTGATTTCGGCTCAGGTCATGATCTCACGGTTTGTGGGTTCGAGCCCCGCGTCAGGCTCCATGCTGATGGCGCGGAGCCTGCTTGGGATGCTCTCTCTGCCCCGCCCCCTCTCAAAAATAAATAAACATTTTAAAAAACACCTTCATTTAAATCGAACGAAGTTGTTCTCATCAGTGGAGGCTCCCCACCCCCACCCCTGCCTGCTCTAGTAATTAAAGGCTGGAAATGTGTTTGGCTTCAGTCTCCTTTATAGAACTGATTCTACCATATGCATCGCACTCACTTGCTAAGAATGATACAGTAAATATAACAGACTTTCTGTTCTGGAAAAGGATATTATAGGGCACCCATGTGATTATTATAAACATTGATGATCACTGTTTGTAGCAGGTCCCCTGAAAAGGTGCCCAGTCAATAAAGAGACTGGGACGATGCCAGAGAACACCAGCTAGCCTGCCCCACAGGTCATCAGGAAGAGGCATTACTCATGCTGAGTTCATCACCATCCAAGGTTTATTCTCACAATGCCAGCCAGGCTTGAACAACTGATTTTATTACATTGCAGACCTAAGTATAATTCTCAAGATTGGACTGTAAAGCCTGTAGCATAGATAGTGGATTTATATAATCAAAATATCAAAGTATCAGGGTGCCTGGGTGGCTTGGTTAAGCGTCTGAGTTCGGCTCAGGTCATGATCTCACGGTTTGTGGGTTCAAGCCCCGCTTTGGGCTCTGTGCTGACAGTTCAGAGCCTGGAGCCTGCTTCGGATTCTGTGTCTCCCTCTCTCTCTGCCCCTTCCCTGCTCATACTCTGCCTCTCTCTGTCTCTCAATAATAAATGAACCTTAAAAAAATATATCAAAGTATCGATTGTTATTGAACAGTGGCAGAATATGCCGCCTCAAAATATGCCTTTATTCAAAGGATTATCTTGAGCTGAATATTTTGAGAAACAGTACACACAGGAGAACTTCTCAAAACAGTAGAAATTACCCTTTTGTAAAGAGATTCACATTTCTAAAGAAAATCTCCAGTTGTAAGGGTGTCTCTTACCTTTGAGAAGTTCGGAAAGACAGGGGCACCTGGGTGGTTCAGTTGGTTAGGCTTCCGACCTCGGCTCATGTCATGATCTCACAGCTTGTGAGTTCGAGCCCCACTTCCGGCTCTGTGCTGACCGCTCAGGGCCTAAAGCCTGCTTCGGATTCTGTGTCTCCCTCTCTCTCTACCCCTCCCCGATTCAGACTGTCTTTCTCTCTCTCAAAAATAAACATTAAAAAAAATTTTTTTAAAAAGACGTTCAGAAGGATGACTAAATCATTAAAGAAAAATTATCAAGAGGGGACTGCGTGGCTGAGTCAGTTGACCATCCAACTCTTCTTGATTTTGGCTCACGTCATGGTCTCACGGTTCTTGAGTGAGAGCCCTGCGTCAGGCTCTGCGCTGACAGCGTGGAGCCTGCTTGAGATTCGGTCTTCTTCTCTCTCTGTCCCTCCCCCACTTGCTCTTTGTATCTTTCTCAAAAATAAATAAAAAATAAAACTTTTAAAAAATAATAAAATGAAAAAATTATCAATAGATAAGGCCCTGACTTAAATCTGCATGACACATCTTACCCTTGTTTACCATGCTTTTCCTGGTTATCTTTGCATAACTGGCCTACACACACACACACACACACACACACACCTTTCTTTTTTATTTATCATGAGCTGCCAGTGGTATTTAAGCCAACATTTTAAGCCACTTCTTTAAGGCACTCATTTTTCTCTAGGTATTATTCATGTATATATGAAGGATACATGTTAATAAACTGCTGCTTGTTTTTCTCTTGTTAATCTGTCCTTTATTACAGGGGCTTCAGCCAAAAACTCAGAAGGATAAAGGAAGAATTTTCCTCCCCTACATTATTTTAAAAAATAAAATGTTATTTAAAATTTTTTATTTATTTAATAAAACAATTAACAACTTAACAAAACCTCGAGTTCCTTATATTTGAAGTGGGGACCACAGTAGTAACTCCCTGTCACAAGGTTGAGAGTTCTAAAGGGAAGCATGCAAGGCTCTCAACACAATGCCTGGCACGTAGTAGGTCCTCAATAAGTCCTATCTATTGTTATTACCATAATAAAATCATCGACTTCAAAGGATTTTTGTTCAAGGTAAAGTCTGATGCTCTGACCCTGGCTCGGCACAGCTCTTCATGAAGATTCAGCAAAAGTGAAAGCTGGTAAATACTCTGGAAACTTAAATTGACATCTTACCTATTGTATATCCTTGGAGATATTTTGACTAACTATAAAATCTGTTTATTTTTATTTTTTTTAACGTTTTTTATTTTTGAGAGACACAGCATGAGTGGGGGAGGGGCAGAGAGAGAGGGAGACAGAAGCAGGTTCCAGGCTCTGAGCTGTCAGCACAGAGCCCGACGCAGGGCTCGAACTGACCAACCGTGAGATCATGACCTAAGCCAAAGTCTTATGCTTAACCAACTGAGCCATGCAGGTGCCCCTCTATTTTTGAAAAATGAAAATCCTAACCATCACTGGATGCTCACGGAAGCATGGTCACTTGAAAGAGAGCAAGCTCAGTGTCCTGACGGACAATGAGGAGACATGTGGTCATTTTTCTACTGTCTCTAGTCTAACTACAGATGGAAGGCTTATGCCAACGAGAAAATCGTGATCCATTCCTCTACTACAGAAATACTAGCTATTTTCTTGTTTCATTGAATACCTTAACACAGAGCGTCAAGGAAAGTGGTAGAAAGAGGTGTCAACCACCCGTGACAGCAGGCCACAGCTAAGGATGAAGCAACACTGATTTGGCCAATAAAGATACGAAAAGCCACCTTTAGATTCAGATGTTTTATTACCTATGTAGAGAACAGAAGGTAGGGTACCCAAAGGTGCCAACTCCCCCTAATCTTTGGCTCGCACACCAAAAAGGAAAGGGTGTAGGTGACAACGATGTTGTGGAGGAGCCAATTCTAGACTGCAGTTAACTTTTATAGTCTGTAGCCCTGTTTTGAAAGGCATGGGTCTCAGAGTCCCATGCTCCCTCAGGATGTGGGAGGTGAGGAGGAACGGTTTTGTGACAGTCTCTCACAGGAAGGGAGGTAGAGGACTGGGAGACAGCAGTCACTCACAGATCTCCCATCCTCCAGCACTCCATCAGGAGGAACACAAGACGTTCACCGAGCTTCAACTCTGGTATAAGCCTTTGCCTGTGCAGCCTACGTAGATGTGTGCAAGACTGTCAGGCCACCATGGTGTGGCCATTCCCCTCCAGAAAGCAGACAATTAAATATCAGTTGGGTGGAGCCATAGTAAAGCCAAACAAGAATGGAATATTAGAACAGAAGCTATGTATAACAACCTGTTCTCAAGGACAAATATGAGAAAAGAATCTATGGATATCCATAGCTAAGGGCTAATTGTAGCTGGGTTTTTTGATTTTTGGGTTTTATTGGTTTCTTTTTTTTTTTTTTTTTTTTACACCAGAGAGAGTCTGGAATTTCAGTTTTCCTTTTCTACAAATAAGGAAGCACTGGGAAGGGATGTATGCACAACCATTTTCCACATCTATAGGGTTTCACCAATGTGATACTTTGCCAATTTGCTAAGTGGTTAACAGGTGTGTCACCCTGTATTTTTTTTAATGATTTGGCAGAGTTAAGGACAAGCCATGTATGTGTTTATTGGGAAAAAAAAAAGAGAGAGAGAGAGAGAATGATTCTAAAGAGATCTCTATTTAATTATAAGTAATTTCAGCAGAGCTAACCCAAGTAAAAAATACCCCAATCTAATAAATGGACTATAAAAAAAAAAAAAACCCTTATAGTACCTGAAAAAGTGAACCCTATGGTTAGTTTAAAAAGAGAAACACACCTCAGGAGTGCCTGGGTGGCACAGTCAGTTAAGCGTCTGACTTCAGCTCAGGTCATGATCTCACGGTTTGTGAGTTCGAGCCCCACATTGGGCTCTGTGCTGGTGGTGCAAAGCCTGCTTCAGATTCTGTCTCTCTCTCTCTCCTTCTCTCTCTGCCCCTCCCTCACTCTCTCCCTCTCTCAAAATAAATAAATAAACTTAAAAAAAGAGAGAGAAACACACTTCTAAAAATTACTTAATAGAGAAAACAGTCGATTTATTTTACTTATTATTCTCATTAGGATATCAAAACATATTTTTATGAAGCAGAAGTCAAGGGAAAAAAAGATGAAATAAACATGCCTCTTTCAGATCTCGACCAAGGACAAAGTGCATACATGCAAGTGGAACTAACCGTAACTTCTACTTAGGATATAAATAAGTCTGGGATGGAATGGACAGCATGGCGACAGTACTTAAGACCATATTGTGTATTTGAAAGCTGCTATGAAAGTAGATCTTAAAAATTCTCATCCCATGGAAAAAAATGATAACTATGCGTAGTGATGAATGTGAATGAAACTTACTGTGGTAATCATTTTGCAGTATGTAATATGTAAACATACCAAGTCATTATGTTGTACACTTAAAACTGATACAATGTCATATGTAAATTATACCTCAATAAAAAGAAGAAAAATTATCTCATTGACAATAGTGTCAAAAACAATCAAATTCTTAAGAATAGATTTAGCAACTGAAAGGTTCGTACACAGAAACCTAAAAGACAGTGATTTAAAAAACTGAAGACACAAAATACGTGGGAACATATCTCATGTTTATAGACTGGGATACTTAATAATGTCAAAATGTCCATACTACTCAAAGTCATCTATAGATTCAATGCGATCCTTTCAAAATTCCAATATTTTTCACCGTGATAGAAAACACAATCCAAAAATTTATATGGATCCACAAAAGATCCCAAAAAGCCGGATTACAAAGGTAATCCGAACCCTTGTGCAGTGTTGGTGGACATGTAAATCATTAGAACCAAACAGCATGGAGGTACCTCAAAAAATTAAAAACAGAAGGGCCCTATGATCCAGCAATCTCACGTCTGCATGTATATCCAAAAGAAACGTAATCAATTATTTCAAAGGGATATCTTTCCCCTCCTACTCACTGCACCAAGACATAAAAACAACCTAAATGTCCATCAGTGAATGAATGGGTAAAGAAGATGTGAGATATCTATATGTATGTATTTATCTGTATGGATCTGTATCTATAGATCTATACCTATAGATCTATCTATATCTATAGATCTATACCTATAGATCTATCTATATCTATAGATCTATATATCTATTTCTATAGATATAGATACACACACATACACACACACATACATACACAGAGGAATATCATTCAGCAATAAAAAGAGTGAAATCTTGCCATTTGAAACAACGTGGATGGACCTTATGGGTATCATGTTAAGATAAAATAAGTCCAATAGAGGAATACTGTGTGAGCTCACTAATATGTGGAATTAAAATAACTGAAGTTGTAGAAACAGAGTGGTGGCTGAGAGGGTGTGGGAGGAAATGGTGTGGGAGATGTTGGTCAAAGGGTACAAAGTTTCACTTAAAAGATGAATAAGCTCTTGGGATCTAATGTACCTGATGGTGACTATAGATAACAACACTGTATTATATACTTGGAAATCTCTAAGAGAGTGGGTCTTAAATGTTCTGCACCACCCCCAAATGGTAATTGTAGGAGGTGATTGATGTAACCTTATTTTGAAAATCATTTCACAATACATACATGTATCTATATGTGATGTCATGTATGTTAAACTTATGTGGCTATGTGTTAATTATATCTCAATAAAGCAGAGAGAAAACAACCTTAGCAGCCGCCTCACCAAAGAAACACACGGGTGGCAAACAAACATATGAAAAGATGCTTCAAGTCATGTGTCCTCAGGGAAATAAACATTGAGGCACCACTCCACACCTACTAAAATGGCCAAAATCCAAAATTCTGAGAACAGATGCTGGAGGAAGTCTCATTCTTTGCTGCTGGGAATCAAAAATGGTATGGCCATTTTGGAAGACTGTTGGCAATTTCCTACAAAACTAAACCTACTCTTCCCATATAACCCAGCAGTCTACTCCTTCATATCTACCGAGGGCATTGAAAACTTGCGTCCACTCAAAACCCTGCCCATGGATGTTTATAACGGTTTTACTCAATAGTTGCCAAAACGTGTAGCCATCAAGATGTTCTTCGGGAACTGGATGGATAAACAGGTACATCTAGATGACGGAATATTATTTAGTGCGAAAAAGAAATGAGCTACCAAGGCATAAAAAATATATAGGAAACTTAAATGCATCTTACTAGGAGAAAGAAGGTAAACTGAAAAGGCTACAGACTACAGGATTCCAAATACATGACATTCTGGAATAGGCAGAACTATGCGAGCAAGAAAATGATCAGTGCATGCTAGGGGGCAGGGCGTAATGAGTAGAGGGAGCACTGACAATTTTTATGGCAGTGAACATACTATGGATGACAGGACAATAGTGGATACATGTCATTATACATTTGTCCAAACCCATATGTACGCCACCAAGAATGAGCCCTAACATAGACCACAGACTTTGGGTGATTAAGATGTGCCAATGCAGATTTATCAATGGTAACAAATACACCACTGTGTTGGGGGTTGTTGATACTGGGGGAGGCTATATATATGTGGGTGGGGACAGGGCATAAGTGAGAAGTCTCTGTACGTTGCCCTCCATTTTGCTGTGGACCCAAAACTTCTCAAAAATAATAATAATAAAGCCTTTAAGAAAAATTTAAAAACATACATGTGAGAAACTCAATTAAGTGCATAATTTTCTTAAAAGAAATGGATCACCATGGGTACTTAGAAGACCGAAATATATGACAAGATCAATAACCATGGGGAGAAGCAATGGGGATGTGAAACAACAATCAGCAAAGATATTTCCATGCCCGGATAGATAGTTCTGGAACTTTGAAGCAGCATATAATTTCCACAGCATAGAAATTATCTTAGACCGTAGATAAAAAAGGAAGTTTCGTGATTGACCTCATGAAATTTAGATACCTCAATACCAAAACTAAATAAGTACAGGAGAAAATATAAGTTAGAAAATAATCACACTTATGAATAGATATGAAAAATTTTCCATAGGACTAAGCAAATAATATCTGACTTGTGTTTATCCAGGGAATGTAGGTGTGGTTTATTATTAGGTGTATACTAATACGAACCATCACATCACTAAGATATAGCAGAAAAAGCAACATTTTATAGTTGCCAAAAGGCGTTTGGTAAATTTCAACATCCATCTCAAACTTTAAAAAAAAGTTCTGTAATTGCCTATGGACAATTTTTATTTCACTTTGTACCAGTGTGATGTGACTAACATGGTAAATAATCCAAAAAAAGTTCTGAAAGTTTTGAGTAATAGAATACTATGCAAAAAAAGCAAACACAAAAATTTTGGAATAGAAATAAATTATCATTATTTATAGATAATGATTAGTTAGGAAACTAGAGAATCAACTGAATAAATATGAGATGTTCCAAGAGCTACCCTAGTTGCTAGAAATAGAAGATGGAGGAAAATTCCATTTCTTGTAATATGAATACTAATGGTTCACGTATATAAAGTCTCACTACATACACACACACACACACACACACACATGTATAAATGTATATATATTTTTAAAAATCAATGCATAAAACTAACAAGAAAAGAAGAAAAGTACAAAGCCTACATGAGAATTTCTTTAACATTTTCCTAGGGCGCCTGGGTGGCTCAGTTGGTTGAGCGTCCGGCTTCAGCTCAGGTCATGATCTCGCGGTTACCGGATTCGAGCCCCGCGACGGGCTCTGTGCTGACAGCTCAGAGCCTGGAGCCTGTCTTCAGATTCTATGTCTCCCCCTCTCTCTCTGACCCTCCCCTGCTCAAGCTCTCTCTCTCTCTCTCTCTCTCAAAAATAAATTTAAAAAAAATTTAAAAAAACATTAAAAAAAAATAAAATTCTCCTAAAGCAAATACAAGTTTAAGAAATGTTCCTTGATGGGAAGAATAAATGCTGGAAGGATAGCAAATTTTCTGAAATTTAACACATAAATTCAATACACCATAATAAAAATCATGGCTAAGTTATTTTTTTGAAGAAGCAGTAATTCATTTATAAGGATAAGTTACAAAACTTAAAAAAAGTGTTTGGACAAAATGTATACTTATGTGTTTTATAAACGAAACAATTATTTTTTTTAATTTTTTCAATTTATTTTTGAGAAAGATAGAGTGTGAGCAGAGTAGGGGCAGAGAGAGGAAGACACAGAATCCAAAGCAGGCTCCAGGCTCTGAGCTGTCAGCACAGTTCGAGCAGGGCTCGAACTCATGAACCGCAAGATCATGACCTGAGCTGAAGTCAGATGCCTAACCGACTGAGCCACCCAAGTGCCCCATGAAACAATTATGAAAATGTATTGACACATTATTCACACAACAAATATAAAATAACTGAGTTTCCCACATTTGGATACATTTGGACCTGTATGAGTGTAATCTTGAGGAGATACAGGAAAGTTCCAGCTAACATCAGTAATCCATCCCTGAAAAATCAGATATTTTGTGTAGAAACACTAACCGAGAACTATTTCCTAACTGTTTAAATGGAAACAAAATTCTAGTGCAGTATTCTTTACCTAAAACCCTCAACCAATTTACTAAAAAAACCCCAAAAAACAAAAAAAACCCCTGCAACATAGTAAAACTATCTTTTTTTAAATAAATTTTTTAATGCTTATTTATTTTTGAAGGAGAGAGAGACAGAGTATGAGTGGGAAAGGGGCAGAGAGAGAGAGAGGGAGACACAGAATCGGAAGCAGGCTCCAGGCTCTGAGCTGTCGGCACAGAGCCCGTTGCGGGGCTCGAACCCATGAACCTTGATTGAGATCGTGACCTGAGCTGAAGTAGGATGCTTAACTGACTGAGCCACCCAGGCGCCCCTAAAACTATCTTATTATGAAGATACTATTATGAAGTAAAAGTCTTTTTTTTTTGAAGTAAAAGTCTTAAAACACTGCTTCCTAATCACCAAAAAAATTTTATACAATTAATAACAAACCATTGCAATTTCTTTAGTAATATGGACTCTGAATCATCTTTGAATTAACATTTAACTCCAGCAGGGGGCTAGGGGATGAGGCTTGGGAATAAAAACTAAAACTCAATTTTTTATAGTTAAAAGGTCCTTGCAAATATATGTGTGTGCATATACAAACACATACACTTATACACACCAGATATATTAAAATTTAATACAATAAACAAAACATAAGAAGAGGTAAAAGTGTATCTGATTCAGTGTAAGAAATTTTTTTATATTAAAAAAATTTTTTTTACGTTTATTTATTTTTGAGAGGGAGAGAGAGTGAGCAGGGGAGGGGCAGAGAGAAAGGGAAAGAGAGAATCCCGAGCAGGCTCCGTGCTATCAGTACAGAACTTGATGTGGGGCTCGAACTCATAAACTGTAAGATCATGATCTGAGCCGAAAGTAAGATTCAGACACTTAACTGACTGAGCCACCCAGGCGCCCCTTAAATTTTTTTTTAACGTTTATTTTACTTTTGAGAGAGAAAGAGACAGAGTCTGAGTGGGGGAGGGGCAGGGAGAGAAGGAGATGCAGAATCTGAAGCAGGCTTCAGGCTCTGAGCTGTCAGCACAGAGCTCCATGTGGGGCTCGAACTCACTGACTGCGAATCATGACCTGAGCTGAAGTTGGATGCTTAACTGACTGAGCCACCCAGATGCCCCAAGAAATTTTTTAAATTAAAAAAGCAATGAAAGAAGCCATAAAGACAATTCATATACTTGATTATATTTAAAATGATAAAATTTTTGTGCATTAAAACGCTATAAATTAAGAGACAAATTAGACCCAGGGGAAATATAATTGTTACCAGGAGAAAGAAAGTGTTAATTTTCTTTACATATAAAAGGATTTCTGGCAGACAGTAAGTCAAATATGAGCACCTCAAAAGAAATTTAGACGAAAGACACGGATAGAACATTCACAAAATAAATACAAAGGTAAAGCAGCATGTCACAACACCCAACTTTACCTAAAACGTAAATTAATTCAAGACACCAATTTCTAAACCCATGAAACTTGCAAACATGTAAAAGAATATTAGTATCCTGTGTTTCTGTGAGAACCAAACAGACCTCACATACTGGTTGGGAATATATAAGCTGTTAAAATCTTTCTGGAAGGAAATTTATAACTATTAATCAAAAGCCTTAAATATTTCCTAATCTCTAATCTAAAACCTCTACTTCTGGGGCACCTGGGTGGCTCAGTTGGTTAAGCGTCCAGCTTCAGCTCAGGTCATGATCTTACAGTTTGCGAGTTTGAGCCCCACATTGGGCTTTCTGCTCTCAGCACAGAGCCTGCTTCAGATCCTCTGTCCCCCCTCTCTCTGCCCCTCCCCTACTAATATGTACAGACACACACACGCTTTCTCTCTCTCTCCTTCTCTCGCTCAAAAATAAATAAGCCTTGGGGCACCTGGGTGGCTCAGTCGGTTGGGCAACTGACTTTGGCTCAGGTCATGATCTCACGGTCTGTGGATTCAAGCCCCGCAGCGGGCTCTGTGCTGACAGCTCAGAGCCTGGAGCCTGCTTCGGATTCTGTGTCTCCCTCTCTCTGCCCACTCCCCTGCTTGCTCTCTGTCTCTCTCAAAAATAAACAAAACATTACAAAAGTTAAAAATAAATAAATAAACCTTAAAATAAATAAATAAAACCTCTACTTCTGAAAATTTGTCTTTTAAGGCGGTCTGGCAATACTTATCAAAAGCCCTAACAATGTACTAAACGTTGACTTCAAACTTCTCCTTCTATAAATATACACTGAGATTTATGGACAAAGGTGTTAATCAAAAATTTATAAATGTGAAAAACTGAAAGTCAATTTTTGAAGAATAAGGAATTGAGTAAATAAATTGCATTCCCCAAAATGAGTGCTCCTGAGGAAACTTTAAAAATATGTTCTCAAAAGATTTAAGGATTTTTGGGAAAAGGTCTTTATACAATGTTAAGTGCCACAATGTAGATTTATATATTAGAATATGTATCTGTTTCTAGGTCTTGGCTGATTTTTAGTTTAATTTAAAAAAAATTTTAATGTTTGTTTATTTTTGAGGGAGAGAGAGCACGAGCTGGGGAGAGGCAGAGAGAGAGAGAGAGAGAGAGAGAGAGAGAACGAATCCGAAGCAGGCTCCAGGCTCCGAGCTGTCAGCACAGAGCCCAATGTGGGGCTTGAACTCACAAACTGTGAGATCATGACCCGAGCAGAAGTCGGAGACTTAACCAACTGAGCCACCCAGGCGCCCCTGATATTTACTTCAATTGTAAACTTTTTGAGGGTGATCTTTATCATGGACAAACAACTGAACGATAGAATATTAACCAAATAAGTTTGCATAGCAAGCATGGACTTTGAAGAAGGGGAGTTATTCATGGGATTCATATTCATGGCTTTCCTTCCATTTTCCTCTGTGACTGTTTTGTTTCTATGCTGACATGGCCGATCACTCCCCTATATGACTGATATTGTTTTCCTTGGTCTTTACTCAAGCATTGAATTTACACTCATTCCTTTCAGGTCTTGGTGAAATCCCACGTAAAGGTGCTAGAGAGCTTGAAGTACAATTCCCTCAGTATAACCAGTATGTTCCATAAACACCCTGACGTTGTCCGGGGCCACAGATAGAAAAGTACAGGGGATTTTGCTGCCTCTGTATAGACCTTAACTGTAATCTGGTATAAAAGGCAATACTAATAACTTTATTTGATATTTGATATCAAATTATCAAATTATTTGATAACTTGATATCTTCTTAGAACATGTGAGTATAAAAAAAAGCTCAACGGCTCCTTTCTATTTAGTCGCTCTATTTGATTTTGAAGGCCCGGCATTGGTTTTTGCTCTAATTTCACTGAGACTTAATGACCCAGTCCTATTCCTTCTTTCAGTTCTGTGAACTTGGTTTTATATATTATTGCTCTCTGCTAAGGACTCCTGTCATCTTGCCTGCCTGCCTCTGAGCCCCGGATTCCAACACCTATGTTTGTAAAAAGCAGAAAGAGAAAGCCCCAACCGTCTATGCCCTACATTTGTGTATGTGAGACCGTTATTGTGTTGTTCCCAACCAAAAGGTCTCTCTTGACCAAACAACCTCGGTGAGGTTTCTTTTTTTTCTTCTTTCTTCACTCCTAGAGTGAAATGGTTTGAAGCTCTCTCCCTCCCACCTGATCAATACCTTAGCTGGGTGTTATATAAAATCAAGTTTGCATTTGATGGTTTCCATAGCAACCACCACACAACAGGATTCAATGTAAAACGGCTTTCTGATATGACTGCCTTCTGATAAAGGGCTTAGAGTTTGCCAAACTAAGCCTTCTAGAACAAAACTTTTCAAAACACGTTGCAACGGAATTTAGTGAGGCTGTGAATATGTACAGGAAAAGTTCGCCCCATGCTGTCAAAATGCAAATAACCCTAAGGGTGTATTTATTTTAATACCTTAAGCCTTTTAATCTAAGAGTCCACAGCTTAGCAGATGGAATTGCCCCCTACCTTACAGAGGAGATTGAGGCCATCTAGCATGAACTCCTAAAAATTGCCTTGCTTCCATTTTAGATTTTCTGTCTTGACCTAGCCTTCCCCTCTGCAGTCCTATCTAGAAAGACGTGTACTTCATACATTGCAAGACTGACTGTTTTGCTGTGTTCTTGTCCTACCTGTTTTCTGGGCACCTCATCTCATTGGTCATCTCCATCTTCAATATCTCCGTTGATTCCTTCCTTTTAGTCGATAGACAAGTGAGCATTCCTCTACCCTAGAAAACTGTTCCTTATCCCTGCTTTTTTCTCAAGGTACAGTCCCACCTTCCCTAGTGCCTTTGACTTTTCATTTTAATCTGCACCTGCTGTCTCCATTTACTTGCCTCACACTAGCTCTTTTTTTTTTTTTTAATTTATTTGAGAGAGAGAGAGAGAGCATGCTCAAGTGGGGAAGGGGCAGAGAGACAGGGAGAGAGAAAATCCCAAGCAGGCTCCGTGCTGTCAGCCCGAGGTGAGGCTCAAACCAAGAGATCATGACATGAGCCCAAGTTGAGTTGGACACTTAACCGACTGAGCCACCCAGGCGCCCCTTAAGCATGTCTTAAGGTGCTACCTTTTGCTGCCTTCTCATTTGACATCTCAGTTCCTCCCGTGGCTTCAAAATCTTCATAATAGATCTTCTTATCCCTGCTCTCTCTGCTGAGTTTCAGACCAATAATCCTCTCCCTTCTATATCCAATCCATAAAAACAATATTAATTAACATTAATATTAATGTTAATTCTACCACGGAAGCATGTCCTTCCTCTAGCCAGTCCTATCCACTTCCAATTAGGTAGTTCAGATCATTATCTCTTGCTTAGACTATTTAATGCTTTGTCCTAACATTTCCTGCTCCCCAATTCTCTCCCCCTGCAGTACATCCTATAAACCCCATTCTGACACAGTGCCCTAAAGCCAATGAAGTAATCATTTATTCAAAATATTTATTCACTTCCTGTTATGACTGCTTTTTCTAAAACTGTACCACTCCAGGAGACATTATTTGTGTTGTAGTGTATGTGAATGCCATCCACTGAACTTGTGTAGGTTATAAATTTCATGGCTGTAGATAGAAGCCCTAATTATGTTCTAGGCAGTACTCTGGTCGCTAGGGACACAGTAGCGAACTAAACAGGAAAAAAAAAAAAATCCCTGCTCACTCGGAGTTCTCAGTTTAGTGGTGAGAGATACAAATAAGCAAAAAGCACACATCTGATCATGTCAATTCTAGTTCCATATTTCCTCATTAAAAACAGAAGAAAACACCAACTTTTCTTTTATAATATTATATTCTAGCATCGTGGCCATTTTACCTACCTTCTTTCCATTGGAGGTTTGCTACAACTTAGCCATGCCAAACCACTTCGACCCATGCCCTGCACCACACTGTGATGTCACTGCCTTGCCTCCTTGATACCCTTCTGCTCCAATTTTATCAGTTGGAGTTCTAGCCATTTATTATTTTTTAATGTTTTTATTTATTTTTGAGAGGGAGAGCGCATGTGTGAATGGGGGAGGTACACAGAGAGAGGGGGACAGAAGATCTGAAGCAGGCTCTGAACTGTCAGCACAGAATTCGATGCAAGGCTTGAACTCCCGAACCATGAGATCATGACCTGAGCCAAAATCAGACACTTAACCGACTAGCCACCAAGGCACCCTCGAAGTTCTAGCTATTTTAAAAGCTTGTCTTGAATGTATCCTTTCCAAAAGGTACACCTGTAAGATCTTCATAATAAATCTCTCCTGTTCCTCCAATGAGGGGTTAAATTGTAAACAAAACAAAAACAAAAACAAACAAACAAACAAAAGAAAACAGGGGCACCTGCGTGGCTTAGTCGGTTAAACCTCCTACTTCAGCTCAGGTCATGATCTCACAGTTTGTGGATTCGAGCCCCAAATCAGGCTCTGTGCTGACAGCTCAGAGCCTGGAGCCTGCTTTAGATTCTGTGTCTCCATCACTCTCTGCCCCTCCCCCACTTGTGCTCTGCCTCTCTCTGTCTCTCAAAAATGAATAAACATTAAAAAAAATTTTAATTGTAAAAAAACATACTCCTTCGAATTGGATGGACACAGGTTTGAATCCTAATTGTTCCAATAATAGTCGAGACCTTGGAAAGTTATTAAATATTTCTCAGACTCAGTTTGATCTATAAAGTGATGTTTAGAACACATACATTGCAGAATTGATATGAGTTATGTTTATGTTTTATAACAAGTGTCTAAGAGTACTAAGCGTGTAGTAGGCACTCAATCAATGATAGCCATTTGGGCACCTGGGTGGCTCAGCCGGTTAAGCATCCTACTCTTTGTTTCAGCTCAGGTCATGATCTCACAGTTCATGAGTTTGAGCCCCGTATCGGGCTCTGCACTCACAGCATGGAGCCTGCTTGGGATTCTCTCTCTCCCCTTCTCTGCCCCTCTCCTGCTCATGTTCTCTCTTTCTTTCAAAATAAATAAATGAAACTTAAAAATTTTTTTAAATCAATGATAGCCATTAGAATAGTGTTGATGGTGGGTTGAAATTACTCCCTTTGCTCCTTGCTAAATATATAATCTTGAGCTAGATTCATTTATTATGTTTTATTATTTTTGAAAGAGAGAGAGAGTAAGCGTGTGCATGAGTGGGGGTGGGGCAGCGGAGGGGGAAGAGAAAGAATCTTAAGCAGGCTTCATGCTCAGCGCAGAGCCCCATGCGGGGCTTGATTCCACAACCCTGGGATCATGACCTGAGCTGAAATCAAGAGTTGGATGTTCAGCCGACTGAGCCACCCAGGCGCCCCTATCTTAAGCTAGATTCTTAATCTTCGCAGAGCTCAGTTTCCTTCCATGTAAAATGGAGATAATAACAACTAAGGCCCAGGGTGGTTTGGAAGAGAGTTCAAGTGTCAAGTACAATGCCTGGGCAACCAGATGAACATGAACAGATGTGAGCTTCTGCTGATCACATTAGGACTTCAATCCTGGCATGGTCTTGTCATATCTGCCCCAACCACCTTTTTCTCCCCACACTACTGCCAAGTAAGTTATAAGATGCTTGAGTAACAAGCGCAATGCTCGAGTGATACATTCTCCCCTGGATCCCTCCTGATGAGAGTCTTGGACCAGGACTTTTATATACTAAGAGCTAAATATCTGGGTTAATTTGAGTTAATACTCAATACCTGGACTATAAAAACCTCTAATGAAAGCTTTTAGCTAGGGTTAATCGTGGGAATTACAGGTTTATCACACATTATTCAGAGTGTATTTGGATGGAACTGATCACAACTATTTGGGCATCCGTGTGATGAGTGATGTGACTCTTCACTCTCTTATACAGTTCAACTACTGATATGAATGTTCATGACAATTTTCACCAGCTGATTCTTTTGACTTTGTCTGTTGTATCTGCATTTTGATAAAGTGATATACTCCTCGTTGCAATTTCGTAAAGGTATCCCAAGAACAAATTCACCTTACAAACATGTCAGCTGTAAGATAAGGAATCACAGGCAGAATTTGATTACGCTACAGTTTTCCTCTACCTTCTCCCCCGTGATCTTTGATCCTAGTGTCTTATATTAAATCCACATCAGAAAGTCACAAAGGTGACAACTTTTCATTTGGGCTTTAGAGCTAATATATAGTCATAAACTGCTTTGCTAAGTCACTCTACACAGATCCATTTAAAGCGCTAGGTCTGTACTGACAGATGTGCTGACTTCTGGTAAAAACTGCTCAATGTATTTTGCTTCACCTTACTTTGTTTCATGCCGGATGATGAACGTACGCCACTAATGATTGCTTTTGTCAGCAATCAAGTTTTTATATCCATTTCACCCTCCTATAATAAAAATCCATGAATTGTTGTGATGAAAACGAAAATGGCCAGACTTGGGATTCAGAGTACAATAAAGAGTATTTCAAGGTAAAATGTGGCCCTGGGAGTCCCACACTAAATTTTTTCCACTTGTCTTTATTTTATTGCACCTGTGGAAAGGGACTTGGTGAACCAGTCATGACTATATATTAAGGGCAAAGCCCAAACACCAAACAACTGAAGAAAACGGACATATAAATTATAATGTGCATAAGACACCAGGAAAACATTAAAAATTACATAGGTCTACATTGAAAATGTTCAAAGCACTACATTTAAAAGCAAGAATTAAAACTAAATGGATAGGTGAAACACACATCCTCAATGTGCTGCATTTTTTTTCATGGTGATACGGATGACCGCCTCATGATTGTCTTCCTGGAGGTTAGAAAGCTGGAGAAGATTGTGTTTTTGGGGCGCCTGGGTGGCTCAGTCGGTTGAGCGCCTGACTCTTGATTTCAGCTCAGGTCACGATCTCATGGTTGGGGAGTTCGAGCCCCGAGTCGGACTCTGCGTGGACAGTGTGGACCCTGCTTGGGATTCTCTCTCTCCCTCCCTCTCTCTCTGTTCCTCCCCAACTTGTGCTCTCTCTCAAGATAAATAAACTTTAAAAGAAAAGGATAGTGTGTTGTCTTTCGAGAACACGACTGAGCCACAGACTACAGTGAGGGCTTATTTTTGTCCTGTCCTCCTTCATCAAATATCCAAAGCACCCAGTTCTTCATCCAACAGGTGGACTGAACAAGACACACACACTTCCTGACAGTTTCTACCATATGGCCAGACACAAAAGCACAGGGCTTTGTTTGGTTTTATTTTTTTATTTTTTATGTTTTTTAAATGTTTATTTATCTTTGAGAGAGAGAGAGCACGAGCAGGGAGGAGCATTGACAGAGGGGGACAGAAGATCTGAAGTGGGCTCTACACTGACAAGCAGCAAGCCCCAGGCAGGGCTCGAGCTCACAAAGGGGCTTGAACTCACAAGCTGTGAGATCATGACCTGAGCCGAAGTCGCATGCTCAACTGACTGAGCCACCCAGGTGGCCCGGGCTTTGTTTGGTTTTAAATAACTGAGAAATGCTGAAGGATGGAAAAAAAAAAACAAAAAACAAACCCAGGTATAATTGAATTGCTGGCTACATGGTGTCCCCCATGACCTCTCAATTAGAACCCCACACCATTGATGCTTGGGGACAAATTGAATGGAATGAGAAAGCTGTACATGAATTGCCACCGTTGTCTAGACTCTGTGAGATACATGATACTTCAAAGCTGACATTTAATTAAATATATAGAACATCCTTCCATGTTCCAAACATTTTCTTGTTTTGCTGACTATTTTCACATGGACTGCACCCACCCCTCCCTTCCCTGAGAAGGGATATGGGACCAGAAATAATCACATTTGTGATTCCAACTTCCTAGCAGATGGGGGCATTTGGCATTTCTAGAAAATGCCTTATAATCTTCTACGAGATGACCTAATTTATATATTATTTGGCTGCAAGGCTGTAAAATGTGATAGCATCTTGACTTCTAGACACAGAACTTAGGAGGCTAAAAGTCACCTCTAGAAGGCTGAGTTTCAAACCGTGAAACTCGAAATAGTCCAGATTAATAGCCAGTGAGCGAAAACTAGCGTAACATTCTAAAAACAAAAACAAAACCCTCAGTGAGCCGTGGCTATCGCTATGGTTTCCATTTATTACTGAACCCCGAGGAAACCTCATGCCTACTCTATGTGTACTTTGTCCCCAGCTTAAAATGAAATGGTGAAGTTTAGAGAAGTTAAATAAATTCTCCCCAGGTCCTGCAGCAATGGAAAGAGCCAGAAGTCAATCACAACTCTTATTCCAAACCCAGTGTGCTCTTTCCACTACGCGTAGCTGCCGCATAAAAATAACAGATGTATCAGCAAGGGTTTAGAGAAGAGCGCCCTGTTTTTCCAGAAGTACCGAAGAAACAGAAGAAGTTAGAGATTAGAAGAGAGATGAGAATATGAAAGGAGGTGCCAGGTAAACTCTCTCCTCTATCAACTAATTGCGACCAAAGACACCCCATTCTGATTCTGTGGATTGAAACAGAACTGGCTCTTCTACTTTATAAAATTCTTCTGAAGGGCTCACAAGGGCAAAGAGACTATCCAACAATAGTTGACATGAAACCCTATGGTAGTTGCTTTTTCAATGCTGCCAAAAGTAATCCCACTCATTCAGGGGTTTGGTCAAATTGGCATTTCTTGGAGAACAAATGAGCTTTTTTTCTTCCTCATAGAGGGAGGTAAGTAAAGACAAAATCTACACAGAAGGTTCTTGACCATTGGCTAGTAAATTAATTTAAAATGTAGGGTGCAGGTTTGGTTGTTATTTGGAATAGTGTTTGGATATCAGTTTGAGAATGGTTCTAACCCACTAAAACTTGATACAAAAGCAATCAAAAAAATTTTTTAATGTTTATTTTAGAGAGAGACAGAGCGCGAGCGGGGGAGGGGCAGAGAGAGAGGGAGTCACAGAATCTGAAGCAGGCTCCAGGCTCTGAGCGGTCAGCACAGAGAGCCTGATGCAGGGCTTGAACTCATGAACCACGAGACCATGACCTGAGCTGAAGTCGGACACCCAACTGACTGAGTCACCCAGATGCCACAATACAAAATCAACTTTAACGAAACAAAAAAAAATCTTTGAGATAGAGTTCACAAACCAGCAAATTCATCCATTTTTAAAATTTTAATTATTGACATACAATGTTGCTAGTTTCATGTGTAAAACAATGACGTGGCAATTCTATATGTTACTCAATGCTTACCACACCCACTGCAGTCACCATCTGTCACCATACGTTCTTACAATATTACTGACTATATCCCCCATGCTGGACTTGTCATTCCCATGACTTATTTTATAACCGGATGTTGTACGTCTTAATATCCTTCACCTATTCAGCCCATTCTCCCAATGCCCCCTGCTCTGGTAAACGATGGGCTTGTCCTCAGTATTCACAAGTCTGCTTTTATTTGTTTTGTTTTTTAAGATACTGCACGTAGGTGAAAACATAGGATATTTGTCCTTCTCTGATTTACTTAATATCATCTAGGTCCATCCATGTTGTCACAAATGGCAAAATCTCATCTTTTTACGGGTAAGTAACCTTCCACTATACATATATATACGTATACACACACACATACATACATACATACAAACATGCGACATCTTCTTTACCCATTCATCTACTGATGGACGCTTAGATTGCTTCCATATTTTGGCCTTGGTAAATAATACTGTAATTACAAATGATGTGCATATATCTTTGCAAATTAGTGCTTTAGTATTCTTTGGGTAAATATCCAGTAGTGGAACTACTGGATCACCTGGTGTTTGTATTTTGAATTTTTTGAAAAAAACTCCAAACTGCCTCCCACATTGGCTGCGCCAATTGACCGTCTTATCAACAGTGCATCAGGGTTCCCTTTTCTCTACATCCTTGCCAACACTCGTTATTTGTCTTCTTGATACTAACCATCCTGACAAATATAAGGTGGTCCCTCACTATGGTTTAGATTTGTATTTCCCTGATGATGAGTGATGTTGAGCATCTTTTCCTGTGTCTGTGGGCCACCCACATGTCTTCTTTGGAAAAATGTCTATTCACGTCCTCTGCCCGGTTTTTATTTATTTTTATTTTTAAATTTAAATTCAAGGTAGTTAACATACAGTGTATTATTTGTTTCAGGAGTAGAACCCAGTGATTCATCACTTACATAGGACACCCAGTGCTCATCTCAGCAACTGCCCTCCTTAATGCCCATCTAGCCCATCTCCCCACCCACCTCCCCTCCAGCAACCCTCAGTTTGTTCTCTGTATTTAACAGTCTCTTATGATTTGCCTCCGTTTTTATTTTTCCTTCCCTTTCCCTCTGTTCGTCTGTTGTATTTCTTAAATTTCACATGAGTGAAATCACATGACATTCGTCTTTCTCTAACGTATTTCGCTTAGCATCATACACTCTAGTTTCACCCACATTGTTGCAAGTGGCAAGATTTCACTCTTTTTTTATCACCAAGCAGTAGGACATTGTATATACATACATTTTTTTTTAATGTTTATTTATTTTTAAGAGAGACAGAGCATGAGTGGGGGAGGCGCAGAGAGAGAGGGCGATACAGAATCCGAAGCAGGCTCCAGGCTCTGAGCTATCAGCACAGAATCTGATAAGGGGCTCGAACTCATAAGCTGTGAGATCATGACCTGAGACAAAGTCGCTTAACTGACTGAGCCACCAGGCTTCCCCATATCACATCTTCTTTACCCATTTGTCAGTCGATGGACATTTGGGCTCTTTCCATAATTTGGTTATTGTTGATAATCTGCCCAGTTTTTAATTAGATTCTTATTTGTGGGTTTTGTTTTTTTTTTACCAATGTTGAGCTCTAGAAGCTCTTCAGAGTTTTTAGATATTAAGCGCTTATCAGATAGATCACTTGTAAATATCTTCTCCCATTCAGTAGCTTGCCTTTTGTTTTGTTGATGGTTTCCTTCACTGTGCAAAAAGTTTTTTATTTTAGTGTAGTCCCAATACATTATTTTTGGTTTTGTTTCCCTTGCCTGTAGAGACATATCCATGGATGCGTTGCTAAGGTTGATGTCTAGGAGATTACTGCTAGGTTTCCTTTCAGTAGCTTTTTGGTCTCAGGTGTCACATTTAAGTCTTTAATCCATTTTGAGTTTATTTTGCGGTTTGTTGTAAGAAAGTGGGGCCAGTTTCATTCTTTCACATGCAGCTGCCCTGTTTTCCCAGTACCATTTATTGAAGAGACGGTCTTTTCCCCATTGTACATTCTTGCCTTTGTCATAGGCTGACCATATAAGCGTGGGTTAATTTCTCGGCTCTCTGTAATGTTCTATTGATCTATGTGTCTTTTTGTGTGTGTCAGTATCCTACTGTTCTGATTACTATAGCTTTTTAAAAAATTTTTTTTAATGTTTTACTTATTTTTGAGACACAGAGAGAGCATGAGCAGGTAAGGGGCAGAGAGAGAGGGAGACACAGAATCTGAAGCAGGCTCCAGGCTCCGAGCTATCAGCACAGAGCCCGATGCGGGGCTCGAACCCAGGAACCATGAGGTCATGACCTGAGCCAAAGTCAGATGCTTAACCAACTGAGCCACCCAGGCGCCCCCAACTATAGCTTTGTATTATATCTTGAAATCTGGGATTGTGATGCCTCCAGCTTTGTTCTCCTTTGTCAAGATTCCTTTGGGTATTCGGAATCTTTTGTGGTTCCATACAAATTTTAGGATTACTCGTTTTAGTTCGGAAAAAAATACTGTTAATATTTTGATAGGGATTGCGCTGAATCAGTAAAATGCTTTTGGTAGTATGGACATTTTTTTTTCTTTCTCCAAATTTTTATTTAAATTCCAGTTAGTTAACATGCAATGTAATATTAGTTTTGGGTGTAGAATTTAATGATTCACCACTTACATATAACACCCAGTGCTCCTCACAATGCCCTCCTTCATACACATCACCCATTAAACCCATCCCCCACCCTCTCCCCTCCAGTAACCCTGTCTGTTATTTATAGTAAGAGTGTATTTCTTGGTTTTCCTTTTTCCTCATGTTCATTTGTTTTGTTTAAATTCTACAAATGGAGTGCCCGGGTAGCTCAGTCGGTTGAGCGTCCAGCTTCTGCTCAGGTCATGATCTCGTGGTTCGTGGGTTCGAGCCCTGCATTGGGCTCTGTGCTGACAGCTCAGAGCCTGGAGCCTGCTTCAGATTCTGTGTCTCCCTCTCTCTCTGACCCTCCCCTGCTCACTCTCTCTCTCTCTCTCTCTCAAAAATAAAAAAAAAAAGAAAAAGAAAAAAAAGAAATTCCACATATGACTGAAAGCATGTATTTGTCTTTCTCCGGCTTATTTTACTTAGCCTAATACTTTCTACCTCCACCCATATCATTGCAAATGGCAAGATCTCATTCCTCTTTATGGCTGAGTAATATTCCATTACTCCATTACATATCCCATCTTCTTTATCCATTCCTTAGTCAATGAACATTTGAGCTTTTCCCATAATTTGGCTATCATTAATAAACACTGGGATGCATGTAGCCCTTTGAATCAGTATTTTTGTAACAATGTTAATTCTTCCAATCTACAAGCATGGAATATCTATCCATTTGTGCCATTTTCAATTTCTTTCATTAATGTTTTATTGTTTTCAGAGTACAGATCTTTCACCTCATCGGTAAATTTATTCCTAGGAAGTTTATTCTTTTTGGTGCAATTGGAATGTTTTCCCAATTTCTCTTTCTGCTACTTATTAGCGTGTAGAAATGCAACAGATTCCTTTGTATTAATTTTGTATCCTGCAACTTTACTGAATTCACTTACTAGTTTTAATAGTTTCTTGGAGTCTTTAGAGTTTCCTATAAACAGTGTCATATAGTCTGCAACTACTTTCGGTTTTATTTTTTCCTTACCAATTCGGATGTCTTTTATTTCTCTTTCTTGTCCCGGGCTAGGACTCTGTCGAATCCAAGAGGTGAGTGTTGACATCCTTGTCTCATTCTTTAAGAAAAAGCTTCCAGTTTTTCACCGTTCTGATTGTTAGCTGTAGGTTTTACATATATGCCCTTTGTTGTTTTATGTTCCCTCAAAACCCACTTGTTGAGTATTTATAACGAACAGATGTTGTATTTTTTGTCAAGTGATCTTTCCACGATTATTGAGATCATACAAATTTTTATTCTTCCTCTTGTTACTATGTTGCAGCCCACTGTTCTTTATAGTAAGAGTGTGTTTCTTGGTTTGGCTTTTTCCCCATGTTCATTTGATTTGAAAATATTGAAGCATCCTTACATCCCTGGAATAAATCTCACTTGATCATGATCAATTGTGTCTTCAATGTATTGTTGAATTTGGTTTGCTAATATTTTGTTGCAGATTTTTGCATCTATGTTTATCAGAGATATTGACCTGTAGGCCTCTTTTTTTAATTTTTTAAATTTTTTAATGTTTATTTTTATTTTTGAGAGAGAGACAGAGTGTGAGCAGGGGAGGGGCAGAGAGAGACAGTGAGACACAGAATACAAAGCAGGCTCCAGGCTCTGAGCTGTCAGCACAGAGCCTGATGCGGGACTCAAACTCATGAACCGTCAGATCATGACCTGAGCCAAAATCAGATGCTTAACTGACTGAGCCACCCAGGTGCCCCATAGGCTTCTTTTTTTAATAGTATCTTTGTCCTCAAAGAATGAGGGTAATGCTGGCCTCACAGAATGAATTTGGACGTTTTCCCTCCTTTTCTATTTTTTGGGATAGTTTGAGAAAAATAGGTATTATCTCTTTTTTAAAATGTATTTATTTTGAGAGAGAGTGTGTGTGCATGTGAGGAGGGGAGAGGCAGAGGGGGAGGGAGTGGGAATCCCCATCAGGCTCTACATTGCCATCACAGAGCCCGAGGTGGGGCTCTATCCCATGAATTGTGAGATCATGACTTTAGCCAAAATTAAGAGTCAGACTCACTAAGCTCCCCAGGCTACCCAGTGTTGTCTCCTTTTTTAAATGTTTGTGGAATTTAATTGTGAAGCTAGCTGGTCCTGTACTTTTCTTTGTTAGGAGGTTTTTTATGTTTGTTTGTTTTTTGGGTTTTTTTTTTTTTTTGATTACCAATTCAGTTTCATCACTAACTACTAAGCCTATTCAAATTTTCTATTTCTTCCTGATTCAGTTTTGGAAGACTGTATGTTTTTAAGAATTTAACATTTCTTCTAAGTTGTCCAATTTGTTTGTGTGCAATATTTCCTAGCATTCTCTTATCATCCTCTGTACCTCTGTGGTGTTATTTTTCTCCTCTTTCATTTCTGATTTTATTTGAGTCTTCTTTCTTCTTGTACGTATCCGGTTAAAGGTTTATCGATTCTGTTTATCTTTTCAAAGAACCAGCTCATTGATCTTTTATATTGTTTTTAGTCTCTACTTCAATTATTTTTTGCTCTTTGTTCCCTTTCTTCTACTAACTTTGGGTTTTGTTCTTTTTCTAGTTTTTTCACATGTAAGGTCATTTTGTTTTAGATTTTTCTTCTTTCTGGAGATTGGCCTGTACTCCTATAAACTTCCCTTTTAGAACTGCTTTTGCTGGGTCTCAACGATTTTGGATCATTGTTTTTATATCTCCCTTTGTCTCCCATGTAATTTTTTTTATTTCCTCTTTGATTTCTTTGTTGGCCTATTGGTTATTTAGTAGCATGTGTTGCCTCCACTTGTCTGTGCTTTTTCCAGTTTTTTTTCTTGTAAGAGATTGCTAGTTTCAAACCACTGTGGTCACAAGGGATGCTTGATATGATTTTAATACTCTTTAATTGATTGAGACTTGTTCTGTGCCCTAATACGTGATCTATCCTGCAGAATGTTCCATGTGTACTTGAAAAGATTATGCATTATGCTGGTTTTGGATGGAAACTTATGTGTGTGTTAAGTGTATCTAATGTGCCATTCACAGCCACCGTTTCCTCATTGATTTTTTTTTGTCTAAACTATCCATTGATATAAGTAGGGTGTTAATAGCCCCTACTCTTATTGTATTACTGTCAATTTATCCCTTTATATTTGTCAATATTTTCTTTATATATTTAGGTGCTTCTACATTGGGTGCACAGATATTTACAAGTATTATATCTTCTTGTTGGATTGGCCCCTTTATCATTAAGTAATGCCCTTCTCTGTCTCTTGTTATAGTCTTTGTTTTAAAGTCTATTTTGTCTGATAGAAGTACTTCTACCTGGACTTTTTCCCTTGCCATTGCATTTTTTTTCTATCCCTTCACTTTCAGTCTGTGTGTGTCTTTAGCTTTGAAATGAGTTTCTTGCAGGTGGCATACAGATGGGTCTTTTTTTTTTTTAATCCAGCCACACCATGCCATTTGATTGGAGCATTTAGTCCATTTACATTTAAAGTAACTTCCCTCATAGAACTGCTTTTGCTGGGTCTCCAAAGATTTTGCTTTCATTTCATTAATTGCTTTCTGGTTGTTTTTGTCATTCTTAATTCTTTTCTTGATCTCTTCTCCAGTGGTTTGATGGCTTTCTTTAGGGTCATGCTTAGATTCCTTTGTGTTTATTTTTTGTGTATTACAGGTTTTGATTTCTCATTACCATGGAGTTCATATATAACATACTATGTGTTTAACAGTCTACATTAAGTTGATGGTCTCACTTAAGTTTGGTCTCACTTAAGTTTGAACACATTCTAAAAGCACTGAATTTTTACTCCCCTCCCCAAGTTTTGTGTGTGAAATTGTTTAATCTTTACATATTTTACATCTTTTTATTTCATGTATCCCATCACTAGTTTTTGTAGATTGAACCGAGTTTACTACTTTTGTGTTTTAGCCTTCATACTGGCTTTATGAGTGATTAATCTACTACTTTAGCTATATGCGTGCTTTTGCCAGTGAAATATTTTCCTTTCAAAATTTTTTATTACTTCTAATTATGGTCTTTTCTTTCCACTCAAAGACTTCCCTTTAACATTTCTTGTAAGGCTGGTTTAGTGGTGGTGAACTCAGCTTTAACTTTTGGCTGGTAAACTCTTTATCTCTCCTTCAATTCTGATTGATAACCTTGCTAGGTAGAGTGTTCATAGCTGTACATTTTTTTTTTTACTTTCAGTATTTTGAATATATCCTGCCACTCCTTTTAGATCTGAAAGGTTTCTGCTAAAAAATCGGGTGATACCCTTAAGGGATGGGGGGGGCCCTCAATTGTTTGCTTTTCTCTTGCTTTTAAGATTATCTTTCTATTCTGTTTTTTTCTACTGTAGTTATTATGTTTCTTGGTGTGGACCTCCTTGGGGTCTTTTTGCTTGGGGCTCTTTTTGATTCCTGGAACTGGATGCCTTTTTTTCCTTCCTTGGTTAGGGAAAGTTTTAGTTATTATTTCTTTAAATAAGTTTTCTGCCCCCTCCTCACTCTCTTCTCCTTCTGGGATCTCTCTAATGCTAATGTTATCACACTCAATCATGTTGCAGTGGTCCCGTAACTAGTTTCATTTCTTATTATTTTTCTTTTGCTGCTCAGCGTGGTTGCTTTCTATTACCCAGTCTTTGAGATTGCTGATCCATTCTTCTGCATCCACTAATCTGCTGATTCCTTCTAGTGTATTTTTCATTTCAGTTTTTGTCTTCTTCAGCTCTGGTTCTTTTCACATTTTCTATTTCTTTGTTGAAGTTCTCACGGAGTTCATCTACTCTTCTCGCAAGTCCAGTGAGTATCCTTATGACCATTACTTCTAACTCTTTATCAGGGATTTACTTCTCTCCATTTAATTTAGCCATGATTTTGTCTTGTCCTTTTCATTTGGTACATAGCCCTCCGTATCCTCATTTTGTGCCACCCTCTGTGTTTGTTTCTATGTATTAGGTAGGTCTGCTATGTCTACTGCTCTTGAGAGTGGTGACTTTAGGTCAAAGAGGTCCTGTGATGCCCTGTAGTACAATCCCCTCTGGTCACCAGAATTAGGCTCTCTAGGGGTGCCTCTTGTGATGTCTGCATGCACACTCATGTTGTAGTTCTGCTGTGATTCTTTAGGGCTGACCCTCGGCCCCGCTGGCTGCAATAACCTGCTTCACCTGCCACAGGCACACTGGGCAGAGTTGGCCCCCCAAAGCTGTTGAGGAACTAGCACCGTGGGCTAGCTGATGGGCTAGCCTGGCACTCCCCCCAGCTGCCTGCAATTAGCCACTGTAACACCTGCTGTCATCCTGAAGAACACGGAGTATTCCCTGCACAGCCAGCGAAGAGGCTCAGCTACAGGAAGTGGGGGTGTCTGGGGTTGTTTCCCACCTTCTTCCACCTGCCTCCCCCATCCAGGACAGGAATCCCTCGGGAGCAGCGCTGGTCCTGTCCCTGCTGGGGGTGTTAGGGCAGGAGCCACTTTGGAAGGGTGCCTGTTGAGGTGCCTGGGGTGGGTGGAGCAGGAAAGCAGGGGAATGCCAGAGCGGGGCAGGCTCTTGCTGGCAAGGTAGACGGAGAGTGTTGAAACTGCAAACATCCAGCTATATGGTCTGGGAGATGGTGAGATAAAGGGGGCCTTCTGGCACTTTTGTTCCCAGAGAAATCTCCTGCAGATCCCTGCCCCTCCAGCACACATTCTAAAATCAGTCAATAAATTGCCTTCATGAGTACATTGCCTTCATGAGTATCCCCAGATGCTTTTCAAACCCACTGCTTCTGTGCTGGGCATTGGCCTGAGTGATACAGGGTGCTGTTTCTTTAAGGGCAGAGTCCTGTTTTGCTATAGCCCCCCAGCTCCCCTGGAGTTAAGCCCTGCTAATTACTTAAGCTCCTAGAGTTAAGCCCTGATGATGTATAAAGCCAGACATTATGGAAAAATCTTCCCAGGGTGGGGTCTTCGGGGCTAGGGACACCCATGTGGGGTCTCATCCCTGTTCTCTTGCATGGTTGAGATGTCCCCTCCTTTTGTGGTTAGTTGCACCAGGAATTTGGTATCTGTGTCTCTGCCCCTCGCTTTTCTCTGCCGCCTTCTCTCTTGGACTAGCTGTGGAAGACCTGTTCTGCCTTTTTTTTTTTTTTTTTTGAGTTTATATGTTTTTGAAAGAGAGAGAACACAGGCAGGGAAGGGGCAGAGAGAGAGAGGGAGACACAGAATCCAAAGCAGGCTCCAGGCTCCTTGCTGTCAGTGCAGAGCCTGACGCAGGGCTTGAACCCCACCAACCGCGAGATCATGACCTGAGCTGAAGTGGACACTTAAGCAAATGAACCACCCAGGTGCCCCCTGTCTGCCTTTCTTTAGATTGCTTTTAGTTAGTTGCAATGCATGGATTTGTGGCCTCAGTGTGTCCATGAGATAAGGGGAGCTCAGGCTCCATTTTACTCCACCGTCTTCCCCATGTTTCCCCAAACTGACTCCCTTAGAGTACACAATCAATTGCTTTTAGTACATTCATCAACTTGTGCATCCAGCAGCAAAATCAATTTTAGAAACTTATATTATCCTAAAAAACCTAGCACCCCTTAACTATCACCCTCTAACCCCCTAAAACCTCCAACCCTAGATAACCATTCATCTACTTTCTGTCTCTATAAAGCAACTTTCTATTGGATGAAATTCTAAACGCTTTCTGGTTTTGAAGAGATCGGTCCTATCCCGAAAGCTATCTGGAAAAATATCTGAAGTAGCCAACTTTTGTGACAGGGGTTGTGGGTGGGGGTGTGTTGGGATGGTGGAACAAGAAAAAGGAAAAAGAGCGGCACCTGGTTTCCATTAAGGAAGTCTACCATTATTGAGTTGGCAGCTATGCCATCTTCGGTTCGGATTTCATGAATTTAAATGTACTCATCAAACAGATTTTTTTCCTCTTCATCACCAGGCAGTTTCTCATACTCAGATAATGATCTTCCGGGAAACCCCAGTGAATGGAGTAGGGACTGCTTGGGGAGAGCTGTGTTCTCTACTGGTTACATCTCCACTTACTGCTTTCTTGAAAGCTCTTTCTTTTAAGGTAGGCAGAAGAAAGGGATCTTTAAGACCCTGATATAAACCGGGTCCTCAGGGACTATGCTCTTTCCTACTTTGCAGACATGATAATGTAGTGCCAAGACCAGGGCTGGCAAGACCGCTTTGAATCCTAGGTCCACGTACTAGATGTAGGATCTTCGTCTCTTTGATTCTCAGTTTCTTCACCAGTAAAATAATAATGCTACCATCCAACAATGGTAGAGTTAGCAGGAGAATTCAATGTAACAACATGTGTGGAAGGTGCCAAGCCTACTATACTGTATGTAGTAATGATCAATGACTATGAACTTCTCTTTGATGCTATCTTCCCTGAAACTCCAGATCATCAGGCTCTTGTTCGAATTGCCTGGGGCCTGCCCAATATAGGACATGTTTTATGTTCATCAATAACCAAAGACGTGGGTTGAAGTGGTTCCATTAGTCATGAACTAGGACATTAATTACTCATCTTGTGGCTACTTTGGTTTTCTCCTAACTCAGAAGGTGATAGGTCACAAAACTTTATTAATTTAATATGCATATGAATCACCTGGGTTTTTTTTTTTAATGTTTATTTTTGAGAGAGAGAGAGAGAGAGAGAAACGGAGCAGGAGTAGGGGAGGGGCAGAGAGAGCAGAAGACACAGAATCTGAAGAAGGCTCCAGGCTCTGAGCTGACAGCAGAGAGCCTGATGTGGGGTTCGATCTTACGAACCGTGAGATCTGGGAGATCATGACCTGAGCTGAAGTTGGATGCTTGACCAACTGAGCCACCCAGGTGCCCCTGGGTATTTTTTTTTTTAATGCAGACTCTGATTCAGTAGCTATCATAAACAGAACTGTAAGATTCTAAGGTTTCAGCTCCCTACTATATATGTTCTATATGGTCTCCTTGAGTGTGAGCAGTGCCTGTACATATGATGATGTCACTCCCATGATTAGGACATATGACAAAGATGAAGGGATTTCACTCATGTAATGAAGGGTCACAAACCAGTGGAAGTTAATGAAAGGGAAGATTATACTGGGTGACACTGACCTAATCGAGCAAGCCCATTTAAGGAAAGCCTAGTGTCAGAACTTCTCTCTTGCTATCTTTGTGATAGTGAGTTTTTAAAAAATCGTTGTGTTGTTGTTTTGTTTTGAGAGGGAAAGTGTGACTGAGGGAGAGACAGAGGATCCGAAGCAGGCTCTGCGCCGACAGCAGTGAGCCCGACATGGGGTTCGAACTCATAAACCGCGAGATCATGACCTGGGCCAATGTCAGCCACTCACCCGACTGAGCCACCCAGGCACCGCGTGATGGCAAGCTGTTAGGAGTTCTACAACTACAAGGAAACAGATTCTGCCAACAACCCTGTGAGTGTTGCAGAGGACTCAGTGCCTCAGATCGGACCCTGGCCCTAGCTGATAATCTTGATCGAAAGCCTTGTGAGATCTTCATCAGAGGGTTCAGCTAAGCTATGCCCAGATTCCGGAGCCAGGAAAACTATGAAATGATGTGTTATTTTCAACTGCTAAATCTGTGGCAATATGGAACTATTACAGTAGGTTGAAGTGAGGCTTTTTTTAAATTTTTTAATGTTTATTTATTTTTGAGAGAGATAGAGACAACACGAGCAGGGGAGGGGCAGAGAGAGAAGAGAGGGAGACACAGAATCTGAAGCAGGCTCCAGGCTCTGAGCTATCAGCACAGAGCCCGATGCGGGGCTTGAACTCATGAGCCATGAGATCATGACCTGAGCCAATGTCTGATGCTTAACTGACTGAGCCACCCAGGTGCCCCTTTCTTTCCTTTTTTTTTTTTTTTAAATATAGTTTATTGTCAAGTTGGTTTCCATATAACACCCAGTGCTCAAAGAGGGAGGCAAACCCTAAGAGACTCTTAAGTACTGAGGGGTGAACAAACTGAGGATTAATGGGGGATGGGGGAGAGGGGAAAATGGGTGATGGGCATGGAGGAGTGAGGCATTTCTAATAGGATCCCAGGTGACAATTAATTATGCTCCAGCATGTCCCCACCCTGAGTAACAAGACCACCTCCCACAATCATTCCAAGACTCAGAGTAATAATGAGTATTAGGGTAGAACATCTGGGTGTGCTCTTAGGATGATTTCTTCAACCTTAAACATAAAGCTTAATGATTCATAGTTCTTCATTATAACCTCTATTTCCTAAAACGGACTCTCATGTGACTTTTGTGGCAAATTCCCACTTAAACTTCCAGACATCCACTTCCAGTTAGAATTTCACTCCTTTATCATTTCCTACCCTTGCAAGAAAATTAAATATATTCCTAATCAAATGCAAATGGCACAACACAGAGAGGTAATTATCATTTTATCAATTCAGTCCAATCCTCTCTAACCACACTCAGTATTCTAAGTAACAAGATCTTACTGATTACACTTGAACATACTAAAATGAGATGGGGCAAAAAGGAGTTGTTTCTTGGTTTTGCCAAATACGAGCTTTTATTCAGAAAATCGGGCTTTCAGCATAGTGTCTTATGAAACCATTTTCATTGGTTTTCTTGTTTAGTTGGAGACTGTGTGGTTGGATACTACTTGGTGTAAAGGAACATCTGCTCTACACAGTCTGGCTGATTTACCTGGTCAAACGATCAGAAAGGAGTCTTAGGACTAAAGGATTTATCTACATGAAAAGACAGATTCCAGAATTCTCTTAGCTGACTACTTCATTTGTCCCAGCAACTTAGTTCATGTTTATGAAGAAGCATGTCTACTCAGGAGATCAGTAAATGTGGAACCCAGTAACTCAATCATTACAGATCTCTTTTTGGACCAGTTCTGTGAAAAGAGGAAGTTATTTTCTCTGGATTCTTTCTCCTCTACATCTGTTAAATGGATCTCCTGAAACTTTCAGTTCATTCTAATTCAATTAATTCATGTCAAAAGTTTTTACTTAGTGCATTACTATCCTAGGAACTGGAAAAGCCGTGTGAATAGCATAGTGCCTGCTCTTACTCAGTTTATGATCTAGTGGGAGAAAACCAAATAGACACGTGCTTGTAACACAGCCTGGTAACTGATAAGAGAGGTACAGCTTCAACGTAAGTAATATCTAATTTTGAATTTAAAGTATGGGTAAGATTTAGTCAAGGAAAGGGAAGAGAAGGTTCCTAGCAGAAGGAACAATGTATTCTATGGGTGAAGAGCAAGAATTAGAAAATTCAATGTGGTTAGAACGTAGGTAAGAGGCAGAGAGAGAGATGCAGGGGTCAAAATAGGATGGTTGGTGAAACATACGACAGAATTTGGACATTAATTTTAGGTAACAGTTGGCAAACCTTCGGGTCTCAAGAACTTGTTAGATTCTTGGGCCCCATAGAGCTTTAGTTTGAGTGTTACATGTATCAATACTTACCCTATTAGAAATTAAAACTGGGAATTTTAAAAGATTTGCTTTAAAATAGTTAAAAACCCATTACATGTTACCAGAAAGAGAAAATTTTGTGCAAATCTCTTCAAGGTCTGGCTTATATAGAAAACGGGCTGATTCTCGGGTTGCCTGGGCAACCAAGATGATGCTTTAACTCAAATCCGCCATTTGAGTTAAATACTATCATTGTCCCTATTTATATATATACACACACACACAATGATATATGATATTATATGATTAAATGATATATATATATATACACACACACACAAAGCATTGGTGACAGATCACAGAGTAAATCTCAAATATTAAATATCATGGATTAAATGCCCAAAATTATTAGCAATTATGATTATATTGTACCCAAAGAGCTCTTCTGTCACCATAATTATTTAGAATGTTATTTAAACATTTTAAGGGCCTAAATCCTTTCATATGTAAGTAAAGGTATACAAACAGATATCTAAGCTCCCTGCCAGTTTTTAGCTTCTGTGTTATCAAGTTGACCTGAAAATCTCCCTCTCCTTCCTACACTGCCACAATGGAAGGTTTGCTAAAATAATCAGTCCACTACTCATCCAGGTAGGGACATTTACAGTCCTACAATCAAACCAACCAAATTAGGAGCTGAATTTTTGATAGAATAGATTGGATCTCTTGACATGTTCTGAATAGAGCCTTAATTGGTCAAGCCCACCATAATTGTGTTTTAAGAACTTAAAGTAGAATTGGGTTTGCTGAAAGATGAATCCAATCTAAATGTCAGGTAATTATAATAATTTTACCTAGGACATTGGAAAAACTAAACTCCCTGGCACTCCTATCAAAATCTTTCTTTCAAGGCACACCCATCAACATGGTTGCAGAAATTTCTTTCTTCTACTTGGGAAACAGCCCCCCAAACCCCACTTGCCTGTACACTTGACTCATTCCCTTTTGCTTAGCGAGGGACAAAGTCTGCCATTTTAGGATTGAAGCAGAGTCCTTTTGGCTTTTAGGGAGAGGGTAATAAGCCTTCTTTATACTGCATTGGCAATTCAATCTCCTTTGAGAGGACTGCTATCTCTGAGGGTTGCTTTCTTAAGACTGGAAATTGATGCAGTTGTTTTCCTGGTAACCAAGCTACGTGGAATCACTGATCTTCAAAAATTCAACGTCTGACTCTTTAAGATACTCTTAAAGCTACAATTCATTTTTAATGAGGCTGAAGTCTGACCTAGAAAGACCACAGAAGAAACCATTCCAGTTTAACATGAAACTTTTTTCTCTCTTGTTTTCATGGTGGTCAACTGTAGCAGAATCATCTGGAAAAATGCTACAGGACACTGCGGGTAAGGGAAACAAAATGATTAAGGCAGAGGAGGGGTGCCTGGGTGGCTCAGTCAGTTGAGCATCCGGCTCTTGACTTCAGCTCAGGTCAGGATCTCACATTTCATGGTTTTAAGCCCTGCCTTGGGCTCTGAGCACCCAGTGTGGAGCCTGCTTGGGATTCTCTCTCTCTGCCCCTCCCCCATGCTCTCTCTCAGAATAAAAAAACTTTAAAAACTATAAGAAAATAATTAAGGCAGAGGATAGGCAGCAAGTTTGTGTTGGGCTTACAAGTTTGTTCACTGGGACATATTCTGTTCTCACGTATAAGTAATACCAAGGAGTCCTACAAGACAAATGCATTCTTCATCTCCCAAAATGAGAAAAGGGAGAAGTAATAAAGGAATTTTACTTGAAAATAGAATCTTATAGCTGGAACAGATCTTAAAGACCATCTAGCTTAGTTTCTACATAAAGTGACTTCCCAAAGGTCACACACTTAATGACAGAGCCAGGATAAGAATTCCAGTTTTTTTTCTATTCACAATGTAGTATTCCTATTGCTTTAGCATTAAGTCCTCAGTAAGTAGAGTTTAAAAAAAAGTTTTATACTGTACTTATTAAATCAGTTATTTGTAAAGGAAGTTCTAAACTGTCAAAGTAAGGGAAAGTCCCAGTATGGTAAAAGTGCCGAAGAGAATACCCAAATCAATTTCTGGTAGATGAAATTCACTGACTGGTAAATCTATGGAATGCCAATATAAGAAAAGAAATACTGTACCCATCAACATGCATTATGAACAGTAAAGCTTCCAAGACAACAGTAAGAACAGAGAAGAGGCAATCAGAAATAAACACAGAAAAATTCTGATCAGTTCAGTAACAGGTCATGAAGCCTAGAAAATGTCAGCTATGAATGTGAGACATGTGTTTCCAAATGCCTTGCCTCCATCCACTTTGTCTCTTGAGTTCAGTTCTTATGCTAAAATCCCCAACTCCTACGACTCTCACTTTCTATTTTCCCAGACTTTCCTCTTTTGGCCAACACCACAAAGGATTGGTGCTGACAGTTCAAGGTGTTCATTTAACCATCAAATCCCATTCTCCTGCCTACAGTCTTGGTTATAAATGTAGGGGAGGTGGACAGAAATGTACGGGTTAGCATTCTGATGGATGTTATCAGAATAGTTACTATACTAGATAGCCAGTGACGTCCAATATGTATTGCTTACTTGTATGCATTCCACTATGAGAGATGAAGTCCTATAAATCATAGAGGCAACGGAATCTTCTAAAATCTCGATGAAAATGACTCGGGAAAATATCATATCCTCAGCTTTTATCAGATAAAACCTTAAGAAAGTCACTTACTCAACAGTTTCCGAGAATAAGATGCTAGAATCGGGATATCTGAGGGGACAGGGAAAGGAGAGGGGTGTGAGGTAGAAAAAGAACCAAGAAAGAAGACTAGGAGCGTCTAAAAAGCAAACCTCAAAATTCCATTTCCAGCTATGCTGACGTCAGTGGTACCAGACTTGCCCTCCCAGTGTAAACAGTTATAAAACTGAACAAAGCATAGGAAGCAATAGTTTTCAGGCACCGGAGAAAGGCAACACAGAACACAGCACTTATAGAACAGCAACAGGGCACCTGGGTGGCTCAGTCGGTTCAGCATCCGATTCTGGATTTCAGCTCAGGTCACGATCTCACAGTTTGTGAGATTGAGCCCCACTTCAGACTCTGCGCTGACAGTGTGGAACCTGATTAGGATTCTCTCTCTTGCTCTCACTCTCTGTCCTTCCCCACTCATTCGCTCATAAATAAACAAACAAAAGGACAGCAACAGATAGGAGGGGCACCATGTTCACTCTAGGCTCTCTCTTAGCATACAATGTCAACCTTAACACACAAAGGTACAGTTCAAGCGGACCATTACAAAGACAATAAAGAAAATTAAATAGAATACTATAAAATCTTTGATTAACCCAGAAAAAGCAGGAAAAGGGGAACGGGTGAACCAAAGATACACGACGCTAAAACACAACCAGCAAATGACAGAATTAAAATGAACCATATCATTAAATATACATCGAAGTGAGAACCATTTATTCCCAAACAGGATAAAAAGGAGATTGAAATATACACTGCCTGCAGGTGTTGCACTTTAAATATAAAGACACAAAGAGACTGAAGTAAAACACTGCAAAAAAAGGGTCTACATTATCAGGCAAAGGGGATTATGAGCAAAGATTAGCATGAGAGATAAGTAGGAAGGTTGCAAGTGATAAACACTTCAAGATAAACACATAATAATCCTGAATGTGTATGCTGCTAATAACAGATTTACAAAATACATGAAGAAAAAACGGGCAGAACTAAAAGGAGAAACTGAGAAATCTACACTAGTGGTTGGAGATTTTGCATGCCTTTCTCAGTAACTGACAGAAGTTGAAAAGAAACTACTACAACACAAAAAATATGAACAACACCATTCAAGAATAGGGCCTAAATGATATTTATAAGACAGGACACTTGGGAACATCAGAAAACAATGTTTTAACTTCACATAGAATTTTCATCAAGATCAACCATATGCTAAGTGATAGAATATAGCTCATTAAAATGTTATAAATTAAATTCTTATAATTGTAAATTTATAAATTAAAAACTTATAAAGTACATTATCTGATACTAATGGAATTCAGTTAGACGTTAATAAAACATCTAGAAAATTTCCAAGTTTGGAAATTAAATATCACATAAATTAACCTACAGATCAAAGAAAAGGAAGAAAAATTAAAAATATTTCAGCTGAAAGATAATGAAAACATTATTAGAGGAAAATGTGTAATATTAAATGCCTATATTAGTAGAAAAGGTTTAAAATCAATTATATATGTTTTTGCCTTAAGGATATAAAAAGTTAATTATCATCAAAATAAATGGGAGAGAAAATTTTTAAGAAAAGTGAAAAATTAAATAGAAAGAAGACTAGGCACCTGGGTGGGTCAGTCGTTAAGCGTCTGACTTTGGCTCAGGTCATGATCTCGCAGTTCATGAGTTCGAGTCTTCGTCAGGCTCTGTGCTGCCAGCTCAGAGCCTGGAGCCTGCTTCGGATTTTGTGTCTCCCCGTCTCTACCCCTCCCCCGCTCATGCTTGGTCTCTCCTTCGCTCTCGAAAATAAACAAACATTTTTAAAAAGTTAAAAAAAAAAAAGAAAGAAGAGTAATCAGAGAGAAAAACTTCTTTGAAGAAATTAATAAAACTGATAAACCCTTAGCAAGACAACCAGGATACAAGAAACAAATTTTATTAATATTAGAATTACAAGAGAATATCATTACAGATTCTACAGACATTAAAAGGATATTATTGGGGAAAAGTTTAGGTCGATAACTTCAACATCTTGGATGAATGGTCAGATTCCTTGCAAAGCATTACTTAACCATAAGGGTGGGTATTATGCTAAGTGAAATAAGCAGTCAGAGAAAGACAAATGCCGTAGGATTTCACTCATGTGTGGAATTTAAGAAACAAAACAAAGGAAAAAGAGAGACAATCCAAAAAAAAAAAAAAAAAAAGACCCTTAACTATAGAGAACAGATGGTTACGAGGGGTGGGGGTTGGTGGGGGTGGGTGAAGGGGATTAAGAGTATACTTATCTTCATTGCACTAATATATGGAAGAGTTGAATCACTATATTGTACACCTGACACTAATACTTTTTTTTCCCCCCTTTCCAGAAAGCAACTTTATTCCTGCCAGCACTGCTCAGTTGGGTTTGTACCCAACAAACTGAGCCCTGACACTAATACTCTTAACTACACTAGAATTAAAATTACAGGGGCACCTGGGTGGCTCAGTTGGTTAAGCTTCCGACTTTGGCTCAGGTCATGATCTCATCATTTGTGAGTTCGAGCCCCGCATCGGGCTCTGTGCTGACAGCTCGGAGCCTGAAGCCTGCTTCAGATTCTGTGTCTCCCCCTCTCTCTGCCTCTCCCCTCCTCACGCTCTGTCTCTGTCTCTCTCTCTCTGTCTCTCTCTCTCTCAACATTAAAAAAATTACAAAAGATTTCTTAACAAAATGGACACACAAGAAATAGAAAATTTCAGTAAAATTATATTAAGTGAATATAGTTAATAAAAACCTTCAAAAAATATCTAAACCCAGTTTTCCTGGTGAATTGTATTCAACAGTTAAGGAACAAATAATATCAATCTTGCATAAAGCTGTTCAGAAAAACAAAGGAAGGAAGAGAGAACACATCACATCTCAATTTAGGAGATCAACATTACCCTAATACTAAAACCTGAGAAAAACATTACAAGAAAACTGCAGAACAGCACCTCTCATGAAAATAAATGTAAAAGTTCTTAGCATTAGAGTCCAGCCAATAAAAATGTTTAATGCATTAAGACAAGTGCAGTTTATCCCAAGAATGCATAATTTGTTCAATAGTTGATTATCAGTTTATGTAGTATGCCACATAAAGTAAAAAAAAAAAAAATGAAAAAACTTAGGATTCTCTCAAACTCAGAAAAAGCACTGACAGAATTTGGCACTCGTTCATGTTTTTTTTTTTTTTTTAAATCAGCAAGATATTAAAACAATGTAAATTCCTTTAAAAAGGTAACAAGGGAAATTCCTCAAGCTGACAAAGACCAGAGAAAAATTAGCAAATGGCATCATATTTAATGGTGAAATGTTAAACACTTTTGCCTTTAGATTGAGACTAAGGTAAGGATATATACTTTCACCATTTGTATTCAGCATTGTACTGAATATACTAACTAGTGCAATAAGGCAAGATAAAGAAAAAACAAATGGAAAATTTAAATATGTCCCTTCTCACGGGTGAGATGCTTGTTTAATTAGAAAATCTTAATATAGAATACAAATATCAGAATTAATAAGTGAAATTACTAAGGTTGTAAGATACAAGGCCACTTTAAAAAAAAAAAGCAATTGTAGTTCTTGATTCTATCCACAAACATTTGGGAAATGAAATGCAAACAAATCCCTATCTATATAAGTACCAAAGAACACGAAATGTTTAGAAATAAGTTTGACAAGCTTTTGAGGTATTTCATAGTAGCGCAATATTTCCGAACACAAAACAGAGATAGCTTTAATAAAACATCTGTACATTGAAGGCCTGTACATAGCAAATTACAAATATTACAGGCAAAACTTCGGAATTCCTAAATTAATGGAGGAATATACTATTTACTGGATCAGAAAATCACATTTTTAAGATGTCCATTCTTCCAAAACTGAGATTTAGCACAATCTCAATCAGAATCCCAGCAGGATTTTTTAATAAAAATGATCAAGCTTGTTAAATTGACATGAAAATGTAAAACCAACCTGAATAACCAAGTCTTTAAAAAGACTACAAAATAACTTTTTTAAAAAGATGTATTTATTTATTCATTTTTGGGGGAGGGGAGGGGCAGAGAGAGAGAGGGGAGAGAGAGAATCCCAAGCAGACTCTGTACTGTCAGCACGAGCCTGATGCAGGGGCTCGAACTCACAAACTGACCTGAGGTGAAATCAAGATTCGAACGCTTAACTGACTGAGCCACCTAGGTGCCCCAAAAAGAACTTTTAAAAGAAAAAGAGAACTTACACTACCTGATGTTAAGGCTTTTGATGAAACATAAAGACAGTGTGGTATTAGCCGAGGCTAGACCTACATCAATGGAATGGAATAGAAGGATATGAAATAGATCCATGTGTAGTCAACTTTTTTTCAGGGAGAGAGAGGGGGCGAGTGCGCACGCGCATGTGAGCAGGGAAGGGGCAGAAAGATGTGGACAGTGGGCTCTGTGTTAACAGGAGGGAGCCCAATGTGGGGCTCAAACTCATGAACCATGAGATCATGACTTGAGCTGAAGTCCAATATTCAATTGACTGAACCACCCAGGTGCCCCTCAACTAACTTTCTTAAAAGGCACAAAAGGTATTCAGTGGGAAAAAGAATTTTCAAAACAGAGCTAAAATAGCTGAATATACATATGGGGGAAAAAACGTACCTCAATTCTTACCACGCAACAAAAACAAATGACTCAGAATATAGATCATAGTCTTAAATGTGAAAGCTTCAATAAAACTTCTAGAAGATAGCATAGGAGAAAATCTATTTTCTAGGAGGCAGATTTTTTTAGATAGAACCAAAAAGAGTGAATCATAAAGAAAATTGAAAAAACAGGCTTCATGAAAATTAAAACCTATTGTTCTTTGAATAACATCCTTAGGAAAATAAAAAGAGAAACCTCAGACTAGAAGACAATATTCATATTACTTACATGTGACAAGACTGGCATACAGAATATATAAAAATTCTTCCACGTAAGTAAGACAACCAACCAATTAAACCTGGGCAAAATACTTGAACGCTTTTCACAAGACTATATATATATATATATATATAATGAATGGAAAAAAATGAAAAAGATGTTCAATATCATTAATTATGAAATACACTAATTGATATCTTATTGAGTCTTCAGTATGTAAGTCATAAAATTAAAAACCCCTGACAATCCAACTATTGGAGGATATGTGTAACAAGTGGAACTCTCATATATTGGAGACAGGCATGGAAAATTGTTTGATACTTTGGTAAACAGTTGGCATTTCCTTTCAAACATACATTGATCATAGGATCTAAAATGTTCATGCCTAGACTTCTTAAAATATTTATTCATTTTTGAGAGACAGAGAGAGACAGAGTATGAGTGGGTGAGGGGCAGAGAGGGAGGCAGTCACAGAATCCAAAGCAGGCTCCAGGCTCTGAGCTGTCAGCACAGAGCCCGATGTGGGGCTCAAACTCATGGACCGCGAGATCATGACCTGAGCTGAAGTCAGACACTTAATCGACTCAGCCACCCAGGCGCCCCCGTGCCCATGCATTTTTGAAAACCACTTCATTTGGTATTACACAAAGCGAAATAAGTCAGAGGAAGACAGATCTAGGATTTCACCCATATGTGGAATTTGAGAAACACAACAGGTGAACATAGGTGAAGAGAAGGAAAAATAAGATAAAAACAGAGAGGGAGGCAAACCAGAAGAGACTCTTAAAAACAGAGAACTGAGGATTGCTAGTCAGCGTGGGGGTGGGCGGTGGGTTAAATGGGTGATGGGCATTAAGGAGGATACTTGTTGGGATGAGCAATGGGTGTCATATGTAAGTGATGAATCACTGGGTTCTACTCCTGAATCATTACTACACTGTATGTTAGCCAACTTGAATTTAGATTAAAAAAAGAAAGAAAGAAAAACAATTTATTTAGTGAAATTTTAAGTTCACAGCAAAACTAAGGCACAGATGCTGCATATACCTCCAGCCTCTACGCATGCATAGCCTTCCCCAATATCAACATTCTCAGTGTATTCGTTTCAACAGGTAAACCTACATTAACACATCGTAGTTACCCAAAGTCTATGCTTTACTCTTGGTGTTGCATTTTCTATGGATTTGGACAGATGTATAAGGACACGTATCTACCACAGCAGTATTGTACAGGTTATTTTCACTGCTCTAAAAAAAACCTCTGTGCTCCAACTACTCATGCGTCCCCCAAACCTCACCCCTGGAAACCACCGATCATTGTACAGTGTACATAGTTTTGACTTTTCCAGAACATCAAATACCTCAAATCATACAGTATGTAGTCTTTTCAGATTGGCTTCTTTCACTTAGGAAATAGGCATTTAAGTTTCCTCCATGTCTTTTCGTGGCTTGAAGTCTCATTTCCTTTTAGAGCTGAGTCATATTCCATTGTCTGAATACACCACAATTTATTCATGCATTTACTGAAGGACATCTTGGTTGCTCCCAGGTTTGGGTAGTGATAGGTAAACCTGCTATAAACATCCAAGCACAGGTTTTTGTGTGTACACGAGTTCTCTGCTCCTTTGGGTAAATACCAAGGAGTGTACTTATTGGATCGCAGGGTGAAGAGTAGGCTTAGTTTTTGTAAGAAACTGCCAGTCTTCCAAAGTGGCTCCTTTAAGCCTGGAATTTTCCTCCTACTTATGGGTCACGGCCATGCTGGCGGTTTGGTTCCCAACCATGTGATTGACCGCCCCTTCTACTCTTGTCAGTGTGGCCTTCTTTATGGCTTTAGCTGTGGAAGATTTGTTTTGCCAGTCCTTTAGGTACATCACTAATCACCAAGGAAATGTAAATCAAAACCATAGTGAGAGACACCACTTCACACCTGTTAGAATGGCCGTTCACAAAAAGAGACAAGTGTTGTGGAGGGTGTGGAGTAAGGGACCCTGGGCATGGTTGGTAGAAATGTAAATTGCTACAACCACTGTGGAAAACAGGATGGGGGTTCTTCAGAAAAAATAAAAATGGGACTACCATATGGTCCAGTAATCACAGTTCTCCATACAGATCGGAAGGAAATGAAAACACTACCCTGAAGAGCCATCTACATCTCCATGTTCATCACAACATTATTCACACTAGCCAAGGCATGGAAACAAGGCATGGCAATGGACAACCTAAGTGTCCATTAACAGATGAATGGATAAAGAAAATATAGTGTATATATACACAATGGAATATTATTCAGCCATAAAAAAGAAGGGAATGTTGCCTTTTGCTACAACACGGATGGCCCACGAGGGCATTATAAGTGAAATAAAAGTAGGCAGAAAAAGATAATTATTGTATGTTCTCATTTACATGGAGGATCTACAGCAGCCGAACTCATAGAAACAGTGTAGAGTGATGGTTACCAGGGGCTAGGGGTGGAGAAAATGAGATATTGCTCAGCGGGGACAGATTTGTATCTCTGAGTTGTACGTTCTTTGTATTTAATTTTTTTTGAGAGAGAGAGTGAGAGTGAGTGGGGGAGAGGGAGAGAGAGAGAGAGAGAGAGAGAGTCTTAAGTAGGCTCCATGCCCAGTGGGCTCAATCCCATGACCCTGAGATCATGACCTGAGCCACCCAGATGCCCCTAAGGTGAATAAGTTCTAGGGCCTGTAGTGTAAAACATGGTGACTATAATTAAAAATGCTTGAAAGTTAAGAGAGTAAATCTTAAATATTAATCACCCTCCCCATTCCCGCCCCCAAACCCGACGCACGGAGTAGTAACTATGATAGGGGATGAAAGCATTAACCAACCTTATTGTGGCAATCATCTTGCAATCTATGTCTATATATATGTATCAAATTGTTACAGTTTACACCTTAAACTCACATACATGTCAATAATAATATCTCAATAAACCTGGAAGAAGAGAAAAAAAAAGCAACAATGCTCAATAGCATTAGCCATACGGAAAACGGAAATTAAAACCACAATCTGACAGCACGTCATACCTACTAGAATGGCTTGGATGTAAACTACGTCTCTAATACCAAATGCTGGCCAGGTTGTTGAGCAAACAGAACCCACATACCTCACTACAGGGAATGGAAAATGATCCAGTTATGCCACAATACTGTTTGGCAGTTTCTTATAAAGTTAAGCATATACCTTCCCAAGCTTTAGGTATTTACCCAACAGGGGTGAAAACGTATATCCCCCAAAATACTTGTGCAAGATTGTTTGTAGCAACTTGCGTCAAAAAAGTCAAAACTGGAAAGAACCCACCTGTCTGTGAACAGAAGTATGGACAAATTATGGCATATTCATATGATGGAGTAATATTGAAAAAGGAACAATCTTAACCTACAACAACATGGATGAATTGCAACAATATTTTGCTGAGTGACAGATCCTTTCAAAAGGGTACAGGCTGTAGCATCACATGTATATGAAATATTAAGAAAAAAAGCAAAACTAATTTATGGTGAGAGACAGAGTTTGAGGGAGGGCGGCCACACTGGTATCAAATTTCTCAAAATTAATTGAGGCGTGTATTTAAAATCCATGCACTTTCTTATAATGGAAATTATACCTCACTAAACAAAACAGGAAAACAGGAAGCCTCATGTAATTCAAAATTTTGTCAAACACCAGCAGTGTACTCTTGTGGTCCAGAGTTTTGCAATTCTATTTGCACGTGAGAAGTCCCTGGAAGTTTTGAAACATACAATCCTCTGACCCATTACCAAATATCGAGAACCCTTGACCTGCTATGGAAACCATTCCTAGATTGACTGGGAAGTTGCTACTGTAATACTTTTGTTTTAAATTATTTTTAATGTTTTTATTTATTTTGAGAGAGAAAGAGAGAGAGCAGGGGAAGGGCAGGAAGAGAGGGAGAGAATCCCAAGGAGGCTCCGACCGTCAGCACAGAGCCCGACGCGGGGCTCGAACTCACAAATGGAGAGATCATGACCTGAGCCAAAACCAAGAGTCAGACGCTTAACTGACTGAGCCACCCAGGCACCCCAGTAATAGTTTAGTTTTCACAACGTCTTCTAGTACAGAAATCCACCCCCATATCCAAATGAACCAGGCCATGCTTGCTTGGAATTATGAATGGTTCATACATGGACAGGACCACAATATTAACAATTGTGCCAGAAATTCTAGGAACAGATTTCACCTACCCTGAAAGTGTCAAAAGAGGACTTCCATTTACGATTTTAGTTTTCTCCTAAGTGCACATGGTGGGTGGCGAACTTACAGAAACCAAAAATCCATGCTACAGAATTACTGATGGTTCCATTAACCTGCCCCCCTCCTCAGATCCTGTATGCAATTTTACAGCACACCTTTCATTAGCAGGTTTGTCCCTCTGAAGAGACAATCGAATGTTCTACAGGATATATGGTCCAGTGCTAGACATTAGCAACAGAATCTTAAATGGAGAGAAACTTTAATTTTTTTTTTTACATTTATCCATGTATTTTGAGAGAGAAAGAGAGAAAATAAGCAGGGAGGGGCGGGGGCGGGGGGTCAGACGATCCAAAGTGTGCCCTGTGCTATCAGTGCAGAGCCCCAACGTGGGGCTCCATCTCACGATCATGAGATCATGACCTGAGCTGACAATAAGTGTCAGACTCTTAACTGACTGAGCCACCCAGTCATCCCATGGAGAGAAATTTTTTTAAAAAAATAGAATGGGGGGGAGGCACCTGGGTGGCTCAGTCGGTTAAGCGTCCGACTTCAGCTCAGGTCATGCTCTCGCGGTCCGTGGGTTCGAGTCCTTCATCGGCCTCTGTGCTGACAGCTCAGAGCCTGGAGCCTGCTTCGGATTCTGTGTCGCCCTCTCTCTCTGCCCCTCCCCCACTTGCATGCACTCGCTCGCTCTCTCAAAAAATAAATATTAAAAAAACCCTCAAAAATAGAATGGCTCCCGGAGAACAGGAAAGGAGAGACCACCACTGGAAGAGGAAATAGGAGCAAGTGGAAATTGGCGTGGAAGGCAATAAGAAACCATCTATGTCCTTTTCCACTTTAAGAAGGACAGCCCTAGGGACAATATTCAGAACTCATTTCTAACAAACCAAACGGCGCTGTCAAAAGCAATACAATGTAAATAAGGAGCAGAGAGAAAAGAACCTCCGACTAATCCTCTGGTAACCTAAGTCTGAGATTAATTCGATTGACTTTTGGAAATTTCCTTTTCCTCTCCATGTGGTTATACCTTTATGAAGGGAGGGGCAAGGATTACAGAATTTTGGCTACTGTGATTCGGCTTCAACTCCAACCATGTACTATCTTCCAGGTTGTAAAGGCACCTGCGGGAGAGTGGGCCATTCCTCGGGTCCCGGGAGCAGAGAGGCAAAAAACAATGGGCTTTGCTTGGATATCACATACAGGAGGGGTTAAATAGAATGTGAACGAACCCGACGCTGACTCCGGTTCGATAGAATCGTTCCCTATCATTCTTTGCATCTCTAACCTTTAAATTTCTCGATGCGAAAACTATAGCCTTATCCTCAGTTCCGGGTTAAAGCAGTGCCCAATTTATAACTTCTGCCTGCACTTCCCTCTTCCAAGAATGATTGCTGTGTGAAGAGAAGTGACAGCGCATTTTCATTAGAGATCAAGATTTCAGGCAATGCATTTGGGTGTGGGTTTAGAGCCACCGTCTCCTTCTGTGAATTGAATTCTCAGGTGTGCACTTAAGTTCGGGATATCAAGCAGCCCGGTGGTGATTGTTTGCCTTGAGGGAAGAACTATGTGTGCAGACAAATGGCACAGAGCGACTAAAAACAAAACAAAAAAAACAAAAAACACGACCTTGTTTGGAAATTATAGGGGCCTGGGTGCTCATGTTTGTAGGTTCTAGTCACAAGCTTCACATCGAAAGACCAGAATTGTTCGCGGTCAGATGATTAACAGCTGTGCCCTTTAAGTCACCTAAAATGAGTTTTTGCCTGGAGGTAGTGGCAGGCTAATTAGCTTCTCCGCTGGTAACCTTACTCAAGAGAGAAAACAAGCTTGTCTAGGAATTAATCTCCCTCGCATATACGTATATATTATATATGAAGTCCCATACAAGTCAAAATATCCCATATCAACTCAAAAATCCAACACAGGTCAACAACAACACAAACATTCCCAGAAACTGAGCAAAGGAATCGGAAAATCCACAAAAGGTTATGTACCAATGGCCAATAGGCACACGTGAAAACACACAAAACGTCATCACGCGTCATTATTGTCTCCCACCCAAAGAAAGTCCACAAGAATCACAATATCTAAAGGGCTCTCAACAGGACACACAGAGGGCTAGGGGTAACTCTTGAGGTCTACACTGTTTGGACCCAGGAGGAAATTCTTCACTAGTGCGGAGATGGCCGGTGGGGAGATCCTGGCCAGCGAGCGCACCACGGTCCAGGCAGAGAACTGTCACCTGGCAAGCAGGCTAGGGGAGGACATCTCGGCCTGCACGCACTAGCGTGAACTGGTGTACCTGGCAGGGCTGGAGGAAGCTCTCGGCTGGCATTCTGCTGAGACCAGGGTGGACCCTCGGTGGACGCGCGCCCAGGAAGCAATGCTGGGGCCAGGGAAACTTCCAGCACATCATGAGGCTGAGGGAAGACGTTTTGGACTAAACACTCACCCTGTGCTGGTCTACGCGATTCCGCCGGGCTGAGATGAGTGAGGCGCATCGGGTCGGGAGTGTGGTTACGTACACGGGGATTGTGTGGCAACCGCTCGGATCCCACGTCAGTGAAGGGCTTGTTGCCCCAGCTGCTGGGAGTGCTGTTTGAAGACAGCCTTGAGCCGCAGCCCTTCCTGGGTGGCCCAAGTCCAAGGTACGATTCATGCAGAATATATGAGCCCAGGTACCTTGGCCAAATTTGCAACAATTATTAAGGATTATTCTTGCTCTGTAGCCCCTTGTAGGATCTCCCGGGATGGGCATCATACCTTGACTCTTCCCTGTGCCCAGCCCTGCTTCCTTCCTTTCCCTTCCACAAGTGTTACTGCTAATAACACTCTCTAGCAAATATCCTGCCCGCTAAGCTCAAACCGGTCCTAAGGACTGCTTCCCAAGGAAACAACCCTAAGACAAAGATTGAAGAAGTAACTGTTGAGAATAGAAGAGATCAAAATATATTAGATGTGAGATATCCGTTAGGCATGAAAATGGTCAACTTAAGCAAATGATGACATAGGCAAGTATAGGACTCAGAGAAGAGGCACAGAAGGGAGATGGAAATTTGGAAATTCAAGATGTATGGAGTCCGCTCCCCCATCCAAAGACTGAGGATGGGCCGGCCACTGGGAAGCTGGCAAAGGGGATCTCACCTCAACCAGCACCCAGACAGGAAATGACCTGAGACTTCACTCCCTACCCAAAGACAGCAGGTCAGCACCAGCAAGACAGATCCAGACCCCAAAGCTCCAGACCTGGAGACCTCTTTTCATCTCCCACGGACAGCGCCTGCTCGGGAAGCTGTCTTTATTTATCCCAGTGGGCCAGACTTAGCGGCTCCCCCCCCCCCAATAGAGGCACCAGGTGGCTCAGCTTGGAATAGCTCATTCCATGCCCTCAAAATACCACCTGCAAAAACCAGTGAGAACTCAGGGCACCTGGGTGGCTCAGTTAAACGGCCAACTCTTGGTTTTGGCTCAGGTCATGATCTCAGGGCTTCGTGAGTTCGAGCCTCGCAGCGGACTCTGTTCTGACAGCACGGAACCTGCTTGGGATTCTCTGCCCCTCCCTCCACTCGCACTGTCTCTGTCAGTCTCAAAATAAATAAATATACTTGAAAAAAAAAAAGGCGGGGGGAACCCAGTGAGAGCTTTTAAAGGTAACTGGCTATTTTGTGGGGAAAAATTTTGTTGCTGTTGTCGGAAGGCAAGCCTAGAAGCAAGAGCACCTGTTAGGACACCACTGCAGTAACCCAGGTGTACAATGATACTGGCCAGGAATAAGTTGGTAGTTTATGGAGGTGAAGGAAAGAATATGCATTTGTGATATGTTTGGGAAGTAAAACTAACAGGGCTTGTTAATAGAGGGGAAGGAAAGAGAGAAATCAGGAGGACTCCTAGGTTTCCGCCTTGAATCGCTGGGAGGAAGAGGATGCCTTAGTTTGAGTAAAGGAATACCGCGAGAACAACAGGTTTAAGAAAGAAATCAAAATAGGGGGGCCTGGGTGGCTCAGTGGGTTAAGTGTCCAACTCTTGATTTCGGCTCAGGTCATGATCTCCCAGTTTGTGAGTTTGAGCCCCACGTCGGACTCTGCACTGACGGTGTGGAGCCTGCTTGGGATTCTCTCTCTCCCTCTCTCTCTGCCCCTCCCCTGCATGTGCACATGCTCGCTTGCCCTCTCAAAATAAATAATAAACTTTAAAAAAGAGAAATATAAAAATACATTAGATTTGTAATATCTATGCAGACATTAAGATCGACATATTAAATAGATAACAGAAGGGGCACCTGGGTGGCTCAGTTAAGCGCACTACTTGGGCTTAGGTCATGATCTCACGGTTTGGGAGTTCGAGCCCTGCATCGGGCTCTGTGCTGACAGCTCAGAGCCTGAAGCCTGCTTCAGATTCTGTGTCTCCCTCTCTCTCTCTGCCCCTCCCCTGCAGGCTCTCTGTCTCTGCCTCTCTCAAAAATAAATAAACATTAAAAAAAAAATAGAGGGGCACCTGAGTGGCGCAGTCAGTTAAGTGTCTGACTCTTGATCTTGGCTAAGGTCATGATCTCATAGGTTTGTGAGTTTGAGCTCTACATTGGGCTCTGTGCCAATGGTGCCGAGTCTGCTTGGGATTCTGTCTCTCCTTTCTGCCCCTCCCACACTTGTGCATGGGTGCTCTGTCTCTCTCTCTCTCTCTCAAAATAAACAAATAAACTTCAAATTTTTAAAAAATAAATAGATAACAGAACACATAAACATGGAGCTGAGATAGAAGATGCAAAATAAAGATAGAGATGGTGTATAAATGGCTGGTAACACCAGTGACTTGATGAGATCACCTAGAAAAATAGGATTTACACAACTTGAAGCAGAGCAATAATTCATATAGAGTTTGGAAAGACAGCATAGCAAAGGAGCCTGACAAGGAAGAGCCAGTGAGGTAGGAGCTGAGGTCTTAGAAGACGTAGAGAAAATATCACAATAAAGTGGCCAATTTTATCAAATTGGCTAAGAGGTAAAGACAGAGAGATGAAAATGGAAAAAGAGCCAAAGGATTTGGCATCGGGGGCATCACTGGTGAACTTGACAAGGGTAACATCAGTGGTTACCTTAGCCTAAGAAAATAATTAGTAAGGGAAGAAGTAGAGACAATAACTTACCCTTTGGTTTAAAGAAAAACAGGAGGGAGTGTGGAGATTTTGTTGCTTATTTTCTTTTATTTCTTTTCTTTCTTTTTTTTAAGGATCTGAGACGCTACAGCATATTTGTATGGTCATGGAAAATGTAAAGCAGAAAAAAAGATGATTCAGGGGAGACAGAGAGAGGGAGAGAGAGAGACAGAGAGAGAGAGAGAAAGAAGAGAATTGCAGGAGCAATACCTTTGAAAAAGTAAGAAGGCTGGCATCTGGGGGACGTCTGGGTGGCTCAGTCGATTAAGCATCCAACTCTTATTTTCGGCTCAAGTCATGATCTCATGGTTTGTGAGATTGAGCCCCGCGTCAGGCTCTGCACTGACAGTGAGGAGACTGCTTGGAATTCTCTCTCTCTCTCTCTCTCTCTGCCCTTCCCCCCCTTCATGTGCGCACTCTTAACTCTCTCAAAGTAAGTAAATAAACATTAAGAAAAAGAAGAAGAAGAAGGCTGGGATCTAGAACCCACATGGAGAAGTTTGTCCTTTATATGGAGCAAGACCATTCATTCTTCATCTTAAAAATACTGATGTGGACTGGAGGGGAGATTTGGCAGTGGAAGGATGAGGGCATTCTATCTGGTAGTTTCTATTTTCTGAAGTTTATCAGAAGTGATGACTTTAGCATCAGAGAGGTCTTTGTTAATGCCTGTTCTCCCACTCCTTGGCTACGTGACTTGCATGACATGGACCCTGTGACCTCTGTGACCTTGTCTCCTACCACTCTTGCCCTCCTTGCTCCACTCCAACCACTCCAACACTGACCCAAAAGGCAAACTCACCCATATATGTCTGCCTCAGATCTTCGAACTTTCTGTTCATTTCTCTTGGGAAGCTCTTTGAACAGACACATGTATGGCTTGTGTTGTGGAAATAAAGGGCTACAGACTTGCTCAAATTAAGACTGCTATTCAATGCTGATATGCTGCATGCAAGAATGGGAAAGAGCAGAATCGCACAATCTCTAGGTGGAACAGCAATTATACTTTCAGTTCTTTGGTACATTGAAATTACAAGTATGTCATAACATGGGGTGCCTGGCTGGCTCAGTCTGTAGAGCATGCAACTCTTGATCTCGGGGTCATGAGTTCAAGCCCCACGTAGGGCAGAGAGCTTACTTAAAAAACAACAACAACAACAAATATGTCATAAAATACAGAACAAATCTGCGGCTGGTCACTTGAGCAAGCTCTCAGAGGTTTCTCTGGGAAAACCATCTTCCTCTATGGTTAGTGGTCTTTTATTCCAATAATTGTGTTTTGTTGCTTTCTTGTGACATGGGTAGCTTGTGACAAAGGGGGACTCAGGGTGGAGGTATCTGGTGGCGCTGAGAGTGACCCTAGGTGATAGATTCTTCTGGCAGATACATCTCCCATCATCTCCTTAAGGACTCTGCAAAAATGCCACTTTATCAGAGGTCTTCCCTAGCTACCCTTTCTAAAACAGCTCCTACTATCTATTTCCCTTACACAATCTTATTATTTATTTTTTTGGTACTTTTTTTCCTTAGCACTAATCATCACCTGCACATATCCATTTCTTTGGTTTTGATCTACCTTCCTCTGCTAGAATATAAGCTCCACAAGAGAAGACATTTTGTTTAGTTCATTGCTTTTTCCCCCCAGGTCCTAGAGCAGTACCTAGCACACAATCAGTGCTCAATTCATATTTGTTGAATGGATGAATGGATGAATGGATGAATGAATGAAGGAATCCTCTCTAAGCCACAGCTTTCTCTTTCATGAAATGACGTTAATAACATCTCCCTGTATGACATGTTTGAAGAACTAAATAAAGAAATGCATGTAAAAGGCTTACCACTGTATCAGGTACACACAAGCACCTCCAAAATGATAGTAAGAAGAATTATTGTTATTATTCGAGAGGGATTGAATTTATACCTACAAATATGAACAACATAGGGAAAATCTCACCATGAGTATATGAATAAAGCAGTGAGGGTTTGTCCCCAGCTCCTCCAATAGACACTATTTGGAGTCACTAACTGCATTATCCACACTAGCCTTTTTAACCCCAGAACATTGTGTCTGGTTCCAGATTTTAAAAGATGGTATTTAAACTCATGCTACCATATATTTATACAAGTCCCACCAGGCCACTGGAATCATTTCCACAGATAGAAATGAAATCTCTTTCTCTGGCGGGCACTTGGTGGGTCAGTCAGTTGAGCGTCCGACTTTTGATTGGGACTCAGTCATGATCCCAGGATTGTGGCACTGAGCCCCGCGGCGGGCTCAATGCTGAGCATGGAGCCTGCTTAAGAGTCTCCCTCTGCCCCTCTCCCTCACTCATGTGTTCTCTCTTTCTCATAAGAAAAAAAAATGTCTTTCTCTGGGTCACCAGGCTATGGTGTCTGAACCATCAATCGCACTGAAGAAAACCCAATCCATCAAAGGAGGCTTTCAAAGCACATCTAGATCGCTGAATAATGCACAGTCATTTTTCTGCACTTTACTGATTCTGATGGTCCAAGTGATGACTGGTGACGTGTTGTCTGTTATTGTTTGACAGTAGATCAATGCTTCACTTCCACACTTGGCTCTTCCTAGCACATTTGCTGTTGGGTGCATAGGACTAAAACATGTTTTTGCGTGTCCTTAAACCATGTCGGACCTCATAATGGCAAGGCAGTAGAAATCAAGGAGACATAGAACATGCAGCAGGTCACCTCCTGATTCCTAGACTGCCCCCCGACCCCCCAAAAAAGATTCAAGTATACCAGGGTCCTTTACTTCTTTTTTTAAATAAAGTATTTGTTTTTTTTTTAAGTTTATTTATTTATTTTGAGAGAGAGAAAGAGACAGTGCAAGTGGGGTAGGGGCAGAGAGAGAGGGAGAGACAGAACCCCAAGCAGGCTCCGTGCTGCCAGCTGGGGAGCCTGACACAGGGCTCGAACTCATGAACCGTGAGATCATGACCTGAGCTGAAACCAGAGTCCTTCACTTAACCGATCGAGCCACCCCGGTGCCCCTACTTCTTTTTTATTTTTTTTTTTCTTGTGCCCATATTTTAGCTCAAGTTGTCCTTAAACCTAATTTTACTTCATAAATGTGGAGTTTGCTTAAAAGGTAGACTCCAGATCCCATTCTATACTTAGTTCAATCTGAGACTGATTTTGAATGTTCTCCCCAAATAATTTTTTTTAAGTTTAGTTATTTATTTTGAGAGAGAGAGAGAGAGAGAGAGCACGAGCTGGGCAGGGGGCAGAGAGAATCCCAAACAGGCTCCACACTGTCAGTGCAGAGCCAGATGCAGGGCTCGAAGTCATGAACTATGAGATCATGATGTGGGCCGAAATCAAGAGTCAGCCGCTTAACCAACTGAGCCACCCAGACGCCTCTCTCCCCTCAAAGAAATGTTTACCAAACTCTTAAGGTGGTTCTGATGATGACTCAGGTTTCAGAAACATTAAACTGTTAAAACGCGACGGTGTCTCTTTCTAGAATATTTTTCCTTCTATCTCCGTATTTTGAGGTCTAGCTCATACCTCAAGGAACAATTCAAATTCAATGTGGTGCCTTTCTTGATGGGAAATCTTCCCTTGTGAGAGAAACGAGAGGCATCATCCTCAAGGTACAAGAGGGCACTGGTACATGGCTTCTGGGACAAGGGTGGAGGACATGCTCTAAGTTTTACACTGATATTTCCCACTAGAGTTTGTGTGCTTGGGTCAAAACAGAAGTAACATGCAACAGGCCAATGATTCCAACCACCTAGCAACCTTATGTTGGGAGGAAGATTGGAAGCTACTTCATAACTGCTACATGAGTGCAATAAATGTTGGGGTGGGGGCTAAAATACTGAAGAGGACTTACCTATGGTTGAGTAACAGGAGGGCAGAAAGACGTCAGGACCGGAGGGGAGATAAAGACTGTCTTCGCGTTATCTTAGGTCAGTGTTTTGCAACGTGTAGTCCCTGGGTCAGCACCATGGTTACATCCCAGATCCACTAAATTAGATCCTTTGGGAGCGAGACCTAAGAACCTGTAGTTTAAGAAATTTCCAGGTGTTTGTGAAAATCAACCATGCCTGATAAACTCTGGGCTCGAGTTCCTCATCCCTTCTCCTCTCTAGTACTAATTCTCTAGTACTTTAGTACTCATTGTTTTTCATGTCTTATGCCATAGCTCCCAAAATGATGCATTATAAGAGTCTGCAAACAGAGCCAGTGTTTATACAGGAGTCTTCAATTTTTTTTTATGTTTCTGTGCTGTCAGCACAGAGACCAATGCGGGGCTCGAACTCACGAACCATGAGAGCATGACCTGAGCTGAGATCAAGAGTCAGATGCTCAAGTACTGAGCCACCCAGGCGCCCCTATACAGCCTTCAACTCATAAATACTTCTTACCATCCATGCTTGATTATTGCCCAGCCCTACGATACACCTGTTAGAAGCAAGAGAGAGAAGCTCCAAATAAGTGACCGCGTATGGAAGACTCCTTTGAATGCATGAAGCATTTGTGGGTTAGTGGGGCTGCAGCAAACAAAACAGCTATATCCACTGATTCAGAAGGCCTCACGGACTTCAGTCTGTGTCACAAATTATTTTGTTCGTCTTCTCTTTTACCGGGATGGATGATAATGAAATACCTGGCAACGAGAAGGAATGAAAGCTATGTAGGGCAGCCACATAAAATCTAGGGCACCCGGTTAAATTTGAATTTCTGATAAACAGCAAATAGATTTTAGCATACGTATGCCCCATGCAATATTTGAGACATACTTAGATTTAAAAATTGTTTATTGGCGCTCCTCGGTAGCTCACTCGGTTAGGCGTCTAACTCCTGATTGCAGCTCCGGTCACGGTCTCACAGTTTGTGGGTTTGAGCCCCACGTTGGGGCTCCAAGCTGACAGTGCGGGGCCTGCTTGGGAATCTCTCTCTCTCTCTCTCTCTCTCTCTCTCTCTCAAAATAAAGAAACTTAAAAAAAAGTTGTTTATTTGCAAAACCTGGAAAACCTAGTTGAATGTGTGAGAAAATGAAGAGTGTCTCCACTTTGTCCCCACACTAATTTCATCTTCAGCAAGAAATAGTGTGGTTTAAGAGAAAGGTTTGGCGTCCAGAAAGATGAAGAGCTTCACTAACTGGGTGAATGACCTTGGGAGAGTCCTTTCTCTCACTTGGCCACAGCTTTCCCTTCTGTGAAATGAGAGGATTAAACTAGATGATTTCTCAACACCCTTCCTGCTCTCAGAGTCTGGTGTTTTATCGCCCTCGGAAAGGCGGTCCATTTGCACTCTTCTCCCTGGGTATGTTTGAGAGCCGATGTATTTGATAGCTGATCTCCAAATGGGGATTGTAGCATATAGGACTGTCTCTGTACAGTATTTGGCAACATTCATCGTTTTGTCAATAACTCTAATTGTGACGGGTAAGAAAACCACTCTCCACACCACCGATCGCCCCTGAAACTACAATGTGGGAAGACATATTGGGTTCATCAAGATTTCAGGGCACAGGTGATGTGAGACAGCACTGAAGAAAGGCTTTTCCCTCCTGCCTCCTTTGTTGGCTTCCAGCCCCTACTCCTGTAAAACAATTGCCTTGAGCTAAATAGTTCGATTACGCATCCCCCCCCCCATTCCAGAATAGGTTTTAGCCTAATCCTCCTATTATCATCTGGGTGTGAAGATTCTATATGTGCCCCCATCTTGGGAGGAAGTTAAATTAATGAGGAAAGAAGGGTGTCTCTTTGCCAACATTCATTTTTATACTGTCCCTCCAGAGAAGGATATTAGTGTTATCATCCTTGGTCACGGATTCGTTTGCATTTCTTTCCCCAAAAACAATTTCATTATCTAATAAACCACATGATTTTCAATTCTAGTCTGTGCTAATTGATTTTTCCCTATTTATATCTTCGGCGGCTGGGAGAGCTTTTCTCCAGATAAGGTAGATTTCATTTTCAAGTCTTCATTATGCTCAGAACTCCGTTTTGTTGGCAAGTTCCTCTAGTACAGCCGAAGACCACTGCCCCCGAACCCCTTCCTCCCCAAACCCCTTCCTATTAATTAATCATCATCTTTATACATGTAATAAATAGAAGAAAAGAAGTTTAGTCTTAAAAGACAGGGCTTTTTTTTCTCGGGAAACTACTCCACACCCATAAATATTGGCCTCAGTAAGACGTTCTACATATAAATAACAGAAATTGTCTTATTTTCAAAACCTAGTTGAAAAAAGACAGGGCTACAATTGCACACTGAAAACTTTCACGGCAAACTAAGGCTAGCGTCAGTTCCAAAAAGGCACAATCGTAAGCACTTTTGTTAATTAGCATCCTAGCTACACTTGTCATGAACTGTAATCTTTTGTTTCCACGGGAGTGATTTTTCTATCTGAGAGTGGGTAATGTTTAATAATAAGTTGAAATTTGACAAGTTGTGAATCACATATTCTGCATTTCCTAAGGAGCATCCATCATGCTTTGTTTGCGTGCAATATTATGCCACAGGCTTTTGAAGTTTTTATTTCAATTCCCGTCAGTTAACATACGGTGTAATATTAGTTTCAGGTGTACGGTGGAGTGATTCAACACTTCCCTGCAACACCCGGCGCTCATCACAAGTGCCCTCCTTAATCCCCATCACCTAGTTCACCCATCCCCCTCCAGCCCCTCCCCAGCCACAGGCTTTGGTTCTCAGAAAGCCCGAAGTCTTAAACAGATAAAGAATCATGAGCCACTCTAAAACAGGAGCCTCGTTTGCGCATTTTCTATTAGCGATTATTTACAGACATTGGATGGCGATCTTTAAGTTAACATGGACCCGAAGTGAGAAAAGAAATTCACAATAGTAATGGAAGGGCGTTGTATGTATGGGTGGGTTCACGATATTTCAGCATCTTCAAATGGCTTTAGCCTCCAAAAGGTACCTCGATGGAGGGAGCCAAAGCAAGGAAAAGCATACAAATGGAAATCTTAAACCGGAAGCTTCCAAATGATAGTCTGTGAAGGGGTTGCTAATGTGCCCAGAGATTGTTCTCCTGGGGCGGGGGCGCCACCCCAGTGTGGCTGACTGGGATCTGGGAGATCCTTCTCATCACTTCGGTGTGCCGTAGTTTTATTACCTTTTTCTATATACGGTGTGATATGAGAAAGGTTAGTAAGACTTTTTCTCTGCCCTCGGGGTCAGATCGGCATTCCATTCATGCCCCAACACCACGATAATCATGGCCAAAGTGAGTCACCGGGTCTCTTGGGGGCTTATGTTAGTCCTCAAATGCATCATGTGTTCAGCTGGTTACAAGGTTGAGAGTAACTTCCCCATACTCTGTGTGTGTGTGTGTGCGCATGCGTGTGCGTGCAGGGGGCATATAAGAGAAATCCAAGGAAATATACACTGTAAAATAGATTATGAACATATATTTATTTCTGCCTATAAGGCTGGGCTTTGTCATTGTTCTATCTCTTCCCTGTCTCCGCTCTGATCACACACCAGGCATCCAGAGAGACCTTAAATAGGCTGCCTTAAAAATAAGAACTGGGGTGTCTTGCCCGGCTGAGCACGGCAGCTCTTGACCTTGGGGTTGTGGGTTTGGGTGGGGCCGGGTGTGGAGATTCCCTAAAAATGGAATCTCTAAAAAAGGAAAAGAACAGAAAATCTTTAAAAACATGAGAACCTAGAACCCCACAAGTGGGTATTGTTGGTGGAAGCAAGTTCAGAGACAAATATGTACCAGATGCCCCTTAGGATGCAGGTGAGAAGTCACTGGTGGAAGGTTTTGGTCTGGACAGGCCCACATGGAGATTTAAGTCCATTATCCTCCTATGTCTTCTCTGTCTTTCTTTTCCTTTCCTCTGTCTCCACTCCTTCATTTCTCTCACGAGGCTCCATCCGGCCCTTTCCTTCTTTTTCTCCTTCCCACCTCTCTCTTTTTCCTCTGACCTTCCACGGAAGGTCTGCACTGGCAGTGATAAAGTGGTAACTTCGTTAACCGCCCTCCATCATCAAGCGAAAGGCCTTTACCCTGACTTCTAATTGGGAAGAGAAGCAGGTTTGAGTAACAAATGCCTTTGTGCTATTTCGATAAACAATGTGAATAAAATTTACTTGTTTGTTCCGCTTAGAATGCTCTTCCCCCAGATATTGCCATGGCTGGCCTTTCTCCCACTTTCTTCAAGTCTCTGCTCAACAGAGAAACCTCCCCTTACCAACTTATAGTAAAATAACAAGATGTCACATCACCCGTCACTTTGCTAGCTCCTTACCCTCCTGGTTCATGGGACTCATCACAACCTGAAATATTAAAGGGCTGTTTGTGTATTTGTTTCTTGTCTTTTTTTCCTTGACTAGACTGTAACATGAGCACAGGCACTTTGTTTCATTATTTTATCCACAGTGGCTAGCCCATAGTTGGCGTTGAGTAAATATCGGTTCAACGAACATCAAAATTTATAAGCAGAACCATATGTGCCCCAAAGCCATATTTTAAGAAAAACCCCTTAGTCCCTATGAATATTTTTAGCCATGCATTTTGTTTTGTTATCTGCATAAGCATTATTAAGTGAACTGTTATACAGTCATAGTAGGAGGAAAAATCAGAGAGTGAATTAAAATACCACTCTGCTAGGGGTTCCTGGGTGGCTCAGTTGGTTAAGCATCTGACTCTTGATTTCGGCTCAGGTCGTGGTCTCATGGTTCATCAGTTCGAGCCCCACGTTGGGCTCCACGGAGCCTGTTTGGGATTCTCCCTCTCCTTTTCTCTCTGCCCCAAGTGCGCGTGCTCTCTCAAAATAAATTAACATTAAAAAACAAATAAAATAAAATAAAATACCACTCGACTCAAGAAGTTTCTCTCAATGTAAGACTCTTCAAAACAACTCAAATGTCCTTTAGTGGGCCAATGGATAAATAAACTGACACATCTATCCAGTGGAATATTATTCATCAATAAAAAAGAAATGAACTGCTGATCCACACAACTTGGATGAATCTCAAAGGCATTAGGCTGAAAGAAGACAGTGGTAAAAATCACAAACAGAATGCCTATCATGATGGAGGTTCAATCAATGGTTATTAGGGTTTCAGAGTTGAAGGATGGGGAGATAGTATGGAGGAGTTTTTTGGGATGATTGAACTTTGCTGTATTGTGGTCATGGTTAAATCAATCTAAACGTGTGTTAAAATTCATAGAACCGTTTGCCAAGAAAAGTTAATAGATTATAACATGTTGTTTTGTAAGCTTTTTTTTTCCACTCAAAACTGTATTAAAAAAGCATCCTTTGCCTTTGCTAAGTGTAAATCTCTATCATTAAAAAAAAGATTGATAGCCTTTTAAAAAAAGAATCTCCAAAGAGATCTTTCCAACTTCTTTTTTAGTTTAATTATTTAAATGTTTATTCATTTTTGAGAGAGAGAGAGACAGAGCTTGAGCAAGGGAGGGGCAGAGAGAGAGGGAGACACAGAACGCAAAGCAGGCTCCAGGCTCCGAGCCGTCAGCACAGAGCCTGACGTGGGGCTCGAACTCACGAGCCATGAGATCATAACCTGAGCCGAAGTCGGATGCTCAACTGACTGAGCCACCCAGGCGCCCCAATCTTTCCAACCTCTTAATTCAGGTAGCATTTTGTACCACTTAGGATACACTCCCTCAAACTATGCGTTGTTACACAAGCATGTACGATCCTTTGGCCAGATCATTAGCCTTTTGTAAGAGCAGAGGGTGTGCCTTATATGGCTCCTTTCTCTTTCACCCTGTGGCACAGTGCCGTGAATGCAGTGGACAGTCTCTAAATATGATAGGCTCATTGCTTATTTACTGTTTATTACCCTAATGTGGGTATCAGGGAATGGTTTTGTTACCTCATCTGTCCGACGGAAGATGCAACCAAGTCATTTCTAGGGTCTTTCTGGCTCTGATTCACCATGTTTCTATACACAGTCTACCTTCAAAACATTTATTTCTTCTGTAAAAGGCTTTCTTTTGCTTCAACTCTAATAAGTTGGAAGCATTGCTACTTAAGTCTTAACGAAAGACATTTCGTTAAATTGGTTAAAAATTAGCAACTGTCTGAGATGTCAAGCTGACTGTAATAATGAGCTGAGCTAAAAATAATTTAATGAATTCATGTATCCTTTTAACACACAGAATTTAGAATGGGCTAAAAATGACTTCCAGGAAAATGGACGATGCTAAAAAATCTCTACCACATAACTGTTAATATTTCCCCCTTGTTAGATGAGACCTGCACTCCATTCCCATGCCATTAGAAAATAAATAATTTTGTTCTAACTTGATTAGACATTTCCGGTCTCAGAGTTTGAGCCTGGCTTTACCCTCACCCTTTCTAGTGCCACTATCTCCATCTAGCTTCTCCAAATGTTGCTAACCTATCACTTCATTGAAATCTGTTCTCTTCAGTCATGTTGTGTTGGTGTATTTGCACGTTTGCACTCTTAACCTCAGTCTCTACTTTTCCTCTGACTCCTGGGCAAACATCAGAGTCAAAATGAGAGGCTGTCATCCCAATTCCGTAATAAGGGGCCACTGTGACCATAGTAGTCTACTCCAAGAGCTCCGCTCCTTGAAGGCTGACCTTGAACTATCTCTGGGACCAGCTGAATTCGGTCTTCTCCATCACTTTGTTAGGACCAGAATTCTCCTTGTCACTATGGAAATGACAGTCATGGACTATATGTCGGGCCACTCATCCGTTCGGTTAGGAGATGGGGGAGTATCCTAGGAGTCTTGCTTCAATATTTATAATAAGAGTTCGATACTCTTTTTACGTGTAAAATCTTATTCCATTCTCATACTATCCCAAGAGTTATTTCCACTATAATAGTATTAGTGCCATTTTACAGATGTGAAAACTGACACTCAAATATTTTGGGACCTAGAGTAACTTGTAAGTAATACACACATTAGTCAAACCCTAATCTAACCTAACACCAGAGCTCATATTATTTATCACTAGATTGAATTATCAGTTCGGAAGGAGGCCCCCACTGGAATGCATACGGAGTGCCCCAGGACAGGTAGTTTTCAAAAGCTCGGTGACCACCTACATTGATTACCTTAATTACTCATATATCATTATAAATGAAAGACATGAATCCCATTTCATTATAAATGAAAGACAAAGATCCCCAAGGGAGAATCTTTACTTTGTATGAGGAACTTTCCTATTTGACAAAGGATTTTAGAGGACTGGAAGGCATCTTACAATTCTTGGAAATGAAGTTATTTTTGGTATACTTAAATGTATATGAATATACATATACATATGTGTATATATGTGTGTTTGGAATGTGTGTGCTATATGCATGTGCGTATGATATGCGTGTGTGTATACACACATACACATACACACACACATATTCACATCTGTAAAATGGTACCAATAATATTATAGGGGTGCCTAGGTGGCTCAGTTGGTTAAGCTTCAGACTCTTGATTTCAGCTCAGGTTGTGATCTCAGGGATTGTGAAATTGAGCCCCACCTTGGGCTCAGTGCTGACAGTGTGGAGCCTACTTGGGATTCCCTTTCTCCCTCTCTCTCTGACCCTCCCCCGCTTTCTCTCTCGAAATAAATAAGCATTAAAAAAATAATACTATAGTGGAAATGACTTGTGGTCACAGTGGCCCCTTATTACGGAATTGGGATGAGAACCTCTCATTTTGACTCTGATGTTTGCCTTTTCTCAGAGGAAAAGTAGAGACTGAGGTTAAGAAGTAAAACATGCAAATACACATATCACACACATACGCACCTTGCATGCGTATCTAATTACATGCCAAAAATCATAGGTTACTAAATTATTTCACTAGATTATGGCCTAATGTGTATAATATTTTATCTATGTTTTCATATATTATCCCATTTGACACTTTTATTAAGGGAAAAATAAATCAGAGGCCCAATATTCCAGTAAGAAAATGGACTGCTTGCAAAAAATAGATGATGTTCTTCGGAACTCTATGTGCTACGTAGCTGGTTTCCTGGGGAGGTTGGGGAACAGGCCCAGGACACCTGTGGTGTGCCACAAGTCCCCTTGATATATGTGTCCACACTCTTGTCAGCCCCACCCCACCCCCGGGCTCTGGAGGCCCAGAGCCTCCATTATGCCCAGTTCTTTCTGTCACATGGTAAATTTCTTACTATCTCATAGTGCAAATATTTCCAGGATGTGTACCATACAGAAAAGAACTAGGAAGAAATATTAATCTAGGAATTAAACTAGGAAGAAGTGAAATATTAATCTCAGGTGGCAGGATTATAGACACAAGAGAGGGAAAATAATCTTTATATAATCGCCCCCCTCTCCCAAACCCCATATACCAACCAGACCAGCTCACTGCGACTTATGTGAGTGGCCACTCCTGGTCTCCTGGTCCTAGTAAACTATGTATGAATACTGATAGCCTGAACTAGTGTTTTCCAAAGTTGACTGAGTCGAAGGATCAGGAGGGAAGACTTGTTAAAAATGCATATACCACAGGGAGCCAGGGTGGCTCAGTCGGTTAAGCATCCGACTTCGACTCAGGTCACGATCTCACAGTTTGTGGGTTCAAGCCCCACGTCGGGCTCTGTGCTGACAGCTCAGAGTCTGGAGCCTGCTTCGGATTCTGTGTCTCCTCTCTCTGGCCCTCCCCGACTTGTGCTCTGTCTCTCAAAAATAAATAAATGTCAAAAAAATTTTTTTTAAAAATGCATATACCAGGCCATTCCCCCAAGAGATTCTGCTTCAGGTCATCTGGAGCAGGATCAGGAGTCTGTTTGTAACAAGCATTCTGGATAAATCTGACATTAGGCCAGCTTTGGGGACACTGAGCTTAAAAGAATCCAGTGGGTGACAACAGTTATGCACTCAAATGTTTGCTGTTGCCGTCTAGGATAAATGCAATCAGGTAGCTGAAATACTTACACTTTCAGAGCAATCTTAATTCTTTCCTGCCCACGGCGAGCGTGAATCATGCCTCCAGGCTGACTTTAGCTCATTTTCCTTGGATTGCTCAACTATATTATCAACTATCTCCACTCATATTTTCTGGTGAAAAAGCAGTTCAATACTCCTTTGTCCATAATAAGCTGGCATTCCTATTACCATAGATCACTCAGTATAATAGGAAGTGTCCTATCACTTGTTTTTAATGGAGTTTAATAGAATAAAGAATATTTAATGGCAAGCCAGCCAATATTGCACTTTATAGCTATATCCTGATTTATCTAAAAGTAGTCTAAACTTTAGTTTCATGGGGAAATATTTATTTTATTTCCTAGAGTAGGCGCCATTAATGGTGTAAATCATGTAAATCATGTAAAAACATGCTATTAAGTCTAAACAGATTTTTTGAAATTTTTTATTTTTAAATATAATTTATTGTCAAACTGGCATACATACAACACCCAGTGCTCATCCCAACAAGTGCCTTCCTCAGTGCCCATCACCCATTTCCCCCCTCTCCCCCACTCCCCATCCATCCTCAGTTTGTTCTCTGTATTTAAGAGTCTCTTGTGGTTTGCCTCCCTCCCTCTCTGTTTGTAACTATTTTTCCCTTCCCCTCTCCCCATATGTTTCTCAAGATCCACATATGAGTGAAAACATAGGATATCTGTCCTTCTCTGACTGACTTATTCCACTCAGCATAACACCTTCCAGTTCCATCCACGTTGCTGCAAACGGCCAGATTTCATTCTTTCTCATTGCCAGGTAGTATTCCATTGTATAGATAAACCACGTCTTCTTGATCCATTCGTCAGTGGATGGGCATTTAGGCTCTTTCCATGATTTGGCTATTGTTGAAAGTGCCGCTACGAACATTGGGGTGCATGTGCCCCTATGCATCAGCACTCCTGTAGCCCTTGGGTAAATTCCTAGCAGTGCTATCACTGGGTCATAGGGGAGCTCTATTGTTAATTTTTTGAGGAACCGCCACACTGTCTTCCAGAGCAGCTGCACCAGTTTGCATTCCCACCAACAGTGCAAGAGGATTCCCCTTTTTCCACATCCTCGCCAACATCTAGACAGATTTTAATAGAAGCAAGTTATTAAACCACAGCCATCAATCATAAGCTTATGCTACTATGCTACATGCTAAGACAGACTTTATGCCATCCAAGTGTCCTTTTTAACCCCACCTGCAGAAAAGGAAACACACACACACACACACACACACACACACACACACACAGCACAGAAACTATCTCCAGTAACTTCATTATATTTTTAAGGAATACATAAAGTAGCTTCTACAGTCTCTGAACAGTTTCAGACAATGTTGGGGACATAGTAGTTGTTCAGTAAGTAGTTATTTAATAAGGAACATACAAAATTTGTATTGTTATTTCTATTTGGTGTATTTTTGTTTGCAGTAACTCAAGCAAAGCACAGCAAAAGGGACCGTCGATTTTATTTGCTCTTTTGCCACATGCTTTGGACATGGATAAATCAAGTAAAAGAACCATGAAAGCTTCCTTTTGCACAGTGAACTTCACATAAGAAAAAGTGTTCTATGTAAATAAATAACCTTAAGACAATGAGAAAAGCACTTTATTATACTCCTTAGTACATTGATGAGTTAATGCTAGGTTTCACCAAACATTCATTGTACAACTTCCGTAGAGAAAGCATTGTGCTAAATACTGGGGAAGGATGGCATGTTACTTGAGATTCTCCAGAGTGGGGCACCTGGGTGGCTCAGTCAGTTAAGCATCCGACTCTTGGTTTCAGCTCAGGTCATGATCTCACAGTTCATGAGTTCGAGCCCTGCATCAGGCTCTGCCCTGACAGTGCAGAGCCTGGTTGGGATTCTCTCTCTCTCTCTGCCCCTCCTGCTCTCTTGCTCCCTCCCACCCTCTCTCAAAAAAAATAAATAAACATTAAAAAAAAAAGGGTTGATATCATAGCTCAGGTCTGAAAGCTGTCTGCAGGCAGAATTCCCTCTTTCTGGGGGACCTTAGACTTTATTTCTCTTAAGGCCTTCAACTGAATGAGGCCCACCCACACTAAGGAGGGTAATCTGCTTTACTAAAAGTCTACTGATTAAAATGTGAGTCTCACCTAAAAAATACTGTCTCAGAGACATCTAGACTGGTGTGTAACCAAATATCTGGGGACCAAGGTCTAGCCAAGTTGACACATTAAATGAACTATCCTAGAGAGTTATAGATATGCAAATATATATGTATTCAGAGCCTATAAATCACTCATAATTTTGAGCCAGTAATTCTATATCTTAGTATCTATTCTAAGAAATAATCACAGATGTGTACAAAAATTTCAAAACAGTTATTTTTTTAATTGAAATTCAAATTAGTTAACATACAGTGTAGTCTTGGCTTCAGGAATGGAACCCAGTGATTCGTCTCTTACATATGACACCCAGTGCTCATCCTGAAATGTGCCCTCCTTAATGTCCGTCACCCATTTAGTCCATCCCCCCACCCACCTCCCCTCCAGCAGCCCTGTTTGTTCTCTGTATTTAAGAGTCTCTTCCAGTTTGCCTCCCTCTCTGTTTTTATCTTATTTTTCCATCCCTTCCTCTATGTTCATCTGTTGAGTCTCTCAAATTCCACGTATGAGTGAAATCATATGATATCTGTCTTTCTCTGACTGACTTATTTCACGTAGCATGATACCCTCCAGTTCCATGCACATTGTTACAAATGGCAAGATTTCATTCTTTTTCATCGTTTAGTATTTTTCTTCTTCATCGTCGAGTAGTATTCCACTGTATACATATACATGCACCCCAATGCTTATAGCAGCCCTATCAACAATAGCCAAATTACGGAAAGAGCCCAAATGTCCATTGACTGATGACTGGATCAAAACAAAATGATTCTAAGAGCTTTATAGTTTTATATCAATGAATTAGAAACAGCCTAGCTGACCACCAATAACGGAATCACTAAATAGAATATATTATAGCCACACTGTAGAAGCATACACCCATATTCTTCTAGATGAATGTTTTCAGTGGAATTTAGGCTTAGGAAATCTGTTAAGCAAAATTAGAATCCTAAACTCTGTGCACACATGATTGCAATTTTTGCCTTTTTTATTTTACTTTATTTTCTTCTTCTTAACTTTTTAATTTGAGAGAGAGAGAGAGAGAGCACGTGAGCGGGGGAGAGGGGCAGAGGGAGAGAGAGAGAAGCCCAAGCAGGCTCTGTGTTCACTGTAGAGCCCAATACGGGGCTCAATCTCACGACCCTGGGATCATGATCCAAACTGAAATCAAGAGTCTATGCTCAGCCCACTGAACCACCCAGGTGTCCCCCAATTTTGTTGTATACAGCTACAGAGAGAAAAACCCTGGAGGGAGAGATACCAAAGCAGAGCTAACAGAGGTTATCTCTGGGTTGGAGATTAAGAGTTATATTTTTGGTATTCTTTTTCCCCTCAAGCTTTCTTAAGAAAATGGTTAACTTTTTTTTTTTTTTATTAAAGATAAGATGATCCAGCTTTAGAGGCAAACTGACTACAGGCATTCATCTCCACTACCTCCAAGGACCCCATTAAAATGACAGACAATAAAACACAATGTATAGACACAAAACAGTTACTAGAATGTGAATGAATGAATGGGTGGCATCAGCAAATAAGCACTATCAAGAAGTTCCTGGAATGGGGCGCCTGGGTGGCTCAGTCAGTTAAGCGTCCAACTTCGGCTCAGGTCATGATCTCGCGGTTCACAAGTTCGAGCCCCGTGTGGGCTCTGTGCTGACAGCTCAGAGCCTGGAACCTCCTTCAGATTCTGTGTCTCCCTCTCTCTCTGCCCCTCCCCTGCTCACACTCTGTCTCTGTCTCAAAAATAAATAAACATGCTCATGCTCTGTCTCTCTGTGTCTCTCAATAATAAATAAACACTAAAAAAAAAAAAATTAAAAAAAAAAAGAAGTTCCAGGAAGCAGAGTGGTAAGCAGTGTGATTAAATAAGCCACCGCCTGGGGAAAAGTACTCACCCTTTGCTGCACGTTGGAGTCACATGGAGAGTTTGCGCAAATACTAATGCCCAGCCCTACCCCCAGAGATTCTAATTTAATTGGTCCAGGGTGAGACCTGGCCATTGGGAGCTTTTACAGTGGCCTAGGTAATTCTGTAACTACAGCCGAGGTTAAGAACCACTGGCCTAGACAAAGCAGTGTTGTTTTTTTTTAATGTTTATTTTTGAGAGAGAAACAGAGACAGAGTGTGTGAGCAGGGGAGGGACGGAGAGAGGGAGACACAGAATGCAAAGCAGGCCCCAGGCTCTGAGCTGTCAGCACAGAGCCCGACGCGGGGCTCAAACTCACGAGCTGTGAGATCATGACCTGAGCCAAAGTCAGACGTTTAACCAACTGAGCCACCCAGGCGTCCCCAGCAGTGGTTTTCAAAAGTGGTTTCACACGTGTGAATGTGTGTATGAAACAGCTGGGGACCTTGTCAAAATGCAGATTGTGGTGCTGGAGGTCCAGGGTGGGGCCTGTGTGAATTTGCGTAGCTCACATGCTCCCAGGTGATGTTGGGTACGGGCTGCGGGTTTTCAAGCTTCAGGGGCCTCAGAATCCCCAGGGGGGCTTATTACAACACAAATCGTTAGATTCCGCCCCCAGAGTTTCTGATTCTGTAGGTCTGGGGGTGAAGTAGGGCCCCTGACTTTACATTTCTAACTAGGTTCAGGGGATCTGCTGCTGCTGCTGGCCCAGGGAGAACACTTTGCAAAGCATTACCATGTTCAGCTTAGGAGGAAGCTACTATCGCCTCCAAAACTCTGCACAGGATCCAACCTCAGTAGTTTAATTCAAAGTCCGTATATAGGGCCGCCTGGGTGGCTCAGTCAGTTAAGCGTCTGACTTGGTTTCGGCTCAGCACATGATCTCACAGTTCGTGAGTTCAAGCCCCACATCGGGCTCTGTGCTGTCGGTGCAGAGCCTGCTTGGGATTCTCTCTCTGCCTCTCTCATTCTCTCTCTTAAAAAAAAAAAAAAAAAGGCTTGTGTATATGTGAGATACTTCTAGCCCTACATGTGTCTCTCATTCAGAACTCCAGATAGCCAGAATGCCCCTTTTCACGTAACACTCAAAGACCTCTTGTCTAAAGTAACTGCACAGCCCCCAGAGCAGTTTTTAGAATTCTGGCATTAGTGATCTCCTGGTTTGGTGTGGTTCTGTCTTGTTGTGTTCTTAAAGTCCTCATTCACTCCTCACCCAAATGACCCTGAAGCAGCAGCAATACTGAACCCTCGATGCGTGTCAGAATAAGGTGGTGAGCTTAAAAAAGGGGAAAAAAATTAGAGAAGGCTCTTGAAATAGTGCTGGGAGTAAGGCCTGAGTTGATTTGAATACAGACCTGAAATTAAACAAATGTGGGGATTAGGGGGGCGCCTCGGTGGCTCAGTCAGTTAAGCGTCCGAGTTCGGCTCAGGTCACGATCTCACGGTTCTTGAGTTTGAGCCCCGCGTCGGGATGTGTGCTGACAGCTCGGAGCCTGGAGCCTGCTTCGGATTCCGCATCTCCCTCTCTCTCTGCCCCTCCCCTGCTCATGCTCTGTCTCTCTCTCTTAAAAATAAATAAACATTAAAAAAATTAAAAACAAAACAAAAAATAAATGTGGGTATTATGGTTCTAGAACATAATATTGTAAACCTTGAGAAAGTAAAAATGAAAATTTCAAGGCAGACCGAGAGTTAGGGTGTTAATTTCCTCACTTTTCAGAGCAGATATTTAATACACTTTAGACCCCTGAGAACTAAAAGGTGAATTCGAAAGGACAATGACTTCCTCAACTTCCTAATTAATTTTTTAAATAATTTTTTAAAAATCTTTATTCAACTTTTAACCATCACCAATGGGCACTAGCGAACACTTTTTTAAGTAATCTCTATGCCCAACGTGGGACTTGAACTCATGACCCCCAAAATCAAGAGTCATGTGTGCCACCGACTGAGCCAGACAGGTGCCCCAATTTTTAAAATATTTTTAATAACCTTTTTTTTGTATAAACATAGAGAGATCTTTTGGAAATGAATACCTTCTGTGCTAAAGAAATACTTATTTAGGGGCGCCTGGGTGGCTCAGTTGGTTAAGCATCCGACTTGGGCTCAGGTCATGATCTCACTGTCTGTGAGTTCGAGCCCTGCCTTAGGCTCTGTGCTGACAGCTCAGAGTCTGGAGCCTGCTTTGGATTCTCTGTCTCCCTCTCTCTCTGCCCCTACCCTGCTCACTCTCTGTCTCTGTCTCTGTCTCTGTCTCTCTCTCAAAAATAAACATTAAAATTTTTTTTAAAGAAATACTTATTTGAAACTTAGCAATTATGTTAGTTTCAGTTCAGTTTCTTTTTCATATCTTATTCACACTACACGCTCATGAGTCTAGCTGTCATACTCTTCAGCGGCCAGATCGTTATGAATGGTGCCAAGATGTCTCTGATACATCAGGTAACAGGAAAGATTACAGCGCTGATAGCTTCTGAGGGGAGCTCGGGAAGGTTATAGACAGCAATGGGCCAAGTCTTATGCTTCCAACTTCTGGGTTAGCCAGCGTCAGGAAGAAAGGCAGGAAACCGCTGTGGAGCAGAGGACGGAGGACGCACGAAAAACATCACAGGCACAGGGCAGCCACAAAAGGCTCTATCATGTGGGAGCAACGAAAGCCAGACTCCCTCGGAAATGCTGTGCCCTCTGTGGGCCCTGCTTCAGCAGATGGGAGTCTATAGCCTCGCAGGGAAGTGGAAGAAGGAGACGGAGACCCGCAATGAGCGAAGAAACACACAAGCCAAGCTGTATCTTAAGACGCTAACCAGCCACAGGGTAAAGGAAACCGCCCGGAGTCAAAGAGCCAAGGTGCTTCTGGGTAGAGTTGCCAGAATTCTGAGAGCTAGTTTACGTAGCAAGAGACGGTCGTGGACAGGCTAGATGTGGGAACCACAGGAGCCAAAGCTGGGCTGGACTGGAGCACCCAAGCCACCAGAAGAGCTGTGCTCAGCGACTCTGCTATAGTCCCTACGCATTTTGACTACATTGTCCTCCTTCCAGTCCGCCGTGTCCACGTTTCCTCTCCCCGTCCCTCCACGTACACGTCTGTGCTCACGTTATAAACACCAGATACATGTTTAATATTGCTACAAAAAAGACTACTGAAAACCGTCCTTGTCTTCATTCCCAGCCTCAATTACGTTCCGATCAACTACATGGGTGCCATGAAATCCTTAAGAGGAAGCAGGTTTGGGGGTACCTGGGTGGCTCGGTCAGTTAAGCGTCCAACGCTTGACTTCGGCTTAGGTCATGATCTCAGGGTCGCAGGATTGAGCCCCACGTTGGGATCCGCGCTGAGCGTGGAGCCTGCTTAAGATTCTCTCTCCCTCTCTCTCTCTTTCCTTTGTCCCCTCCCCCGCTCTCTCTCTCTCTCTCACACACACACACACACACACACACACACACACACTCTGTCTCTCTCTCAAAAAAAATAAAGGAAGCAGTGTTGTGTCTTAACCTAGAATGAGTGGTGCTTGGTGGAGCTGAGAAATATTTAAATACGTATTTTCGAGTTGTGTCTGCTTAACCCAACCTCATTTAACGACAGGTATTGGTATCAACACCAATAGGCTTTTTCTGCTTCTTGCTCTTAGGGGAGGTTGAGCACCCCACAAATACATTCCCCTCCGCCCCACTTCCAAAGTCCCAGAGCGTCTCACAACTGAGTTCACGTAGATTTTTATTTCCTCAGTGCAACCGCTACCAGAGACTTTAAGCTCGTGATTTTTTGCCATTTTTAGGTTTCCAAGAATAATACGACGTGGGGCAATGACATAATTATACGACTAAATCACAGTGTCCTTTTTGCATACTCGGCTTAAGCTTCAAGGTAAAGGAAATGTAAAAGGTCACAAGGCATATGATTGCTACATTCAAGCGGGTTAGGAAAACTAAAGAAACAAATTCCTAAGGCAATCAGCAGTCCAGTGATCTCTGCGGTCCCTGCTTAGATCAGGGTTTGCAAGATTCGACCTTTAAGGGTCTTTTGTTTCTTCCTGACCTCATTGTTTGAGATTCACACATGCCAGCAGGTACGGGGCAATATACCAGGTCATGTTCATATGGTCAAAAACTGGGGGTCCCTATAGGCATGGGACATGAAATAAAACATGTATATATGTAGTACGTTCCTCCACAAGTGAGTTTTGTAAAGCAAGCACTGTTGTAATCATACCACTGACTTTAAGAATTATAAAATGTCGGGGCACCTGGCTGGCTCAGTCAGTAGAGCATCGGACTCTTGATCCCAGGGTCATGAGTTCAAGCCCCACATTGTGTGTGGAGCCTACTTAAAAAAAATTATAAAATTTAGAGACAGATTGATAGAAATAGGCCTTGAGGCAAAAATCAGCTTCCTTATCCAACCTACGGTGCTTGGTCTGTGTCGTCTAAACGCACTGTCTTAGCCAGCTCAGGCTGCTATAATAAAATACCATAGACGGGGGGAGGGGGCTTAAAAACGGAAACTTATTTCTCATAGTTCGAGAGGCTGGGAAGTCCAAGGTCAAGGTGCTGGCTGGTTCCATTCCTAGTGAGAGCCCTCTTCCTGGGTTTGTACAGAGCAGCCTCCCCCTCCCCCTCCTTCTAAGTTTATTTATTTATTTTGAGAGTGAGCAAGCACCAGGGAGGGGCAGAGAGAGAGGGAGAGAGAGAATCCCAAGCAGGCTCCGCACCGTCAGTGCAGAGCCCGACGTGGGGCTCAAACCCATGAACAGCAAGATCATGACCTGAGCCGAAACAAAGAGTCGGACACTTAACCCACTGAGCCCCCCAGGCGCCCTGAGAGCACCCTTCTTGCTGTATCCTCACGTGGAGTTGGAGGGGCACTCTTCTCTCTTATAAGGGCACCCATTTCATCATGAGGACCCCACTCTCATGACATCATCTAAACCTAATGATCTCCCAAAGGCCCGTCTCTAAATCTTATCACGTTGAGGGGTAGGGTTTCACCATATGAACTGGAGGGGGGGAGTTGGGGGGCGGGCAATGGGCACATTCAGTCCATAGCACCGAGCTCCACCGCTCTCTTATAAAGAGAAACCCTTATAAAGAGAAGTCATTCACTGACATTGCTTCAGATACGCACAGACTGTGACCCTAAACATACGTGTGCCCAAGCCTCCTGCCCCCATATTTCAGGTTCAACTGCTGCTCTGACTCCAAGATGAAGATCTTTTGTTAACAAATACACTTACTCTGCTCACCAGAGATCAGCTTCTTTCTACCTCCGCCCCTACCTCTTTTAAACAAATAAACACTGGGGCGCCTGAGTGGCTGAGTAGATTAAGGGTCCGACTTCAGCTCAGGTCATGATCTCGCAGTCCATCGGTTCGAGCCCCGCGTCAGGCTCTGTGCTGACAGATCAGAGCCTGGCGCCTGCTTTCGATTCTGTGTCTCCCGCTCTCACTGCTCCTCCCCCACTCACACTCTGTCTCTCTCTCCCTCAAGAATAAATAAACATTAAAAAACAATTTAAACAAATAAACACCAACAGCAAAAGAAACATCACGAATGAAAATTTTCACCACGATTGCACACTCCAATCGTAATTTTGCTAAAAGACTCACTTTTCTGTCCTTAGGGCCTAATTTTATTTAAAATTGTTCTCTCCATCCAACACTTAAGGTTGTTGATTTACTACTCGAAAAGGGCTCCTGATTTTTTATCTAACAGCCTTCTTTCTTGTTGTTTGTTTGAAGAAGTCAAAACAGTTTCTCCTTGTGCTTAATTTTAAGATCTGCAGGTAATGCAGAAAGGGCGCCTAGGATCAGAATCACCTTTGCAGGGCACCTGGGTGGCTCAGTCGGTTAAGCGTCCTACTTTGGCTCAGGTCACGATCTCATGATTCATGGGTTTCAGCCCCACGTTGGGTTCTGTGCTGTGCGGCGCCAGCTTGGGATTCTCTCTCTCCCTCTCTCTGTGCCCGTCCTCCGCCCATGTTCTCTCCTCTCTCTCTCTCTCTCTCTCTCTCTCTCAAAATAAAGAAATAAAATTAAAAAAATCATCTTTGCAGGGGCGCCTGGGTGGCTCAGTCGGTCGACTGTCCAACTTCAGCTCAGGTCACGATCTTACCATCTCGCGGTTCGTGGGTTCGAGCCCTGCATCAGGCTCTGTGCTGACAGCTCAGAGCCTGGAGCCTGTGTCGGACTCTGTGTCTCCCTCTCTCTCTGCCCCTCCCCGACTTGTGTTCTGTGTCTCTCTCAAAAATAAATAAAAACTAAAAAAAAATATAAAAAATCATCTTTGCAAATGTAGACAATTACATCAACCATATAATCTTTCGATATGCCAGGCCATATTACACATTCACATATATGTGTAATCTGCAAGTATTCAATTATTCAGCTGCCTCTTAGCTGTTACCATTGAACATCAAGGAAAGTACCATGTTTTCACCACGATAAGACTCCAATTTGAGAAATTGCTTTTCTCAGCCCTGTGTACTTCCTTCTGCAGCACCACTGCATTTTCTCTTTCTCCATAAATTTGTCCAACGGGTTGGTTTCATTTTCATCCAAAACTATGGACTACTTCTGCCCTCAATATATTGAGATAAATTTACCTATTACCTGATTTTTGCCTCATGGTTGCTGCTGGACTCCTAGAGCCTCTGAGAAATGACTCCTTTGTATTTTGAAACATGGCCCTTAACAGGCTTGCACTTAAAGAACAAGCAGAAGTGGGGCAAGTTGCCCGTGGTTTGATAAAATTGGAAACATCCAGAAGAACTGCTTGGTTTTGGTCATTTTTTCCCCTTAAAAAATAACACTCGACCATTTACTTGTTTGGAGAAAGACGTCTCCTGTCACCAATTTTACCACTTGTCATGGAGCATACCACGAGATAATTTTGAGACTTGAGAAAGAATGCAAGAGACAAGGTGGCGTGCTGGCCACACGCAGCAGAGGCGGTAGCAAAATGCAGGTGACTGTCCTACTGCATAAGCAGTTCATTATTTTTTTAATGTTTGTTTATTTACTTTGAGAGAGACAGTGCATGCACATGTGCGTGTGAGCAGCGGAGGGGCAGAGAGAGAGACAGGGAAGAGAGAGAGAATCCCAAGCAGGCTCTGCACTGTCAGCATGGAGCCCGACATGGGGCTCGAGATCATGTTCTGAGCTGAAATCAAGAGTCGAGAGCCCAACTCACTGAGCCACCCAGGCGTCCCACAACTTCTTTTATTTTTTTAAATTTTCCTTAATGTTTATTCTTGAGAGAGAGAGACAGAACATGAGCAGGGGAGGGACGGAGAGAGAGGGAGACACAGACTCTGAAGCAGGCTCCGGGCTGTCAGCACAGAGACCGACGCGGGGCTTGAACTCACAAACTGTGAGATCATCCCCTGCACCGAAGTTAGGCACTTAACCCACTGAGCCAGCCAGGCACCCCTCACAACTTCTGTTTTATTGCAGACTTCAATGGCTACATTCACTGGTCAAAAAACCACTTTCCCTCCCCAGTGTCTTCTATAACATAATCACTAACGCACAGCAGACCCGTCCCATTTCCCCCAGCCGCATGGTTTTTTTTCTTAGCGAGCAATCGCTTGAGAGATTTCTGTGTGCAAAGACTCCGATGAAGAGATTTTGAGCAGAGGCAAGACAGTTTAACAGCTGCTTCCCTACCTTGCCTTCCAAAAGGCATCAGCAATCTCTGGGTCCACTGAGGCAAGAGTCATGCCTCGAAACCATCAGTCCTGTAGAAAACCCAGTCTGAAACCAGTTTTGGTATCCCGTCAACCAGAAGAGCCCTATCGGTGCCTTCCCTGATGGCAGATAGGGTTAGCCTGAGGCATACAGATCAGGACAAAGTTGGTATAATAAATCAGTACGTGAGTTCAACAAGAACAAGAACAACAAGAACAACAAGAAAAACAACAAAGAGTGCTTTCTATATTAAAATTGTGGGGACCTAGCTACAGCTTCCATTGAGCTGGTCCATAAGGAGTTGGCGTTCCGCTGACGTAGTACAAGATTCTGAAATAGAGAGACTCCGTTCTCCATTCTAGGCATATGCTAATCACTTTGGACCCATGCTCGGTGAAAGCGCGCACCAAGCAGGTCTGGAAACGATCACAGTCTGCCTTGTATCCGAGAACTCCCAGACGCTTGCCTAATGCTGTGGCTTCTCTGGCAGGTGTCGCCATACGAAGGGGGTCCCAGCCAGGGTGCTGTCAGCCCTGAAAAGGCATGTCATACACCTCTCACAGTGGTGGAGAAATCAGCCGTTTCCACTAGATTGGAAACAAGGACCATATGGCATTTATTTTTAAAGGATGTCACTAAGGTATCTTTCAAGGTTACCTCCCTTTTTATAATAGACAGTTGCTAATTCTGTAATCTGGGAGGTTTGAAGGTAAAGGTTTTCTTTCTGAGGTTCGTATTTATCGAAATTCCACGGTGTGTGACAGAGCTCAGTGGTGACGGGTCCTACAGGTAGAATTGTTGGAGGCTTTGGTCAAAATATGGAAGAGAAGGAAAAGGATTTTTAAGATCAAGAAAACTAAAATGGGAAGATGCCTTCTCTCACCTTGGACTTTTCGTTTCAAGTCCCCTGCTCAGTACTAATAATGTGTTAGTGATTCTAGGAGAAGGCTGAAGCAGGGGTACATCTCAGAGTGATAGCAAATCTTCTGGTGTTTACTTATTACACACAGCAACCCACATGCACACACAGCCACGGACACACACGCACGCGTGCGCGCGTACACATAGCCCCAGGGGACTACAAACTCAAACCCTGTCCTTGCAGAAAATGTAAACTATCCAACCCTAGGGACACGAGTGAGCTAAGGAATGTATAATCAGTCTAAGACAGTGTTTCTCAGTCAAGTCCTTGGACCACTTGCATTAGAATATCCTGGGGTGCTTGTCCAAAAATATCCAAGTTCTGATATCTACACACGGATATCTACGTTACTGATATTCTGGACAGGTAAGATCCAGGTCCTCTGTGGTGAGGCCCATGGATACTACGTGATTAAAGGCCCACCCGTACGGCGCCTGGGTGGCTCAGTTGGTTAAGCGTCCGACTCCAGCTCAAGTCATGATCTTGCAGTTCGTGAGTTCAAGCCCCCCATCGGGGCTCTCCGTGCAGCGCCTGCTTGGGATTCTCTCTCTCCTTCTCTCTCTGATCCTGTCCCACTTGTGCTCTCTCTCTCTCTCTCCCTCTTTCTCTCTTTCAAAATAGATGAACTTAAAAAAAAAATACCCACCTGTAATATAAGAACCATTGCCCTGGAACAACCCTAAATGCTATTTCGTTCGAGGGAAGTTGGGACCCCAGTGTGGTCTTGAAATTCACTTCTTGTCTCCTCTGTGTTTAGCAAAGGAACCCAAGACCTTTCTCATAAATTCACTTGCTCAGAGTACACCAAGAATTCCAAAAAGTCTTCTAGACAGAACGGTCTGATGATGGAAATGAATCCAAAGCTACTCTTGGGAAAATGTGAAAGTGACCCCAGGGTCTGACGGGTTTGGAGGAGGTCTGCTTTTTCATTAATTGTCCCCTAAAGCATGAACTCCTAGTGCTTTTCATTGGGCTCAGCAATTTTTCGCTGGTAGATAAAACTCTTCTCCTAAACCTTGAAGCTGCAAATCTCAAAGACATCTTCTTCTTCCTTAAGTCCTTAGCTCCCATGTTCAAGAGCCAGAAAAAGCTTGCTTAATTTATTCTTATTTTTTTACTTTTATTTAGTTATTTATTTTTTTACTGTTCATTTATTTTTGAGAGAGAGTGAGAGAGAAGGAGACAGAGGTTCTGAGTGGGGCTCTGCGCTGAGAGCAGAGAGCCCGATGTGAGTCTCAAACCCATGAACCGCAAGATCATGACCTGAGCTGAAGTTGGATGCTTAACCAACTGAGCCACCCAGGCACCTTAGCTTACTTTATTTTTAAAATATTTCTTTCATGTCTGTATTTTCAGCTTTACATCTCAAGACCATAGTTTTGATGTCCATCATTTTATGGGTAGATTGTTACAACGAGCCCTTAACTGCCCGCCCTTATTATCTTACTCTTTGCCACTCTTCTTACACACTGCTAACAGACACGTTTGCTCTATGATTTCTTTAAAAATTCTTTTGATGTTTCATCTATTTTTGAGGGAGAGAAACAGAGCGTGAGCGGGGGAGGGGCAGAGAGAGAGGGAGACACGGAATCCGAAGCAGGCTCCAGGCTCTGAGCTGTCAGCACAGAGCCCGACGCGGGGCTCAAACTCAGGAACTGTGAGATCATGACCTGAGCCGAAGTCGGCCCCTTAACCAACTGAGCCACCCAGGTGCCCCTCGCTTTGTTTGATTTTAAAAAGATGCTCCCCCTTGGCGGATCCAGCGTCACACACACACACCTAGGAGAATGAAGTATATGCTGGATCAACTCACAAACTGTGAGATCATGTCCTGAGCCAAGGTCAGACGCTCAACCAACTGAGCCACCCGGGAGCCCCCCTGCTCCAAGATTTCTAATGACTCCCTATTTCCTAAAAGAGCACCCTTGAATCTCACAGTCGTGATATATGTCACCAACTTTCCCTTCTCCTTCTGCCACGGTGAATCCTTCCCATTCTTTCTGTTGGCTCCAGTCTATCCGTGTGAAAAAGCAAATAATCATACCAAGCAATACATATCGTTTGGCCTTAATTAGATTCCAAACTCCTTGAGGGCTAAGAGCAAGTCTTGCCAATCCTCTCGAGACCAAGCATATTGTTTCAGTATTTGTGAAATAAATCAAAGATCGAAGGACACTGAATTAAGCCACCCACATCCATACTCAACTCACCTCCTGACCTGAGGAGCCACAGGGCAGTCTGTGAACGTCCTATGTGCCGAGCAGGTATAGTTCGATCCTGTTAGTCACCTCACCACTTACTCTTCAACTGGAAGAAATCAGTCCCAGAAACTTGGGACATTTTCCTCACACATGCAAAGAAACCCAAGCAGTTCTGCAAGAAGGATTTATGTTGGGAAAATGATACAAATCCTAGGCCTGATGGCTTCCTCTTAATCGTGCCAAATTCCGCTGCGTGAAAAACATGCCAGTCTTGACCACATCGGAAAATCTGTGATGTGAGAAGTACTTGAAGAAATTTTCTGTCTCAGGTCAATGACCAAGTAGACCGTCCACAGATTTTACCAGTTGTAGATGCTACAGATTTAAGGCATTGTGATAATTCCTTCAGAGGCCATAAGATCCACCATGTCGAGCAATATTTTGGTACTGGCATGAGTGAAACCGACTCGAATGCCCAGTTTGGGTGAGTAGGAGCATTGTACGCATTGCTTAAAGATAATTCTGGATTTGGGGGCACCTGGGGGGCTCAGTCGGTTGAGTCTCCCACTCTTGATCTTCATTCAGGTCATGGTCTCACGGATCGGGGACTCAAGCCTCGCCTTGGGCTCTGTACTGACAGCACGGACCCTGCTGGGGATTCTCTTTCTCTCCCTCTCTGTCTGCCCTTCCCCACCTCATGCTCATTTCTCTCTCTCTCTCTCTCTCTCTCTCTCTCAAAAATAAACTTAAAAAAAAAGATAATGCTACATTTGAAAGGAAAAAATTCCGTCGTCAAGTAAAATATATTTTCGTGGTCAAGCATGTCATCGTACCCACCATCATCATATAAATTGTCAAGAGACCTGAAAAAAAAAAGATATGCATATAATTGTGTGAAGATGTATTATTAAAAATCAGACTTTGTCTTTTTAAGGCTTATGAGATTATCTCCAACACACACACACACACACACACACACACACACACACACAATTTGCTTAGCACTTAATTAAAATTTTGTTTAAATTGAAATTAAACCTAAATAAAATTAGAATTTTTTTCATTTAAAAATTGCAATTGAAGTATAAATGAGGATGGCCCTGCTATAAATCATATATTACACATGCAGGGAACAGACTGGTTTTGGAAATGTGATGTTTAGAATGCTAAACTTTCTGACTGTCATACTTCCCAATTTATCCTTTGAATATTTGTCCCCAAGAAAATGATTTCTCCCATGAAGTTTTAAGCAGATTAAAATAGTACTGAAGATAGTCGCAGTTATTCTGAAAATATTTTCAAAACAAAGGATGTTGCAATTGCCAACATTATCCAAAATGAATCAGAAAAAAAAAATTAGTATTTTATAATACCTGTTTAAAAAAATCACTAATTCCTCAATTAAGCCAGCATTTCCTTTAAAGCCATGTGAGTTATGGTGGTTAGTTTGGCAGGCTACACCAAATAAGCATCCAGATGCTGCCATTTCCTGGATTTAATTTTACATGACACTTCTGTTACTAAACGCGTATTTATTGTCTTGTTATCTTAACTTTAATTGGGTAAGTTCAAGGAGGGAGGAAAGCATTTTTGGACAGAGATTGTTTTCCATTGGATACTTCAGAAGCACGAGAAAGGTGGTGGCAATTAGGGAAGCAGCATCTTTTGAATAAAAAAAAATTTTTTTTAACGTTTATTTATTTTCGAGAGACAGAGCGTGAGCAGGGGAGGGACAGAGAGAGAGGGAGACACAGAATCCAAGGCAGGCTCCAGGCTCTGAGCTGTCAGCACAGAGCCCCATGCGGGGCTCGAACTCACAAACCGCAAGATCATGACCTGAGCTGAAGTTGGATGCTTAACCGACTGAGCCACCCAGGTGCCCCGATCATTATATTTTTTAATGTCTATTTATTTATTTTGAGAGAGAGGAATCATTAATCCAACCCTTTTCTCTTATACAAGGGGAAACGAAGTCCACAGTAGTGAAGTGAATCATCTGAGGTCAGCCCTCCCGGGCAGAATCAATTGTCCTTTCCATTATTACATGTGTTCTCTTAAAGGTAAATTTCGGGGGCGCCTGGGTGGCTCAGTCGGTTAAGTGTCAGACTCTTGATTTCAGCTCAGGTCATGATCTCACAGTTCGCGCGTTTGAGCCCAGCGTCAGGCTCCTCGCTGACGGTATGGAGCCTGCTTGGGATTCTCTCTCTCCTCCCCTCCTTGCACTCTCTCTCTCTGTCTCAAAATAAATAAATGAACATTTTAAAAAAGAGTGAAAAGGGTAAATTTTGAATTCCAGCTTTGGTTTGCAAGGTGAACTCAGCTACTTGCTAAGCTAAATTTATAGAATTACAGAATACTAGTCTTACTGTAGAAAACTTTATCTCAGGCGTAAATTAGGGAGAACAGTTTTAACTCGGTTTGGTTAAAAATATAAAGAAATTAAAAAGCCAGAGCTGTAGAGCCTAAGTCTAAAATTCCCGATCTTAGAGGTGCCTGGCTGACTCCGTTGGTGGAGCCGGCGACTCTTGATCTCGGGGTTGTGAGTTCAAGTCCCATGTCGGGTGTAGGGATTACTTAAAAACAAAATCTTTAAAAATATGTAAAAATGCCTAATCTTCGCTCTTTGAATTTATTTAAGTTTTGCACCAATTTCTGTAATGCATCTTTTCCCTGTTACAACCACACCCCCAAACTAACGGTCCCGTTTATTTTCTATGAATATAACTTACAAAAAAACAATGAAAAGGGTAGGTTTTGTTTTACCAGAGGGTTCAGAACAGAGATCTTTTAAATAGCTTACAACGACGGGCCCCAGCGTCCAACTTCGGCTCAGGTCAGGATCTCACGGTTCACAGGTTTGAGCCCCGCGTCGGGCTCTGTGCTGACAGCTGGGAGCCTGGAGCCTGCTTCGGATTCCGTGTCTCCCTCTCTCTCTGCCCCTCCCCCACTTGCTCTCTGTCTCTCAAAAACAAACGTTAAAAAAATGTAAATAGCTTACAATGGGTTTAATTTACAGTAATATAATTTATAAACATTTATACACAAAATGTTAAGTGAACGCCTCTAAAGGAAGTATCCATCATGCCCTTGGTGCCTCCGCATTCAAGCCTTACCTCCCAGGCTTTGCTAAGGCCAGCTCTGTGTCCCCTGACTCCTTCATCAGCTGACCTGCTGAAATAAAGCTGTTGGAGAGTAAGAAGCTAAGGCTGCTTGCTATGGCCTTGATCGTTTCAAACCCTTTACACCTGTGCCCCAGGCAAATCCTGAAAGGATGCATTACTGAGAGCAAGCAAAACCAAGCAGGCACCCACCTGAAAGATGACTATGACAACGAGCCCAGGCCAAACAGAATGGAGGAAGCAGAATGAGTTTGCCTTTCGCCTACGGTGTAGACCACAAGGACGGTTACTGTTTCATTACTTTCTGTGTGTGTGGTAATATTTGCATCACGTTAAATGAGTCCTTCGAAAGTGTACATTTCAGTGGCACTTAGTACGTTCGAAATGCTACACAACTGTCACCTCCATCTGAGCCCAAAACAATTCGTTACTTCAGTGGAAAACCCCGCACCCATTAAGCTGTCACAATCCCTGGGAAACCTCAGTCCACTTTCTGTCTCTGTGGATTTACCTATTTACATTGAATGGAAATGTAATCATACAATACGTGACCTTTTGTGTATGGCTCCTTTTTTTAAGATTTTATTGTTTTAAGTTTTTTTTAAAGTTTGTTTATTTTTGAGAGAGAGAGACACACACAGAGCTCAAGCAGGGGAGGGGCAGAGAGACAGAGACAGAATCGGAAGCAGGCTCCAGGCTCTGAGCTGTCAGCACAGAGCCCAGCGCAGGGCTCAAATTCATGAACCACGAGATCACATGACCTGAGCCAAAGTTGGACGTTTAATCGACTGAGCCACCCAGGTGCCCCAAGATTTTATTTTTAAGTAATCTCTCCACCCAGTGTGGGGCTCAAACTCACAACCCTGAGGTCAAGAGTTGCTCACTTCACCAACTGTGCCAGCCAGGCATCCCAATCTGGCTCCTTCTTCAGCCTAATGCTTTTTGAGTTCTGTCCGTTTTATAGCATGTATCAGTTCTTTTCTATGGCTGAATAATATCCCATCGTGTGGACATACTGCATTTTGTTCATTTATCAGTTGAAGGAAATGTGGGTTATCTCCACTTTTTGGCTATCGTGAATAGTACTGCTATGAACATTCATATAAGTATTTGTTTGAATACCTGTTTTCAATTATTTGGGGTAGTTACCTAATATTGGGATTGCTGGGTCATATGGTAATTCCATTATTAGCTTTCTGAGGCATCACTGATCTGTTTTACATAGTATAGCTGCCCATTTTACATTTCCACAAGCAAAGAATAAGTGTTCTAATGTCGCTACATCCTCACCAAAATTCTTGTTATATTCAATTTTGTTGTTGTTCATTATAGCCATCATACAAGGTGTAAAGTGGTATCTCCTAAGTGGATTGATTAGCATTTCTCTAATGACTAATAATGTCGAGCGTATTTTCATATGATTTTGGGTCATTGTAGATCTTCTTTGGAGAAATATCTATTCAAGTGCTCTGCTCATTCTTTAGCTAGATTGTTTGTCTTTTTGTTGTTGTAAGAGGTCATTATATTGCGGATAATAGACCCTGACTGGGAATATGATTTTCAAATATTTCTCCTATTCTGTAGGTTGTCTTTTACTTTTATGATAATATTGTTTTATGTACCAAAATTTTTATTTGAGAGAGACAGTGAAAGTGGGGGAGGGGCAGAGAGAGAGAGAGGGAGAGAGAGAAAGAGAATCCCAAGTAGGCTCCACACTGTCAGTGCAGAGCCTGATACGGGGCTCGAACCCACAAAGCCATGAGATCATGACCTGAACTAAAACCAAGAGTTGGACGCCTACCTGACTGAGTCACCCAGGCTTCCCTTATGTACATAAATGTTTCACTGTGAAGTCCAATTTAGTTTTTGTTGCTGCACGTACTTTTGTTGTCATATCTAAGAATCCATTGCCAAACAGAAGGATATAGAGATTTATCCCTATTCTAGGAGTCTTCTAGTTTTTGCTTTTTACATTTAGTTCATTGATCCATATTTAGTTACTTTTTTATATATGGTGTGAGGTAGGGGTCAACTTCACCCTTTGTGTGTGGATATCAAGGCATCCCAGGAGCATGTGTTGAAAAGACTATTTTTCTCCATTGAATAGTTTTGGCACCTTTGCCAAAGGGGCTCTGTCTGATGACCTGCACCAAAATCAAGAGTCATACCCTTAACTGAGCCACCCAGGTGCCCCTGAAAAAAATATTTTTTTAAATTTCCTTTTTGGAATGTTCATTGCTAATATATATAACCATTGTGTGTGTGTGTGTGTGTGTTGATCTTGTATCTTGCAAGTTTGCTGTATACCTTTTTAACCATAAGCAGCTTTTTTGGTGTGTGTGTGTGTGTGTGAAGGCTGGAATTTTTAGTATTTCTATGTATAAGATCATGTCATCTGCAAATAGAGACAATTCTAATTCTTCCTTTCCAGTTTGGATGCCTTTCATTTCTTTTTATTGCCTAATTGCTCTAGCAAGGACTTCCAGTACTATGTTGAATAGAAATGGTGAGAAGGAGATCATTGTCTTGTTCCTGGTCTTAAGTTTAAAGCTTTCAGTTTTCACCGTTGCATATAATGTGAGCTATGGGTTTTTTCATAAATATCCCTTTTCACACTGAGCAAGTTCCCTTCTATTCCTAACTTGTTGAGTATTTCTTTCATGAAAGACTGTTGGATTTTTCACTTTTTCTGCATCAGTTGAGATCATCAGGTGATTTGTTTCCTTCACTTTGTTAACGTGATATATTACATTAATTTATTTTTGTGTCTTGAACCACTCTTAGATTCCTAGGAGAAATCTCATTATTTCATGCTGTATAATCCACTTAATATGCTGTTGAAAATATATAACAAACTCACACAACTCAATACCAAAATACAAGTAAGCAGGATAGACACTTTTTCAAAGACACACAAATGGTCAACAAGTACATTAAAAAGTGCTCGACAACACTAATCACAAGGGAAATGGAAATCAAAATCACAATGATATTATCACCTCACACCTGTTAGGATGGCTAGTATCAGAAAGACAAAAGTGTTGGTGGGTGTATAGTTCCTCTAGTGAATTTCTTATCTCAGTTATTGCACTTTTCAACTCTGGCATTTCTGTCTGGTTTCTTTATTTAATACTTTCTCTTCTCAGGGTGCCTGAGTGGCTCAGTTGGTTGAATGTTCGACTCTTGATTTCTTAGGTCATGATCCCGGGATTGTAGGATTGAGCCCCGCGTCAGGCTCCATGCTGAGCAGGGAACCTGCTTAAGATTCTCTCTCTCTCTCTCTCTCTCTCTCTCTCTCTCCGTCCCCATTTGGCCCTCTCCCTTGTTCATGTGTGTTCTCTTTCTCTCTACATATAAAATTAAAAAATTTTGATTTCTCTCTTTATTACTATTATACCTTCATTAAAACATCGTTGCTTTACTTTCTTTAATTATTTAGCCATGATTTATGTTAGTTCTTTGAATACATTCATAACAGATCATTTAAACTCTTTGTATAGAAAGGCCAGCATCTGGGCCCCCAGAGGGACAGTTTCTATTAACTGTGGGGTTTTTTGTTTGTTTGTTTTTCTGCACATGGAATCCACTTTCCTGTTTCTACGGGGGTCCCATAATTTTTTTGTTGAACACTGGACCTTTCGGACAATGTGGTAACTCTTGAAATCGGACTTCACTCCCTTTTTTTTTTTGTTTGTTTGTTATTATTCTTTCCTTGTTTTTGCTACTCTTAGTTTAAATGACATTTTGGGGCTAATCTTATTGAGTGCATTTTCCTTGTTGTATGTGAGTTTGTGGCCAATGTAAGGTCTGTTTATTTTTGATCAGCTAATGATTGAGTGAGGAGTTCCTTAAATGTTTGGATCAGGTGAGCTTCCTAGTCTTCACCGACGCACTCAGTATGTCTTGGGGCACACCTTCAATACTCAACCAGGTAGTTTACAAGTCGGCACATCCCACTTGTGCAAGGCTTCAAGGTCAGCCAGGGATGAGACACCGGCTTCGTCTCAGGTGTTTCCTGAGCGTGCGCACAACTCTGCATACGCATGTGGCCTTCCAGATTGCCTGGAAATATTCCAGAGCTTTTCAGATTCCTCCATTAACATCTTTCCCCCCTTCCCCTGCATAATTTTTCTAAGTTTTTTGATTAACCTCTTCGAGAACCACCCCCCCACACACACGTTATTGCTGCCTCAAGCAATTGTGATGTCAAAAAATTGCCACTGATTGTTTTTGACAAATGCCAGGAGAATAGGGCTGTTATGCAAAGTAAGCACTGAGTCATGTCCTAATAATGACAACCTACTTGGAGTGGAGTTTTTCCAGGGAGCTATCAGACTGGTCAAAGAGTGGCAAAGCTCTAGAAATGAGAGTGTTCTGAGAATGGGACTTTCTGAGGCGCTCTATACCCAGTCTGCCTGCTCCCGTAGCTGCAAACCCGCTGGTGTTCATAGTGGCCAATGTTGGTGAGGCACCTGAATTTTGAAGCCGCCGCAGAGCTGCAAAGAAGGAGATGGGGAGGAAGGAAAGCTACAAGACCGTACACTCTGCTCTGCTCACCAACAGTCAGCAGTTTTCCTGAAACTAAACCATCATCAGACTGTTGTGAGTGTGGCTAATTCCCAGAGTTCTGAAAACGTTCATTTTGACCACTTTGCCAGTGCTTTCGTTGTTTTTGTGGAGGGGTACCATTTACAGAGGTCTTTACTCCGCTGATGAGGTTTTGGGGTGATGGGGAGTCTGGAGCTGACCACCAAGAAAGAACTCTTGAAGACGTCTTTGGTGCAAAAAGGTGGTTTTATTAAAGCCGGGGGACAGGACATGTGGGCAGAAAGAGCTGCGCTGGGGTTGTGAAGAGTGGCTAGTTATATACTCTGGAGTTGGGGAGGTTAAGTCAAAAGGGAGGTCTCCAGGGAGACTTTGATAGGCTCAAGAGGACTCCTAAGATACCCGAGGCCTTGCTGTAGTCAAGCTAAGGTTGTTTTCCCTCTAGGAAGGCATTAACATTATGAAGGCAGGGGCTTCCTGGAGAAATGTTATACTCTGTATTTGCCTCAAGTATTTGTCAATGGGCTGCAGGTTATACGGAAATTTAATTTTAGCTGCCATTTCTTTCGTGCCTTTTTTCCCCGTATCACTATGGAGGGGTGATGCGGGGCTCCAGGAAACTGAGCCTACAGGTTTCTAGGGATTAAGCTATTGGTAAGATTGCCTTCTTCTTGTAATTTACTAAGATATTTGCAAACTGATGGAGACCCATGTCCTGTATGACTGTGACCTCTATCGGTTAACTATTTGTTTCCTTTCCTTTCCTTTGTCCTCGGGCAGCCAGGAGTGCCTGAGGAATGTCGCACATGTCCCACCTGGGGCTGGGGGTGCCGCTAGCTCGTGTCCCTCATCACCACTGCCCAGAAGTTCTACAATGGCTCACACCTGTGGCAGTTATTACTCAGTGTTCTTGTGTGACTCGACTCTTCCAAACTCTGGTAATAAGCCTTATCTTTGTGTCCCCATGCCAGATCAAAAAGAGAAGATATTAATGTCGCTGAAGTATTAAATATAGAATGGTAGCATAGTTACTCATAGGACGGTCCTGTGAAAGATCTTTCTCTTTGACGCACACACCTAGTAAATACTACCTTTTGTTTTCTTTTTTAATTTTTTTTAATACTTATTTATTTTTGAGAGAGACAGAGACAGAGCACAAGTGGGGGAGGGGCAGAGAGAGAGGGAGACCCAGAATCTGAAGCAGGCTCCAGGCTCTGAGCCGTCAGCACAGAGCCTGACGCAGGGCTCGAACCCATGAACCGTGGGACGATGACCTGAGCCAAAGTCAGATGCTTAACCGACTGAGCCACCGAGGCGCCCCTAAAGATTACCTTCTGTATACTGATACGATACTACTGATGTAACACCAACAAAGCTTGTTAATATAGAAATGGTGATGAATCTACACCTATTCGTCCACACGTCCATATCCAGTCTCTTTGTGATAAGCAAAATATAGCTGTCAGGAAAAGGGATAAACTTAACTGAACTAACGAGAAGAGAACGCAAAAGTTTGGCCTCCGTCGCATGGTGGTCTAAGTCCAACACGAACTTTGATGTTAGGAGTAAATTCTGTTATTCCTGCAAAAATGAAGCATGGATAAAAGGGGGAAAAAATAATCTTCATTTGGACAAGGGTTTCAGCCTCCCCTAACAAATACTTGACATAATTCTTAGCTTTCTTTCACATGGTTATCTTCTGATAAAAGAGCTAACAAAGAGAGAAGAAAACCCACTTACCAAATAATTGGCTATTGGAAAACTGAGAACTGACTTTAAGAAGCTACATACCCTTTGGAAGATCACTCATTTGAAAGTTACCACGTAAAGGAATAAACTGGCATATTATTCTAGTTTCTTACCGACAAGAGGGAAAATTGCTTTTGTAATTAGATATTTACAAGTAGAGTCCCCTTAACTAAATTGCTTTTCAATCATGCACTTGGGGGGGGGGCGGGGGCGGGAAATGCATCTTCTTTGGCTTAATAATGCAACAGAAATAAAAATCGGTTAATAAGCCTCATTCGCACTTAGCTCTAGTTGTTGCAGCAGGTTTATTCTTCTTACCTTAGGATTGCAAGAGCAGTTAAGACATGCTCTCCACAAAATGATTCCTTACCTATGCGCTTCTGTTATATCTCAGAATAGGTTACATAATTGGAAATATAGAAATAGTGGCACCTATGTGCCACGGGGAAATTTGGAAACATGTTAAGCAACAAACTCTGACATGCTATAAAGCAGTGCATCTCAAACATTTATATGCATGCAAATCACCTGGGGGAAACTGTCAAAACCCAGATTCTGATATAAGAGTTCTGGTGTAGGGCCCAAGCTTCTGTATTTCTAAACAAGCTCCCATGAGAGGCTGGTGTTGATGTTCCCTGGACCACATTTTTTGTGTACTGAGAACGTCAATAAACCCGGACTCTGGTTTTGACTCTATTATAATACGGCACGCTATTATTTGTATTTTTTTTAAATTATATAATTACGAATTATCTCAAATCCTTTCTGGGACTAGGAATGCCATCAAAAATGGGAAAATACCAAATTATCAAAAGTACCAACAAAGGGGCATCTGGGTGGCTCAGTCGGTAGGGCGTCCGACTTCAGCTCAGGTCATGATCTCACGGTCAGTGAGTCTGAGCCCCACATCGGGCTCTGTGCTGATGGCTCAGAGCCTGGAGCCTGCTTCCCATTCTGTGTCTCCCTCTCTCTCTGCTCCTCCCCCGCTCGTGCTCTATCTCTGTCTCTCAAAAATGAATGTTAAAAAAAATTGTTTAAAGAAAGTATCAACAAAAATATATCTCGTGCATACAGTAGACAGACATGTTGACACAATTCAAAAACCGAGGAAGTATGTCAAAATATCTAAAAGATAATTCGACCAGCTGATTTACAAGTAACACATGTGTATCCCCAGTTTCGCATGGTTCTCTACAAAGAGCACTGGATTTCTGAGTTACAGTGAAGGCTGTACCTTCACTTAACTAGCTCTGTGGGTGAGACTTTAGGCAGTCCATTGGCCTCCATTTCCATGGGGCCAAAACAAAGGATTTGGAATAGTTGATCTCCAAAAGTTCTTTTGTAGCGCTAACACTTTTTTTCTGTGCTTCTCTTCTGAAACACTTGGCCAACGTAGATAATTTTGTCTTCTTCAGAATCTCTCATGATTTTTTCAAAGTTTGGAAGATGCCATCATTCCTTTAGGTTGAAGGCAAAATGAAGGTGGATAACTAAATCATGCCAGGTTTCCACTAGGCAGCATCCAATGGCTGGCCTTTCAAGTCTCTGGGGAACCCAATGGGCTTTACTCCCTCTGGAAGAAAATCAGTCCCCCTGGACTTTACCTAAGGCTACAGTTCTAAGTGGAGCATTCCAAAGGGCAATACCTGAGTTTAGAGGAAAGTCGACCTCCACCACTTCCTTGACTTCTCAGTCTGGATTTTTCTTTATAGATGAAGCTTCCTGCCCTTTATGTCCATGACAGGCCCACGGAAAGGCCAACCAAATTGTTCCCAGACTTGCTTGGTAACCGCTACTATAAGGAGATCCCTTGGTGAGTTTAGCAATAATGTATTTGTAGAACTGACTCTTCAGCAAAGTGTCAAAAACTATCATACGAGCGTAAAGGCATCCTTTCCCCCCAAGTATAATTGAGAGGCAGTAGTCCATTCTGTCTATGAGTACAAAACAGGGTTTGATTCTTCACTCATGCCACTACAGGACAAGGGGACAAAGTGACCTTTCCCTAGCTCAAAGTCATCCTGTGTACAATGGATTAGCTTTGAGGATTAAATGGGGGAATATATGTCCTTGCTGTTGTAAGCGTGGGCCACAGGACAACAGCACCAGCGTCACCTGAGAGTATGTTGGGACAGAATCTCAGGTTCCACCCCAGACTTGGTGAATCAGAACCTTCAGGTTAAAAAAGATTCCTATAGGGGCATCTGGGTGGCTCAGTCGATTAAGCGTCCGACTTCAGCTCAGGTCATGATCTCGCAGTGTAGTCCGTGGGTTCGAGCCCCGCATCGGGCTCTGTGCTAACAGCTCAGAGCCTGGAGCCTGCTTCAGATTCTGTTCTCCTTCTCTCTCTGCCCCTCCCCAACTTGCACTCTGTGTCTCTCTCCCTCTCTCTCTCAATAAGATAAAATAAAATAAAAAATAAACATTTTAAAAAAGATTCCTATATGCTAACCATTCAGCACAGTGCCTGCTTCCTAGCAAGTATTCATTAATCAGAAGTCATTGTTATTAGCATCTCCTTTCTCACTTTATCGTCACCACCATCCGGTGAGGTAAGCGTAAGTTATTTCTAGCTGGTCTGGTTCCCTGCATTACCAGAGCTCACCACCGGCCTCCTGGATACCATAAGGCCAGCTGTCTTTCTTCTACTGCCTTGCTTCAACTTCCTCTCATCGTTCCTAGTTGTTGAAGGTCTGAGGGTCCGTTTTAAGGAACACCACACTGCCCAACATCCAGAGCTTCCTTCTATATTTTTCACACTGATCACATATTTGCTCTCTGGATTCAATCCTATTTCTATTTTATGTGTTAGTTATTTTTATATAGTTATTAACGTGGGCTCTGAAGTTAAAGTTGCGTCTTTACCACTTACTAGCTTCCTCTTGGGAAAGTCACTTAACTGCTGTCAGCTGCTTCTGTGAAATGCAAATGTGATAATGTACATAAAGCATGACCAGTAAATGATAGCTCTTAGTATTGCCATTTCTGTGTTGCTTTTTTCATGATCACATCGTCTCTGTCACCTCATCCTTACACAAACAAGCAGTGTTGCATCTACTTTCAGATAAAGAAGTGTGAAGCAATAACTCACCTAAAACCATACAGTTAATTTTGTGTATAAAACCAAGTTTGATTTCAGTCTGCCTGCCCTCCATATCACATTACTTCACACCGTAAGTAACATGGGACCTAAGAAAAATTCTGGGTCTGGGCATGAGGACAGGATAGAGAAAACCAAATGAGGGCATAACCACTTGTCAGTCTGGGGAAGCGGCCACGGGTTTAATCCAAGTGTATCAAAATCAGCTAGGCTACGGTCCAGGTTATAAGCCCAATATTAGATGTCAGAGCAGGATTCTAAATCAGCTATCCCCACAAGGTCAACTTCAGGAGTAGTCCAGAGGCTAGTGACTAAGCCAACAAAGTTTCTTCTTCCTGGTCCACACTCCCTACTACGGGGCCCTTTGAGGATGGTCAACCCTGGGAGGCAAGGTGAGTTCATTAAGAAAGAATTATTGGCAGGTCCAAAGTGCCTACTCCTTCTGTCCAGAACGGCTTTGAAAAATCCGTGTAATGTAGATTAAAAGGGAAGGGCGTCGTGAACACACGTGGAGCCAGGTTCCGTTCTGAACAGAACGGTCACTCGGTTCTTGAGAGACTACAGGGCAAAAGGGAAGAAGTGGTTGGAAAAGTGCTGGCAGTTGCATTAGCACCTCCCTGATGGTCTCATTGCCAATGTTAGTCACACCGATACAGTTCCTTTGGAGAACAATTTTGCAATACGGATCAAGAGCCTTAAAATGTCTTCTTTTAAATGTTTTATTTATTTTTGAGAGAGAGAAAGAGCAAGGGAGGGGCAGGGGGGTGGGGGACGGAGGATCCGAAGCGGGCTCTGTGCTCACAGCAGAGAGCCTGATGCGGGGCTCGAACCCACAAAGAGTGACATCCATGACCTGAGCCGAAGTTGGACGCTCAACCGATTAAGCCACCCAGGCGCCTCTAAAACATCTTTGATCCTATCATTCTACTGCAGGGAATCTATCCTACAGAGATGCTACTAAATCTAGGGGTGGGCGGAGCTTTATTCTTAATAAAAGACCTATGACAAATCTGGGATTCTCGATAGCATGACTGATCAATGTGAAGCTTGAAAATGGTTTTCCTCTTCAGGCTCCAGTGGTCCATGCTGGAAAAGGGGTCTAATCTGGCAAGGAATTTACCGCTTGTTATTGTTGTCATAGGAACATGAACTTCTGATTTGAACGTTTTACACGTGTCCTTCACACTAAGAAAGGCTAACATCGCTGAGAGCTTAATTATATGAAACACGTGGCTACAGAACTTCTTAAATATCAAGTACTGTTCAGCTTATTCATCTCTGCTCGTTTTACTTTGAGCACGTATCTGAATACACAGCACCCTTCTTGGCTGTTCCTGAAACGCTTGGAATTCCAAAGGTTAGAAAAGGATGAATAGGTTTGGAAAGGCCAGAAAAAGTTGTGGGCTAAGTCCCTATAATGTTGATGATCAAAGAATATTAAGAGACTATTCTGAATGGGTAGTTTCACAATAATCTCTTACCTTTTGTTACCTGAGCATATCCTTGGGTTCTAGGATAAAATTGATTTTTCGTTGATCATCTGTTTATGTAATTAGTGTAATTACGCTTTATTACACAATTAGTGTAAGTGCATGTAATCAGCTATAACATATAATTGCATAATTGAGTCATTGTAAAAAAAAATCCTTGTGAAACTAGATATAATGCTTTGTACATCTGCAGAAGAGGAATACTTTAATTTTTTAATTTAGATTAGTTAAAACACATTTTTATTTGCTTTTGGAGTGGTTACTTTATTCAAGTGTTAAGAGATTCCACATAGCATTTCACAGAAATGATCATACTTTGGGTTCGTCATCTTCCAAATTTCATTGTAAAAATTAGACTGTCCTCCAAACCTGTTTTCTCTGGTGCACACTGGATCATTTAAAAATAGCTCTCTAGGGGCGCCTGAGTGGCTCAGTTGGTTAAGCGTCTGACTTAGGCTCAGGTCATGATCTCGAGGTTCGTGAGTTCGAGCCCCGTGTCAGGCTCTGTCTGCGCTGACAGCACAGAGCCTGGAGCCTGTCTTCAGATTCTGCGTCTCCCTCTCTCTCTGCCCCTCCCCCATTCATGCTCTGTCTCTCAACAATAAATTTTAAAAATGGTAAAAAAAATAAAAATAAAAAAATAGCTCTCTATACAAAGTTTGAGGTCCTGAGGATGCTCAGGTGTGACACTAGATGACCCTAAAAAGAGGCAAGTGATGATTCCTTTCAAATCCCTTTACATACAATTGTGTACGTCTGCCTTCCATAAGAAGCTATGATTATTACAACTCAAGATACCAGATTGTAGTTCTTTGGGTTTTTAAAATAATCTAATGGCAAAGAAATTTATTGTGTTCTTTGCCTATAAGGAAGGTTTGGAATGGGAATTTTTCAACTGTACCTGGCCGTTTTTTTTTTTTTTT
>CM053579.1:28726692-28748148 GCA_028646485.1 Cryptoprocta ferox
TCGGCTCATGATCTCACAGTTTGCGGGTTCGAGCCCCATGTCAGACTCTAAGCTCACAACGCAGAGCCTGCTTGGGATTCTCTCTCTCTCTCCCTGTCTTTCTGCCCCTCCCCCACTCGTTTGTGCGTGTGGGCTCTCTCTCTCAAATTTTAAAAACTTAAGGGGCGCCTGGGTGGCTCAGTCAGGTAAGCATCCAACTTCGGATCTTGCCATTCGTGAGTTCAAGCCCCGCGTTGGGCTCTGTCCTGACAGCTAGGAGCCTGGAGCCTCCTTCAGATTCTGCGTCTCCCCCTCTCTCTGCCCCTCCCATGCTCATGCTCTGTCTCTGTCTCTCAATAATAAATTTAAAAAACTGCTAAAAATTAAAAAAAAACTTAAAAAATTAATCTGTCCTGATCTAAAGAAGAAAGCTGTGTGTGTGTGTGTGTGTGTGTGTGTGTGTATGCTTTTTGTAAAGGAAGTGTGTTTCCAATCACTAAAATTATTCAAGCAAAGGTGCTTTTTGGGGATGTCTTAAATGGAATCCTGGTATAGAATTATAAATTTTTACTAGATGATCCCTGAAATCCCTTCCAAGTCCTGAATTCCATGATGTCTGTTTTTATAAGTCCAGGCAAATGAGAAAATCAGTTTAGTTATAATGAAGAGGAAAGCATCACATTGCCACGAATGTGTCTGCCGTCAGGGAGGAGCTACTAGTTCTAAACCCACCAGGAGGGGCGCCTGGGGGGCTCAGTCAGTTAAGCGTCTGACTCTTGATTTTTGCCCAGGTCATGATCTCACAGGTTTGTGAGATCGAGCTCCAGATAAGGCTCCCTGCTGCTAGTGCTTTAGCGTGCTTGGGGTACTCCCTCTCCTCTCTCTCTGCCCCTCCTCCACTCACTCACTCACACACACACACACACACACACACACTCTCTCTCTCTCTCTCTCTCTCTCTTTCCCTCTCAAAATAAATAAACATTAAAAAGATAAACCCAAGACACCCAGTGAGAAAGCCAGTGAGGGGGAGCCCAATACATGACCCCAAATATGCCACTGGATTATTTTGAGCTGAAGGCAATCAAGGACTAACAGACTCAGAAAGAGTTGTTTTTTGTTTGTTTGTTGTTTTCAACTTGTCCCTTAACTGCCTAAAAGAATTTTAGATGCGGGGGCCCATACCAGGATGAGAGCTAATGCCAGAGACAACTTTTTAACATGAGAAATACTGGCCTGTACGACTGGCAAACATTTGTTTGCCAAACATTTATTCTTTTTCATCTTTCTGTGAATTGCTTTCCTTCCGGTGGACGTCCCAGGCCCCTGCCCCCTTCTCCTTAAGCTCAGAGTGGCATCTAAGCCTCAGTGGCCTATCGGGGACCCTCTCTGGTCTTTGTGGGAGTCCCATACGCACAAAATTAAAATGTCCTCCCGTTAATCCATCTTCTGTCAACTGAGTTTTAGACCAGCCACAGAACCTAGAAGGGAGGAGGCAAAAGTTTTCCTCCCTTAAACCAGCGATAGGCAAACCTAATAAGGCAAAGATTATCCTTGCTTATTAATACTTTAAATAAAAATAACTGTGAACCCGTATTGATGTTTTATTTGTACCAGCTCCCCTACTGGGTGCTTTTACATGTGTTATCTCATCGAATCTCCCCAAAACCTTGTTTGAAGGGTATTCTCTCTAGTTCATTGATGTGGAAGCTGACACTTTAAAATGTGAACTAGCGAGAAGCCAGGATTTCAGCCTCCATGTATCTGAGACCATCTCCTGGGCTCACAGCCACTCGATCACACTGTTCCTCTCCTTAGACATTTGCTCCCCTTCTTCTGTCGTCTAACTCCAGGGTCCAGCACACCCCGGCTACCCTCTATTGTCAGGTACAAAGGAGGTGATAGACGCATCCACACAGTTCCATTTAAGCAATGCCTTCGATTTACATTGGTCTTCACAACGGTTTTTAATCTTGGACCCCAGAATTTTTTAAAAACGCCAGGCCCAGGGCTCCTGGGTGGCTCAGTCAGTAAGCGTCTGACTTCAGCTCAGGTCATGATCTCACAGTTCGTGGGTTCGAGCCCCGCACCAGGCTCTGTGCTGACGGCTCGGAGCCTGGAGCCTGCTTTGGATTCTGTGTTTCCCTCTCTCTCGGCCCCTCCCCACTCACACTCTGTCTCTCTCTCTCTCTCTAAAATAAATAAACATTAAAAAAACACTTTTTTAAATGCCAGTCCAGAGGCCCACTGTCCGTATTAGAATTTTGAGGGGTGGGACTTAGGCATCAGTATTGTTGAAAACAACTGGCCTACGTAGTGAATTCCAAACACCAAAGCCCTTTACAATTTGGACACTGCCTGCTTTCTCCTCATGACAACACCCTGCCTGCCCCAAACTCAGACCTACCTTCCATTCCTTGAGAGTCATACAATGTCACGCCTCAGTCCCTTTAAAAATTGTCCATGGAGTTCACTTTGCCTGAAGTGTCCTTCTGACTTTCCTCATCTGGTCGCCTCACTCATTGTCAATTCCTTTTTAAATTTTTTTAAATGTTTATTTATTTTTGAGAGAGACAGAGACAGACTGTGAGTGGGGGAGGGGCAGAGAGGGAGGGAGACACAGAATCTGAAACAGTCTCCAGGCTCTGCTCGAACTCACGGACCATGAGATCATGACCTGAGCCGAAGTCGGACACCCAACCGACTGAGCCACCCAGGCGCCCCTGTCAAGTTCCTTTTTAAAAGTTACCTCCCGGGGCGCCTGGGTGGCTCAGTCGGTTAGTTAAGCAGCCGACTTCGGCTCAGGTCATGATCTCATAGTTCGTGGGTTCCAGTCCCACGTCGGGCTCTGTGCTGACAGCTCAGAGCCTGGAGCCTGCTTTCGAGTCTGTGTCTCCTTCTCTCTCTGCCCCTTCCCTGCTCACGCTCTCTCAAAAATAAATAAACATTTAAAAAATTAAAAAAATAAATAAAAGTTACTTCCCTGGCCTGGGAAATCTTTCTTAACACCTTTTGTTGAATTAGCCTCTCCCTGTCTGTCTCTCTCTTCACAGAATTCATACATGTAGTTCACCACTTCTCATTAGTGCTCTTCTGTCTCTTTTACTAGACTGTGCATTCCTTGAGGCCAGCTGGGTAAACCCTACACCCATATGACTAACACGGTGTCTCACATATAGCAAGCTTCTCATTTTTCCCCATTTTTAAGGAATGACCTATGGCTCTATTAATTCATTTTCTTTTCAAAAGATATTATGTTTTGTAGGTTTCCCCACCCAAGAACAATTTGGCTGAAAATGAAGACTGGGGGCACCTGGGTGGCTCAGTCGGTTAAGCGTCCAACGCTTGGTTTGGGCTCAGGTGATGATCTCGCGGTTCATGAGCTTGAGCCCCGCATCCGGCTCTGTGCTGACAGTGCAGAGCCTGCTTCGGATTCTCTCTCTCTCTCTCTCTCTCTCTCTCTCTCTCTCTCTCTCTCCCCCCCTCCCCCCCCGCTCGCTCTCGCGCGCGTGCTCTCTCTCAAAATAAATAAATAAACTTAACAAAAAAGAGAGAGAAAGAGAGAAAAAGAAAATGAAGTCTGCACGGAAATGACTGCATTTATTTCGGAGAAATAGATCTTTAAGGGTGGAATTCCAAGCATCCTCGGAGTCTTATCATATGATACCATTAACATGCGGAATTATTCTCCTTAGGTGTAAATGTAAGACCACAGGAGGAAACAGTCTCCTGTGTCAGATTATGTATTCCTTCTCAGCTCTAGCAGGTAGGACGTGACAAGCATGAATATCTTCTTTCTACTGGCTCAGTGCCCGGGTCTCCCCACTGCTTCCTCCTGTGCTTGTGACAAAGCCCAGGTGATCTTGTGAGCCAGACTGCACCAGTACAGTCCCATGTCTCTTTCTGAAGGGTCATTAACCACGGATAGAAGACAGGAGGTCACCAGATAACGGTGCTAGGTGGCCACGGTCACTTCCCCGCTGCTGTACACGATCCCTTTCAGCAAGGAATACTGAGCCTTGCATCACCTTTTCACAGAAGGAAAGCCAATGGTGTTGAAGTCATTAGCTTCCATGGTTCTCAGGAACTTTCCAGCTGTGTGGTCCGCGAGGCGTTTTCTACAGTGATATTATGTTATTGGATAGTAGGCTTTCCATAGCGGCCCGTCTTACCTATGTTTCCAGAAGCAGACTTGAAAGAGGATCAACCATATGCACAGAAGGATCCCTGATTCTTCTGTGAAATAGATCTTGAGGGCATCAAAGAGAAAGCCCAATGATGGGGCGCCTGGGTGGCTCAGTCTGTTGAGCGTTCGACTCTTGATTTCGGCTTGGGTGATGATTCCCAAGGTCGTGGGACCGAGCCCCGAGTCGAGCTCTGTGCTGAGTGTGGAGCCTGCTTAAGTTTCTCTCTCTTCCTCTCCCCCTCTGCTTCTCTCTCCCGCTCATGTATACTCTCTCATTCTCTCTCTCTCTCTCTCTCTCTTTCTCAAATTAAAAAAAGATAAAGCTAAATGAGAGGAGGGACAATGCAGGGAAAGTTAAGACAAGGGAGGGAAACCAAATCTGACAGTTGTCACGTTTTGTGGCAAATCAAAGCATATCACGTGCAGGGCAAATTCTCTCACTACCACACTTGCCACCGGGCTCTGTCGTCCTCCTTAAGACACTAAGCAGGCTTGAACTGTAACCGAAAGTAGCACCACCCTGTAATCTGCCGGGGCCAGAAGAAAGCCAGGACATGGTAAGTCACCACTGGCGCCCAAGGATCCTAGGATGAAGGGGTCGTTCAAACTGAGGGGGCGTGTGGAGGTTCACTCGGGAACAGACCTAGCCTGACCGCAGGGTATCCTGGGCCCACGGAAAACTCAAATGTACCTGCTGTCTGGGGAGGATCTAAGCCCTGGCCACGTTTGAGAAAAACAACAATCCTTAGCAATTGTCACATACATTTTCAGGGCATCCAAAGCGAAGCTGTGCTTCAGGATGAAGGAGAAATATTCTGAGCCAGGTCCAGAAGGCTGTCGGGAGGATAGATGCATTCCTGGGGGCCAAAACATAGCAGCACAATGACTTCAAAAGAATAGCAAGTGACAATAATCAAATTCTTTCCGTTTTCTCCCCTGTTACCTGCAAGGAAAAATCTCTGCAGTCTGGTCCCAACACCAGAGAACTGTCAGGGGAGGGGGACGGATTTCCTCAGGGCCAGTAGAAACAGCCCAAAATTAGGACGTGAGCATGAGAGCGGCGAGGCAATAAACGTGGATGGAAAAACACACCGCAGCTTTAAGGCTTCTTCGTATAAAGCAGTGAGTACAAATGAGGGAGAAAGTTTGCCTTTATTTTTCTCTACAGAGAAAAACGATAAATATGATGGTTAAAAACTGAAGCAACGCAGAATGCTTCCAGAAAAACATTAACCCTTCCCCCTCCAAAAATTGAAATCACCCCAAACTTAACTGCCTACAGATGATCCCTGTGAACATTTCAATGAATAGACTTTCCAATGTCTCCATAATCATGTATACAAAGCCATTAGGGGCGCCTGCGTGGCTCAGTCAGTTGAGTGTCCCACTTCGGCTCAGGTCATGATCTCCCAGTTCGGGGGTTTGAGCCCCGCGTTTGACTCTGTGCTGACAGCTCGGAGCCTGGAGCCTGCTTCAGATTCTGTGTCTCCCTCTCTCTCTGTCCCTCCCCTGCTCGTGCGCTCTCTCTCTCTCTCTCTCTCTCTAAAAAATAAACATTTAAAAAAATTAAAAAAAAATAGATTACCCTGTACATGCTCTTTTGTAACCCGATATTTCCCTCAATATGTTATGCATATTTTTTTGTATTTCAGTAAATACTGATCATTTTATCTTTTTCTTTTAATTTTTTTTTTACATTTATTTATTTTTGAGAGACAGTGAGATAGAGTGTGAGCGGGGGAGGGGCAGAGAGAAGGAGACAGAATCCGAAGCAGGCTCCAGGCTCTGAGCAAGCGTTCAGCACAGAACCTGACACAGGGCTCGAACCCACGACCATGAGATCATGACCTGAGCCAAAGTCAGACACTTAACCAACTGAGCCACCCAGGAGCCCCAATACTGATCATTTTAAATAGATATCATTTCACTGTGAGGATGTGCCATAATGTATTTCACTAATCTCCTATGAACGAATATTTAGGATGTTTCCTGTGCCTTACATTAGAGAAAACTTTATGCCCCCACTATTTTGTAACATAAACAAAGAGCCATGAAACATATTGTGATACACATCTTTGTGGACCTAATTCCCTCTTTTGGGAGGAAGTTCAGAAACGGAACTCCCGGATCGAAGTGTATACACGTCACATTTTTTTATTACACTGTCAAACCGCTCCCGATTCCCACTGATTGATTCCCTTACCTTATTTCAATTTGAGGAGATATTCATTCTATCTTGGTTTTTTCTTGCACTCCTTTTATTTCCAATAAACTGGTCATAGCTCCATGTGTTTATTGATCATTTGATATGCCCTATACTGATTGTGACCACTTAGAAAAGGGGTCAACCCAGGTCATGGGCCAAAAATCAGCCAGTGTGCCAAATCTAGCCCACCACCCTTGACTGCATGGCCTGCAGGCTGAAAATGGTTTTCACGGTTTTTTAATGCTTGATAAAAGTATCCATAAAAGAAGGATATTTTATGACATATGAAAATTATATGAGATTCAAATTTTATGTCCATATGTAAAGTTGGATTGGCCCATAGCCACATCCATTCTTTTATATAATGTGTCTGGCTACCTTCTCAATATAGCAGAAGAGTTGAATGGTTTTGACAGAGACTGTGTGGCCGGAAAAGCCTATGGTATTTCCTGATTGGTCCTTAATGGAAAAGTTTTATGAACCTGTGCCAGAGAGTAATGATTAAGTACAGATATCAGAGCCAAGATATCCTGGATTCATACGCCCATTCCATCTTCTATTTATGTGACATTAGGCAATTTACTTAATTCTCTCTGCCTCTGTTTTGATTCATCTGTATAATGGAGAAAATAACAGTACTCAACTTAAAATGTTTTGAGGACTCGGTGAATTTAGCACTTAGAATAGTGCCTCCTATAAGTGCTATACAAACATTAGCTATCACTTATACTCTTCTCAGTACAAATTTATCTTCTATATTCTTGGCCTATCTTTCCTTGACTGTCTATTAAATTAAAGACACTTTTGCGTAGCAGAGATTTCAGCTCTTATCTATGATGTATTGTCATTTTTTTTCCAGTTGGCTTGTGATTGTACAACCTTGAAGTTGACTTCAATTTACCCTAAGAAAGCATACCTTCAATTTCCTACCTTAATTCTAGCTGTAATACATAAAATATTAGTAAAAAAAAAGGGGGTCAAAATGAAGTCATCTAGTCCAACTAACTCTTATCAAGCTTTATCATCCCCTTAAAATGTCCAGAAGTACTTGAGAACTCACTATCTCCTGGTGAATTGCAATCTTCCTCCGCTCCCAGTTTTAATTCCTGTGGTCACAAAAGACAAATCTGATCTCCCTTCCTTGGGTAGAACCTCCGGGCCCCAGGGAAATAGCTGTCCCTCTCACCTTTACCTTCTTCCACCCATGCCTCCATTCCATGTCTTCATTTTTTTTAAGTTTATTTACTTATTTCAAGAGGGAGAGAGAGCATGAGCAGGGGAGGTGCAGAGAAAGAGGGAGAGAGAGAATCCCAAGCAGGCCCCGCACTGTCAGTGCAGAGCCCGATGCGGGGCTCGATCTCACAAACCGTGAGATCATGACCTGAGCCAAGATCAAGAGTCGGACGCTTAACCAACTGAGTCACCCAGGCACTCCCATGTCTTCAGCTTTGCATGCCAAACTCATCTAAGGCCTTCAAGTAATTTTCCTGTGACACAGATTCCCTGACTCGATTCACCATGGCAGTTTTTCCTCTTAAAACAATCCAATCCGTCATTATACTGTTTGTTTTGTGCCTTATCGTGCAATGTGAAAACATCACGCTTAACACAGTCTCGTGATTAATTTCGAATACCTAATCACACATAACACCCTACTAGGGCTTGGGGATTTCCCAGCTCCAAATTCTGCTTTTACATTGCTTGCTCCTGGGAATTATCTAGACATCAGCACAGCACACATTATATAAAATGGGATCCAGAGGCTTTGGGCAGAATATTAAATAAGTACTTGTGGGACCTTTGGCCTTCATATTGGGCACCAGGGTAAAAAGCATACTTATCGTTCACTGTAATAATTTGGGGCGCCAGCACCCCTTCTCATGGCCATAATGATTCTTTGGGCTTTGATGCACACACAGCTCAAAATTTAGAACCGGGACAGCACAGAAACTTTGTGTCCTATAGGATCATATATATAAACAAATATATATAAATAAAACATACCAGAGCTGGGTTTATTTCCTTCCAGAATCTTAAAGCAGGCTAGCATGCATTTCCCAGGGCCCAACAAATCTAAGAACTGACAATATACATTTCAGATGTACAAGTGTTATTTATCTTGACCAATCATAAATAATATTTACCTAAATATATTAATAATTTTCCCCTGCCATCCAAATGGCATATGGGGTCACGTTTGATTTTCATAAAGCTACAATTTCAGGCAGAGCTAGTCCAACAGGAAAGAACTCTGTGAAAAATAAAGTGACTTGGAGGAACAGTTATTTTCTCCCCCGATTGCAATAAAAGAAACATTTAACTCCCAAGCAGAAATATATAATTAGATATGTGACATAAAGCAAGGTCACCTACACAGTAAGAAAATGGTCTAAACTGCAAGGAAAATGTCTGTTGCTTTCCTATTTTGTAAAGTTTGGAAATGTTAGGATTTCAACCCTTCCTAAATACACACACCATCATTCATGCTTACCACAAAATAAAACAGGGGGTTTGAAAAATAAGAAATGCTGCCACTGAGTCAGTCCCATGATTTAATCTCTTACCGTATAAGTCCCCACAATCTGCAGCCCTTGCCCCTTACTGGTTTTATGACACCTTTGTTGTTTGTTGGTTTGTTTAATTTTTTTTACGTTTTTATTTTATTTTTGAGAGAGACAGAGCACGAGTGGGGAAGGGGCAGAGAGAGGGGGAGACACAGAATCCAAAGCAGGCTCCAGGCTCTGAGCTGCCAGCACAGAGCCTGACGCGCGGCTCGAACTCACGGATGGTGAGATCATGACGTGAGCCAAAGTCGGACGCTTAACTGACTAAGCCACCAAGGCACCCAGCACCTTTGTGAAACCAGCCACCAGTTTTGCTGGCAGGATCAGAAGTGCTTTTGTATGTGTACATGAAGCTGACGTATTTTTTTTTTAAGTTTATTTATTTTTAGAGAGAGCATAAGAGGGGAAGGGGCAGAAAGAGAAGGAAGAGAGAGAATCCCAAGCAGGCTCCGCGCTGTCAGCACAGAGCTCAGTGCAGGGCTCGAACTCACAAACCATGAGATCATGACCTGACCCAAAGTGGGACACTCAAATGACTGAGCCACCCAGGCGCCCCAAACCTGGACATATTTAATGTATGCATCTCAGTGAGTTTGGGGATAAGTACACACCTGTGAAACTGTCACCACTATCAAGGCTGTAAACATACCCATCATCCCCAACATGCCCAAAGTTTCCTCTTACCCCTTTATTATTTGTTTTCTGAAGAGCTTTTGATATTTCTCCTGTCTTACCACCAGATTAAGATAGTCTCCTGCCTCGCTCTACAGCCTATATTTTTAAAATGGCTTACATCCGAGAAAGCTTCGTGTTCCCAGTGTAAAACTGCACAGCCCCCTTCGAGGTCAGTGTCTTCCTATCACCGAAACAAGCAGAGAGGTAACAGGGAGGATTTATGACCTTCCATTATGACCTCTATTTGGATGGTTAGTCCCGAGAGGGGCTTTTCTCATCTCCTGTAAGCTCTAAGCACCTTGTTAACAACCTGTTTGCATCCCTCCCATTTGTCAAGAATCAATAGATCAGACAAATACTCCCAGATTAAGGAGATCCTACTTCTAAACTGGGAGAAAAATGAGAAGCACTTTAAAGTGATAGGACAGTACAGTTTATTGATAGCCGCTCAGCTTGATGAAAATAGGAAACTCTAAATGAGCTGTAATGTATCCAATCTTAGGGAACAGTGGGCAAGCTTTACTAAACCCAGCGAGTTTATATCTAGACTTGTGCTATCTGATGGGGATGGGGGTAAACCACCCCTGATTCCAAGCAAAGCCATTGTCTTTACAGTTATGGCAATGGGGTTCCAGACCAAGAAAGGATCTTCTAGAAAATAAACATCTTGTGTCGTGCCTATGAGTTGAGCATTGTCAAGTTTGACGTGTGTGGGTAGATACACATAAAAAACCATATATACATACATTTAAGCCAATTTCCCATACATTCATCCTCCGTCTCAATAAAAGTACAATATTGGTGTCCTCCTTCCAAAGCGAGGGAAATGGATACTGTAAGAGTTGTGAGGGGGAGGGGCACCTGCGTGGCTCAGTCGGTTGGTTGAGCGTCTGACTATGACTCAGGTCATGATCTTGAGGTTCGTGAGTTCGAACCCCCGTGTCGGGCTCTGTGCTGACAGCTCAGAGTCTGAAGCCTGCTTCCACTTCTGTGTCTCCCTCTCTCTCTGCTCCTCTGCCACTCGTACTTTGTCTCTCTCTCTCTCTCAAACATAAAAAAAACATTAAAAAATATTTGAAAAAAAAGAGCTGTGAGGGGGGAAATTTTTTTTTAAATGTCTTGTACAAGGACAATTCGTAGGGGAAAAAAGTCGACTCTTCATCCCCCATCGTTACATCTGTAAATATAATAAGCATCAGATTTTTTTTTTAATTCAAGAACGACCTCTACAAAATAGTATATGGTTGATACAAAATAGTATACGGTTGACCCTTGAACAGCACGGGTTTGAACTGTGTGAGTCCACTTATACACAATTCTTTAAAATAAAGACAGTATTGTATTTATTTTTTATTTGAGAGAGAGAGAGAGTAGGGAAAGAGGAGCAGAGGAAGATAGAAAGAGAATCTAAGCACGGAGCCTGACGCAGAGCTCGATCCCATGACCCAGGGATCATGACCCAAGCCGAAATGAAGAGTGGGATGATCAACCAACTGAGCCTCCCAGGTGCCCCTAAATACAGTATTGTAAATGGATTTTCTCTTCCTTATGATTTGAATAACATTTCCCTTTCTCTAGCTTACTTTATTATAAGAAGACAGTATATCATACCTATAACAAACAAAATATGTGTTCGTTGACTTATCAATAAGGCATCTGACCAAGGAGAGGCCATTAGTTACGTTTGGGGGGAGATACGAGTTACACTAGAATGCTGGACTGTGTGGGGGTCAGCTCCGTTAACCCTTGAATTGTTCAAGAATCAACTAGTATTTTGTTTTACACCTGAAGATAGGTACCAAAAAATATTTGCAGTAAAAGCTTGGGCAAATTCAAAAAGAACACATCTGGTGATTACCTTCTCCCCTCTCCCAGTCTGTTTTCAGAGGAGATGAAGCTAAAACTCTCATTTTCTGGAAGAGATGGGCAGTATATTGACAGGGAGGGGAGGGATGCGCATCGCCTTTTATTTCCCACCGCGATGTGCTCATGGGGAACAGAGCTCTGAGCGACTAGCAGTTAAGTTCAAGACTTCCCAAACCTGATTGCCCCTCCGAATCACTTAGGAAGTCTGTACCGTATGCTCCCCCCAGTATACATTATGAGCCCCACCTCTACGTGCTGGATTGAACTATTCAATACTTAGAGATTTGCTTATTTGTACTAGACAATGCATAAATGTTCCAAATTCAGAAAGCACAAATATGAAAAAAATTTATATATATATATTATATATATTCAAGCAAATATGTACATATATATCTTTCTATTACAAAGAGGAACAAGCTATACATACCACTTTGCAGCATGCTTTATCCACGTCCCATGTTTTGAAATTGTTCCAGATTATTTCACAAAGAAACTATTGTTCATATATATATATATATATACACACACGTATATATCTGCAATATATATGTATATATATATATATTACAGTTTCATGGATTTCATTGTTTGGATAAGCAACGATATATTTGAACAATCTCCCACTGCTGGAAATTGAGATTTTCTTTCCCACTTTTTGCTATTACAAAACAATGGGACAGTGAATGTTCTCATATTTATGACATTTGCTTATGTGCAAGTGCCCACATAGTATAAATTCTCAGAAATAGAATTTGCTGATCAAGTGATATGTGAAATTGGGGCACCTGGGTGACTCAAGCCGTTAAGCGTCCGACTTCTGCTCAGGTCATGATCTCACCATTTGTGAGTTTGAGCCCCGCATCGGGCTCTGTGCTGACAGCTCGGAGCCTGGAGCCTGCTTTGGATGCTGAGTCTCCCTCTCCCTGCGCCCCTCCCCGACTCGCACTCTGTGTGTGTCTCTCTCTCACTCAAAAATAAATAAACATTAAAAAAAAGAGAGATTTGTGAAATTTTATTTTAATGAATATTGCGAAATACCCCTCTACAAAAAAAATGTGCCAACTCTCATTAGGGATATGTAGATTTTATAAATCCCCTAAGTGATTCTAATGATCAGACAGGATTAGAGGCCAGTAGTCTAGAATATCAGCTAGTATGAGAAGTTTGGATTTGCAGATGGAGTTCCTTGTCTGTTTGTCTGCAGAGCCACTTTTTTTTTTTTTAAAGTCAAGGTCTTTATTCTTTTTTAAAAAATGTTTATTCAATTTTTGAGAGAGAGAGACAGACAGAGCGTGAGTGGGGGAGGGGCAGAGAGAGACGGAGACACAGAATCCGAAGCAGGCTCCAGGCTCCGAGCTGTCAGCCCAGAGCCCGAAGTGGGGCTCGACCCCATGAACCGTGAGGTCATGACCTGAGCTGAAGACGGATGTTTAACGACTGAGCCACCCAGGCCCCCCTGCAGAGCCAGTTCTAGGAAGCTTTACCTGTCTCATCTACCCTCATACTCCTCAAAATGTAAACGTGCATATAAATCATTGGGACTATAGTACATCTTGTTAAAAGGCAGAGAACGAGATTCTGTATTCTAACAAGCTCTTAGGGAGGCTAATGCTGTTGGTGCGGGACCCACGCCTTGAGTAACAATGTTGTAAGGCACTCCCAGCCAGTAACACATAGGTTAACCCTTCGATTTATTATCGGTTAGTGCAGTGATACCAAAATTTAGTCTCAGGACCCCCCAAAACCGTTAAAATTATAAAGGCCTCCCAGAGGTTTTGTTTGTGTGGGTTTTTGATACTTAACACGTTTGGAATTAAAACGGGAATTTAAAAAAATGTCTATTTCAGGGGCGCCTGGGTGGCTCAGTCAGTTAAGCGTCCGACTTCAGTTCAGGTCAGGATCTCGCGGTTCATGAGTTCGAGCCCCGCGTCGGGCTCTGTGCTGACAGCTCCGAGCCTGGAGCCTGCTTCGGATTCTGTGTCTCCCTCTCTCTCTGCCCCTCCCCCACTCACGCTCTGTCTCTCTCCATCTCTCAAAAATGAATAAACATTATAAAAATTGTGTTAAATAAATTTTAAAAATGTCTATTTCATTTTAAGTAACAATAAGAAACCCATTATAGGTTAACATAACTTACTTCATGAAAAATTTTTTTTGCCAAAATAAGGAAAATTGGTGAGAACAGTAGCATTGTTTTCCACTTAAAAAAAAAATTCTTTTTGTTATCTGGCTTACCAGAGCACTGCTGGATGCTTGTATGTTTTTGTGTGCTATCTGTTGTGTATTGCACATCACGTAGCCTCCGGAAAACTCCCCTGGACACTCATGGAAGATCGAGAGTGAAACAAGAAAACTGTCTCTTAGTATTATAATGGAAATAGTATTGGCCTTTCAGATCCCCTAAAGGTTCTTGGGCATCCCAGTGGGTCCCTAGACCACACTGTGAGGACCACCGATTTAGTGTGCATTCCTTCTTGCCAAACCACACACTACAGACTTCATCAGAAGAGACGCCCTATCTCATTCTTGTTCTCTATTTCCACAGAGCTAGCTCAGATGAAGGGCTGAGTCAGTCATCCTTGCTCTGCTGATTCTGAGAATCTGCCTCTGCCATATATTCTCAGCCCGCTCTCTTTGCATGGGCAGTTGTGCATAGAGCTCTCAGTGGAGAGGGACGATGAGCCTCCTATCCCACTGACCTCCTCCGGCAAAGGAGGGGGCACAGTCAAAGACACGAAGCTTGGCTATAAAGGATGGAATTCCATCATGGTATTGTTACTGAGCACTTTCCCACCAAGTCTTTTATTTGATGCTGAAAATAAACCTGTAAGTTAGGTAGAACTGCTGTTTTTATCCTCATTTTACAGATAAGGAAACTGAGACTCAAACCCAATTTGCCCACACTTTTACAGCTAGTAAGTGGCTATTGAGACAGGGTTGAGAAAATGCAATTCCACCGTGGATCGTGAATGGGTTGAAAGGATGTATTTTATTGCGTGCTCTTTTTTTGTGCGTCATGGGATATGAATACCATCCGGGATTGCGGATATTTACAATAGGGTGTCTTTATGGTGATCAAATGTTTCCGGTTCTTTGGGGGCATTCGATCACCCGCTATAGCTGTTTATTGCCTGATGCTTGACAATGAACATTATCCTTCAAATTGCTTTCTGCTATAGTGCTGTTGCATAATTAGGTTTTCCAGGAAATCTGTCTTTGGCGTCATCATAAGTTTCATTAGCGTAGTGAGTAATGATAGCTTCTTCTGCTATGAGACTGATGTGGTTATTTCTCAATAAGCCTGCTATGTTACCTTCCAAAGGAAAAGACAAGGCTGACAATTCAGGAGCTGAGAGTCCCTGTGGAGGGCAAGGGTGATTTTCTGTTTGGTAAGAGTAGATAAGAGTAGGAAGGTCTATAGGCATTGAAGAAACTCCAGAAGCATGAGCTAGAGTACTGATTCTCTTAATCCCAGCTTCAATTCCAAAATCTTAAAAAATTGGAACCAGCCAAAGATCCTATTGCATCATTCCTAGGCAGATTATGACCTGTTTTGTCCATGTTGAATATTTTAAGATCTTAAAACCTATAGTAAAAAATGCCGAGAGGCAGGAAGTGGAGTAGAGGTCAGGATGTTCTTCTAAATATGCCTCAAAGCTCACCCCAAGTGTCTGTCGGTTACAAAGTAAAAATGAATACAGTTAACTGGCAAATTCGTGTTCTACACACTTCAGATTGCAGGTGTTATACAAAAAATCCAATTAGAAGATCTAGTAGCTAGTCTTACACAAAATATATAGACTCAAGCTGTGTGAGTGAATGAGAAAAAGAGAGATTTAAACCTAGCCATTTGGGATCATTGAGAAATCGCCCTTATTAAAAATCAATAATAACTCTTTCCAGTTTCAGACGTGTTGTTTTCGTTGAGTTTAACCATAGTTAGGGATGTAACCATAAAAAGAAATACTTGGGAAGAGATCAGCAGGACATTTTTATTATATAACTCATCTGTAAAACACATAGAGACGTAAATGATACTCTAGTTTAAGAACTGATAACAATGAATAGCTGTGAGTATGCCTATGTTTTCTTTTACTGAGGATAAATCTTCTGGCTTATTAAAGAGTTCACTTTGCAGTGAAATGGGATCATATAAGGTTTTTTTGGTTGTTTGTTTTTTACATAGATACAGCAATTATCTTTTTTTTTTGGTGATAGTCTCTTACTGATCTTTCTCTTAAGTTTCATATAGTCAATGCTAGACGTATCCAATTATAAAATAGAATTTGTACTTTACCCATTATGCTTTGTATTAGGTGATGGGGATTATGTATTCTGCTGAGTGGCAAAACACAGCAGATCCTTGAAAAATAATGTCGTCAGGTATGTGAAATAACCACCCCTGGGGGATAATCTGCTTTGTTGTTTAGAATCCAGTGCATAAATAAAACTAAGGTCCTTTTCTAGAGTTATTATGCAAAATAAAAAATTCCATAATTCGCGGACCAAGCTACAGACAAGTAATCAATGCAGGATTTATGAAGCCTGCATAAAGCAGAAATCAGGGAAAAGAGAACAGAGGTGGTTCTAGTTAGCCATCGTTAACAAACACAAAGAACAGAGAGAAATATGTTTTTATTTGATAGAATCTAGTGAGATTTAAAGAAAATTGCCAATTTACATACAACACAGATTCAATACAACGTAGACTTCAGAATCAAACCTCTAATATTGCCTCCGCGCTCAACTCTCTCTTCAAAAGAACAAGGCAATCCTGCCAACAATTCTCACCAAATATTTCTGTCACCATCAGTTTTCTTGAGGTCATGGTCTTTTAGTAAGTCAGGATTTATTGAGTGCTGAGAATGAGCAGATAGATGACTATACAGCTCAGTATAGGTGGTTATAAGAAAGGGGGGATTGGAGTCTTTGTCCTGATGCCTTTTATAATCAATGAGAAAGACGAATGAAAACAACCATGCCAGAAATGCACAAGTGCATGTATTACTGCGCATATGGAGAAACTAGCCTGTTTCTAAACAAGGTGGACTTTCTGTAAATTTCCAATCAGCACATGCTTACATGCAAAGAAAGGTCGATTCAGCGCTTAATACAAAAACAGTGTTTGGTCCACAACATTTTAATTGGCATCACAATTGAAATCATGGAATAAAGGACTTTTATCTGCACCTGCCTAAGCAAGTCATGTTTGGTCGCCATTTGTAAATAGACCACTTGAGAATTTTCATATTCTCATTATAGGTATATCTCATTTTATTGCCCTTTGCTTTATGTTACCTTGCAGAGATTGCATTTCATACCAATTGAAGGTCTGTGGCAACCCTGCATGGAGCAAGTCTATGAGCACCATTTTTCCAACAGCATTTGCTCCCTTCGGGTTTCTGCGTCACATTTTGGTCATCCTCACAATATTTCAAACTTTTTCATTACAACTATGTTTCTTAGGGTGATCAGCATTCCGTGATTACAACTTGCTGAAAGCTCAGATTAACATTTTTTAGCAATAAAGTATTTTTAAGGTGTATACACTGTTTTTTTCTTTTCTTTTTCTTTTTCTTTTTTTGTATTTGAGAGAGAGAGAAAGAGAGAGAGAGAGGGGGAAAATCTTAAGCAGGCTCCATACTCAGCACGGAGCCTGACATGGGGGTTGATCCTATGACCCTGGGATCATGACCTGAGCTGAGATCAAGAGTCAGACACTGGGGGCGCCTGGGTGGCTCAGTCAGTGGAGCGTCTGACTTCAGCTCAGGTCATGATCTCGCAGCTTGTGGGTTCGAGACCCTCGTCGGGCTCTGTGCTGACAGCTCAGAACCTGGAGCCTGCTTCCGATTCTGTGTCTCCCTCTCTCTCTGCCCCTCCCCTGCTCACACTCTGTCTCTGTCTCAAAAATAAATAAACATTAAAAAAAAAAGAGTCAGACACTCAATTGACTGAGCCAGCCAGGTGCCCCATTTTTTTTTTTAACATTTATTCATTTTTGAGAGACAGAGAGAGACAGAGTATGAGCAGGGGAGGGGAAGAGAGAGAGGGAGACAGAATCCGAAGCAGGCTTCCGGCTCCGAGCTGTCAGCAGGGCTCGAACTCACGAGCTGTGAAATCACGACCTGAGCTGAAGTCGGATGCTTAACTGACTGAGCCACCCAGGCGTGCCCCCCGCCATTGGTTTTTAAACATAATGCTACTGCACACTTAATAGACTATAGTATGGTATATACATCACTTTTATATGCACTGGGAAACAAAAATTCATTTTTTGACTCACTTTATGCAATATTTCCTTTAGCGGAGTGGTCTGGAAACCAAACCCACAATATCTCTGAGGTCTGCCTGTATACTATTTACTTACTATATACGAAGCAATGAGCTACGCTTCCTCATAGACGAGCAAACCAGGAAGTAGGCTGGAAGAATAGAATATTTGGATAAACCCCAGAGCCCTCCAGTTCCAACATTCGGTGGCTATATATAATGCAAATATTTTTTCTGCGCCAGTTTGAGAAGTTCTCAGAAAACATAGAGATCAATATCCCTCAGTTCAGTCCAAAAAAACTGGAGAGCAGCTGACATGCCCAAGCTCTCTGCATGTTGTTCCAGGATGTAGGAAGAGGAATTATTCCCAACCCCTGGCCTTGAGGAACTCCAACAATTATACAAAGAACTCTACTTCGGCACCAAATATTATCAGTAGCATTAGCGAGGACCACCCAAGGTGCTCTGGGGACTTTCCAGGAAGAATCACAAGAACACAACATCTTGTGATGAGGGGAGGCTTCAAAACAGAAGCAGGACTGGGGGCACCTGGGTGGCTCCGTCAGTTAAGGTTCCAACTCTTGATATAGGCTCAGGTCATGATCTTGCGGTTTGTGAGATCGAGCCCCGCGGACAGAGTGGAGCCTGCTTGGGATTCTGTCTCCCTCACTCTCTGCCCCTCCCCTACTTGCTCTCTCTCTGTCAAAATAAATAAATACACTTTTTTTTTTTTAAAGAATTAGGACTGAAGATTGACTTTGATGTGAATTGGATTTCAGGGCAGTATTGGCAAACACGTAGAGGCAGGAAAGCCAAGGGTGAATTCAGAGACTGATGGTTAGTTTATGTTGGCTGCAAAGGCATGGGGATTGAAGGAGCTATGAAGCCCGTAGACAAACCAGTGCAATTAGGACCATGCTTATGGTGTTTTACTTTTGCCACAGTGGCCTTTTACCCTGGCTGAAATGTTCCCCTTTCTTCTAAACTCCCCACATTACTCCAATTCCTCCTCTTTCTTCCAAAAAAACCAGCTTTATTTTTCTCTTCCTTCGGCTTCCTTTGACTACTCCAGCCCTTGTCTGATTAGTCATAGCATTTCATATGTATTATACAGGTTAGTACCTAATGAACCACTGTGTTGCCTCGTGCATAGTCACGCCTGTTACACTGGCTGTGAACGTACCAAGTCGTTCCGGGCCGGCTTTTACCACATCCAAGGTAAAATTAACTTAATCATGAAAGGCCAGGCCTACCTTCTCCTCATTTGGTTCCTCTTATCAGAAGCAGTGTGTTCTTACTGATTGCTCTGCATCGTCCTGGAGCCAAAGCAGTATAAGCAAAAGGGCTCTTGGCTCAGGGCTTAACACCCCCTTCAAAACTGAGGTATCAACAGAGTATCTGTCCTTTTCCAGAATTTTCTATAAGATGTTGCTCTTTTTTTTTTAATGTTTATTTATTTTTGAGAGAGAGAGAGAGAGACAGAGTGCAAGCAGGGTAGGGGCAGAGAGAGAGGGAGACACAGAATCCGAAGCAGGCTCCAGGCTCTGAGCTGTCGGCATAGAGTCAGACGCGGGGCTCGAACTCACGAACTGTGAGGTCATGACCTGAGCCGAAGTCGGATGCTCAACTGACTGAGCCACCCAGGCGTTCCTACAAGATGTTGCTCTTAATGGGCATCTCACCATGTAGTCATACTGGATAATGAAAATAATGACGTCACCAGCACTACGACTTTAATTTTAATAACAACCCCAAATATCCATTGAGTTTTTGGCATTGCTTTGTACGTTGTATTTCACCTAGTTGCTGCAACAACCAGTGACACAGGTGCTGTTATTAATCCCATTTCATAGGTTAATAAACTGGGGTTCTCGGGGCGCCTGGGTAGCTCAGTTCGTTAAGCATCTCACTCTTGATTTCAGCTCAGGTCATGATCCCAGGGCTGTGGGATCAAGCCCCATGCTGGGCTCTGCTCTGAGCATGGAGCCTGCTTAAGATTCTCTCTCTCTCTCTCTCTGCCCCTTTTCCCTGCATTCTCTCTCTCCCTCTCTGTCTCAAATTAAAAAAAATAAACAAACCGAGGTTCTCTACTTGTTTTATTGGTCCTGAAGTTGGAAAAAAATGTCTTGCTCCTTATATTCTACTCCACTGCCTCTCATTCCCAGGTTAATTCCATCCAGTGCTTTTTAATATGCGCCGAATTTTACAACCCATTAAATAAAATATGGCAGGCGTCTGATCTGCATACACAAAAACTTTACACACACATGAAAGATTCTCTTCTGAATGGCAGTATAGCCGCCCCCATGGGGATGGCAACTTCTTCAAAGTGCCACGACACCTAACGTTCTTTTTCAAATAGTCTCCTTATGAGGTGTCAGCTCAGAATGGTGTTGCCCTTCAGGGAAAGCTTGCTGATCCGTCAACCCCGGCTAACACTCTTGTTTGTGTGTTTTTTGCTGCACGCGTCATTGCAACTTCTTAGGGAAAGACGCTAAAACTACATATTTATATAGAGCATGACAAGGCTAGTACCAAGAGCTATAAAATGGTTTCTTTGTGTAAAATAGAAACACGTATCCCCAATTAACCTCTTAGCTATGAGGACTCAAGACTACAAGGTAGCTAGCTATCTGGGAGAGATGCATCATATCAACTACAGTTGGCATAAATTTCCGAGCATCATGGGACCTAGGGACATGTCCATCCAGAGTAAAGAATGGTATGACAGTTGACCCTTGAGTAACATGGGTTTGAACGGCATGGGCCTACTTATATGCTGATTTTTTTCCCAATAAATACAGTATGGTATTGTAAATGTGTTTTCCTTATGGTTTTCTTTTCTTTCTTTCATTATTTTTTTCTTTATAGTTTATTGTCAAGTTGGTTTTCATATAACACCCAGTGCTCTTCCCCACAAGTGCCCTCCTCCATGTCTATCATCCCCCTTCCCCTTTCACCCTCCCCTTCAGCCCTCAGTTTGTTTCCAGTATTCAAGAGCTCTCATGATTTGCCTCCCTCCCTCTCCCAAACTCTTTTTCCCTCCCTCCCCTCCCCATGGTCCTCTGTTTCTCCTGTTCCACTTATGAGTGAAAACATATGGTATCTGTCCTCTGCCTGACTTATTTCACTTAGCATGACACGCTCGAGGTCCATCCACGTTGCTACGAATGGCCAGATTTCATTCTTTCTCACGGCCATGTAGTATTCCATTATATAGATAAACCACATCTTCTTTTTGTAAAAAAATTTTTTAATGTTTTATTTATTTTTGAGACAGAGAGAGACAGAGCATAAGAGGGGGAGGGGCAGAGAGACAGGGAGACACAGAATCTGAAGCAGGCTCCAGGCTCTGAGCTGTCAACACAGAGCCCGAATGTGGGGCTCGAACCCACAAACATGAGATCATGACCTGAGCCGAAGTCGGAGGCTTAACCGACTGAGCCACCCAGGCGCCCCGATAAACCACATCTTCTTGATCCATTCGTCAGTGGATGGACATGTAGGCTCTTTCCATGATTTGGCTATTGTTGAAAGTGCCGCTATGAACATTGGGGTACATGTGCCCCTATGCATCAGCACTTCTGTATCCCTTGGGTAAATCCCTAGCAGTGCTATCGCTGGGTCAGAGGGGAGTTCTATTGCTAATTTTTTGAGGAACCTCCACCCTGTTTTCCAGAGCGGCTGCACCCGTTTACATTCCCACC
>CM053579.1:28748648-28783073 GCA_028646485.1 Cryptoprocta ferox
TTGTTCTAGCTTTGAGAAGAATGCTGGTGCAATTTTGATTGGGATTACATTGAATGTGTAGATTGCTTTGGGTAATAATGACATTTTAACAATGTTTATTCTTCTGATCCATGAGCATGGAATGGTTTTCCATTTCTTTGTGTCCTCTTCAATTTCCTTATGGTTTTCTTAATACGATTTTCTTTTTTGCACCTTGCTTTATTGTAAGAAAACAGGGTATAATGCATATAACATACAAAATACGTGTTAACTGACTATTTATGTTATTGATACGGTTTCCAGGCAACAGTAGGCTATTAGTAAAGTTTTTGGCCAAGTTAAACGCAGAGTTTTAACTGTGAGGGGGTAGGGGGGTTGGCTCCCCGAATTCCTGCATTGCTCTTTAAAGGGCACCTGTGTTTTCCTGTGGCTGCTGTAAGAAATTCCCAGAAATTTGGTAGCTTAGGAAAATCAAACAGAAATCGATTTCCTCATGGTTCTGGAGACCAGAAGTCCAAGATCAGTTTCACTGCATCCAAATCAAGGGGAGGCAGGGCCCTAATCCTCTTGTGGCTCTCAGGATGAATCTGTTCTTTGCCTCCTCCAGTTTGTGGCGGCTGCTGGCATTCCTTGACTCATGGCCACATCACTCCAACCGCTGTCTCCATGGTCACACTGTCTCTTCCTCTTCTGTCTGTCACTTCCCTCCACTTCCCTCTTCTAAGGATACATGTGATTTCATTTAAGTCTCATCCAGATCATCCAGAAAAATCTCTCCATCTCAAGATCCTTAATGTAATCACAGTTGCAAAGACCCTATTTCTCAATCCAGCAACATTTACAGGTTCTAGGTCTTAGGATCTCATATTACTGGGGGCAATTTTTCAACCTCCCACAGATAGAAAACTAGTCGAATCACACAGCTTGTTGATTTAACCATGCTTATACCGATGATAAATTCCATTGGTTCAGGCATCATTCTATATAAGAACAGTGACCTCCTTGCCTTGTTACTCGTCTCTTCCTCCACCCAAGCATTCTCTACACCACACCCAGAGTGGTGTTTCTGAAATACTTATTTCCATGGCTTCCTGCTGCCTAAAGGAAAGTCATATACCCGTCTGTTTTGATGGTGTGTGGGCACCCTTCATCATCTGACTCCAACCATTTCCCTCCTGGCCTCATTCTTAGTCGTTGCACCTACATCTCAGTGACACTGAACTGGTCTTTGTTGCCTCAGAAAGCCGGGCTCTTTCAAGCCTGGCGCCCGCTCTGCCTTTTATACCCTTCCCTTCCTCACTTACTGAATCTCTCATATTCTTTTAAAACTCCGTATAAAATCTGGGGCACCTGGGTGGCTAAGTAGGTGAAGCATCCAACTCTTAGTTTTGATTCAGGTCATGATCTAGCGGTTTGTGGGTTCGTGCCCCACATCGGGCTCTGTGTTGGCAGTGTGGAGCCTGCTTGGGATTCTCTCTCTCTCTCTCTCTCTCTCTCTCTCCCTCTCTCTCTCTGCCCCTCTCCTGCTCACACACTCTCTCTCTCTCTCCCTCTTTCTCTCAAAATATATAAACTTAAAAAAAAAACTCAGTCTAAAATCTAAATCTTCTTCTGTGTAAAGCACTTGCTCAGGGCAGAGTCTGATGTCCTTTCTTCTGTGTTTCCACAGTAAGTTGTACAGACATTATCTTGTAATTTATCGTATTTAATGATAAAAACCTGCTTAATGTATATCATCGCATGCTATTTTATGAACTAGTTCAAGGGCAGGGGTACTGTGCCAGGCTGAATAATGACCCCCCTCAAAGATGTCCATGTCCTAATCTCTGGAACCTTTGAATAGGTTGCCTTATGTGGCCAAAGGGACTTTGAGGATGTGCTTAAGGTCATGGGCCTTGAGATGGAGAGACTAGCCTGGCTTATCCAAGTGACACAAATCTCATTGCAATCCTTCCCAGGAAGAGACAGGAGGGTCAGGGAAACAGAGAAAGACATAAAGGATGGAAACAGAGGTCCGGTAGGAGAGAAGATGCTCTCTGCTGCTAGCTTTGAAGATGAGACTGGGAAAGGCAAGAAAACGGATTGTCCCAGAGAGCCTCCAGAAGGAACACAGCCCTGCCAACATCTTGATGTTTTTTCTAGAACTTCTGACTTCCGGGACCGCAAGGTAATAAATTCATGTTGTTTGAAGGGACTAGGTTTGTAGTCATTCGTTACAGCGCCAATAGAAAATGAGCAGAGGCCCTGTCTCAGTTTCACTTTGAATCCCAATCACAGCGCCTCATGCATGGTGGGCGGTCAATTCGTTCACTGAATCAATACACAAAAACAGTAACTGCTCTATCGGTGGGAGGATCTACGAAGATACTTGGCCAACACTGTAGATCCTGACACCACTGTAGGGAGGAACATAATCTTACCCCCCAAAAGCTCTCCAAATTCTGATTAGAATTCCAGAGGACGCGGAAAACTACTTCTGAAAAAGACATGGTTGAAGCGCTATTGTGGTTTCTACCTTCCCGCCTCCCAGTCCTAGTACTCACATACTCAGGCCACAAGAATATAAAGGACAACCACCCTTTTTAGATTTTATTTTTATGCCTATAGGTAAAAAGGAAAAAAAAAGCAATGCATGCAGCAGCAAGAACATGAAAGACTGCCATATATTGCGTGCGTTATGATAGTTTAGTGTGAAGAAAAGAATATAAAAAGCAGCACAGGGAACATTTCAAAGGCATCATTGGGATTTTTTTTTTTTTTTCGTAAGGATCCCATGGGCAACTAAGCTCCTCTGGCCACCTGTCCCACCCAAGCAGCAGGCTGCAGAATAAATTTCAAAGATCACACCCAATGCTCCGCTCAGACAGAAAGTGGCAGATTTCATCCACAACGTGGTACCATTCAAGGAACAAGGGGGCTCTCTTTTAGAATCCACAACCTTGGGGCGCCTGGGTGGCTCAGTTGGTTAAGCGTCCGACTTCAGCTTGGGTCACGATCTCGCGGTTGGTGAGTTCGAGCCCCGCATTGGGCTCCGTGCTGACAGCTCAAAGCCTGGACCCTACTTGTGTTCCTGTGTCTCCCTCTATCTCTGCCCATCCCCTGCTCACACTCTGTCGCTCCTTCAAAAATAAATAAACATTTGAAAAAAATTAAATAGAATCCACAATCTTGACCGAAGCCATGCCGTTTACTACTTACCAGTGCCCATCTACCTCCAGTAAACCACAAGAGCTACATACACTCATCTCACCATTTAGGAACAAAACTACGGCCACAAATCTAATTATAAAGATTATAGCTCAGTTTGTCAGCCACTACATTCTCCGAGGTGGATATAACATAAGAAAAGAGTTTCATTTGAGGAGATCAGATAAGGATGTTCTAGTAGAAAACTCTTACTAAATACTTACTAAACATCAAAATGACAGAACTATGAAATATGTACCTGGGAGTCTTAGAGAAGAGGGCAAGTAAGGGATAATTGTCTTACATTTGGATGCTGCCAGGTAGCAATATACCGAGGCAGGATACTGGTCTTAAAAGACAAGGACAAAAGACTGCAAGCTTGTCTGATGCCTGCACCTACCAGAGAGAAGATTCTAGGTTGGGCTGACAAGGAACCCATTCCCTCCTGGGGGCTGCATATTGGGAAGAAGGCATAGGTTATCCTTTCTCAACTCTCCCCCTACACCAGTTCTGTAGGAGGACTCATGACAGAGCCAGCAGAAGAGGTAGCAGGCCTCATGAGATGGCACGGGCCCCCATTCCCAAAACGCACCTCTTCATCTGCTTGCTGAGACCTAAAGTTCCTTTAACACGGCAAAACTGTATAGGCCACAAATGGAGCTGAGTGGCTTAAAATCTGAATGCCTAACTGAGGCAGCAAAGGAGTTACAATGTGTAATTAGCCATTCAACTCACCAAGGGTCAGTATCATAGTAGGAGCCTTGGTCTAACACGGGAGAGCAGGAGAAGGGAGCGGGAAGTCAGTGGGTAGAGAAAAGGATGCACGAAAAGGAGGTTACAGATGCTGCAAACTTATAATTACTCCTATGTATATCTTCTAGGTGGGACAAATAGGAACCGCAAAGAATTTTTGACCCGGCTCACTGCAAAGATAAATGTGCATCGCTCCGCTTTGCACATCTAATAAAACGTTGGGTATATTTTAGCATAAGAGGGAAAAGAAAGACATCCCTAAGGTTTGCTGCAGCCTTGGGGTAGCAAGTGATGCCTGAGGGGTGCCTGGGTGGTTCAGCCGGTTAAGTGTCCGACTTCAGCTCAGGTCATGATCTTATGGTTCCTGGGTTCAAACCCCACGTCGGGCTCTGTGCTGACAGCTCAGAACCTGGAGCCTGCTTCAGATTATGTGTCTCCCTCTCTCTCTGCCCCTCCCCTGCTCACACTCTGTGTGTCCCTCTCTCTCTCAAAAATAAATAAATAAACTTCAAAATTATTTTAATTAAAAAAAAAGAAGAACATCATACCTGAGAAGTGTATCTAGTTCTGACTAAAGAAAAACCATCATTTCATATTCCCATTTGTTCTTTGGTTTGCTAAAGGTATAGGTCTGAGGTAAATGACTCTTGTCTGGAAATGGCCACTGTTGGGTCTCTTTGTTTATGCAAAAATAGGTCTAGTCTGGGACAAAACTTGAGAGTTAAAATCGAAGAGGAATTTGGAGGCTTGACACGGCAACTATGAGGGAGACTAAGACAAAAGTTGATTTTAGGAGCAAATGAGATGCAGAGAAAGGTCTCTGGTTTGTTTGTCCCCCCACTCCCAACCATCACCCTTTGTAAAGAGGGTCTATAAAATGAAGATCCCTATTCTTTCACAATTGGGTGGGTAGTCTGGGGGCCCGACACTCAGCGTAGTCTCAATGGTTGATTTGATCTAGATGAATACACAAGCTTTGATTTTCCCCCACTTTAATAGGGCATATGTTCTTCCTTCTCTACTTTCTCACTCTTTTCTCCCTTTCCTCATTATCTACCCACCTGATCATTCAACATATATTTGTTAATTACATGTCAGGTACCAGGCTGGGTACTGGAGGTCTGCATGTTTGAAGGTCACTGTCTCATGAAGGCCAAGGACAAGTAAACATACTATTTGGAAGCCATTTGGAGAAGTTGCATTATATCACCTTAAAAAGTGAATAGCCTTTGACTCGGAAACTGCATTTCATAACAAATAACAGGACAAGAATATTTAGTAAAGAGTTTTTGTAGTATTTGGAAAATAGAAAAAAAATAAATGTTGAACAATAGAGGATTGGTTATATTATGCAGTAATATATAAAAAATTAAAAATTATAAAATATAAACTAGTAATATTTTACTACATGGAGACATTTTCATAATATATTAAGTGGAAAAACAAGATGCAATACGAAATACATGGTATGATCAGAAATGCATATATAAATATACAAAGAGAAATAAGCAAAAATGGCAAGACTACATATAAAAATGCTACCAGTGCTTATATCTTTGAGTGGCGAGATTATGGGAGATGCTTTAAAACTTTCCACTATCTATATTTTTATTTCCCTAGATTTTATAACATTACCTGTCGTATTTTTTTTTTTACACATATTCATTTTTGGGAGAGAGAGAGAGAGAGAGAGAGACAGAGTGTGAATGGGGGAGGGGCAGAGAGAGAGGGAGACACAGAATCCGAAGCAGGCTCCAGGCACTGAGCTGTCAGCACAGAGCCCGACGTGGTGCTCGAACCCATGAACCGCGAGATCATGACCTGAGCTGAAGTCAGACGCTTAAGCGACTGAGCCACCCAGGCGCCTTTGTCATACTCTTAAAATCACTTTTCAAAAACGATTCTATGCCAAATAATTTCGTTCTTTAGTCTTATTGAGCTGAGTCTTCCTAATCATTATTATTTTTCTCATTAGTAGACTATCCAACGGGTACTAACAGGATTTTTAGGTGATATGAGGGCTCTATAGAGACCTCAAATCAATAAAAATATGTAGTGCGAACGCAGCAAAAGCATAAAATATGGAGTCAAGAAATAGTTGGGGTCCACTGCCTAATGAAGAATTGTTCTTCGGAGGAATGGGATATACCCACCAAGCAGAACTCGTGTATAGCTTTATTTAGACAATTACATGAAATGCATATGGAAATATAAAATACCATATTGATATTACCAGTATTGTTCATCAATCATTAAGAAAGGACAAAATGAACAAATTAGATAATAATATCTGATCTCTAGGTTTAGAAGGCCCATTTAAGCATTATACAAAGTCAACAGTTCAAGATTGAAAATACTTTCCACAGAGAAGTATTTGCCATAGACAAAGGGTTAAAATCTTCACTATATAAAGGACTTAAAAATCAATAAAATTTGAACATTTCAGAAGAGAAATACGCAGTTTTGCACTAGCAGTTTGTGAAAGAAATACAAATGGGAATGACAAATGAAAAGTGATTACAAAATCACCCGTAATCCAAAAAAGGAATATTAAAAAATGAAGATTGGCCTACAAGATTGGTAATGTTTTAAATAAGAATTTTAGAAAAAAGGACGTTTGTAAAAATAGCTGTTATTTCTTTATAGTTTTCAGGTTTTCCTCAAAGAGCATTTATTAATTTTGTAATGAGAAAATATATTTTCCTAAAAAGTCACATTGACAGAGAATTTGATTATAATGCACTTATGCACATACAATCTGAATATAATACAGTAATGCATATTTTATGTTAAAAATCCTGAAATTTTTCACATATAATACAATTTTTTCACAAATCCAATCATGGTGAAAATGATAAAACATACTAGAAGAAATTCCAAGGAAATTTATTTATGATACCAAACATAGTATAAAGCAGGCTGTAATAATTATCACTTTATCTCTTCACAATAAACATTATAAAAATATGTATGTGTTATAAGTTGTACAATACATTTTCACATATTAACTTTCCCAAGAGGAAAGTTCACTTGTAACTATTCACCTAGCCTCCTTTTTGCTATTACTGATGCCTCATCCAAGCCATTATAACATAAATCAACCTTTCAATGTGTCAATTTAAAAATTTATCCAGCCAAGGAGCACATAGGTGGCTCAGTCAGTTAAGCATCCAACTTGGGCTCAGGGCATATCTCATGGTTTGTGAGTTCAAGCCCCACGTCGGGCTCTGTGCTGACAGCTCAGAGCCTGGAGCCCACTTCGGATTCTCTGTCTCCCTCTCCCTGCCCCTCCCCTACTCGCACTCTCTCTCTCTCTCTCTCTCAAAAATAAACATTTTAAAAAATGTATGCAGCCATATGCACTGCAAAATGCTTCTTTCTATCTGAAATTATTTGAAAAATATTATCCTGAGATGTATCGATCACATCATTAGACATTTTCTAGGTTGCCTGACAATTAGCTACTGTGCTTTTCGTTCTTAAATATGCTGGACCATTTCACAGGAAACAAATGAAAGCCTACGTATCCTCCACGGTATTCTTTAAAGGCCCCTCAGGAGAAACTACCAGAAGAAGACTGAGAGCTGGTACCCAGACTGGCTTCCTCATTTCTTTTCCATAATGATAGTTCGGAGTTTCTGCAGATAGCAAGCCTGTGTCTACGATGGCTAGCTCGTTTCTCCAAACAGCATACAGAGCAGTGGCGGGTGAGCTCTCTCCACTCTGCCTCCTGCCAACACAGCTCTGCCCTCACCAAAGGCACAGCGCTCTCCGCCTCTCAGTCCTTGATCTCCTGGCAGAAGCTGCCTACCAGGATGCCAATTAGTGCCAATACGGGTGTGGGGGAATGTGCGCATGGGCTCGCAGCAAAGAGCTGGCGAAGGAGCTATTCGAACCCAGGTTTTTGATCTGTTTAAAACACGTCCTTCTAAATTAAAATGATCTCTCATCACAATAACACGAGACAGATTATGTTGTCAACGCCAACATTATTTGGGTAATGAGGGGGACCAGGCTTTGGGCGAGGCACTTATGTGAACCTCATTTATTCCCATATGTGTGTGTCTCTCTCTGTATATATAAACACACAGGTATATATATACACACACACATATATACATAGAGAGAGAGAAGAGGAGAGGGGAGGAGAGGAGAGGAAAGAGAGAGAGAGTATATGCAGGGCACAAAGTAGGGATGCAACAATATTGATTGAATTATCTCACTTAATTGTTACAAATTCTCTGATATATATATATATATTATTAAATATTAAATTCATCTTATAGCTGAGAAATCCAAGGCGCAGAGGAATGAAGTAATCTGCCCATGATCACCTATTCAATACACAACTGAATTCAGAATTAAAATCAGGGCTATCTTAAAAATCCCTCTAGACTTGGGTGCCTGGGTGGCTCAGTCAGTTAAGCATCTGACTTGGGTTCAGGTCATGATCTCACGGTCCGTGAGTTCGAGTCCCCCGTCGGGCTCTATGCCGACTGCTCGGAGCCTGGAGCCTACTTCGGATTCTGTGTCTCCCTCTCTCTCTTCCCCTCCCCCGCTCACACTCTGTCTCTCAAAAATAAAATAAAAGCATTAAAAAATTTTAAAAAATTTTTAAAAAATCCCTCTAGACTTTAATGCCTATGATCTGTTTATACGCCTACTCCATCCACGTCCCCTAAAGTACCATTACACTTTGTGTATTGCAGGTACTCAATAAAAGTTAAATGTCATCAAATTCATATGCACAAAAGATGTTCAACATTGTTAGTCATCAGAGAACTGATACTACCTCACACTCACTAGGATGTGTATCATCAAATACACAGACAACAAGTTTTGGAGAGCATATAGAAAAATTGGAACTTTCCCATACGGCTGGTATTAATGTAAAATGAGGCAGATGCTCTGGAAAACCATCTGGCACTTTATCAAATTGTTAAACATACAGTTACCGTATGCCCTAGTGACTTCACTCTCCTCAAAAATGAAATTTCACTCAAGAGAAATGAAAACAAAGGTGTGCACAAAAAGTTTGTACATGAATATTCCTAGCAGTATTATTCACAATAACCAAAAAAAAAAAAATAGCCACAATAGAATAAACCAAATGTTTGTCCCCTTTCATATCCACCCAGGGATGGAAAAAAAAATGTCTATCCCCTGGGGACGTAATGGAATATTATTCAGCCACGAAGAGGAATGAAGTACTGATTCATTGTCTCACATAGATTAAACCTAGAAAATGTTATGCTAAGTGAAAGAAGCCAGACATAAAAAGGCAACATGCTATGAGATTACATTTATAGGAAATGTCCAGAAGAAACAAATCTATGGAGAAGAAAAGTAGATTAACAATTTGCCTAGGGCGAGGGTGGGCCTAAGAGTGGGGGTGGGGCATAATGGGAATATTGGTAGACAAAGACTAAACGGTATGAGAGTTTCTTTTGGGATAAAAATGTTCTGAAATTGACCGTGGTGATGGTTGCCCATATCTGTGAATATACTAAAACCCATCACAGTAAAATGGGTGAATTGTATGGGATGTGAATTTTAGCTCAATATATCAGTTATTTTCTTTGAAAAGCACTAAAATCACGCACAGCTATGAGCACACCAAGCATATTATTTGAGCATGTGTACGTATACGTGTATTTGTGTGTGTGTCAGTATAAAACAAAACTTCATTTCAAAAGTTTGCTGAAGCCATTGTGTTTTTGTACATTAAAAAAAAGTCTGAGGGTACTAAAAGGACAACTATTTATGCAGCTAGTCACCCAAAATGTATAGGTCAAAAAATTGCCCTCAAAAAGATTGATTGGGGGAAGAAGTGAAAAACACCATCTGCAAGTCACCTGACATGGGTCAAGCATCATGCAGGCACTTTACACATAGTGTTTCCCTTGATAAATGAGTGATATGATAAAAACAAACAATGGAAAGCGAGGTGAAAATATATGCCTCTCACACCTTTCAAATACTGCATAAGATAGTGTCTTTTAGTAGATAAAGCACAGACTTTGTGATCAGATCCTAGTTTAAAAACTCAGTTCTTGGGATGTCTGGGTGGCTCAGTTGGTTGAGTGTCTGACCTGGTTTTGGCTGAGGTCATGATCCCAGGGTCATAGGATCAAGCCTCCTATTGGGCTCCATGCTGAGCATGGAGCCTGCTTAAGCTTCTCTTTCTCCTGGGGTCGCCTGGGTAGCTCAGTCAGTTAAGTGTCCAACTTTGGCTCAGGTCATAATATTGCAGTTCATGAGTTCGAGCCCCACGTTGGGCTCTGTGCTGACAGCTCAGAGCCTGGAGTCTGCTTCAGATTGTGTGTCTCCCTCTCCCTCTGCCCCTCCCCTGCTCATGCTCTTTGTCTCTCTCTCAAAAATAAACTAAAAAAAAAAAAAACAAAGATTTCCTCTCTCCCTCTCCCCTTCTTGCACACTCTTTAAAAAAATAAAACCCAAAACCCCACAACCTCAGTTCCATTCTCAGTTAGCTGTAGAAGCACAGGCAAGTTACTTGAGCCTCAGGACTCCCACCTGTAAGATGAGAATGCTAGGACTTCTGCTATTATGTTTGCTGTAAGAATTAAATGGCAGACTTCGAATATGGTGGCTGTTACAGAACAAGTCTCCATCGATGTCAGTTTCTTTTTTCCCTTTCCTTAATTGAGTTTCCTTTCTAAAGTGGTGAGTGTGTGTGTGTGTGTGTGCGCGCGCTTGTATGCGCGCGTGCTCTAGGGATGGTGGTGGTGGCTTGGAATTTGATATCTCCTAATATATCGGAACTCTTTTGAACCAAGAGTATCTATAATATCACTGTCAGTATGACATTTTGTTTGCTTTTAATGACTACTTCACCTGCACACATTTCTTGTGCTTCCAGGCTCCTTGGGATATATATATATATATATATATATATATATATATATATATAATTATTATTTTATTATTAATTATATATATTTTTTGAGGGAGAGAGAGTAGGGGAGGGGCAGAGAGAGAGGGAGAGAGAGAATCCCAAGCAGACTCAGCACTGTCAGCACAGAGCCCGATGCAGGGCTTGAACTCAGAAACCATGAGATCATGACCTGAGCCGAAACCACGAGTCAGATGCTCAACCGACTGAGCCACCCAGGTGCTCCTTTTTATTTATTTTTAACTTTTTAAAGTTTATTTATTTATTTTGAGAGAGAGAGAGAGAGAGAAAGCAGGAGAGGGACAGAGAGAGAGGGGATTATAAATTAAAATAAGGGGATCAAACAATAGATGCAATTGTGTGATGCGTATCCCCCAAAACTTCTGCATTATGGACTAATATCTTAAGTTAAAGACATTAGTTAATACCCCTCCATCTCATTTGTATTGCTTTACAAACTTTCTTTTCCTTTCTAAGTCATTTGTTACAGGTAGAGCTGAAGATAACTGAGTATTTGTGGATATTTATTTATCCCGGCCAGCAGAATGCACTTTGGGTTATAAATATACAACAAGAGATTCTCCATATATATCATCGGGGGAATGCCAATTAAAACAATAATGAGATACCACTATAAACCTCTAAGAGTGGCCAAATTCTGGAACAGTGATATCATCAAATGCTGGTGAGGATGTGGAGCAACAGAAATGCTCATTCATTGCTGGTATAGCAACGTTGGAAGACAGTTTGACGTTTCCTTACAAAACTAAACATACTCTTTTCACACGATCCAGCAATCACACTCCTTGGTATTTGCCCAAAGGAGTAAAAACAATATGTCCATACAAACGTGTACGCTGATGGTTGTTGAAACTCTGTTCATAATTGCTAAAACTTGAAAACAGCCAGCGTCTCCTCCAGTAGGTGATGGGATAAATAAACTGTGGCACATCCGGACAACAAAATATTATTCAGCAGTAAAAAGAAAGGAGCTATCAAGTCATGGGAAGACATGGAGGAAATTTAAATGCATACTACTAAGTCAAAGCAGCCCATCTGAAAAGGCTATATGCTATAGGATTCCAACTATATGACAGTTTAGAAAAAGCATAACTATGGAGATGGTAAAAAGAGATGGATAGGCAGAGCACAGAGGATTTTCAGGGCAGTGAAAATACAGTTGATCCTTGAACAACATGGGTTTGAATTATTTGGGTGCGCTCATACATGGGTTTTTTTAAATAAATACAGTCAAGTTCTATAAATGTATTTTATCTCCCTTACGATTTTCTTAATAACATTTTCTTTTCTCTAGCTTCCTTTATTGTAAGAACAAGTATTGAATACACATGACATACAAAATTTTTGTGTCAATCGACTGTGTTATCAGTAGGCTTCCAGTCAACAGTGGGCCATCACTAGTTAAGTTTGGGGGGGAGTCCAGAGTTATACAGATTTTCAACTCTGTGGGGTGTCAGTACCCCTCATCCCTGCAATGTTCGAGGGACAACTGCAGTCTGTATATTATAAAGATGGACATATGGCTCTATACCTTTGTCCAAACCCACAGAATATGCAACACCAAGAATGAATCCTATGGTAAATGATAGACTTTGGGTGAATATGTGTCAATGTAGGTTCATCTATAGATGAACCAGAAAGTACCATTCTGGTGAGTGAGGTTGTTAATGGAGGAGGAGAGGCATATGTGGGGGCAGAGGGGTTTATGGGTCATCTCTATAACCTCCTCTCAATTTTCTTGTAAGCCAGAAGCTGCTCTAAACAATAATAATAAAGTCTAAAACAAATATATATAATATGGCATCAATGAATCATCACTACTGCAAATGTTGAGTACTCCAAACATTTTTCAAAAGACAGAATGGGCAACATTTCAGTTGATTTTCTAATATAATTCCTATTTTTTCCTACATCTAAACGAAAAAAAAATAGAATTTGTTCAACTATAATTGGCCACAGTTCCCGGCCCTCCTAAGAATTATTATGACAATAAGATAACTGGTCAGGAAAGCAGTGACGTTGGGCAAAAAGTGTATTTCAAGATGGAAAAAAAATTGCTGAAAATCATCCCAGGAATGAAGATAGTAGACCAATGTGTCGTAGAAGTTTTCCTGAAAAAATTGTAACAGTTCATCTTTATTTATGAAAGTATAGATCTTCTGTAAGAATCTTCTCAATAGAGCAGATGTCTGACCACAGGGTCAACCAAAGAGCAATATCAGGCAAGTGCTGGAAGTCTGAATGTGACAGGTAAGGGAGTGGGCCAAAAAAAAAAAAAAAAATGAAGGGATTTATCCAAGCTTTCATAACTAAACAATGGCAGAATTTGATTTCTAATCCTATGTCTTTCATCATTCACCTTTTTTTTTTTTTTTTTTTTTTTTTTTAGCTGCAACTCTGGGTTCTTCTATATCTTGGAGGGACGACTGTGAAACAGGCATTATTCCTTTTCCTCAATCTAGGTCACAATCTGTTTTGTCATCCCTGGAATTGCACAATGTGTCGTGGCTACAGGGACGTTGCAGTCCCCCACGGCTGGCTTTCCTGCTTCCAAATAGTCAAACCTATATCCATGCAATATATGAAGAAAAAATGGAAAGAATGAGAGAAGTAGACAATTTAATAATAATTTAATAACCCCATTTTCAATAATGGGTAGAACTAGACAGAAGGTAAATAAGAAAAGAGAAGAATTAAACAACACTGTGAATTAACTAGACCTAACAGACATCTGCAGAACACTGCACTCAACGAAAGCAGAATATACATTCTTCTCAAGTGCACGTGGAACATTCTGCAGAACAGACCATATGTTAGGCCATAGATAAGCCTCAATAAATTTATAAAGGATTGAAATCAAAGAAAATATGTTCTCGGACCACAGCGAAGTAAAATTGTAAATCAACAGCAGGAAATTTCAGGAATTCACCATGTGGAAATGAAACAACACACTCCTAAATAAGCAACGAGGCAAAGAAGAAATGATAAGTAAAATTACAAAGTAGTTGGAAAGAAACGAAAATGGAAATAAAGAATGCCCTCCCCTCCTCTCCAACAACCATCGGCGTGTTCTCTGCATTTATAAGTTTGTGTGTTCTGTTTGTTTGTTCGGTTTTTTTTTTTTTTGCTTGTTTGCTTGGTATTTCTATGGCCATATCCTGGGCTAATATAGAGCCTATGAGTTCGTGTCATACATGTCACTTGTATCAGTCAGTATAGATTACGTAATAACTAATACTGATCTTTGGATCTGCTGCTGCTCAAAGTTCAGCCCTTAAAACTTAAAACCTTGTCTTGTACTATGAAGAAAATCTACTGCGTATCTCTTGCTCTAGCTATTTCCTTTCCTATTTACTCCCGTTCAATGTGGTCATGCCGAAATGCAGGGAGGGCCATGGCACTCAGAAAAACAGTCGTTTCTGCAAAATAGCTTTAGGAACTGCATGAGGCGACTTTTATAGCTTCCCTGACTGTAGGGAGAGAAAAGAATGTCTTCCACGTTAAGTCCTATTTGGAAGACTTTGCTCCCTGAAACCCTTAGTGTTCCAGTGGTTTCCCGTTTCTCACTCTCAATAGTTGAAATGAAAAGGAGTTAGGGGACGATATTCTTACGTGTGATTGCACCCACTACACACTCTAGTGTGGTCCTTATTGTCCATCTCCTCTACTAGAGTATGACTGCTTAGGGAACCCTTATTCATTTCAATATGCATAATGTCAAGCACCACTGCCTGGCACGTAGTAGATGGTCGCTGAGTATCTGTTGACTGGCTGAATATATCCATCTTGTACAGACATTTTCCACCAGTAGGTTAAATCAGAACTATATGGTATTAAGGAAGTCTGAAAACCATGCTAGACAGTATCCTTACATGTAACCCATAGATCACCAATCAAGATATTGAAGATACTTTAGTTCTGAAGAAGACCTCAATATGACGCAGATATTCCGCAGAGCTCTGGTACGCTGAATAATGAACCCTTAAAGATGTCCATGACCTAATCCCCCAAACCTGACTATAAACAGCGACCGTACATGGCAAAGGGATTTTGCAGATATGATTAAGGTTACAAACCTTTGGGGGCACCTGGGTGGCTCAGTAGGTTAAGTGTCCGACTTCGGCTCAGGTCACGATCTCATGGTTAGTGAGTTTGAGCCCCGTGTCGGGTTCTGTGCGGACAGTTCAGAGCCTGGAGCCTGCTTCAGATTCTGTGTCTCCCTCTCTCTCTGCCTCTCTCCCATTCTCACACACACACACACTCTCTCTCTCTCTCTCTCTCTCTCTCTCTCAAAAATAAATAAAAAGGGGCGCCTGGGTGGCTCAGTCGGTTAAACGTCCGACTTCGGCTCAGGTCCTGATCTCACGGTCCCTGAGTTCGAGCCCCGCATCAGGTTCTATGCTGACAGCTCAGAGACCGGAGCCTGTTTAGATTCTGTGTCTCCCTCTCTCTCTGCCCCTTCCCCACTCACGCTCTGTCTCTGTCTCTCTCAAAAATAAACATAAAAATAAATAAATTAATTAAAACATTGAAAACAAAAAGGTTACAAATCTCAGGTGGGAAGTTATCCTGGATTATGAGTGTGACCAATCTAATCATGTGAGTCCTTAAAAGCAGAGAAGTTTCCCAGCTGTGTTTAGAGACAGATGTGATGATGGAAGGAGGTCAGAGAGATGCAACATTGCTGACTTGAAGATGGAGGAGGAGGGTCATGGGATGTAGATGGCTTGTAGAAGCCTTCTAGAACCTTCAGAAGGAACAGCGCCATGGTGACACCTTGATTTTAGCCCAGTGAGACCCATGTTAGATGTCTAACCTACACATCTATGACACAATAAATTTGAATTGTTTTACGCCACCAAGTTTGTGGTGACTTTTTAAATTTCGTTCATTCATTCGTTCATTTTTTTGTGATTTTGTTAAACAGCAGCAATAGGAAACTAATACAAGAACAAAAGCAGTGGTCATATTGAGATGTTTCTGGCAATACTCATATGGTTAGATTTGATTTTTCCTTTATTGAACATTTGTTAACTGTTAGATAAAAATGATCATTAAGCCTTCGTAGGCTAAACCAGAATAAGTCTTAATGGCAGCAATGTTCAATGGAATATTTTATAAGCATCCTGTTTATCTTTAACAACATCCATTTCAAAGAGTATGGTGATTAACAGGAAAAAATTGAGTGCTGTAACATTACCCAGCTGGCTGAGATCACACGCCCTTCAGATGGTCCTGTTAACACTGGTGTTTACAAGCCCCTCTAACAACGACTCTCAGAATAGGGGCTGTGGCAGGAATTGCTAAGAGGTGAGTCCATTTCGTTAAAAGTATATTATGTCAGACAAAATTCGGGACTAAAAAAAACCCCCACAATTGGCCAGATGTGTTTCCTTATTTACAGAAGAGTCTCCCTGAGCTTCAAAAATGGGCTCACTCCTCCTGTCCTGGGGAATGGGATTGGCCATGGGGTCCTCCAACATCCTTCAGTCTATTCATGGTCTTCTTCAAGGGTCTGGTCACACCTAGCATCTCATTCATTATGACAAAACCAGCTCGTGGTTCCTGAGCTATTTTCATCTTCCCGTGTTCCTATGCTTTTACTATCTCATCCTGTCCTCCCACAAAACCCGTGACACAGGAGGTTCAAATTTTATTAACTCCGTGGACAGAGGAGAGCATGGAGGTTGAAATTAGGTAACTGCAACTTGGCAAATACACATGAAAACCATTGAATTGTTTATTTTTATTGCCTTTTTTAAGTAGCCTTCATGCTCAGCATAGAGCCCAACACGGGGCTTGAACTCACAAACATAAGATCAAAACCTGAGCCGAGATCAAGAGTTGGATGCTTAACTGACTGAGCCACCCAGGCGGCCCGAACTGTATACGTTAAATAGGCAAATTATCCAATATATGAATTACATTCTCAATAAAGCCGTTCTATAAAAAAATCATTATTATCTGCAATTTTTTTTTTAATTAAGTGGCCAGCCCAAGATCTCACAGAGTTGGATCGGAGTTGGATCATGCCGACAATGTTGGAGATTCAGGGACTGGAAAGAAACACGGAAGGAAAACCGTGATTATTATCAGCCCCTGAGCGTCAGATCAGGAGACACAGGAATTTGAAGCTCTGCTCAAAATGGACTTCTCCTCACCCCCCCCCCCCCTCCGTGGATACTTTTCAATTCCTTCATGCCTCTGTCAACTCCTCGGGCACTGTGGTAAGCCTGAACTTCAAGGTGAAGGCTGTCAACAGATACAGGTCTGCAAAGAAGGTCAGAAAGAAGCAGGGGCGATGATCCAGAACTGCCAATATGCTTTCCCAATGGACTGTGCTTAATGACCTTTGTTCTGTTTGGCTCAAATACAGCGTCCAAAATAAAAGTGGGTCTTTCCAGCGTCTTTACCTTCATGGACAAGTTAGATACCTGCGCAACGCGAAGAAGCTTTATCTGCTGAGTATGCTCTAGACTAATTTCCATTCCAACTTTTAATTTTTTTTAATGTTTATCTATTCTTGACAGAGAGACAGAGCGTGAGCAGGGGAGGGGCAGAGAGAGAGACGGAGACACAGAATCCGAAACAGACTCCAGGATCCAAGCTGTCAGCACAGAGCCCAAAGTGGGGCTCAAACTCACTGCGAGATCATGACCTGAGCCGAAGTCAGACACTTAACTGACTGAGCCACCCAGGTGCCCACCATTTCAACTTTTAACTGTGGGAAAAAAAAAGGCAGCAATCACCTCCCAAGTGACAGGACAACAAAAACTAGAGCTCGGAATAGCCATTGTTCATTCATTTTTCCATAGAAAGAATATGGATCTGGCTATGAAACAAATATCATTGAGAATTTTCTAGGCAAAACTGTGGAGCTCTCCCCGTCCCCATAAATGATGTATGCAGATTTTACCTCCACAGAATTCCCAATGTGCACCTGATCTACGAGCTGACATTTCTTTGTGAATATTTAAGCTAATGTCTGTTCTGGTCTCCTGTGCAGAATCAAATAAAACTTTTCCCACTCAACTTCAGTCAAGTCTTATATATTTGCTTATGAACATTGCCTGGGAAAAAAAATGGGTCACCTATTTTAAAAAGATTATTTTGTAGCTGTATAAATGAGGGTCCCTAAAAGGCTTTTGGGGGATTTTATTCGCAAAGAACACATTTCAAAGAAGCTTTACATTTACCCAGACTATAGAAAGCTGTCCCAGCTGGAAAATGAAACTACCATCTCACTAATTACATCCTTTCATTATTGGAATAAAGTTCTGTTTGATGCACTGGGACTGTTCTAGTAAATGATGAGTTCAAATGTCTTTCTCTGTAGATGAAGGGCATTTAGTACACTTCACTGTCCTTAGAGGTATGTCACCTTAAAAAAAGGTGTGATGACCTGCTAACTATGGGAACGCTTCTGCAAGGACCATTTGGTGTTCCAGAATTTTACCGCTGCTGAAACTTTTTATCACAGAGGATCTGCCCATAACAATCTTATATCTTGAAACTTGAACAACTGACCCCTGAGAATGTGTGCTAGCTCTTCCGTTTCCCAAATAATAATATTTTCAATTTTGAGTCACATTTTTTACTGACTTTATGGGCAACCACATCTCTATGAGTTCCTGTCATATTCCAATCCATTCTGGCCACATGTTAAATTGGTTACCATCCGCCTGTATCTCTAACTCTTACTCACCTGATCCAAGTTTCACCTCCAGAGTCCTTTCTTGACAACTGAGATCGCTGCATGTAATGAACTACACTGTGTTAATGATTTATTTTACTCTGTCCCTCGATTCGTTGAGGGTGGAGAGTGAAGCCAACATACAGAGAGACGAAAGCAGGAGCGTTCAGAAAACAAAGGATGAAAGGGGCCTTAGAAATCATCAGGTCCATACTCTCATTTTACATATATGGAAGCTAAACTTCATAAAAAAGAAAACAAATTACTTTCCGAAGTCACAATTAATAGTCCTCAGAAATGTGGGCACTGAGACGAAGATTTCGTAGTGTATTTCTGTTTATGATTCTCCTAAATTTAGCTGCTTCCCTAAGAGTCACCTAACTTTGGGCATCTCTCCACCTTACAGTTTCCTAAACACTCCTTCTCACTCACTTAACTTCATTTTTCCTCCCTGTTTTCTTCTTTTAGAGTCCCATAATACTCTGTGCATACCTTTATTGTAGAATTCATCATGCTCTACCGATATAGTTGATTTTACGCTTTTCCCCTTGGACTGTGTATTTCTTGAAAGCAATGACTGGATCTAATTCATCTCTGAATCTTTATGCACAGAACTACACCCAGTATAAAATAGGAACACATCCAATGCACACATGGATGGAATGGAATGGAATAAAGTTGGATTTCTTTAAAGTTTATTTATTTTGAGAGAGAGAGACAGAGAGAGAGAGAGAGCAAGTGGGGGAGGGGCAGGGAGAGACAGAGACAGAATCACGAGTAGGCTCCACTCAGCAAGCACAGAGCCCGATGCGGGGCCTGAACCCATGAACTGTGAAATCATGACTTAAGCCGAAGCTGAAGAGTCAGACGCATAAGCGACTGAGCCGCCCAGTTACTCCTGGAATAAAGTTGGATTTTAAATTTCAGCCTCAACATTCAAATTCAAATTAAAACTGAGCTAAGATACCATTTTCACCTACTGGCTAGAGATAAACCTCCAAGTTTAACAATATGCTTTTTGTTGGTGAGGCCATGGGGAGAGAAACATCCAAATCATTCATGCCGAGAGTGCCAAGTTCTATCCAGTCAGTGGAGGGAAATTTGGGATTACATAGGGAAATTACCATATGTATTTAGCTTTTGACCTAGCGATCTCGTTTGTAGGAATTGATCTCAATGATACACTGGCAAAAATATGGAAAAATGTATGCACAATACTATTTACTGCAGCATGATTTGTAACACCGAAAGGCCGGAAAAATCACCCACATATTCCAATAGAAGACTGAATGAAACAAAGACTATGGTGCGTCTACAAAATGGATGCATTATGTACCATGCACCATGCAGTTTTAAACCTTGATGAAAAATATCTGTACATCCTTTTACCAAGTAATCATCAAGATATATTGTGAAAGAAAAAAGTAGTAAGGTAGAGAAAAGGCTGCATATTATTTATTATTGAGCTAAAATGCATTTGCTTTATTAAAAATGAAAGGATAAATTATAAAATAAAAAAATAATGGTTACCAATAAGAAAAGGGAGGGCATAGGGAGAAATGAGTGGTGATAGACACTAGGCTTCTTCATAGATTTACTTAGGAAAATATACCTTGTTTCTGAATATATCTTATTTTGTAGCTTTGACTCCAAAAGCATGTAAATATTTTATATTATTATAAAACAAACTTCCATTTAGAAAAGCAATCCCTAAAAAAAAAGACAGCAATGTGAGGGCCCCTGGGCAGCTCAGTCGGTCCATGTCTGACTCTTGATTTCAGTTCAGGTCATGATCTCACAGTTCGTGGGTTCAAGCTCCATATTAGGCTCTGCGCTGACAGCGCAGAGCCTGCTTGGGATTCTCTTTCTCTCTCTCTCTCTCTCTCTCTCTGCCCCTCCTATGCACTCTTGTGCTCTCTCTCTCTCTCTCTCTCTGTCTCAAAATAAATAAATAAACATTTAAAAAGTTTTAAAAAAAGAAAGCAATGTGAAACCAATAAACCCAGCCATGTATCCTATTGATGACATAACCTCAAAAGGAGGAAGAATTCCAAGTGACTTTAAATCATAGTAATTTAGGGGAGCCTGGGGGGCTCAGTCAGTAAAGTGTCCGGCCTCAGCTCAGGTCATGATCTCGCAGTTCCTGAGTTTGAGCCCCACATCGGGCTCTGTGCTGACAGCTCAGAGCCTGGAGCCTGCTTCGGATTCTGTGTCTCCCTCTCTCTCTGCCCTTCTCCTGCTTGCGTTCTTTCTCTCTCTCTCAAAAATAAATAAACATTAAAAAAATTTAAATCATGGTAATTTAGTGGCACTGAGTTACTGGGATAGGCCCTACAGATAAAAATGATGGCAAAAAGCATCTTTACAGTTTTTTTCCAGTAATCATATCATTATTAGTAGTTTTACATGGTTATTCTGCGGTTAAAGCAAATGAGCAATTATATTGGGGTCATTGAGAAGTCTGCTTTTCAAGTGGTTAAAGAGAGGCACATAGGTGAAATTAATAAACTTAGGTAAGCAATAGGACGTAATGCTATAAATGTGTAATATACTTTACCCCAAAACTTAACATAAACAACACATTCTCTAGCTCCAAACGCTAAAAGGTACTAGAGACGATGACCATCCCAGTAGCGGCAAACATTCCTAGTGCCCAAATCATTGTTTTGAAAGACAACTTCCTTCTTAAAAGGAACCACAAAGAACTCTTTGAAGAAATGGCTGATTTCAGCGCTGGTGTATAAAATGTACAAAATGAGCCTGGAACACGTTTTAATGTCATAAAGCAAGAAACCCGTCAAAAACTTCTGGAGTCATGTCGAAAGGACTCAAAACCAAATCTAAATTCACTCTGAATGGCGTATGATGGGATCATATGAGCATAAATAAAGATATACACTACAATAGGGGCGCCTGGGTGGCTGATTCAGTTCAGCGTCCAACTCTTGGTTTCGGCTCAGGTCATGATCTCACAGTTTCACGAGTTGGAGTCCCACATGGGTTCTGCGCTGACAGCAAGGAGCCTGCTTCAGATTCCCCCTCTTTCTCTGCCTCTCCCCTGCTTGCAGTCTTTCCGTCTCTCCGAAAATAATCTTTTTTTTTAATTTTTTATGTTTATTTATTCTTGAGACAGAGAGAAACAGAGCACGAGGGGCAGAGAGAGAGGGAGACACAGAATCTGAAGCAGGCTCGAGGCTCTGAGCTGTCAGCACAGAGCCCGACGCGGGGCTCGAACCCACGAACTGCGAGATCATGACCTGAGCCAAAGTCGGATGCTGAACTGACTGAGCCACCCAGGCACCCCTGAAAATAAATAATCTTTAAAAAAATTATTATAAAAAGGTTCAAGCTACAATAAATTTAAACACTTCAAATATTTTAAATATGTTGGCATCCATAACTTTATAATGTTACTAAAAGAATCATGACTCACTTTTGGAAGATGCGAAGAAAGAAATCCATTATTCCGAAAACTGGTAAATGAGGAGAAAAAATCGTTCCTCTTGCTTTTCCTATATGACCCATACCTGATGAGAACTCATAATAGATTAGGGGGAGTGTGTCTTTGCGAAAGTATCTCAGCTAATAAATGAAGAAATTATGGTCGGGTGAGAATATCACTATTTACAAAATGCTACTGCGATGTCGGGTCTGGGCAACAGTCGTCAATGGCTGCCAAGATCACACACACAAATGGACAAACAGATATAGGGCACTCCTGAGGGAACACTCCATACCATCTGTGGTGTGGTCTTGCCAAAACAAAATAAATCGGTAAAATAAAATAAAAATTTGAAATGTATCTGATCAAGCCTGTACATCTAATGTTCAACTGATAGAAAACACGAGGGATAGAGAAATGTGGTCATGACACCATGGGGATGAAGACAGAAAGACCAAACTGCGGAAACTTCCATAGACAAAAAATGATTTCCCCAAAAAAAGTTTACAAAGAAAAATTAGTTATCTGAGTGTCTAGAGATTATATTCAGATTCCTCCTTAAACTATAAAAAGGTAACTATTGAGGAATGGATGTTTGAGGATATTAAAGAATTGTTCTCACTTATTTTTAGAAATAATTTTTAAAGTAATATTTAATTTTTTAATGAGGATTTATTTATTTTGAGGGGGGAGGGGCAGAGAGAGAGGGAGACAGAATCTGAAGTGGGCTCCCGCTGTCAGCGCAAAGCCCCACGTGGGGCTCAAACCCATGACGCTCAACCGACTGAGCCACCCAGGCATCCCTAAAATAATATTTTAAAGGGATATTTTTGAATGTTCGTAAATATTTTCAGGGGCGCCTGGGCGGCTCAGTCAGTTAAGCAGCCAACTTTGGCTCAGGTCATGATCTCGCAGTCCGTAAGTTGGAGCCCCGCCTCAGGCTCTGTGCTGACAGCTCAGAGCCTGGAGCCTACTTTGTATTCTGTCTCCCTCTCTCTCTGCCCCTCCCCTACTCATGCTCTGTGTCTCTCACTCTCAAAAATAAATAAACATAAAAAAAAATTTTTTTAAATATCCCCAAATATTTTCAAATTAAATACTATTATATCTGAATTTGCTTTAAAATAAGGGTAACTCTGTGGCTGGGGTGTAGATAACACAAGATCAGTCACGAGTTGATAATTGTTGAAGCTAAGTGAGGTGTATGAGGGATGGTTATACTATTCTATTTTTGTGTATGTTTGAAAATTTCAGTAAAATATTCACAAACTTTCGATCGGAAGCTGATAAATAAGTAAATAGAATTTGGTTCAGTATTTTATTATCAAGCTTTCCACTGTAATCATTTTAGGGTCTTCTGTCTGAACCACATTTAGAAACAGAATGGTAGATGGATCTATTCTACATACTATAAAGTCCGTCGACAAAAAAATAGCTGAGTTTTCTTCCTCAGTCCGCACTTAGGGAAAGGTGGAGAAAACAATCCTTTGGTGTCCCGTCTTTCCTATGTTCTAGCAGGACAACTTATGTCAGCCAGTTTAAGAAGGGTCATAATGAGGGGCGCTTGGGTAGCCCAGTTGGTTAAGCATCCAACTCTTGATTTTGGCTCAGGTCATGATCTCACGGTTTGTGAGTTCGAGACCCGTATCGGACGCTGCACTGACAGTGAGGAGCCTGCTAGGGATTCTCTCTCCCTCTTTCTGTGTGCCTTCCCCGCTCGTTCTCTCTCTCTCTCTCTCAAAATAAATATTTTTTTAAGTTGTTTAAGAAAGGTCATAATGAAGTTAACAGGATTTATCCTACTGACAGACTAGCTCCAAGGGAAAAAAAAAAAGAAGTAAATTAAGTGATCTGCTGTATAAAACCCAGTATAAAAAAAAATGGGTAGGGGTGGCTGAGTCGTTTGAGCGTCCATCTTCAGCTCGGGTCATGATCCGGCAGTTCATGAGTTCGAGCCCCACACGGGGCTCTGCGGGACAACATGGAGCCTACTTAGGATTCTTTCTCTCTCCTTCTCTCTCTACCCCTCCCCTGCTCGCTCTCTCTCAAAAATAAATAAACATTTAAAAAAAACATTTAAAATAAATTAAACATTTTTTTAAAAAGATGGGTAAAATTGGGCTTGATATACTCGTATGACTAGCCAAGGGGATAGACCTGTGAGTTTATCACAGCACAGTGGGACTTCATAAGTTCTAATAATGCTCAGAATCAGGTAGCCCCATCTTAGTTCTATTTGTATCCAGTAGGAGAAGGACGATAACTAGCATAAAGTGAGAGGGGCATCAGGATCTAGCCTCAAACAAAATGGAGCTATCAAGAGAGTCTGGGACCCTTTAAGGCATCTAGAACCCTCTCGATCCATCTAGGGGTTCAGAAGAGGCCTGATGTACAAATGAAGGAATCAAGATAGAAGTCACAGGATATGGATTTAGACAAAGATAATATTGTGGGGCAAGGCTGCAGCTCAGGCACCCGGGAGTTATCGTAGTTGTTCATAGCCAATATTAGCCACCTGGATAATGGATACGATCAGGAAAACACCTGCCTGGCTGGTCATTTTTGGTTTCAAAAAATAGGTGGGTCTAAGCTTGCAGGCTGACAGCTCTCAGTGCCTCTAGCTAAGCAGAGAAGGGAGAGGCAGGGGCTAACATGTTATGCTCATTTCCATGCTGTTAAGCCCTGCCTATAATGTGTATTTTCCTGTTAAGATTCCACTATTCATCTTTTAAAAATCAGGTCAAATTACACCTCTTCTGGGAAGCATTTCCTCATCGAGATGGACAAGACTGCTCCTCCTTTAAACCCCAGAGTATCCCGCCTGTAATTCTCTGATGACATTTATCTTACTTTGCCTTTTTCCTTTCCCTCGTATGCTTATCTTGCCCCTGTGAGATTACAAACTCCTCAAGGGCAGGGATCATGTCCCCATCTTTTTAATATCCCTCACCCCAGAATAAATATTTCAAAAGTATGTGTTTGATTGGAAGGTTAACCGTCTTCCAAGTTGAAAATCTGATGCAGAACGTCAGGTGTAAAATGATGCTTGCTAGCAGTTCCTGTTTCACACTCACCCACTTTGCAATAATACCTTTAAAGCTGGTTGGGGGGGGGGGAGAGACAAGAAAAAAGTCACAATGCCAAAAGAAAAAGACATGACTCGCAGTCACGTAATTGCCAGAATGTGGAATGGTTTTTCTCTAATTATAGGACACAGAGCATGAAATTGACGATCACAGTTAGAAGGCAGCATATGCTTTGCAAGTAGAAATGAAGAACACCTGTTGAACTCTGGCACCGGGGAGAGACGTCACCCTTCCCACGTGTCCGGCCCCAGGATGCGTACAATTCAGAAAAACAGGCAGCTAAACCAGTGCAATGCAGGCAATTTTTGTGGGGGACCAAGATACTATTATACTCTTGTATCAGTTTTTACCCTTGTACTTCATCCAGGGCCTGTAACGCAAGAAAATAGTGTGGCAGAAAATCCACAAGGAATAGACCCAAGTTCACGAGCTTTGTTTGATTTGATTTGATTTCTTATATTTTAGTTAGTTAACATGCTGTGCAATATTGGTTTCAGGAGAATTTAGTGATTCATCACTTACACACAACACCCAGTGCTCATCCCAGCAAGTGCCCTCCTCAGTGCCCATCCCCCATCTAGCCCATCTCCCCACCCTCCGGCAGCCCTCAGTTTATTCTCTATTGTTAAGAGTCTCCTTTGTTTGCTTTTATGTTAACTTAAAAAAATTTTTTTAATATTTATTAATTTTTGAGAAAGAGAGAGAGAGAGACAGAGTGAGAGTAGGGCGGGGGAGGCTGGGAGGGCAGACAGAGGGGGAGACACAGAATCCAAAGCAGGTCCCAGGCTCTGAGCTGTCAGCACAGAGCCCGATGCGGGGCTCAAACTCAGGAACTGTGAGATCATGACCTGAGCCAAAGTCGGTCGCTTAACTGACTGAGCCACCCAGGTGCCCCTCGCTTTGTTTGATTTTAAAAAGATGCTCCCCCTTGGCGGATCCAGCGTCACACACACCTAGGAGAATGAAGTATATGCTGGATCACATCTCCCCCTAAACCAGACGCCCTTGTGCAGAGCACAACCTGTACAACCATCCTCGGCAGCTGTGAAGAGTCCCAGGAACTAAAAGCCTATAGCTGGAGGAAGAGATGGAAAAGTAACTGGCACTGGTAGATTCTGAAACTTAGAGTTCAATGTCAGAAATGAGCATGGAGACAAAACGAAAACACGGACGTGATCCCAGATCAATCTAACAAAGTCTGCTTAGGAAAGTGGTTCTCAATCCAGGGGTAACTTTGGCCCCCGAGAGGACATTGGTGAAGGACAAAGACATCTTTGGTGGTCACATTAAGGAAGGACACACCATTTTAATGGTCACACTGGCATCTCGTGGGTAGAGGCCAGGGATGCCGCTAAATCCTACAATATACAGGAGAGCCCCCCAACACAAACAAACAAGCAAGCTGGCCCAAAGTGCCAATAGTGCCAAGGCTGAGAAACCCTGGATTAGATAAATGTGTACTAGCACTTTAAATTGGGCCAGGAAAATACAAATAGCAATCTAACTGAGAATAAGGTTCTATCTACGTGTAAGCTGGAAAACAGGGAAAAGAGGGTTGCCTACATATATCTCCAATATTGGGACAGACTAGAGCTCTCCTTGTTCTCAGGGAAGGAGAATAAATGATTAACATAGGGTCGATGAAGTGGTTTTGCAGAACAAAGCAAGCAAAGGTGAGGGGTTTTTTAAGTTTATTTTTGAGAGAGAGAGACAGAGAGAGCCCAGTGGGGGAGGGGCAGAGAGAGAGGGAGAAAGAGAATCCCAAGCAGGCTCCCCACTGTCAGCGCACAGCCCGACACAGGGCTCGAACTCACAAACCTTAAGATCGTGACCTGAGCAGAAACCAAGAGTCAGATGCTTCACCAACTGAGCCCCCCAGGTGCCCCAAGAAAGGTGAGGTTTTGAAGATTTACTAAAAGGGCAGATTCTGACAATTGTTTGTTCTAGGAAACATTTTTTTAAACAATTAAACTTCTTAGCATTCTATATAGAATTCAACAAGACATGATCTTTATGAAATAAGAACAGAAAAATGAAGTAGGTTAAGAGAATATTATGCAAAGGCATCTAGATGAGCTAAAAAAAAAAAGCTGTGTAGGAAAATTATTCTGAAAAAACTAAAATAGCACACCTTGAATAAAACACACTCTACAAGCATAAAACGGAACCAAAAGGAAGGGTTAAGGAAGGATTTAAAAAATTAATGAAATGGGGTTGCCTGGGTGGCTCAGTTGGTTGAGTGTCTGACTTCGGCTCAGGTCATGATCTCACAGTTCGTGAGTTTAAGCCCTGCATCAGGCTCTGTGCTGACGGCTCAGAGCCTGGAGCCTGCTTCAGATTCTGTGTCTCCTTCTCTTTGCCCCTTCCACACTCATGCTCTGTCTCTCTGTCTCTCTCTCAAAAATAAAATTAAAAAACATTTAAAAAAATTAACAAAATGGAGGGCAAATTAACAAAATCAACAAGGAAAAGACAGACAAAAACAATGAGAAAAATAAAAAAAGATTCTACCACAGATAACTGGTGTTCCTAAGCAAAAGACTAGAATAAATGGAACAGATATAATCACAAAAGCTATAATAACTGGAAACTTTCCTGAACTGAATATCAGAGTACAAAATTCTTAGGATTTAATACAGCAGAAATACTTTTTTGAGAAAAAGAAGACCTACAGCTAAACGCATTCTTACAAATATTTGATTTAAATTAATTAATCATTAAAAAGATCCTCCAAATTAGAGGCATGCATGGGTTGGGGCAAGATTTTCTACATAGAAATAAAAATCAGACATTTCAGACTTCACACATCTTCCTGGATATACTCAAAAGACATTGTTAATAATCATACAATATATACAGAATTCTCTGTTAATAATTGTGCAATATATACAGAATTCTACAGAAGAAACAGTCAGCCTCAAGAGTTTTATACCTACATGACTTATCATTTATTTATATCAGATATGAAAGAGCCTGAAAAAATGCACCAACCAGAAGCCCTTCTTTAAAAAAAAGTAAATACTTGATTACATATTTCCAGCCCACCTAGTAATGAAGCTAAATGAATAAGCAGAAGCTATTCTTCCCTTAAGGGGACTGCCATTGCTCACCGAATCCGAATGAAATACAGACCCTCCCCCCAAAGCATATAATTAGAACATTTGAATGCAAATGGTAAAAAGGGGTATTAGAAGAGACCGATGGTGAGAAAAACCTAGTTGCACACCTAGATCTGGATCTCAAACTCCGATGGGGGTTGGAGAGATAGACAATTAATCAATGATGGAGTGCATGAATAAATAAACATGTAAATAAACAAACGAAGCCATTGTAAATACTATTAATACTATGAAGGAAGTAAAGAGGATGATATGATGGAGACAAACTGGGTGACCCACTTTGAGAGAACAACTTTCTCACGATGTCGCATGAGACGTGAAGGAAGAGAATGTGAGCACTTGGGGGAGAGAGGGGCAGAATGCGCTATGGATGAAGGTCACAAGTATAGTTATCCTGTGCAGGGAAGGAGTGTGGCACACTGGGAGAACCGAGCTAGAGCCTCACCAGCTTCTTTCGCAGTGAGCCTGGGCATGTTTTGGGTATTTTTGAAAGTTTCCTCATTTTGAGAGAGAGAAAGAGCGAGAGTGAGCGAGCAAGCGAGAGAAGGACAGAGAGAGAGAATCCCAAGCAGTCTCCACATGAGCCCGATGTGGGGCTAGAACTCACGACCCATGAGATCATGACCAGAGCTGGAACCGAGAGTCAGACGCTTAATTGACTGAGCCACCCAGGCGCCCCCAAGATCAAGAAGTTTTAGAGTGAGAAGGAATATATATAATCTGATTTACTTTTCAAAAGGAAAGTATAACTGTTCTGTGGAAATATACCAATGTTCTTTGAAATGACACAAAGACAAATATTTTGCAATTTACATGAATTGTTTCAAAGCACAGAAAAATACAAACAGCTTCCCACATAATTTTTTGAATAGAACATAACCCTGATACTGAAATCTGACAAAAATAGTTCAAAGAATAGCAAGCAAGAGATAAATCTCACTTGTAATATAGATGAGTTCTAATTAAAATAATGATAAAACAAATCTATCAGTATATTAAAAACAAAATGTACCATGACAATCCCGGGGTAATGTAGATCCCAAAGATTTTTCAACATTAGGATATCTATTAATATAACCCATCAAATTAAAAAAGAAAATGAGAAAAAAACCGATAAATATCAGATGGAAAAACAAAGTAGTTGATAAAATTAAAGTTCTATTACTGATTCTGAAATTTTTAAATAAACTAGGTGTAGAGGCATAGTTCCTTAATATGATATAATTCATCTATTGTAAACATCCCCATAAGGGATTATCCCGGTGTTTTCAATATTTTTCCCCAAGTTGCCAAAAAATGTAACAATATCAACAAGAACAACATTTACAGCGGATTTACCATTTGTAAAACAATGGTGTTATTAGTTTTAGAAGACTTAGCCCCTTTGATTTTCACAGCAATCTTAGCCATTAAGTACTATTTTATCTCCATTTTAGAAATGCAGAAACTGAGATCATAAAAAGAAATGCCAGGGTGCTTGGGTGGCTCAGTCGGTTAAGTGTCTGACTTCAGCTCAGGTCATGATCTCACAATTCATGAGTTCCAGCCTCACATCGGGCTCTCTGCTGTCAGCACAGAGCCTGCCTCAGATCCTCCATCTCCCTCTTTCTCTGCCCCTCCCCTGCTTGCTCGCTCTCGCTCTCTCTCTCAAAAATAAACAAACATTTAAAAAATAAAAAATTTAAAAAATAAATAAGAAATAAAAAGAAATGAGGTATAGAAAAAAAGGAAAAAGATCCAAAATTACCTTTCCTTGTGAATGATAGGATTATATGCCTAAAAATCCAAGAAAATAAATTTCAAGTGGAATAGAATTCAGTTAAATTGGCCAGATCTTTTGCGGGGGGACAGATTTTTTTTTCAAGTACATAATTATATACATAATAGCAGACAAATACATTGAGACTTACAGTTTATTTTTCTTAAAGTTTATTTATTTATTTTTGAGAAAGAGAGAGAGCACAAGCAGGGGAGGGACAGAGAGAAGGAGAGACAGAATCCCAAGCAGGATCCAGGCTCTGAGCTGTAGCACTGAGCCTGATGCGGGGCTCGAACTCACGAACTGGGAGATCATGACCTGAGCCGAAACCAAGAGTCGGATGCTCAACTGACTGTGCCACCCAGGCCCCCCGAGACTTACTCTTTCTGTACCCAACATTGTGAATTTGTTCATTGTCCCCAAACGAATGTATATATATAAATCAATTCCAATCAAATACTAAATTCAGTTATTGGGAATTAACAAATGGGTACCACTATTCATAACAATGAATGAAAGGGCAATGGAAAATTTGGAGAAAGTTTTAAGGAAAGGCTTGCTCTATCAGATAGATACACATCACAAATCTAAGTAATCAAAATTGTAACACTATTGTAAGTAGAATATCTGATCAATAGAAGAGAATAGAAAGCCTTAAAATACTTTAATATAAAATAATGTAGAACAAAATAAATACATGGGGGCGTCTCTGTGGCTCAGTTAAGTGTCCGACTTCAGCTCAGATCATGATCTCACAGTTTGGGAGTTCGAGCCCCATGTCAGGCTCTGTGCTGACAGCTTGGAGCCTGTAGCCTGCTTCGGATTCTGTGTCTCTGCCCCTCCCCTGCTCATGCTCTGTCTCAAAAATAAACATTAAAAAAATCATTAAAAAAAAAAGAGTAAATACATTATTTCAAATGAGAGTAAAATGGATTCTTCAATAAATTTCCTGATACAAGTGACTATTTGGAAAACATTATTATGTTAGAACCCGATACCATTTCACAACACTGAACTATATAATAGGCAAACTAAAAAATAAAATATAAAACAACAAATACATAATAAAACTAGAAGGAAACAAGTGATTATTTACCAAAACGTGATTTTTGTAATTGAAAACTATCATTGTGAGAATAAAAGTACTAAAAAGTGAGTTAGAGGAATGAATATCAATGCCTAATAGAAACAGGGCATAGCATCTCAAGAGATAGTCATTAAAAGGAAAATATGGATGGTAACTAAATATTAAAAACCCAATCAAAATAAATGTATGACCTCGGGAAAGATCATATATAACCTCTAAGTCTCAAAATGTAGGAAGGGAAATAGTTTGTCTTCAATATCCATCAGTGCATACAGATGACTGGTCAAAATATATCCACTGTGATAACAACGGGTTCCTATCTTTGAATGGGGGCTCCCTCCTTATAAAGGGAATGCTTCAATTTACCATCCCAAGGAAAAGAAGGATCTAGCAGATTCCCATATGGGTTTATTGGTAGAAAAAGTGGGTCGCAATTCCCTTTCAGCATGGCTAAAGTGCAGTTCAGTCACCAACGTATTGTAAAGAATCATTTTTCTACTTGATTTATATAGGTGTTCACAGCCAAGTCCATATTTCTCAGTTGCTGGGGAAAATGACATTTGTTAGATGTTTTTGTCACTTGCAATTACATAAAACACAATTTCACTAATCTTTTCTCTTGGAAATATAATGTCTTAGAAAAGGTTTTGAATTATGTTGACCCTGCATGTCCTTTGTAAAATAATAATAATAATAATATATAATAATAAATAATAATAATGAGTACTTTGGTTTTTTGGTTTTTTAATTTTTTTAAATAAAAATCTCTTTTTTATTACAGAGAAAGAGAAAACGCAAGCTGGGGAGAGGGGAAGAGAGAGAGAGAGAATCTCGAGCAGGCTCCATGCTCAGCGTAGAGCCCAATGTGGGCCTTGATCCCACGACCCTGGGATCATGACCTAAGCTGAAATCAAGAGTCAGACGTTCAATGGACTGAGCCACCCAGGCGCCCCATAATAAGTACTCTGTTGGAAAGAATTGTTCTCACAAGAGAAAAACAAATCCAGAAATGTAGTTTCAAAATCTGAGTAATCTATTTTTATAAAAAAGATACTAAAATATGGACAGGGAAAATGTCACAAACTACAAACCTCTTGCTACAACGTGCAGCAAATTTATAATGGAGAAGAAGAAAATTAAACACTTCACTTACATGGAGTTCAGATTTTGTATCATCCAGAATTTTCCAACCAACGTCTTTACTTAATGAGTGGATGCAGGAACTCAAAGTTTGCTTGGAATCTGGTATTCCATCTCACAGAAGATTATAAGCCGCAAATTAAAAGGAAGGGAGAGGAAACATTGAGAAAACTGTTGGAGACTGATTGTAGTAAAAGAAATAGTGGATAACAAAATTATTAAAACACACGCGCCCGAGCACCCACACAGCCTAGAGCCATTTGCTACAGAGACAAACAGCCCTACAAACTTAATGGCCCCTGGGGTTGTCGAGACATTACAAGTCTGAGCAGTAATTATAGACATAATAACAGCTACTATTGATTGAAAATGTCTATGTAGACAGATACTAAGAGAAGGGTTTTATACGTGCCTTTTCACTTCATCCTCCTAACAATCGTATGAGATCGGCACCATTATCATCCCAACATTATAAACGAGAAAACAGAAACATTAAGCAATTGTTAAAGGTCACAAAGACCAAAAGCAACAAAAGTTGGCTTGAATTCTGGGCATTTCTGACTCTAAAGCCCCTGGGGCTTATCTCTTCTGCTGTGTGGTCTTCCCCAGTCAGGTTCTTGATTGGTGGAGGGGATGAATTACCATTAAGTACTTGAGATTCTTTGCAATGGAATCTAATTTCAGTGAATATTTCATTTCACTTTTATTCATAGTTCTCAAAAAAAAATACTGCCTCCTGAAATCCTGATGACATTTCTACCCGATCTTACTGAATGCTGGAAAAGGGGGAGGGAATTCTAAACGCAGAGAAGAGAATGCACAGACGCAGGAAAGCAACAGAGAATAACAATGAATTCGGCGGCCTGAGTGTTCTGGATAGCTCGTTCTCAAACTGGAGCCATTTGGAGCACCTTCCAAAAAAAAGATTTCTGGTCCCCATTCCAATGATTCTGATTCGGAAGCTTGGGTGGGGCCCAAGAATCTGATTTCCAAACAGGCTTCACCCTCTTACCTAGATGAATCTGATGCAGGAGATGGGGAAGAACCCCTAGGAAGCAATGAAAGGCAGACTCTGGAAGTTTAAAGGCTTTGTTCATTTTAGGCATCATGCCTGAGGCAGCCCCGTGGGCTCCAGCTCTGGCTCCTCTGTGGGGTGACTTACTACTCTTGGGACAACAGGTCACAGACCATTGAGCCATTTGGCCTGTGGGCTTCAGGCATACATCCAAGCCCAACTACCAGTGTTTTTTCTTAGCTCGGGCTCTAGAGCGGTATTCAGAATGAAGCTAAGGTAACATGCCAACAGCCCTTGGTGGATGTCAGTTACTGGCTGAAGCTATCCTTAAACAACCCCCCACCTATACACACATGCAAGCGCCCCACCCCCATCCATGTCCTTTCCTCACTTGGCAGGATTTTTCATGCCATATATGTATCTTTCAGGAATGACTTGCAGACCTTTGACCCCAAAGGTATGAAATGGGGCCAACTGCTGCCGATTCTTTTTTAAAAAAGATTTATTTATTTTTGAGAGGGAGACAGAGCATGAGCAAGGAGAGGCACAGAGAGAGGGAGACAGAGAACCCGAAGCAGGTTTCCGGCTCGGAGCTGTCAGCACAGAGCCCGACGCCAGGCTCGAACTCACAGACTGTGAGATCATGACCTGAGCCGAAGTCGGATGCTTAACGGACTGAGCCACCCAGGCGCCCCAATTTCTGCCGATTCTTGAAGTATGAAGCTCTGGGCCTATCTTTAAAACACCAACTTTCAACTCTCCCTTGTGAGATCTTTCAAACAGGAAGATGCGGTATAGAAAAACAATTACAATACCACAACAACATTTAGGGCCAGTTTAATACTTGACCAGTATTTATTAAGCAACTGACCTAGTTTTGGAGCTGTGCAAAATGTTACAGGAAAGGGAAAGACATTACTCCGGTTCCCAGATAGCTTAGAGTCTAGGTATGAGAGAGAAAACCAAAGCTCATGGAAGTGTGTCTTTAGGTTCTGCACCCAGTTCCAATTCAGACGGGGTGGGGGGGCAGTTTCCCCCACCCCACTAACAAGCAATGCCCCAGACACCAGCTAACGTCCTACAATTCAACTCGACTCTGACACTGTCGACCCAGAGATAGCATCAGATCCCACGGGTTAAGGGCTCATTCCTGCAAGACTACACCCCAAACGCACACGTTTCCGATGCCAGTTGCAAGCCCCGGTTTGTTACCTGCGCTTCTGCCTGACCGA
>CM053579.1:28783173-28819134 GCA_028646485.1 Cryptoprocta ferox
GGGGGGGCGGAACCTCCGTTCTCTCCCCAAGCGCTCCATTCTCCCCAAATCTCCATGTGCTCCCCAACCCGGAAGCTCTCACCAACCCGGAAGCTCTCCGAACCCAGTCCTTTTGGGCCTTCACAGAGGCTTCAATTAGCTAGGCTTGATTGATTACATCATGGGCTGCTGGTGATCCATTCACCCCCCAGCCCCTCTCCCTTCCCTGGAAGTCAGGGGGTGGGACTGAAAGTTCCAACCCTCTAAATGCAAAGTTGGCTCTCTGGGCAACCAGCCCCCACACTCAGATGCTTTCCGTAAGTCGCCTCATGAAGATAACAAAAATATCTTTATCTTTCACCACGTAGGAAATTCCAAGGGTTTTAGAAGCTCCTGCTAAAACTGAAGGCATAGACCAAATACGTATTTCTTATTATACAATCACAAGATCAACACACACCAGTTGTACCACATCCACCACAGCAATACCGTCCACACACACCACACACACCGCACAGACACCACACATAACCAACACCACACAAACACCAAGCCAACGCTGAAACACACACACGCCACACACAGCAGACACCACACATACACAACACGTATACACACAGAGCACACATAGAGAAACAGTATACACACAGCACCTAGAGAACATACACACACTCAACACACATCACGCACACACAACACCACATGCTATTTACACAACATACACACAAATAACAACAAATCGCAAGATCACAGTATGTCAAGTTGAACTGTAACGGTCAGGCTTATCACCATCAGGATACTTCCTTCACTCTGGTTAACTTTGTAGGTATGAATGTGTGTTGGTGTGTGCCTGTGTACGGGAGCGGGGTTGGGGGGGTGGGAGTGGGGTCTTGGGGGGGGTTTGGGGGGGACTTGGCTCGAGAGCCCAACTAGGTGGAAAGGAAGATAAAGGCTTTCCCCTCAAGGTCGTTACATACAACAGGGATGCAAAGACAGGACAAAATATTTAGAAAACTATTCAAATCACAAACAACAACAAAAGTGAATCCATCTATAATCAGCAACAGCTATACACAGCTGTTTACAATAAAACCTCAATTAACCAATCAAATTACTAAATATTCTGGTTTCCCCCACATTCTACATTTAAGGAAAAGGCAATTACAAAAGAAGTGAATACAGAAAAGTTCAACAATAATAACATCTGTAAGGCATGTCCAAGAGTCAAAGAGACTTACCTCTTTCACTTAATTAACAGTCCTTTTGGGGTGCCCAGCTGGCTCAGTTGGTAGAGCATGTGACTCTTTATCTCAGGGTTATAAATTTGAGACCCACATTGGGTGTAGAGATTTCTTACAACCCTTAAAAAAGAAAAGCACTGCCTAAGTTACTGAGAACAATAAAGTATATTTGCAGATCACTATACTGTTGGCAAGGTACTATTCCTATATATTATCTCATTTAATTCTTACACCACCCCGTGAAATAGATACTTTTACGATTCGTATATTACAAATGAGGTAATCGAGGCTCTGGTAATCCTAAATCAGTGAAAAGACCCTCAGTCATAAAAAAAAATTCATTTTACTCAGTGTATTATTTTTACTACAATGAAAAAGTCACCCTAGGCACTTTAAAAAGATTTTAAACAAACATTGAAACAAATTGAGCACTGAATAACATAAAACTATGGAATCACTGTATCGCACACCAGAAACTAATATAACACTGTATTAACTACACTGGAATTAAACATAAAAATAAAATAATAAAAAAAGTTTTAAAACCAAAACCAGTGACATTTCTTCAGGTATAGGGAGAACAAAAATGTTTTTGTATCTCTGAGAAATCAAAAATGTTAATTGGAAAAAAAAGAATTGAAACAAATCAAAACATTTTACAATTTATTTTGCATTTATCTTATTTTATTTTTTGAACAATATTTTTTCCAGCATTTTATTATGAAAAGTTTCTTTTTTAAATTTTTTTTATTAACTTTATAGTTTATTGTCAGGTTGGTTTCCATATAACACCCAGTGCTCTTCCCCACAAGTGCCCTCCACCATGACCAACATTTTACAATTTTAAACAGAATTTTCGAGTTAATTTGCCATTTTGAATCGTGAACACTCCTACGTGTTGCACGACAACCAAGCATTATGGATAATCAAGGTCTTATTGGATATAATCTTTGGGGAGTATTTTACCCTCTGGAATGATCTGGAACCGTTTGGAGTAGGTCTGACAGTAGAGGTGAGATGTTGAAATCTCACAGACATGAAAGATGAAGGGAGAATCAAATCCAGGAGTTAGAAAGTCAAATAGGGGACCAAGAAAACCAAAGGTAAAAATGGATAAGTTTGTTTGGTTGAGGACGAATATGAATTAGTGGATAGGAGAGTCTAAGCTCAGTGTAATAAAGCCTGCTTAAAAATGTCTAGCTAAGTGTTGTCAACAAGGCCCCAATTACTCTTTATTTTGGTGTAAAAAGCCCACGGATTTTTTTGAGCTGTTCTATGAACCTTTGTGCGACTGGCTCACTTTATAGTGGTAAAAGCGTGGGATTTGGAACTTGACGTACTTATGTAGAAAATATAGGTCTGACACTCACTATTCAAGTGGACTTGGCCAAGTCACTCTCCTTTTACAAGTTTCTGCAGAAGAGAATGGTTAGAGTCTGGGCTCTAGAGTAAGACCAAGTAGGAATCCTACACTTACGAGCTGTCTGGTTTGGGGCAAGTTAAATAACCTCCCTGTGCCTCAGTTTCCCCATCCATTAACGTCACAGGGTTTTATTAGGAATAAATAACATACTTTATGCATCCAACACAATACTGCACACTTATACGAGCCCAATAAACAGCGGTGATTGTTATTTCCCTTAGTCTGAGAGGAAGTTGGTAATTATTAGGCAAAGATTGCAGGGGTGGCTGGTAAATTCAACCACCATACATACATTTACTGGGTCACAAATCCCTCCCATGAAAGGTGAGATTCTCACCACAATGCATAAAAAAGCTCACTTCGACCTCAGTAAATAGTGTATTTTTACAAGGTTTTCTTACTGAAATGTGTTCCTGGAATAGTTCAGATTTGCTAATAAGGAACACCTCTCTCAGCCTAAAAAATGTATCCTGCGGGGCGCCTGGGTGGCTCAGTTGGTTGAGCGTCCAACTTCGGCTCAGGTCATGATCTCATAGGTCGTGGGTTCGAGCCCCGCATCGGGCTCTGTGCTAACAGCTCAGAGCCTGGAGCCTGCTTCAGATTCTGTGTCCCTCTCTTGCTCTGCCCTTCCCCTGCCCATGCTCTGTCTCTCTCTCTCTCTCTCTCTCTCTCTCAATAATAAATAAACATTAAAAAAATTTTTTTAAATGTATCTGGCACTCTCCCTTCCAAAGTGTGAGACCAGTTAAAAGCACAGAATAAGTGGGGTGCCTGGGTGGCTCAGTCGGTTAAGCGTCCGGCTTTGGCTCAGGTCATGATCTCGCAGTTCGTGGGTTCGAGCCCCGGGTCGGGCTCTGTGCTGACAGCTAGCTCGGAGCCTGGAGCCTGCTTCGGATTCTGTGTCTCCCTCTCTCTCTGACCCTCCCCTGCTCACGCTGTCTCTCTCTGTATCTCAAAAATAAATTAAAAAACATTTTTAAAAATTTAAAAAAAAAGCACAGAATAAGTGAGGTTGAGCTCAGCTGAACTCAAGAACTGGAGAGAGGCTAACAACCAACCAGTTGCTGTTTGCTGGGAAACTAGCACAGTGACAAAGGTATAAGATTTGGGGTCACGGAGACCTGAGTCGGAGTGTTGGCTCTTGGACTGAATAATGTCTCCAAATCTCGGATCCCTCATCAGTAAAATACGGATAATCATATCTGCCATTCAGGACTTTTGGTGAAGACCAGAGATATCGAAAGCACCTAGCTAGGGCCAATAGTAGATGCTCTATGAAGGAATTCTTTACTCTTACAAACTATTTAATTTCTGGTCTCCAAGTTAACTGAAGTGGTAGGCAGTCTGTTTTCTATTTATTTTTTCATTAATGTTTTTTGTTTTTTGCTTTTTTGAGAAAGACACAGAACATGAGGGGTGGAGGGGCAGAGAGAGAGGGAGACACAGAACCAAAGCGGGCTCCAGGCTCCGAGCTGTCAGCACAGAGCCTGACGCGGGGCTCCAACTCACGGACAGCGAGATCATGACCTGAGCTGAAATCAGACGCTTAACTGACTGAGCCACCCAGGTGCCTCTGTTTTCTTTTTAATCACACCTTTTAAAGTGCCCTTAATGAGAACTGTTCCAACAGAGGACGGCCAGTCAACATTCAGCCATCTTAGTTTAAAACAGTATCAGGGGTAGAGAGCTCTGCAAAACAGGTGAAAAGCCTCAAACTTCCAGCTATAAAATAAATAAGTCACGGGGATGTAATGTACAGCATAGGAAATACAGTCAATAATATCATAGTTACTTTGTGTTGGATTAGATGGTGACTAGACCTATTGTCATGATCATTTTGCAATGTATAAAAATATCAAATAACTATGTTGTGTATCTGAAATGAATACAATATGGTATGTCAATCATAATTGAATAAAAACTTTAAAAATAACAGAAAAAATCATTTTCGAAAACCAGTGCAATGTGGGGGCACCTGGGTAGCTCAGTCGGTTAAGCGTCCAACTCTTAATTTAGGCTCAGGTCATGGTCTCACAACTCTTGAGTTCAAGCCCCACATTGGGCTCTGTGCTGACAGTGCAGAGCCTGCTTGGGATTCTCTCTCTCCCCCACCCTCTCTCTGCCCTTCCCCCACTCACACTCTGTCTTTCTCCCTCTCTCAAAAATAAATAAACATTAAAAAAAAAAAAAACCAGGGGCACCAGGTGGCTCAGTGGGTTAAGGTCCGACTCTTGGTTTCGGCTCAGGCCATGATCTCACAGTTTGTGAGTTTGAGTCCCACATTGGGCTTCAGGCTGACAGTTCGGAGCCTGCTTGGGATTCTCTCTCTCTGTCTCTCTCTGCCCCTCACCCACTTGCTCTCTCTGTCTCTCTCTCAAAAATAAATAAATAAACTTAAAAAAAAAGAAAACTTAAAAAAACAATGGCAATGTGTAGTCACTTAATTGTTTAAAATAAAATAATAAAAGTACCCATCATGGAATCACTAATAATTCGTATTTTTTCATTTTTATTTTAAGTAGGCTTCACACCCAGCGCAGAGCCTAGTGCGGGGTACAAACTCATAACCCTGAGATCAAGACCCGAGCTGAGACCGAGAAACAAACGCTTAACCCACTGAGCCACCCAAATGCCTGTGGAATCGCCGATAATTCTTAAATTTGTTTTAGCTAATGCTTTCCACTTCTTCACTAAGTCTCCTGATTTTTGCAACAAGGAAACAAAAAAATTGCTGTCAGTTTCTACCATTTTTATTTTGTTTTTCCTACAGTCTGAGAGGGGTAATAGAAAACAAACATACTGGGGCGCCTGGGTGGCTCAGTCAGTTGAGCATCCGACTTCAGCTCAGGTCATGATTTCACCGCTCCTGGGTTCGAGCCCCGCATCGGGCTCTGTGCTGACAGCTCGGATTCTGTGTCTCCCTCTCTCTCTGCCCCTCCCCTGCTGGCACTCTGTCTCTCTCTCTCTCTCTCTCTCTCTCAAAATAAATAAACATTAAAAAAATGTTTTTAAAAAGGGAAAGAAAACAAAAATATTGTGGGGTGGCCATAGGAAAAAATCAAGGAAATGAACATTTATGGAGCTCCAACTATGTGCCAGGCACTGTGCTGGGCATGTACACACATGATACCATTTTAGCAGTACAACATCCCTAAAGCACAGGAATTCTTTTTACAGGAATTCTTAAAAATGGAGAACTGAGCTTAAATACCTTGCCCAAGTCACACAGCTTGTGTCTCAAACAAATTGAAATGAAGACTTTGCTCTTTTCCTTAGAAGAGGCTGAATGGAGATTGCGGACCGTAGAAGAGGCTGAATGGAGATTGCGGACCGTGAAACGGCAGTGTCAATTTCACTTCTAGAGCAAGGCGTGTTCCGCGTTCACCCAGAGCATTAGCGGGCCTAACTCCAAAAGATTTGGGCCCATTTCCTTCCCTAATTCCTCTTAACTTGCATAAGTCAGTTGGAGCTGTGCTGCCCATTGTTCCCTTCAGCCTATTTGTCCTGAGGATTTGCTAATTCAATTATTTTATTCTTCCAATATTGATCTTCACACCGTACTCCAAGTCTTTGCTGGTCCTGTTCCCTGAGGCGCAATGATTTCCCATCAAGTTTTAATGCTGCAGTGCGCTCAACTAGATCAACATCACCTTCTCCTTGGTATTCGTCTGCCCAGATTTCCTGATTAGCCTTTAAAATTAGATTTCTCTGCTGCCTGAAGCAGGGCCTTCCACTTCCCTGAAATGGCGGAATGATTTCAGCACTTTCTCAAGAAAGTTGTGTGCAGAGCTACAGCTCAATTTTCAAAGAAAGGGACCATACGACCCAAGTCTGATGCAGTTTAGTGGTTCCAAATGCAGACCTACCGCACCAAAAAAGTCATATTATAATGACTACTGATTCAAGAATCCTCAGCTTTTTGTAGGGGACGCCTGGGTGGCTCAGTCCGTTAAGCCCCCGACTCTTGATTTGGGCTCAGGTCATGGTCTCACGGTGTTAACATTGAGCCCCGCATGGGGCTCTTGCGCTGAGTGTGGCGTCTGCTTGAGATTCTCTCTCTCCCTCTTTCTCTCTCTGTTCCTCCCCCACTCTCTCTCTATAAAAATAAAAATTAAAAAAAGAATCCTCAACTGTTTGTAGAGTTTTATGAAATATTTTATTTTTAAAATGTCTTAGGAGAGCATAGAGTAGATGAAGAGTGGTAAGATTGACAGGAGTGGGGGAGCGAATGAGAATGATTTGAAATCAGGTCAGAAACATGGGATTATAGTACTTCAAGAAATGACACTTGAGAAATTAAATGTCACTTTTGCTCACTTGTCTTTTCTGACAATCTACGTATGATTGGAAAAACATGCCAGGGGAATCCGCCAACATATTCGACAGGAGGTATTATGGTATACAGGTGATTGAGTACTGGACTAGGACTAGAAAGATCCCAGCCCCATCAGGAGAGCAGTGTTAGTCAAGCAGTGAGAACAGAAAGCTGTGGTTAAGTAAGGAGGGTGGGTGGCAATGGGCTAAACCAACTAAATTGTTGGTGGGGATTTCTTACAGCCAGAGTTGTGATTAAAAGTCACTTGGGGGGCTCAGTCGGTTAAGCGTCTGACTTTGGCTCAGGTCACGATCTCACGGTTCGTGGGTTCGAGCCCTGCGTCGGGCTCTGTGCTGACAGCTCAGAGCCTGGAGCCTGTCTTCAGATTCTGTGTCTCCCTCTCTCTCTGACCCTTCCCTGCTCGCGCTGTCTCTCTCTGTCTCTCAAAAATAAATAAAAAACTTAAAAGTCACTTGGGAGGTAGCGTGGAAGTGGGAGAGTTGTTCTAGAATAGGGGGAAAAGGAACTTCATTTTTTTGGTCGACATCATAATTTCTAGCATAATACCTAACAATTTAGTTCTTACCATATGCCAAACATTCTGCTAAGCACTGTATGCAGATTATCTCCCTTGAGCCTTTGAAACAATCCTGTTTGTTTATAGATAGGAAAATGAAGCTTAGGAAGGCTAGGTGATTTATTCAAGCTCACGCAACACTTAAGTAGTGAAATTGGGGTTCAAATCTAAGTATTCTGTTCTCCAGAGTATGTGCTTATAAAAATTGTGTTCTATTGGCTTTCAAGTGCAAACAGAAGGAAAGAAACCATAATATAAAGAGCCTAGAATTGCTTGGAGAGGGTTATAATTGACAGAGTATGGTCCCAGAAAAAGAGTGAATAGAAAGACGGGAGATATTTGCCTTGGAAATGAAAGGAAAACATCTTTCTTCTAGAACAAGAAGGGAAGAAGCTAAGCAAAAAAAGGAAGAGGGGTGCCTGGGTGACTCAGTCGGATAAGCATCTGACCCTCGGTTTTGGCTCAGGTCATGATCTCACAGTTTGTGAGCTCGAGCCCTGTGTCGACAGTGTGGAGCCTGCTTGGGATTCTCTCTCTCCTTCTCTCTTTGTCCCTTCCCCGCTTGCACTTTCTCTCTCAAAATAAATAAATAAACTTTTTTTTTTTTTAAAGGAAGAGACAGAGAGATTTTGAAATGGAGAAAATAGATCCTGAGGGAGCACACAATGTATAAGTCAAGTAGCATGCCACAATCTAAAAAGTCTGGAACAGTAAGTGGTTATTGGGGTAGGGACTCTATACGAAGACAAGGATTTTTAATTATAATGTGGGCCCTCTAAGACCAGGGAAGATGAATTTTCAATGAACTCATGAACATGGTTTGATAATTTTCTCAATGATAATTTTTCAATTGATAATTTTCTATAGGGATTATCCTAGAGCCCATGATACAGTCTGTGAAAAGCGGCAGGCTTTAGCCAGGACAGGATTTAAAAAAATGATAATAATAAGGCCAAAGGGATGGGGGATTCCAGGAAGGGAACATGGAGGTAGCTATGTCATCGATAGCTCAAGCCACTGCCTCTGTTCTGCCTTGGTGGTTATACTGTGCAGGACACATCAGAGCTTCAAGATCGGCAAGACAAATGTTAGTTCTTTGGTAAGCCCCTAGGAAACTGGGACACTAGACACATGGATCAACTTTTTTCCTCCACGGGAGGAAACTGAGAGCCAGGATTTTTCATCTGCTCATGCTGTGCTGAGCATGGATAAGGATCAATGGCACAAGCTATCACCTCCATTCTTCCCTGGGCAGCCAGTCCATGCTGGACTCAAGACTTCCAATACCAATAGGACAAACGTTACTTCTCTTGGAGCCCCCCGAGAATAGTTGGACCACTAGGTGAGGCTGGGAGCTAGGGAGTCTCTTCCTGCTACTGTGGTGATGCACTGAGAGCAGGGTCTCCATGTCAGGGTGTCCTGAATCCCCCACCAGCTTCGTGAGTCCGACGTCATGTTTTGCTGGGGTGCCAGAGACTTTCCATTGGTTTCGGATCGCTCACAAATGGAATGTGCCCATGAATTCGTGTTAATCAATGTGTTTGTTGAGGAAAGAGGGGTTTAGGACTTCCCTACTCTGCCATCTTGCTGATGTCAACTGCCCCCCAAACTCTTGGTTTGTTTGTTTATTTGCCTTCTTCTACTGGTATTCTTTGTTTCTCTTTCAGCAGATTCCCACAAAAAGGTGCATGAAAGTTCAATTTTATTTTACTTGACATATCTAAACATGTATAGTTTACTCTCTTGCTTGATTGCTACTTTTTGAGTGAGTATGGAATTTTAAATGACAACTCATTTTCTTCCAGAATTTTGAAGCAATCGCTACATGGTCTTACCGCTCTCAGTGCTGCGGTTGAGACCTCAGATGTCATTTTGAGTCTTGATCCTTTGTAAGTAACCTACTTTTTCCTACCTGGGAGTTCTTACTGCTGTCTCTTTATCCCTATTGTTCTGAAATTTCGCTATGATGTGCCGTTTTGTGGATGTTTTTCCGCATATTGTTCTCAGTGGGCCCATCCAATTTGGAAACTCGTGCCCTTTAGTTCTGGGAAATGAAAATCATCTTGAATCACTTCTTTGAATTAGGTCCCCTCCCTTTCACATTTTTCTCTTACTACAGAATTCGTATTATTCAAGTACTTCACTTCCTAAGGAGATCTTCCAGGTTTCTTATATTTTTAGTCTTTATATCTTTTTATCCAGTTTGATTTTGTGTGCACGTTCCTCAGCTTTGTCTTCCATTCATTCATGGATTGTTTTATTTCTGCTAACATGCATTTAAGAGCTAGTTTTAATAACCTTGATGTTAAAATTGTACAAGGCTGTAGTCCCAATAGTTTATTTTTGCTTTTATTTCCCTCACATCAGGAGACATATCTAGAAAAATGTTGCTATGGCTGATGTCAGAGATGTTACTGCCTGTGCTCTCTTCTAGGATTTTTATGGTTTCAGATCTCACATTTAGGTCTTTAATCCACTTTGTGTTTATTTCTGTGCCTGGTATAAGAAAATGGTCCAGTTTCAGTCTTTTGCATGTTGCTGTCCAGTTTTCCCAACACCATTTGTTGAAAAGATTGTCTTTTTCCCATTGCACATTCTTTCCTGATTTACCAAAGACTAATTGGCCATACATTTGTGGGTCCATTTCTGGGTTTTCTTCTGTTCCATTTACCTGTGTGTCAGGTTTTGTGCCAGTACCATACTGTCTTGATCACTACAGCTTTGTAATACAACTTGAAGTCTGGGATTGTGATGCCTCCAGCTTTGCTCTTCCTTTTCAAGATCACTTTGGCGATTCGGGGTCTTTTGTGGTTTCATACAAATGTTAGGATTGTGTGTTCCAGTTCTGTGAAGAAGGCTGTTGGTATTTTGCTACATTAAATGTGTAGATTGCTTTGGGTAACATTTTAACAATATTGTTCTTGCAATCCATGAGCATGGAATGTCTTTACTTTTCTTTGTGTCTTCTTCAATTTCTTTCATCAGTGCTTTATAGTTTTCAGAGTACAAGTCTTTCCCCTTTTTGCTTAAGTTTATTCCTGAATATTTTATTGTTTTTGGTGCAATGGTAAATGAGATTGTTTTCTTAATTTCGTGAAAAGAAATTCTTAAGATACGTTATCAGAAATAATAATCAAATTCATAAAGTTTGGGGGATACAAGATCTATATACAAGAGTAAATAGCAGCCAAAATGAAGTAGAAAGTATAAATGAAAAAATAATCTTATTCAGAATACCATCAATATATTTTAATAATTTACCTTGCTACCTTAGACTAAAACAAGAAAAGCAATAGACAGCCTTTAAGAAGAGAATTATGAAATAATTCTAAAGAAGGTAAAAGACTTGATAGAGAACCACAGTGATCATGAATGGGAATATTCAATTCTGTAAACATGTGAGATAACCCCAAATCAAGCACTCTAGTGTCCTTTTGATCCTGAAAGGATTTTATTTTATTTTTTATTTTTATTTTTTTAAAGCTCTAAGTGAGGTTTTTTTTTTGTTTATTTATTTATTTTGAAAGAGAGAGAGAGAGAGGAGAGTGGGCAGGGGAGGGGTGAGAGAGAGGGAGAGGGAAAATCCCAAGCAGGCTCTACAATGTCAGCATGGAGCCTGAGGTAAGGCTCAATCTCACCAACCCGTGAGATGATGACCTGAGCCGAAATCAAGAGTCGGATGCTTTACCAACTGAGCCACCCAGGAGCCTCACCCAATATGATTTCAGTACAAAGGGATTAGAAAACCCACATGGCAGAATAAACATAAAGAAGAGCAAAGGGAATTCTTAAGGAAAAAAGAACAAATAATGACTATTTGCCCTACCGAACACTATAGGTTACTCTTATGCCATAGTACTTAGTTATTCCACTTCTGGTTATATAGTGGACGAAAAGCTAATCTACTGCAAAAATAACAAAATCCTTCTTTAAAAAAAACCTCTGCTATATTACTGGTATTACAGGAAATGGGAAAAATTATCAAAAAGAAAAAAAATTAAAGAAAATTTCATTTTCATAAGCCCTGAGAGGATACCTAAGGAGTAAGTATGTAAGAGGCGTAGACTGCCCTGAGACAAATGTATTTCAACACTATAATCTGGAATGCGAAGTTTGGCCTAGATATAAAGCAGTTGTTAGGTTAGGTGATTACCAGGTTAATCTGAAGTGTGGAACAGGGCTCAAGTCCCTCTGGGTCCCATGTCAGTAGTACTCCCTAGACTACGTGCAGAAAAGAAAACTCAGATTTCCTATAAAAGCAAGAACCTTCAGTTTAGAACTTCGGTATTTCCTGAGATTAATATCAACTAAACTAGTTCGCCATGAAAAACAATCAACGGATACAAGGAAATGAGTCACGTGCGCTTGCAAATATCAAAGTTCGATAGCTTTCCTCTAAGGACTTTACATCCTGAAATTATCACATTCAAAATACAAAATATCAGTGATTTTTGGAATGAAGAAGTGTATCAGAGTTGAAGCAGAGAAGCAGAACCAATAGGATATGTATTCTCTCTCTCTCTCTCTCTCTCTCTCTCTCTCTCTCTCTCTTTCTCCATCCCCCCTAGTGACCCTGCTTCCAGGGTGTCTGCCCTATGGATTTGGGACTTTCTTAGTCAATCCCTGTGATTACAAGTCCAAAATCTGGAGAGCAGGCATGCAGGAAGCAAAATTCATGGGCTGGTTCAAACTTTACGGGCATGGGCTGAAGCTGTTGTTTGCAGATAGTATTTCCTCTCTTTCTCTTAGGGAAATTTTACCCCTGCTTTAAAGCCTTTCCAGAAAATACCATCAGGTCCACCAAGATTATCCTAGATAATCTCCCTTACGTAAAGTCAACTGATTAGAAACTTTAGTTGTATCTGCAAGATGCCTTCAACCCAACACCTCGATTATTGCTTAATAGAATAATTGGGTCCTGCAACCTCACCAAGTTGACATATCAATAAAGCCATTACTTAAACTCTAGATAAAGTACAAAATTCAACCACCTAAAGACTCTGGAGAATAAACAAAAACCAGGTAGATCTTGTACAAAAATTGAAATTTGAAAAAAATAGACCAACATGAATAAATTTACTGTTTGTACAAGTGTAGCTGAAGTATAGATCACAGAAGAGGTACAACATGAGGTCACAAAAAAATGTGGTTTTTATTTTAAAATTCTTTGTATATTCTTTTTTTAATATGTACCTATTTTTGAGAGAGAGTGTGCAAGCGAGGGAGGGGCAGAGAGAGAGGGAGACACAGAATCCGAAGCAGGATCCAGGCTCTAAGCTGTCAGCACTGAGCCCAATGCTGGGCTCGAACTCATGAAATGTGAGATCATGACCTGAGCCGAAGTCAGACGCTTAACCAACTAAGGCACACAAGCGCCCCCAAAATTGTGTTCTTTAAAAAAAAAAAACTGTTTTCTGTCCTATAGAACCAGAGAACATAGCCACTAAACCACAACAGCCACTGGAAAGTGAGGAGGAAATCCTAGAGAAGAGAGAAGTACTGAAGGGAAGCCTAAATGATTTGTGTAAACACTGCCTAAATTTCTGTCTGATGGGTGAACCAAGCATGTGTAGGACACTCTAGAAACAGAGTACAGTTAACACTTTTTAAAAAGACCTGGGATTAGAATTTATGTCTCTCCAAGCCAGACAAAAATTTCTGTTTGAGCCTAAAGAAGAGAACTGCTTGCTAAATAGAAATGTCAACACTCTTCAAACGATGTTCAATGCGTTAACAGAAAAGACAGCTGGAATTAATGAAATGATAGGGAATCTACACCGAAAAATGTGAAAAAAATTACCTACGTTTCACTCCTTAGCCTTGAGTCGAGTCTCACACATTATAGAAAAATGAATTAAAAATGGATCACTGATGTGCAATGTAAAACGTAAAACTCTAACTTTTTAGGAAAAGCAGGAGAAAATCTTTAGAATGTAGGGCTAGGCAACGAGTTCTTAGACCTGACACCAATAGCATGATTCACAAAAAGAAAAATTGATGTTTGAACTTCGTCAAAATTGGAAAGTTTTGCTTCGCATAAAACACTGGATGAAAAGACAGGATGTAGACTGGCAGAAACTATTTGCATAACACATATCTAGCACATGATTAGTATCAGGAAGATATAAGGAACTCTCGGTGCTTGACAGTAAGAAAACAACGCGCTTAGAAAATGGGGAAAGTACACAAACGGATATTTCACTAAAGAGGATATATAGATGGCAAATAGGCACATGAAAAGGCATTCAACGTCAATGGCATCAGAAAAATGCAAATGAAAGCCACAGTGAAATATTACTACCCACATCAGAGTGGCAAAAATACAAAATCGTAAAAAAAAAAAATCAAATATTGGTGAGGATGCGGCAACACTGCTGGGAATGTAAAATAGCCACGCTGGAAACCATTTTGGCCATTTCTTTAAAAACTAAAATGCAACCACCATACAGCCGAGATGCCCTTGGGGTGCCTGGGTGGCTTGGTTAGTTAAGCACCCAACTTTGGCTCAGCTCGTGATCTCATGGTTCGTGAGATCGAACCCCACGTCTGGCTCTATGCCAACGGCCCAGAGCCTGCTTAGGATTCTCTCTCTCCCTTTCTTTCTGCCTGTCCCCATTTGTGCACCCACTCTTTCTTTCAAAATAAAGAAACATTAAAAAATAAAGAAAACAACTGAGATGCCCTTCAATGGGTAAATGGTTAAAAAACAAAACAAAATATGGGGCGCCTGGGTGGCTCAGTCGGTTTAGCGGCCAACTTCGGCTCAGGTCATGATCTCACAGCTCGTGAGTTCGAGCCGAGCCCGGTGTCAGGCTCTGTGCTGGCGGCTCAGAACCTGGAGCCTGTTTCGGATTCTGCCTCCTTCCCTCTCTGCCCCTCCCCTGCCCACACTCTGTCTCTCTCTCTTAAAAATAAATAAACATTAAAAAATTTTAATAAAGTAAAACAAACACAAAAATAAAACCACTGTGTTGTATACATACCATCAAATACTACTGAACAATGTAAAGAACAAGCCATGAGAGTGATATCAGCATCGTGGTGGCCTAAGACATCCTCCTTTTTGTCCTCCCTTTTTAACAGTTAATTTGGCATCCATTCACAAACCAAAGTGCCTCGGTGGGAATTGTAGGGTCCAGCACCACGCGTCAAGGGACCCGGGAGGGCCTCATCCACCTGTGCATTGGGCAATAGGCAGACAGACCTTGCTATGGGCTGTAGAACCAGCAGAAGCTTGCAAAAGGGCCACCATTCCTCTTAGCCACGGTCGGGGATAACCAAGACTGTGCTGTCTTGCTTGAGTAGACACCCAATGGTTGAAATAGTCTTTGTGGAAGTCCAGCCTTTTTGCAGAGACATTCCAGCAATCTGCTAGAGAGAAAAAAGAAAAAAAAAAAAAGCATGTGAATTCGGATGTACTAGAGAGAGGAAGAGGAATTTTTTTAGCAACATCCCTCCCTCAAGGCCACAGAGCAGGAGGCTAGAGGTGCGCCTGAAACTAGCCAGCAGTGATTTCCTTTCCCAGGGCAAAGGGAGATCACTGGATGGGTGCCCAGCATCCCAAGAGCTGGTTTTTCAAAAAGATAAACAAGATTAACAAACTTTGACCTAGACTAAGAAAAAAGAAAGAAAGAAAGAAAGAAAGAAAGAAAGAAAGAAAGAAAGAAAGAAGACTCAAAATCAGTCATGAAAAAGGACACGTGATACCTGGGAATACTACAAAAATATATAGGATCTATAAAAAGACTGGATGAACAATTGTATCTCAACAAATTGGATAACCCAGAAGAAATAGATAAATTCCTAGAAATACCACCTACTGGGGCACCTGGGTGGCTCAGTCAGTTCAGCGTCGACTTCAGCTCAGGTCATGATCTTGTGGTTCATGGGTTCGAGCCCCACATCAGGCTCTGTGCAGACAGCACGGAGGCTGCAGACTGCTTCAGATTCTGTGTCTCCCTCTCTCTCTCTGCTCTCCCCCGCTCCCACTCTGTCTCTCTCTCAAAAATAAATAAACATTAAACAAATTTTGTAAATTATTGTATGCTATCACTTATACGTGGAATCTTAACAAGCCAAACTCAAAGAAACAGAGTAGAATGGTGGTTACCAGGGGCTAGCAGGTGGGAAACTTGGGGAGATGTCAAAGGGTACAAACTTATAACTGGAAGATAAATAAGTTCTGGAAATCTATAGCACAGCATAGTGACATAGTCAACAATACTGTATTATATACTTCAAAACTGTTAAGAGACTAAATGACAAATGTTCTCACCACAAAACAGAAATTGTAATGATGTGACGTGATACAGGTGTTAGCTACAGGTTTGCTGTTAAGTATATTTCAAATGACCATATCATTTTGAAAAAGGGTTTTTAGAACCAAATACTTTCAGAAACATACAGCATAAAAAAGTGGAACGCTTATACAATCAACTGATTAGGAGAAACAGGACTTTCCGAGTAAATAGGATCATTTCCTAATTAAAGATAACACAATCCTCTAACGTAAATCATAGTTAATACAGACAACCACGGGCCCTGTCTTGCGTGATATGTGTGCACGTGTGGACACACACACGTAAATCCAAAAAGCCTAAGAGACCATGCTGGATTCGATTTCTGTCTCGTTTCTTTGATTCCAAAAGTTATTTCCATTGCTTTTCAGGTAAATTTAACTGCCTCTCTATAATTTAACTCCGTGGGAGTCTGGGGATTTGATGGTAAGGTCATTACTCATTAGACAGATTTGTAAGGAATAATTTTTAATTATGTAGAACGGATGTAGGAATGAAAACATTGTAATCACCACAGTGGAAAAAATTAAATTACTTGGTACAGACTAATGGGAACAGCTGGAGATGAGGACCTTCCACTCGCCCGACACCCACCCACACTTCCTAGAAAGAAACAGGAATTTACAAACACATCGACAGAGCTTACCGAAATGAAAAAAAAATCCAAAATGACTTGAAGACTTTCGCAAATTTCACCTGATGTGTTAAATTCACAGCATGAACCATCCCGATAGTTTATATGGAGTAGTGTGGCCATCTTTTTAGAAAACTCTCTTGGATGCGGACATTAGTTTTTTAGAAGGAGACCTGATTGATTGCCCCAGGAAGACAAGGAGGACTTTGAAATGGCTCCAGAAAATTTCTCTTTGCAATCCCTCTTCTCTTTTCCCAGCACATTCTCATCACTACTCTCATGCAAAGAAAGCAGCCATCAGATACCACTTTTGAGTGCTATGTCATTTAAAGAAACCCTGTTAATAGTTGAGTAAGTGGGTCCTGCCTCAAACCAGATCACATAAAAGCAGATCCACATTAACAACTGTGGAGGGGGGGGCTCATAGCGGTGCGCCTGGGTGGCTCAGTTGCTTAAGCATCCGACTCTTGATTTTAGCTCAGGTCATGATCTCACAGTTCGTGAGTTTGAGCCCCACATCGGGCTCTGCGCTGACAGCTTGGAGCCTGCTTGGGATTCTTTCCCCTTCTCTCTGCTCGTCCCCTGCGCTCTCTGTTTCTCTCTCTGTGTCTCTCAAAATTAGTAAATAAACTTAAAAAAAAAAAAAGAATTGCCTAGGATTTTATGCTGAACTGGAATTATTCCCAGGCTATGTGAACACTGAACAGGTTCAGGAGATCTTTGTATATTTAGTTTGCCTTTTTCCAATCTCCTTATTATCTCTCTTCCAACTCCCCAAACTACTCTAAATCACTGTTACTATGCGCTTAAATTAAGCCCTTTGTCAGAGAAGCCCTGTTGAAGGACTTTTAGGCAGCCAGTGAGAGAAGTCCACTCTTCTGTGAAGAGAAGGCTCTCTGTGCTGCTATAGGCTTACCTAAGCAATTGAAATGGAATGAGATGGAAATTAAATGGCTCCTCTAATCAAATGACACAGCGTATTTGTATCCCTTCCCTTGAAAAGTCATCTCCTTTGCCAGAAAGCTGTACATCACGCCTTTAGTGTCCACCCCTGACATTTGGAAGAGATATCTTGCCAAATGGAATTCGAACCTTTCAAATGGTCACCGTACACCTTCGGAAGCCAAAACGACTTCTGATTACTGCTATTTCGTGAGTCCCAGAGTACTTTCTGCCCAACATACCCGTACTTGAGACAAATTTGTGCCTCCTATGTCATCATTTACAGCCCTGGGAATGGTTGACTACTTGTGCTGAAACAATACCCAGTATTATATTTTTGATAAAATATCTAGAGTGTCTCTCAAAGGAAAATCTTCTAACATTTTCTAAGATAAACAGAGAAAAAAACCATTCTACACTGCTTCTTGGGCATTCTAAAGCTGACCCAAAGCAGTCTTTCTGTTCTCCTGCCATCCTGTCCACAATTACCTTTGTCTATTTTAGTCTCTGTCGCTCTGAACAATCATACTTTGAGAAGAAACTGCCATTCTTCTTTAAGTTTTTAAAATTTTTTAATGTTTATTTATTTTAAATTTTTCAATGTTTATTTATTTGAGAGAGAGACAGAGAGAGGGAGAGGCAGAGCCCAAGCTGGGGATGGCAGAGAGAGAGCGAGACACAGAATCCGGAGAAGGCTCCAGGCTCCTCACTGTCAGCACAGAGCCAGACACAGAGCTCGAACTCACAAACTGCGAGATCATGACCTGAGCCAAAGTCGGATGCTTAACGGACTGAGCCACCCAGGGGCCCCTAAACTGTCATTCTTTAAGTTGAAACATTAATGAGTGCATTTCTAAACAAAAAAGCTCTGGTTTAGTAATTGGCCTTTCACGGAGCACCCGGGTGGCTCAGTCCGTTAAGCATCTGACTCTTGGTTTTGGTTCAGACTTGTGGCTTCGTGAGTTTGAGCCCCACATCCGGCTCTGCACCGGCAGCACAGAGCCTGCTTGGGATTCTCTCCCTCTCCCTCTGCCCCTGCCCCACTCTTACTGTCCTTGTCTCCCTCAAAATAAATAAACTTAAAAAAACTTTTTTTAAGAAATTGACCTTTCACTACAAACTATGCAATTAAGCCCCAACTCTAAAGTTATTTTTTAACACTTCTAAAAAGAATGTTTATTTATTTACTCATTTTGAGAGAGAGAGAACATGCACACGTGAGCTGGAGAGGGGCAGAAAGAGGGATAGAGAGAAGCCCATGCAGGCTCCTAGTTGTCAGTGTAGAACCTACCATGGGGCTCCATCCCACGAACCCATGAGATCAAGATCTGAGCTGAAATCAAGAGTCACTCAACTGACTGAGCCACCCAGGCGCCCCTGAAACTTTTAAATGAAGTTTAGAATAGTTTTAGATTTACAAAATAATTGTGAAGAGAGTAGAGGGAGTTCCAATATCTTACATCCAGTTTCTCTATTAACATCTTTATATCAGATTAGTGTATTTGCCATAATTAATGAAGCAATATTAATAAGTGATTATTATCCAGTTTTTTTTTTTTCCATTTTACCTAGTGTTCTTCTGTTCCGGAATTCCATCCAGGATTAATCTCAGTTGTCATGTCTCCTTAGCTGTTATAGTTTCTCAGATTTTCCTTTTTATGACCGTGGCAGTTTCGAGAAGTAGTAGTCAAGGTATTTTATAGAATGCTCGTTCATTAAGATTTGCTTCATGTTTTTACAAAACAAAAAACAAAAAACTACTATAAACCTTCATGCACAGGTTTTTGGCGGGAAAGTAAATTCTTATTTCTCGAAGCTATGATGTCTAGGTCTGCGATTATTATTTCATATGGTAGTTAATTTCCCCCAAACGTATACACAGGTTTAACTCAATTTGTTATCAAGGTCCCAGAATTTTTTCACATGCCCATCTGTTAAAAAAAAAAAAATTCTGGGACTTTGCTAGCAATTGAATTAAACCTGTGTATACGTTTGGGGGAAATTAACATCATGACTATGTTGATCTTCCAATTCTTGAACATGACATGTCTCTCTAGTTATTTAGATAGTTGATTTCTCCGATCAGTGCTTTGTAGTTTTCATCATGTCTCTACATGTTTTGTTAGGCTTATACCTAAGTAATTCACCTTCCTTTCGGAATGACTTAAAATGCTATTGTATTTTTAATTTCGATGTCTATGTGTTCATTGTTAGGATACAGACATACAACTGATTTTTGTTTATTTCTATACAAGGGTGTATCGTACAACCTTGCTGAATTCACTTATGAGTTCCAGGAGGGTTTTTGTAGATTCCTTGGGAATTTTTACATAGACAATCTTGTTCTGAAAATTGGGACAGTTTTATTTCTTCCTCTTTGAACTGTATGCCTTCTATAATCTTTTCTGGCTTTATTGCACTGGCTTTCAATAGTCCTTTGAATAAGGGCAATGAGAGGAGACACCCTTAATTGTAAAATGTTAATTGCAGTTTCTTTATGGACACTATTTTTTTCAGGTTTAGGAAGTTCCCCTGTATTCCTATTTTTCTGAGAGTGTTTTATCATAAAAGAAATTTTTTTAATGTTTTTTCTTCATTGATTGGCATGATCATACAACTGTTCATTAGCCTGTTAATATAGTGTATTACATTGAATAATTTTTTTAAAATATTGATATAGCTTTTAAGCCCTGGAATAAATAATACTTGGCCATGCTGTAAAATTCTTTTTGTAAATAGGTGATTTATATCTGTTAATATTTATTAAGGATTTTTGCATCTATATTCATGAAGGCCTTTGGTTTGTAGTTTCTTTCTTTGCCCTGTTTTTTTCAAGTTGGCATTATGTTAATACAGTCCTCATAAAATGAGTCGGAAAGTGATCCTTCCTTTTCTATTTCCTGGAAGAGATTGTGTACCATTGGTGGTCATTTCTCCTTTGATAGAATTCTCTAGTCAAATCATCTGGGACTATCGACATCATTTTGGCAGTTTTTAAATTACAAAATCAATTCCTTTAATGGCTAGAGAACTTCATATTATCTGTTCATATTCATAGAGTTGGCATAGTTTATATTTTTTAAATGGTTGGTCCATTTCTTCTCAGTGACCAAATGTATGTATGTGAAGTTGTTTGTAGCATTTACATACACCCTTTCAGTGCCTGCAAGGTCTGTAGTTAAATCTTCTGTTCCTCCCTAATATTAGTGATCTGTGTTTTTTTTTCCTTTATTGCTAGAGGTTTGCCAATTTTATTGATTTTTTTATTGAAGGAACTGTTTTTTGGGTTTTTGAGAGTTTTTTCTTTTTCTTTTCTTTTTTTTTTTTTTAGAATTAAGAGTCTCCATTTTGTTTCTGTGATCATTTCCATTGATTTACACTCCTATGTGCACTATTTCTTTCTTTCTGCTCGTGTTAGAGTTAGGCTTTCCTCTCCTTTTTCGGGTTTCTTAAGGAAAGCTATTGAATTGAAATCTGTATAGTCTTCTCATTCAGGGCTGCCCTATGGAGAGAGCACCAACTCCAGGAAGCACCAAGGTGTTCAATGAATAAAGTGCTCACTGAAGAGGTGCTACACAGGGGCCCTACTCCGAAAAGCATAAAAAACCCAGGGGCACCTGGGTGGCTCAGTCCCTTAAGCGTCCGACTTCGACTCAGGTCATGGTCTCGTGATTTTTGAGCTCAAGCCCCGCGTCGGGCTCTGTGCTGATGGCTCAGAGCCTGGAGCCTGCTTCGGATTCTGTGTCTCCCCTCTCTCTGCCCCTCCCCTGCTCGTGCTCTGTCTCTCTATAATAAATAAAAATGTTAAAAACATTTAAAAAAAACCAAATAACTGCAAATATGTTCAACGACAGAATTGTATACCAGCAACCTAACAATGATTTGACTGTGAGCTTTTTCCCTTGATATTCGCAGGCAGGAGTTACCACGGTGCCACTAAAAATATTTCAATAAAAAGTAGCCCATCTTTTTGTCCTTGGTAGCTATTGCTGGATCTGCCATTTATATCTTTGCCCAACTGCTAAATAAACTAAATTTTGCCTTTTAACATTTCTCCTGCAGATTTATGGAAACTTCCAGTGTTTCACAGTAAAAAATGTGATGTATATATTAAAATTAGGTTTGCTAGATCCTTCTGTTGCCTGCATCGCTCCTAAAGTACAAATCGACAGTCACAGCAAATTAAAAACCATTTTCCTGGTCTTTTAACAAAATCATACAAGTATTGGTTTAAAAGACAGGGTGAGAGGGATCATTTCTTTAATGGTTAGCTTCCAGGAAATGAAATGCCACAAGATTAGTTACCAGGTCATTTCCTACAAATTACCTGGAGTTAGACTTTGACCCAACATGCAAGTGATTGGCTATGTAGGCAAGAGGGTGTGAGGACTCAAGGATGATTACAATTTTGTAAATCTGTGCAGCTGAGAGGTGTTTGTACTATTAAAAGAAATATGAAACACAAAAGAAAGAAACCCTGAAGGTGTGGAGATGGGATAGAACATCCAGATAGAGATATCTAACTCAGCAGGCCTTGTGAAACTGGGGAGAGGTAAGGGTCAAAAATATACAATTCAGGGGCGCCTGGGTGAGCATCTGACTTCAGCTCAGGTCATGATCTCGTGGTTCATGAGTTTGAGTCCCACGTCAGACTCTGTGCTGACAGCTAGCTCAGAGTGTGGAGCCTTCTTCAGATTCTGTGTCTCCCTCTCTCTCAGCCCCTCCCCCGCTCACACTCTGTTTCTCTCTCTCTCTCTCTCTCTCTTTCTCTCTCTCAAAAATAAATAAACATTTAAAATATATACAATTTATACCTTCCACAAAAGTTTACTGACTGGCTATTAGATGCCAGATTCGGTTCTCCACTGTGGGGGGCATTTGCGCAGAAAAGTAGACTTGCAGTCCTAAAACACTGGATGACATTGTAAAGGATAAATATGAAGACAGGTGGAGAGCCAAAGCCACATGCTAATGTCATTCTTACACTTAGAATATAGGAGAAGAGAAGTGGGAGAAAGGAAAATCTAAGAGGTAACAGAAGAACTAGAATACAATTAAACAGAAGCCAAAGGAGCAGAGAATTGCAAGGAAGTGATGATCAGCAATGAGAAAGGGCTTGGAGAGTTTGAAGAAACTGGGGCACACAAAAGAATATTGGAGATACAACTTGTAATAATAACCGTTAATATTTATTGAACCCTAAGTGCTTCCCATGAATGGTATCATTTTATCTTCTCTACTGTTCTGTAATAAGGGGCTTTATTATTTCTGTTTTACAGACTGAGGCAAGGCAACTGAGGCTTATTGAAGAAAACCAGAGCCTAACAGTAGTTGAAGCGGCAAACCAGATTTTTTTCAGGAACTACTGCAATAGGGGGAAAGAGACATCAGTATAGGAACAGGCTCAATTCTGAATACAGCAAGGACAAGTGAGGGGCTATAGCTGGTGGTGTGCGCGGTGAGTAAAGGAAGCATTAAGGGTATGGAGATCCTTGCTAAATCAATTTAAGTAGATTAATGTCTTAGGCAGGACAAGGTGATCAGATATCAATGGTGGGAATGAGGAATTTGATCAGATACCAAGAGTAATCAGATGTCAAGAGGGGGGTTTCTGCTAAACTGACTTAGCAGGATTCTTGCTACAAATGGACATGACAAGCTCCAAACAAGGCCTAGTCAAAGAGAGGGCTCAGAGGAGCCTATCTAAAGTTTGGTCAAGGAGAGAGTTTTTGTCAGGCTCCATTTTAACAATGGTCTATTTGGTCTTAGAGTCACGTACTTTTTAATGCCATAATAAAGCGTTTCAGCCAGTGGAAGCAGAAGCCAACGGTTCCCAAACTTTGCTGCACATTAGAAACAACTGGAAGCCTTTTAAAAATCTTGATGTGCAAGTCATAATGCCTGTACCAATTAAATCAAGATGTCTGGTATCAGTATTTTTAAAATTTCTTTTAAATGTTTATTTATTTTTGAGAGAGAACGCACAATCGGGGAAGGGACAGAAGGAGAGGGGGGCAAAAGATCCAAAGCAGGCTCTGTGCCGACAGCAGTGAGACCGATGAGGGGCTTGAACTCAAGAACCGTGAGATCATGACCTAAGCCGACGTCGGACACTTAACCGACTGAGTCACCCAGGCACCCCCTGGTATCAGTAGTTTGTCAAGGTTCCCCAGGTGATTCCAATGTGCAGCAAAGACTGGGAACCACTGGGCTAATGAATCGGTAGGCCAAGAGGAAGCAGAAAGCCGTGTCGATTATGCCTTCAAGCAACTTGCTGTGAAAAAGAAGGGAATTAAGCCAGACAAGTTGGGAGCATTGTAGAAATATAATCAAAAGAAGCAAAATCTTCTCCCAACCTAGCAATCCTCTCCACAAAGGTAGTAGAGAGAGAAAACTGTTTTATCATTGAATAAGCACTAAACCAGGATGTGACGTACATCCCCGACCATCTGCTGTGAGATCACAAACCCAGAAAGAAATGTCATCTTTTTATATAGCTAAACAAGAAAAATCCGTTAGGGACATGTTTCAAAAGGAACAATACAGTCCTTAAGTAAGAACACTTAACAATACCTTTTGTCACACATAATGCATCCTAACTTTATCTTGGAAATTGGGAAGACCATCTATATTAGTTGATTGGCTTTATCCAGTAGGAAAGCAAACTTCTTGATGTCTTAAGGGCAGGTAGCAGTTTTGCAAATTGGAGGAAAGTGCCCACTGAAATTGGGCACTTACACAGTAATTGAGACATGGGTGCTATGGAACCTGGTCTGGATCACCCAGTGAAAGAACCAAGCGGGACTCGGAGATCTTGGAAGGGAGGAGGTTTATTTTACACTGGTGGGCTCAGAGGAGATCACTCTCCAGAGGTCTGAGTCCTGAGCGTAAGCATGGGGGACAATTTATAGTCTGTTACTTCTGCATTAGTGGCAGTTTGGCACCTGTGGCAAGCAGGGTAGGAAGAAGAACCCGGAAGGAGAGTATTTGGGAGGGGACCGGAATTCCCCTATCAGTCCTGTCGGCCTTATAACATAATTTTTCCCTATCACTATCTCCCTTGATGTCTGCATCTCAGAAAAATGGCTCCCCGGTCTTTGAGAAACTATTCCTGAGTCGCGAGACTGGTGAGCTACTGATTTCGTCAACATAAAGATTTCTATACATTTGAAAAAGACAGAGAAAGAAGTTCTGAAGTAAAAGAAGAAGAGAATAAAGAGAATTAAGCCTCTTCTTTTTAACTTGTATCTGTCCTTACAGGAGATATCCGAATTAAGGAGACTTTGTTTCCTTAAAAGAAGGGGAAGGAAAAATAATTTCCCACTACCCTTCTAGATCCTTGGCTGAGACACCCCCCCCCCCACAAAAAAGGCAGATTGACGGGGGGGGGGGCGGGGGAAGAAACAGAGGGTTAATGAGATGTATACTTCCTGGATAAGCGGCAGAGACCCAAAAAGAACTGAGTAACTCCCTGAAATGGCGCAGGCCAACACCTTAACTCCATCTCCAGCTAAAGACCAAAGATGATGATGGGGGTGGGGAGCCAGTGATGGGAGGTTATTCAGAAAAGCACAGTAAAGGAGGATGTGATTGTTATGCAGATTTGAGTCATTGCCTCCTCCTTGATGAGTTTCTAGAGATTTAGTCCTCCTTCTCCTACCTGGCTCACAGAGGGAGACATCCATACAAATGAATATTTCCTTTATAAATACACATTTCTCTTACAAAAGGGTAACTTCAACTGGGTTTTCAGAGCTTCTCCTGTGACTGCTGTTTCTTAAAAATAACCAGCTCAAGGGGCACCTAGGTGGCTCAGTCCGTTGAGCGTCCAACTTCGGCTCATGAGCCCTGGGTTGGGCTGTGTGATGACAGCGCAGAGCCTGCTAGGGATTCTCTCTCTCCCTCTCTGCCCCTCCCCGGCTTGCGCTCTCTCTCTCAAAAATAAATAAACATTAAAAACTAAAAAAGAAATAACCAGCTCAAGACAATCCTTATGTCAAAGCAGCGTATTTCCCTATGTTTACACGGACAAATGTAAAAAGCTTGCAAGTTGAGAGGAAAAAACCGTGCAAGAAGAGGACATTAAATGTGCAGGAGAACGGAGGTATTGATGAAGAAAGCTTCCAGAACAGGAGAGAAGTACGGACATTAAAAAATCTAAGTAAAGTGTAAATTTGGGCCAGGAGAAATGCTACTTCTTCCTCTGCAATGAGAGGGTGAAGATACAGACACATGATTTTAGGGAGGAGGGGGACTCACCTGTCTTCCTCCTCCGGGATCTGCAGTGTTCCTCCCTTAGTCCCACCTCCAGGGATCGAACCCACGTTCGAAAGTCACGGTTCAGTGCTGGTACATTTCAGGAGGGTGCAGTTAACAGCAGCATTTCTACAATCATCATCCTCTGATGAGGAAGACTCTAACAGACGGTTACAATGTATTTGAATTTGCTCTGATTCATATTGCCAACATATACTTTAGTCTTTATCGGAGCTCCGATATTTCCGATATTTCACGCTACCCAAGGTCCTATAGCTAACAAACAGGAACTCAATGGGAGGTGTCAAAGTCAAGTAAGTAGTTTTTGACAGAGAACTTTCTATTTTATCTAAGACATCTTTTTTTAAAAATGTTTTAAAAGTTTATTTATTTACTTTTGAGAATGAGAGAGAGAGACAGAGAGAGCACAAGTAGGGGTGGGGCAGAGAGACAGGGAGACACAGAATCTGAAGCAGGCTCCAGGCTCCGAGCTGTCACCACAGAGCCTGAGGTGGGGCTCAAAGTCACGAACCGTGAGATCATGATCTGAGCCAAAGTCGGACGCCTAACCAACTGAGCCACGCAGGCATCCCTCAGAGACTTCTTTTATAAATGAGGAATCAGACAGGGTTATCTGGTTATCTCTGAAGAACACAAAGAAGAAAATAAGGTGAGTGCAATTCAAAGAGAGTTGTTGGGTTTTGTCGTGGTTTGGTTTCTGTCGACACTCTAGGTCTTCCTCGTCAGGTGCCCCCCATCCAAGGTCACTTGAATCATCCTGTTAAGCACTCCATGAAATATTTGTATTTTCATCTATTTAAATTAATTGATCGGAGACAGAAAAGGTAAAATCTCAGATGAAAAGACCAGATTTGTGTAGCATTGTATGCTAATGTGGACACGGTGAATTGAAGGGCAAAGCCAGGAGACCTAACAGGATTGTACAGTGACAGCTTGAAGCAGGACAGAAAACAAAGAGCCGAAGACTCTAACTTTAAAAAAAAACCTTTTCTTTTTTTTTAAAAATTTTTTATTAATGTTTTTTATTTATTTTTGAGAGACAGAGAGAGACAGCGCGAGCAGGGGAGGGTCAGAGAGAGAGGGAGATATAGAATCGGAAGCAAGCTCCAGGATCTAAGCTGTCAGCACAGAGCCCGATGTGGGGCTCGAACCCACGAACTGTGTGATCATGATCTGAGCTGAAGCCAGACGCTTAACTGACTGAGCCACCCAGGCGCCCCTAACTTTGGCCTTTTCAATAGTGTTACCTGGGTGACCTAGAGTAATGGCCCAAGTTAACCCCTCTGGACTCTGTTCCCTTATCTGTGTGACAAAACTGTTGGATTTTGCTTTGGTTTGGAAGGCAAAATTATGCTTGGAGACTGAATTTGTCTTTGCCAGAAATTTATTTTTTTATTTTTTTAAGTCTATTTATTTTGAGAGAGAGAGAGAGAGAGAGAGTATAAGTGGGGAAGGGGCAGAGAGAGAGATGGAGAGAGAATCCCAAGCAGACTCCACACTGTCAACACGGAGCCCGATGCATGAACCATGAGGAACATGACCTGAGCCAAAACCAAGAGTCCGATGCTTAACTGAGCCACCCAGGTGTCCCTATGCCAACAATTTATTTAATGCATGTTCACTGTGGGAATTTCCCAAGCCAATAGCATACAGGATAATGTCTCTTAATAAGTCAATAAAGAAACAACATACTCCAAACCAATGGTAGATTAATCACACTATTGAAAGAGGACATTGACTGTCTCCGTTTTGACCTCAAACTTTCTAGCCGGGTTCTTCTCTCAGGCTGTCTCTTGGCTCAGGCAGAAAATCATGAGGGTAAATTATCCTCTGATAGGAATGGAGATGACCCCCTGAAACATTAAGGCCTGCCCTGAGCAGCAAGTCACCACCCGTGATTAACTCGAAAACAATGGTCGATTTGACCTTCTCTGCCCACCTGCAGGTACCCGCCCACCCTTGTCCCACACTGTTCTTATAAGCCTGGAAGTATTTCTGGCACTTTGGATGCATTTTTCGAGACACTAGTCTGCCATCTTCCTGGAGTTGGCCTCACTGAAATAAATCCCTTTCTTATTTCATGCCCACCCGTCTCTCTGCCTTTGGATTTTGTCACTGCAGAGTGGCTGAACCTGGTCTGTTTGGTACCCCTGGGGCCGTGTGCTCTTACACCTCAGCACTCTAGCTCAGTATTGTTCCAGGCAAGGGGAGATGAAAGGAAAAAGGCCCAAATTTAGTTGAGGTGTACCTTTATACAAGCTAGTACTTGGGAGAGATGGCTCACCCAACCAAGAGTTGATGTCCAGCTCCAGGCTCAAACGTACAAGTCCCCTGTTGCTAGAGCATGTTGCTAGGGACCCCACGACGCTGGTGTTGATTGATGGGCAAGAGGATATTCTTTGAGGGACCACTGCACAGGTTTTGCCACTGCAGGGAGGGGATTGGGGGGGGAGGGAATCGCCTTGACTGCTGCAGGAGCTAATTGCCCCAAGGTCCTCAGAGAGCTCTTTGAGATCGACAAAGGACAGCCTCTCCCAGACCAAATACTCTCAGCTGATCTTCACAAATTCTTGGAATTTATAGTCATAATGTCCCCTTGCCCTAGGAGCTCCTTCATGTATTTGTCTTGATAAGCTATTGAGTACTTATCAGTGAGAACAAATGAGAAGAGGACATCCTGACAGGACTTACTGCATTTATTTATTTTGAGAAAAAAGAGCACAAGCAGGGGAGGGGCAGAGAGAGAGGGAGAGAACCCCAAGCATTCTCCACACTGTCAGCACAGAGGCCAACGTGGGGCTCGAACTCATGAACCACAAGATCACAACCTGAGAGGAAATCAAGAGTCATATGCTTAACTGACTGAGCCACCCAGGTGCCCCTTGCTTCATTCTTATATCAAAACTTTTCTCTCAAAAAGAATCTCATTTTAGGGGCACCTGGGTGACTCAGTCGGTTAAGTGGCCTACTCTTGATTTGGCTCAGGTGATAATCTCACGGTTCTAGGGATCGAGCCCCATGTTGGGCTCTGCACTGAGAGGGCATAGCCTGCTTGGGATTCTCTCTCTCCCTCTCTCTGCTCCTCCCCCACTCTCACATGTTCTTTTTTTCTCAAAATAAATACACATTTTTTAAAATCTCAATTTTGTCATAAACAACTGGATGTGAAACCATGATAAACCAACATACAGCAGATTTGTTAAATTCATGAAACAAGGAGGCCATTGGACTAAGGTGGCTCTAACGGCACCTATGTAAGGAGAGCACAGTCTAAGTCTGTAAACACTTCAACGTTATAAAAATTGAAAACCAGGGGCACCTGGGTGGCTCAGTCAGTTAAGCCTCCGACCTCGGCTCAGGTCATGATCTCACGGTTCATGAGTTCAAGCCCCGCGTCGAGCTCTGTACTGAGAGCTCAGAGCCTGGAGCCTGCTTCAGATTCTGTGTCTCCCTCTCTCTCTGCCCCTCTCCCACTCATGCTCTGTTTCTCTCTGTCTCAATAATAAATAAACATTAAAACATTTTTTTAATTTAAAAATTGAAATCTAAAGAGAATCAATCACAGCCGACTAAGGTTTAGGCTATTAATCAGTAATTTCTTTACTTTGTTTCTGCCTTTTCTCTTTGAAAACAACTTCCCCAGCTCCCTCCAATGGGGCACTTCTAACCACTTCTTGAATACTGCCTGATTCAAACTGATGTTTGCTCAAATAAATCCTTAAGATCTTAATATGCCTCAGTTTATCTTTGATCAGACTCCATGGTTTAGCCTCCAACTTCTACTGAGAAAGCAACAAGATAAAAAGGCTTTAAGCCCCAGCCTAAGGAGCTAAGACGTGGTCAGAACAAAACTTCCAAAGTATTGCAGTTATAGTGAACGTCTTCCTTGGATACATTTTTTTTTTAATAGCCAAACTCCCTGTGTATGAAACAGTTGTGAATAAAGGTAAGAGAAAGAAAGAGTCTCAAGAGAGGTGCTTCCTGACCCTGAGTATAACTGATTCTAAAATAAGTAAATTAAATATTCTCTAAAAGTCAGCTTTACCTTGCAATCATGCAACTGGCAGTTGGGATGTTTGATTCATGCGCCATGTGTGAGTAGCTCCCATTGAGGTCCGACAGGAACCTCAGCACTAGAAAGCTCTGGATTTGTCCCCAGAGCATTAGCATTTTTATTGCTTTATGATCCATCTACATCCATATAAAAGTGATTTACTCCCTCAGTATGTGCATTATAATACTGAAGAATTAGCACTGGAACAGCCACAGGGGTCAATGAACGCAAACCTAGGATTCTGAGTGTAGAGATTAGTTTTTGGAAGGTCTCCCAGTAATTAAATCTAGCAATGAAGGTGATTCCACCATTCTTCTAAATACCCCGTTTTCAACTCTTTGAACTCTCACAGAGTCTCACCTCCTCATGTAAATAAAAATCACTTAGGGATGCCTAGGAGAGTTTATATTATAGAAGACCAGAATATGTCACCCCAAAATATGACTGTAGGAGACCAGAATATGCTATTCTAATGATGCCTCTTTGGCACCAGTATTATTTTTAGCTGCTTATTTTGAGAAACAGCAGATATGGGAGAAGCTCTGAAAATAAGAGGAGAGGTTACTCTTTAGTGAGGGAAATTTACATTTATAAAGGACATCTCCATTTGTAAGGGTGTCTCTCTCAAGGTAGCAGGAAGTGAAGAATGACTCTAAATTCCTAGAGAATCTTATCTGTGGAGAAGGCCCAACTTAAATCTGCAAAACCAGCCTTACCCTTGTTTACCTAGAGTTTCTGGCTCACATTCTCATAACCAGGCTTCCCCGTATCCTTCTTCTGTTTTAGCTGAAGATGATTTTTTTTTCAGAGGCAAATTACTTTATTACTTACAACACAGCAAGCAGCATGTGGGCATCCACTGATGCCTCATTTCCTTGCCCCTATGTTCTCCAGGGGTGATGCAGAGGTCCCCGATAAATGCATATACAGGCATCCATGTTGCTAGAATCCAGGTGGCTGGACCAGAATTATCCCCGAATTCCCTAGCATTCCTTTTGACCAGGGCCTACCTGAGGTTACTGGTAGGAGAAAAAGATGCATAATGCCCAGGAATGGTCACGGAATAATCCTGAATTTTCCATGTAGTTTTGGTCTCTTTTCTCTTCCTTTTTCTCTGATTATAACCCAGGAGGAAGCCAACAGGTCAACCCACTGAAGGAGAGCAGAATTTACCACCCTAAAATAGCTCACTTTGGCATGGGGGTTATTTTGAGCTAAAGGCAATCAAAATCCACCAGATTCAGGAAAAGTTTTTTACCTCTCCCCAGCTGCCTAAATTTGTGTTGGAAAAGGGGTACAGGAAAGTTGTACCAGGAAGAGATGTCTTACTAGAGATACCTTTTTATTTGAGAAACTCATCTGGATAACAGGGCAACCTTTGTTTCCCAAACATTTCTTCCTACCTTCTTGTGAGTGGCTCTCCTTCCCTTTGTGTCTTCAGATCTGATGAGGGAGCATGAGGCAAGCTGACACCCACAAACACCCCTCACCCCCTAGGAAGGACATGTGTGATATTCCTCAGGCACTCCTGGCTGCCCAAGAACAAAGGAAAAGACAGAAAATAAATGGTTAACTGATAGAGATCACAGTCATAGAGGACATGGGTCTCCATCAGTCTGTGAATATCTTAGTAAATTACAAGAAAAAGGCAGTCTTGTCAATAGCCCAATCTCCAGGAAATCCCTACTATCTTAATGATGATGCTTTGCTAGAGGGAAAAACAGCCTTAGCTTGACAATAGCTAGGCGTCCAGTAATCTGGAAACCCTCTTTAGCATGTGGAAATCCCTTTAAGAAACTTCCTCCTGACTTTACCTCCCCCAACTCTATAGTATACAAGCAGTCACTCTTCACAACCCCAGGGCAGCTCTTCCCGCCCACAAGTCCTGTCCCCATGCTTTAATAAAATCACCTTTTTGCACCAAAAACACCTTCAAGGATTCGTTCTTGGCCATTGGCTCCAAATCCCACCATCACCCCCATACCCCATCAGATCCCTACCTATTTCCTTAGCTCAGGGTGTTGTAGAAGCCTCAATTGCCTGACTGCCTTATGGTCTCATATTTTTATGGGTCTAACATATGTATGAAATTAAAACTTGTTTTTCTCCTGTTAATCTGTTTTATATCAATGTAATTGCTAGACCGAAGAACTAGAAGAGAGGAAGGGAAACTTATTCTGTCCCTATACCACTTTCTGCAACCAAATTGTCTTACTAAAAGGTATGGACCAGAAAGAGATAAGAGGCAGAGTCAGAAATAATTTGTAGATGACTTTTTTTTAAATCCCTTCCACTTCTCAATGATGTCAGCAGCCCAAAGATACGAAGGGACATGAATGTCCATCAAATATGATCACCAGCCCACTTTTGAGTGGCTTTTATGATGAAAAGCAAACTACTGTCAGACTGTAGATGGTTTGGAAAATGGAACATGGTACAGGTTTGATTTAAGGGTCACAACTGGGTGGCCGCAGTTGGGACAGCAACACCGTGACCAGAAAAAGTGCTGACAGTAATGAAGGGCCACAGATAGTCTTAAAAGAGGAATCGAGATTCTATTTAGTCAATTTGTTAAAAGAAGGAAAGAGCAAAGACTCTTGCAACATGTCCTCCTACAGTGAGTCAAATGGGCCAACTTTTGGCAAGTTGCAAGTTCGGCATGAAGTGCTAACTTCTGCACCAGAAACATATAGTTATTTAATTTATGCCTAGTCTATGATGGATACATGGCCATGTTCAGTCCAACGATGAATCTAGCTGGTGATGATGGCCATCTGAGCAGGCTTGATCAGCGACTGTATTCCCTTTGGTCTCATCAGAGAATGGGCCCTTATTATAGACATTTACATTAGTGACTCAGTCTGTCTGCCAGTTGAAATTTGTTTCCATAATTCATGGCTCCAAAGAGGGGTGTATTTAATCTATCAGTCTGTAGTCTTCAACGTGGCAGACCAGACACCTGGGACATTGACAGCTGCCCCAAAATCTCAAAAGATTCATAAGGGTCATATTGGCCAGAGCTGTTAAGACTACCTTGAGTTCTGTCCAATGAGTGGAGTAACCACATCCACTTGCTTACAAGTAGCTGCAACTAAGACTAAACATCAGTAGGGGCTCAATGGACACTAGCCATCAGTAAATCAAGCCTATAAATTTATAAGAATATCTGTGAATCGAGAACCCCGTTGAGCTAGCAATATTGCTTCATGAAAGTGGTGGAATTGAAGACAATAATTCCTTCAAGGGTATAGCTCTTTTTTTAAAAAAAATGTTTTATTTATTTTTGAGGGAGCACAAGTGGGGGAGGGGCAAAGAAAAAGGGACAGAGGATCTGAAGCGGGCTCTGTGCTGACAGCAGCGAGCCCGACATGGGGTTTGAAATCATAAACCATGAGGTCATGACCTGAGCCGAAGTTGGATGCTCAACCGAGCCACCCAAGTGCCCCACTGACTCTCTTTGATATAAAGCTAAATGCTCTCCCACCCAGTCCACCTGTGCTCTTGACTATGACATTTCCATTCACCTAGTGAGGCTTGTTGGGTTCTTAACTTGTTAATGACCCTGTAAATATTTTAATGTGTTTATTGGGTATTTCTATTTATTTTCCGTGAATCCTTTGTTTGCATTATTTGCCCACTCTTCTATTCAGTCGTTCATACCTATATTGCTTTGTTGAAGTTCTTTTTATGTTTTCTGATAAAGATAATATTTAAGGCTACATTTTAAGCCATCTCTTTTTCCTGGCTGTCTCCCATGTATATAAAAAATATCTGTGTTAATAAACTTCTTTTTTCTCTAGCTGTTCTGTCTTGTGGTATTGGAGCCTCATCTAAGAATTTAGAAGAGCAGAAGAAAAATTACATTTTTCCTCCCCTACAATATACATAGAAGTGTTATTGGGGACTAATTTGTCTCTGTGTTTCTCTAAGATTCACAGGAGAAATTATGACCTACACGAAAATTATTACCTTTGGTTGTGAAGCTCGGGTAAGAACCCTCTACCTTGCATAGAAGATAAAATATTTCAATCAGAAAAAAGTGCTTATAGCCCAGTTTTAACCTGTGTGTGAATGTGAGTACGCTAATGGCCAACGATAGGGGCCACTCACTATGGAAATAAGCACAGATGTTTTAATGAGGCTGAGAAGAAATCAAGGGTGACAAAGGAACAGCACAGTTTTTTAAGTCATGAAAGATAAATCAGAATTAGATTGAAGTGGTCAATTAAGAGAGTTACAGGATCACAGAATTGGAAAGGGAACTAAGAAATTAGACCAAATCTCTCGTCCAAAGAAGAACCCCTTTGGGATGACTGGGTAGCTCAGTTGGTTGAGCATCAGACTCTTGATTTGGGCTCAGGTCATGATCCCATAGTCGTGGGATCAAGCCCCACAGCAGGCTCCACACTGGGCATGGAGCCTGCTTAGGATTCTCTCTCCCTCTGCCCCTCTCCCCTGCTCATGGTCTCTCTCTTTTTCTAAAAACAAACAAACAAACAAACAAACAAACAAAAAACAAAGAAGAACTTCTTCCACAACATCTAAGCTTGGCAAACATTCAGTGTCTGCTTGAATACTTTGAGTGACTGGAAGTCCTTTGGAGAAGGAAAATGTAATAGTCTTCCTTTTGTGGAGCAGAAATTTGTCTTCCATAACTCCTATGCATTGATTTGACTTCCTCCCACAGAAACTATAAAAGATATGTAATTGAACCCAAGTCCATTTGCCTGATGTGCAGCAAAGCCAATCCCTGAGACATCAAGCATGCAGCAAGGAAAGAGTTTATTTGAGAGGCAGCCAAAGGAGGAGAGGGGAGGACAGGTCTCAAGTACGCCTCCCTGAAGTGGGAGAGAACACATTTTTTATAACCATAGGGGTTGAGATTACATACATATGGATGAATAGGGAAGGAAAACTTACGATTTTTCATGACAAAAGATGGAGCATCCACATTGAATAAACGTAGATGAAACATCTATCCCATGTTCCCTTTGGGGTGAAGACTTAGCATCAGAATGAGGCGAAATTCAGCCCCTGACTTTAAGAGGTTATTTTAGGCCAAGGAGAAGGGGCTGTTGGCATGTTCCAAGAGCCGTTATAAACAGGATGGAGTCTTGGGCTTGTTATCTTGAGTAAGGAATGCAAGACCTTGCTGATTCAGAGGCTCGTACCATATCAGTTGGCCTTGAGTCTAAGCTTCTCCAGAGACAGTTCGTGAGTTTGTTAGCGGGGCCTGAAAAGACACAATAGCTGATTGGGGGAAATCGTTCTCTGAAAAATAAGCTTTCTGCCAGTTTCTACTTCATTAACACTATGGGGCACAGTTTCAATGCCTCCCTGAATTATGATCTTTCCTCCATCTTGAAGAATTGGGATGGTGACTTCCTTATCTTCTCAGCTGAGGTAGATTTTGGTTAAAGAGCAGTTTTTGTAAATCTTAGCTGTAAGCAAAATTCCTTCGACGATTAATATCCCTGCCTGCTGTGCTAAGTATACGTTTCTAAGCCTTAGGTCACAGCAGTAAGGGAAACAGAAGCAATATGGAGTCAGACATCCTAAGTTTTTCCCTGTTACAGATATACACATAATCCCACTTTCATATGACAGTTCTTTTAAGTACTTCAAGATAGGCCTATTTACTTTAGAAAGAGATAATGTAAGAATGAAATTTATAATCTGTGTAAAACACTGCAACGTGCATATACAGAGCTGAATATGTTGCTCTAGATACCTTTTGACCTGCACAGTCTCCACGGTGGACTGTTAATCCTCCCCCTTGATAGACTTCTCTCTTTTGTTTTTAAATATAGTTTATTGTCAAGTTGATTTCCATATAACACCCAGTGCTCATCCCAACAAGTGCCCTCCTCCATGCCCATCATGCCTTTTCCCCTCTCCCCCACCACCATCAACCCTCAGTTTGTTCTCAGTATTTAAGAGTCTCTCCTGGTTTGCCTCCCTCTCTCTCCTTAACTATTTTTTCACCTTCTCCTCCCCATGGTCCTCTGTTCCACATGGTCCTCCCCAAGTTCCTCCTGTTCCACATATGAGTGAAAACATATGGTATCTGTCTTTCTCTGCCTGACTTATTTCACTCAGCATAATATCCTTGAGTTCCATCCACATTGCTACATTCTTTCTCATGGCCATGTGGTATTCCATCGTATTGATAAACCACATCTTCTTGATCCATTCATCAGTTGATGGACATTTAGGCTCTTT
>CM053579.1:28819634-28846294 GCA_028646485.1 Cryptoprocta ferox
CGCCAGCATCTATGGTCTCCTGATTTGTTCATTTTAGCCACTCTGACCGGTGTGAGGTGGTATCTCAGTGTGGTTTTGATTTGTATTTCCCTGATGATGAGTGACATTGAGCATCGTTTCATGTGTCTGTTGGCCATCTGGATGTCCTCTGGAGAAGTGTCTGTTCATGTCTTCTGCCCATTTCTTCACTGGATTATGGTTTTCAGGTGTGGGGTTTGGTGAGTTCCTTATAGATCTGGGATGCTAGCCGATAGACTTCTCTTGATGTGACCCCAAATCCCACCCACCCCCATCCTGCTACAGGTCACATTGATGGCACATACCAACTAAAATCTCCCCGTGTTTTTCATACCGTTAAACCAAAAGACTCCCATCCATCCTGTCCTTGATGCCTTCATTACTTGACCTTTAATGAAAGACATTATAGGTAATATTGAATTTTACCTGAGCCCTACGCTCCTGGAAATCATAAGGTTAAAGAAATCTACCACTCTCCTGTTTCAGAAATCATCTTATTGCAAACAGTCATCCTTTCCCATATGACTTATGTAAGATTCACACTTGCCCTGCTACTTTATCTACACCAAGGCCAAGACACAGATGTTCCAGAGTTCCCTTCTTTGTCTCATAAATAATCAGATGAACTGCTTGTCCCTATGGATATTTGGAGCAAAACACTCGCCAACCAAACTTTTGTTAAGATTCTGTCCTTCCCCTAGGCCTCTGAAGTCTGGCCCACCCTCAAGCTGAGCCAGTATAGGCAACTCCTTAAGGGCCCCTCCCGGAAAACAGGCTGGCCCCAAGGCAAGAAGTGATCCTGCCACTCTTTCAGCTCACTTCCCCACACCTAGCTCTTTCCAGCTTTGTTTACACCTCTCTGTAAAAAGAAACATATTACTTAACTCTTGAGATGCTTTGGAGATCATATGGTCACAGGGTTCTCCCTATTATAATAGCCCCCTCCCCCCTGCCCCCTCAATAATCCTTTTGAATAAAGTCTCTGCTCACTAAAGGCAGGATTTGTTTTTATTTGATATTATGTATCTCCTTACTGGATTCCGTTTTAATTTTAGCCCATCATGACGGCCTGTCCAAAATCTTTTTGCATCTTAGTTCTGTTATCAAGCATCTTAAATTGTATGGCACTTACAATTTCATGTGTGCCTTCTGTATTTTCCTTCAAATGGCTGATACAAGTGTTAAATAGGATTATCCAGATGAGAGCTCTTCAGCAAGACATGTCCCTTCAATTTGACACTGAACTATCGCTCAATCTCTTAGAATATAGTGACTTGACCACCTTTAGATATTTCTAAAAATGCTGCTATCCAGCTCACTTTTTTTTTCATAAAGAGACCACGAGGCATACTGCCAAATGTCTTGTTTGATATATTATATCCAGATATAATCCAGATCTGTTATGTCTTTATATCCTTTGATCTAACTATTTTAGTAAGTATTATTTTAAAGAGACTCAGAATCTTTTATAACTGTAAATGGGAAAAAGAGAGTACTAGACAGGTCTTTCTCTTATACTTTTTCTTCTCTTTCAAGGAAAAAGGAACTGAGATTTAAAATGATGTGTGCCAAAACAATATTACTGATAATGGCCAATTCACAAACTACCTGGAATATCTCTGCCATTCAGAAAAATAGTTTAGTCTGTTTTCTCACAGCATTCGGGGCTGATTCTGTATAATGATAGTGTAATGATCACAATCCCTACCATACATTTGTCTAGGGTTTTGCTAGTGTCTGATATTTGTCTTGAGCAATTCTAGCAAAATAGGCTGCCTTAATCCTGTCTTATATTCTCTTATCGAGCAAGTATGGCTAGAAGTTTGCGACATGGTAGGGGCACTTGGTTGGCTCAGTCGGTTAAGCGTCTCACTCTTGATTTTGGCTCAGGTCATGATGTCACGTTTGGTGAGATTGAGCCCCATGTTGGGCTCTTCACTGACAATGGGGAGCCTGCTCGGGATTCTCTCTCTTCCTCTCACTCTGCCCCTCCCCAGCTCATGCTCTCTCTTTCAAATTAAATAAACAAACATAAAAAAAAGTGACCTGTGACATGGTAGACAGTGTTGATGCTTTAAGAAAATATTTCCTTTCAACCAAACATTTCCATAGATTTTCCTCCCTCCATTTCTTTAAGGTAAATTCTTTTTTTTTTTTAAAGGACAGCGTTTAAAATTTTTTTTTACATTTATTTATTTTTGAGAGACAGAGACAGAGCGTGAACAGGGGAGGGATGGAGAGAGAAAGAGACACAGAATCTGAAGGAGGCTCCAGGCTCTGAGCTGATGGTCAGCACAGAGACTGACACAGGGCTCGAACCCACAAACGTGAGATCATGACCTGAGCCGAAGTCGGACGCTCAACCGACTGAGCCACCCAGGCGCCTCTCTTTAAAGTAAATTCTATGCCCAGCATGGGCCCAAACTCACAACTCAGAGATCAAGAGTCACACGATTGGGACGCCTGGGTGGCTCAGTCAGTTAAGTGTCAGACTCAGTTTCGGCTCAGGTCATAATCTCACGGTTTTATGAGTTCAAGCCCCACATTGGGCTCTGGGCTGATGTTATGGAACCTGCTTGGAATGTTCTCTCTCCCTCTGCCCCTCCCCAACTCACCCTGTCTCTGTCTCTCTCAAAATAAATAAATAACTCAAATAAATAAACTTTAAAAAAAGTCACGTGCTTTACCGACTGAACCATCCCCAACAATTCCCCTCCTGCCACCATTCTTATCCCCTGATATATGCTTGTGTTGGGAAGAAAAATTTTTCTCTAATGTTCAAGGTTTTTCTGGCTGGTCTAAGAATTGAATTGACATGCGATAAATCAACAGAAAAAAATTAAATTTAATTACTTGACTATGGGGAATCCACAAAATATGAATGGTTCCAAAGATAGTCAGGTAAAATGAGTTGTGTCATCCGGAACTAAGTAGAGGTTAGGGGTCTGGGACCTCAGAAGGAAAGAAAGCAATTTACAGGAAGATGAAAAAGAATAAATGTTTGGCAAACAGAGGACTGCTCAGCCATACAGAAACAATGAGACACAGGGGCACTTGGGTGGCTCAATCTGCTGAGCGTCGGACTCTTGATTTCAGCTGAGATCATGACCTCACAGTTCGTGGAATGGAGCCCTGCATTGGGTCTGGGCTGACAGGGCAGAGCCTGCCTGGGATACTCTCCCTCCCTCTCTCTCTGCGCCCCCCTCCCACTCACACTGTCTCTCAAAATAAATAAGCATTAAAAAGAAAAAGAAACAATGAGACACAGCGAGGAATTTTAACAGACTTGGCTCAATTCTTGTCTGCCATCCCTAGTTCACATTATAATGTCACTGTCTATGGCGATTGCCCTCTTTCTGGAGCAAGTCTTCCATCTAAATTCTTTTAGGCCATTAGGGGGAGGGCCAACGTTTCTTCCTGAGTCTTTTGGACCCGAACTGTTTTCAGTGTGAAATAATCTGCATGCCAAAGTGGCACATCTTGGGGCACCTCATTCTGACCCAATGCCTACGCTTGTGAATGAATGCCTGCAAGGAGTACTTCCTCGTAATGCGAACACACATTAGTTGAGAATAACTAAACCCTCAGCAGAACCACATACACCTTAACAGAGAAATTATATAAATTGTAAACACTTATGAAGGTACTCACTCAAACAATAAAAAGAATCACAAATTACAAATGTAGATTGTAAGGGTAAAATGATGACATTTTCTTTGAGGACCCTTCCCTCCTTAGGATGTCTCTAGAAAGTTGAAATGGCTGAAGAAGAGGCTAACCCATTTGATTTTATAATTCAATTCACATGTCTTCTGACCCTTGGAAATACAAGCAGACGCTTGTGAAATTATGTCTCTCGGGAGATATACAAGCAACAACCACAGTGTATCTATATGTCTCTCGAGGAGATAAGTTTTCATTGTTCTTTCTTCTATTTGAAGGTATAAATGTATGTGACATTCTGTCCAGACTTTGTAAGTCTGTCCAGATTGGTTTACTACCTTACAGCATGTGAGTGTGATAATGCTTATGCAATATTAACTTGTGTTATTTCTCATTTCTGTATTCATACACAGGGGTCTATTGCTGGCAGCGTTCTTTAAATTTCCCTACCAGGTGGTAACTAGAATACATAATTCCTCCTTACTGAGAAGAAAAGCTAGGAAAAACAAGATAAAAGGGGCCAGCCAGATGTCCAATGGATACACGGTATCCCTCCATACTCGGTAATCTTGTTTGCCTCCTGTGTCCACCAACTGCCCGGGGAGCACCACGGATAAGGGCCCCCTCCCCTTTTTCTTTTGTCTCTCAACCCCCTACCATCCCAGCCATAAAAGGAGGCCAATGCCAAGGTTCAGGGCTCAGTCTTTGGAGGTGACTCCTCTGGGCCAGCATCGGTGCTCCGTAAACAGTCTTTTCCTGATTCCCCAAGTGTGGGTGGCTTGTCTCCTCCTGGGTGCTGAATATTTGCTGTAACATTACTAGAGCACCAATGAAGGATTTTGTTATTTTGACTAGAGTAGTCCTGAATCTCCACATTATTCCCAAACCACCTCTTTATTTCATGGTTTTTGTACTATGGCTATGGGAGAGGAAGAATAATGTTCCCTCTACCCTTCTAAGTTCTTGGCTGAGACCCTCCCATGGGGCACCTGGGTGGCTCAGTTGGTTAAGTGTCCAACTTTGGCTCAAGTCATGATCTCACAGCTCATGGGTTCTAGCCCCGTATCAGGCTCTGTGCTGACAGTGCGGAGCCTGCTTGGGATTCTCTATCTCCCTCTTTCTCTCTGCCCCTCCCCTACTTGCATGCTCTCTCTCTCAGAAATAAATAAGCATTCTTCTTATTTTTTTAATTTTTTTTAATGTTTTTATTTATTTTTGAGAGAGAGAGAGGGACAGCATGAGCAGGGGAGGGTCAGAGAGAGAGGGAGACACAGAATCCGAAGCAGGCTCCAGGCTCTGAGCTAGCTGTCAGCACAGAGCCTGACACGGGGCTCAAACCCACGAACCATGAGATCATGACCTGAGCCGAAGTCGGACACTCAACCGACTGAGCCACCCAGGCATCCCTATATTTTTAAAAAACAATTTTTTTTAATGTTTATTTTTGAGGGAGAGACAGAGTGTGAGCAGGGGAAGGGCAGAGAGAGGGAGACACAGAATCTGAAACAGGCTCCAGACTCTAGGCTGTCAGCACAGAGCCCAATGCAGGGCTCGAACCCATGAACTGTGAGATCATGACCTGAGCTGAAGTCGACTGCTTAACCAACTGAGCCACCCAGGCGCCCCATAAGCATTCTTTTTTTTAAAACAAGATGCTTAATGACATGTATACCTCCTATATACATGACAGATACCCCGGAAAACTGAATAATGCCCTAAAATGGTCCAAGCCACCATCTTAAATCCACCTCCAGCTAAAGACAAAAGAAGATAATGGGGATGGGGGGCCAGTAATGGGAGGTTACCAGGAAAAGCACAGTAAAGGAGGGTATGGTCGTTACGCAGATTTAAATTATCGCCTTCTCCATTGATAAGAGTTTCTAGAGATTTAGTCATCCTTCGCTTCCTGGTACTCTCTTACAAATGGAGATTTCCTTTATAAATACCCATTTCTCAGCCAATCAAGAAATCAAAGAAGAAATGAAAAAAACTCTCTTACCACTCCCATCACTTTTTTTCAACATAGCACTGGAAGTCCTAGCTACAGCGATGAGACAACATAAAGAAATCAAAGGTATCCAAATTGGCAAGGAAGAAACAAAATACTACCTGCAGATGACATAATACCTATGTATAGAAAACCCCAAGACCAGAACTGATTACTAGAACTTATACATGAATTCAGTATAGCCACAGGATACAAAATCAATGTACAGAAATCTGTTGCATTCCCATACACTAATGATGAAGCCACAGAAAGGGAAATTAAGAGAAAAATTTCATTTACAGTTGCACTATAAACAGTAAAATACTCGGCTCTTTGAGGAATTAGAGTTGCCCCTAGAATGGGTCTCTGGACACCCCACTCCTGCTCCGGACTCCCCGCTGTTTGCTTTTGCTCAGGAATAAGTTGGTCACAGGCATGGCTTTTAAAGACACTGGGAAGACACCGACGGAAGAGAGGGCGATTCACAGAATTAGAATTACTCTAACCAGCCACGATGTAAAATCTTTGGAGAAGGTACGTGATGACTGGATCCGAGGGCAAAGGAAAAGAATCTTAAAGTGAAAGGACCAGTTCGGATGCTTACCAAGACACTGAGAATCAGGGGCGCCTGGGTGGCTCAGTTGGTTAAGCGTCTGACTTCAGCTCAGGTCATGACCTCATAGTACATGGGTTTGAGCCCCTCATTGGGCTCTGTGCTGATAGCTCGGAGCCTGGAGCCTGCTTCGGATTCTGTGTCTCCCTCTCTCTCTGCCCCTCCCCTGCTCGTGCTTGCTTGCTCTCTCTCTCAAATAAGTATTTTTAAAAGATTTCTTAAAAAGACTCTGAGAATCACTACAAGAAAGACACTTTGTGGTGAAGGTTCTAAGGGTTGGGATCATTTTCAGATGAGGATCCACAAATGAGTTATTGGTTTGCACAGTCCTTCTGAGATTGTTAAGCAGATTACTTCCCTCAGTATTGAGCCAGGAGCCGAGATTGAAGGCACCACTGCAGACGCCTAGATCAACTTTTTAAATAAATTGTTCAATAAATGATTTAATTTTATTAATTAAAATTTAATAAAAATTTTAAAAAATTTATCAGTTGTTAAAAAAAAACAATAAAATACTCAGGAATAAACTTAAACTAAAAGGTGAAAGACCAGTACTCTAAAAGCTATAAAACCCTGATGAAAGAAATTTAAGACCACATGAAGAAATGGAAAGACATTCCATGATCAGGGATTGGAAAAACAAATATTGTTAAAATGTCCATACTACCCAAAGAAATTTACAGATTGAATGCAATCCCTATCAAAGTACCAATAGCATTTTTGCATAGAACTAGGACATATAATCCTAAAATTTGTTTAGAACCAGAAAAGACTTCGAATAGTCAAAGCAATCTTGAAAAAGGAAAAAGAAAACTGGAAGTATCACACTTCCAGATTTCAATTTATATTACAAAGTGGCAATAATTAAAATAGTATTGGTACTGGGATAAAAAGAGACACACAGATCAATGGAATCGAACAGAAAATCTAGAAATAAACCCACCTTTATCTGGTCAATTAATCTTTGACAAAGGAGGAATGGGCAAAAGGCAGTCTAGACTCTTCAACAAATGGAATCGGGAAAACTAGACAACCACATGCAAAAGAGTAAAACTAGGACCACTTTCTTTTACCATACACAAACATAAACTCGAAATGGATTAAAGACCTACCTGTAAGACATGAAACTATAAAAATTCTAGAAGAGAGCACAAGTAGTAATCTCTCTGATATTGGCCATAGCAACATTTTTCTAGATATGTTTCCTGAGGCAAGAGGAATAAAAACAAATATAAACTATTGGGACTACATCAGAATAAAACGTTTCTGCACAGTGAAGGACATAACAAAACTAAAAGGCAATGTACTGAATGGGAGAAGATATTTGCAAATTACATATCTGATTATGGGTTAGTATCCAAAATATATAAAGAACTGATACACTCAACACCAAAATCATCATCATCATAATAATAAGAATCCAATTTAGAAAATGGGCAGAAGACATGAACAGACATTTCTCCAAAGACATCCAGATGGCCAACAGGCACATGAAAAGATTCTCAACATCACTCATCATCAGGGAAATGCAAATGAACACTACAAGGAGATATCACCTCACACCTGTCAGAATAGCTGAAGTCAAAAACACAAGAAACAACAGATGTTGGTGAGGATGTAAAGAAAAAGGGACCCTCATACACTGTTGATTGGAATGAAAACTGGTGCAGCCATTGTGGAAAATAGTATGGAGGTGCCTCAAAATATTAAAAATAGATCTATGCTATGATCCAGTAATCACACTACTGGGTATTTATCCCCCAAATACAAAAACACTAATTCAAAGGAATCAGTCCCGTGTTCATTGCAGCATTATTTATAATAGCCAAACTATGGAAACAGTCCAGTGTGCATCAACAGATGAATGGATAAAGAAGATATATTTGCAACGAAATATTACTCAGCCATAAAAAAGAATGAAATCTTGCCATTTGCAACAACATGGACACAGCTAGAGACATTTCATGCTAAGTGAAATAGGTCAGTCAGAGAAAGGCAAATACCATATAATTTCATTCTTATGTGGGTTTCAAGAAACAAGAAAAATGAGCGATGGAAAACAGAGAGAGAGAGAGAGAGAGAGAGAGAGAGAGAGAATCCAAGAAACAGATTTTTAGCTATAGAGAACAAACTGATGGTTACCAAATGGGAGGTTGGTGGGGGGATGGGAGAAACAGGGGATGGGGCTTAAAGAGTATATTTATCATGATGAAAAAAATATACATAAAATGATTAAGATGATATGGGGCGCCTGGGTGGCTCAGTCGGTTAAGCCTCCGACTTTGGCTCAGGTCATGATCTCACCGTTCGTGAGTTAGAGCCCCACGTTGGGCTCTGTGCTGACAGCTCAGAGCCTGGAGTCTGCTTCCGATTCTGTGTGTGTGTCTCTCTCTGCCCCTGCCCTACTCCTGCTGTGTCTCTCTGGCTTTCAAAAATAAATAAACTTTAAAACCATTAATTATTAAAAAACTGATTATGATAAAATTGAGAAAAAAATGAAATTGCAAACAATATTTAAAAATATATTATTTCTCTTATAAAAGGGTCCCTTTTACCAGGTTTTCAGAGCTTCTCCTGTGTCTGCTGTTTCCTAAAAATAACCAGCCTAAAATAATCCCATGTCGAAGAGGCATATTTTAGGGTGGCAAATTCTGCCCCCCTTCAGGCCCCAATTCTTATGTTCACTGTAGCTGTATACTGATCTGATAGTACCGTGCTAACGGTGAAGTATTTGCAAATGATGTGTCCCTAAAGTCACCCCCCACCCCACGTATACATAGACACACACACAAAGACAGCTAATCGAAAACACAACTACAGTGTCATCAATTCCTCTTTGCAAGAGAACGTCTTCAAAAGTGGTATTGCTATGCATTCACGTTTGCAGATGGATTACCAAAATAACAGATTCCTTTTTCTCTGTGATTTTTAGGTCTTTGAAAATTACTGTTTGAAGCTGAACTTCATGGGCTCTCAGGTACTGAAAGTGACAGATTTACGTTGGCCCTAAGATAAGGGGGAAAATCCTTGGGCAATCGTTCCTAATGTGTCACTGATTAAAATGAAATAACATTTTCAAAAAGTGAATATAGTATCCAGGTAAAATCACATTTCCGTACCCTTATCCTGACCCTATAGTTCCTTCAATTGTTTATTCAGCTTTTTTGCAAAAAACAAAACGCTTTGGCATTGTGGCTCAATGCCTACAAATATGGAGTCCATTTCCCCCTCCCAAATTAATAGAGTATAACTTATAATAACGAGCCATGATAGACAAATAAGCAATTCAATTCCAGCATAATTATTGTTAATGGAATTAAGTGTTCACTGTGTTAAAACATAAAGATGAAATTTTATTTTCCAAGCTCAAAAATAAATCATTTTATAGGATTTACATGGTATCCAGATAAGTAGCCAAACAGCAATTTCCAGAACTTCAATCTCTTCTTATTAAATGTGATTAAGTGCCAGTTTCCTGCTCTCCATATTCCTGCTCTGGACGAGGCCAATAATAAAACACACATCTGATGAGTAGACAAAATTCTTTGCTTCTTCCATGTCTGCTTAGTAAGGAAACGAGGTGTTATGTCTGATGACTCACTAAATCCCAAATTTCCACCAATTTGAAACCTGCCACCTCAAACTTCTGTGGCTTTTATAAAGATGCAGGACGGCTGGTTATCTGGATAAAGAGGTGAACGGTGTTGTAGTTTCAAGCGATTCGGACTATTTGGCTACGTTAGCATGGGTTTGATTTAATGGAAAAGGTCTGGAATGTTAAAGCTGAAATCAAAGGTGGGCTAAATTAATTAACTAAGGAGGCCATTAGACGGAGGCGGTTCTCATGCCAGGGCAGCCTACTTAAGCAAACCAAAATCCAAGCCAGTGAATGCCTCAACTTTACCAAGTCAAAATGCAAAGGGACAACCAATCACAAGCAGCTAACTAGGCTTTAAGCTGTAGCCGATCAAGTAATTTCTTGTTTTGCTTCCTTCCTTTCCCGGGATCAGTCTCTCCCCTGGCTTCCTGTTGGCGAGTGCTCCTGAAGCAGGCAGCCATCTTGTCACTTCAAATGAAAGCATGAATGCTGGCAGTCATATCACCCCCAGGCACGGCTGGACTCGCCAAAGAGCCTGTAGGTGTGCAGCCCCACTAGCTTACAAGTCAAGATATGTTTTCGGATTCCAAGTCTTCTGAGAGGGAAGAGACGTTCTGAGGACCAGACAAGATGGCACCAGAGCCCCTGCTAGTGTGTGACACCATAGGTCCCCAGTCAACAGCATCCAACTCCTCAGGGGACCCCTGCCCCCAAATTTTGCCCTCTTTTAAAAGCCCTCACTTACCAGACATCAGGGAGTTCGGGACTTTGGATCATTAGCTGGGGGGGGGGGCACACCCAATAAATACCCTTTCTTTCCTCACTGCAAGAGCTCAGTGTCAGTTTTTTGTTTTGTTGTTTTGTTTTCATTTTTTGTTTACTTGTTTCTTTTGAGAGAGAGAGAGAGAGAGAGAGAGAGAGCGCGCGCGCGCGCGCCAGTGGGAGAGGGGCAGCGAGCGAAGGAGACAGAGGATCCCAAACCCCCTCCGCGCTATCAGCGGTAGAGCCAGAAGAGGGGCTCAAACTCATGAAACCGAGAGATCACGACCTGAGCAAAAACCAAGAGTCAGACGCTGAACCGACTGAGCCCTCGAGGCGTCGCCTCAGCGTCCATTTTTATTGGCTGGTTGTGTATCTGGTGAACGAACTCTGGTTTATTTACACTCCTAACCACTCAGACTTTGGCGCAGCCCTATGTGAATGGATTTCTGCCCAAATAAACTTAAAACTCTGAGTCTGCCTCAGCTTATCTTTTAGCAGGCATGTGCATCCCATCTTATGCAACACATTCTTGGGTGCAAAAAGTTACAATATCCGTTAGGTTCTTAAGTAAATTGTTGAGGCCCTGTTCTCCAGCACGGTAGCAACGCACGGCATATTTATGTTCTAATGCCTGCAAGGAAGAGTTGCTGATAGAACAAAGAGCTGGTTTTTATTGCTTTTCTGAGTTAAATACGGTCACAGTCTTTTTTTTTTTTTTTTTCCTCTCCTGAGCAGGGATGCACAAATAGTGGCTAGAGAGGAACTGCAAATACATAAGCTCACTTTAGAAATACACAAATTGAAAGATTTAAAATAAAATCTGTTCCAACCTTTCTCATTCTTCAGCTTTGTCCTTTTGTGATGTGTTATTTATAGCCAGAGCTTCAGGGGGGGAAAAATTTCAAGTCAACTCACAGTGTAGATTAAACCACTGAAAAATGGCGATTGTGAGGCGGATTCAATAGTGTTCTGTAAAAGAACTCATTTCACCACGGTAACGTTGAGACACTGATATTCGGCAGAGCGATTCCATAGATTTATAGCTTCATAGCTTCCTCATCTGCTTTGCTGATTGCTAGTCTCTCTGAACGGTTATGCCATCATTAGGAAAAAGTTGCTAAATAAACTTAATTGAGCATTTAGAGGGCTGTATAAAACATTTCTTTTTATTTCTTCCCTCGAGGACCATGCTGGATTTTTTTTTTTGTTTCAAAACATCATCCCCTCTTTCATTGGCCATCTCTCCTTCTTACATGTTAATTGCCCGAGTAGAGTAGTGTTTGGTGATGGGTCACTATTTTCACCGAGATGCAAAACACCACTTTCCCAAAGCCGTCCCGGTGTTTTATTTTTTTCCTTCTTCTGCTTTTCAATACTGGAGGAATTTGACAATGACTAAGCCCTTCAGGTACGAGATGAAGGACAGTCAGAGTTTGGAGAAACACAGGAAAGTTTAGAGAGAAAAAAATCTGTTTGGAAAATAAGACTTGATTGTGCTGACTCCTTAGGGTAGGAAAAATAGCCTCGAAATGAGAGTGAGCAATGATTAAACACTGAAACTGGTTCCTTTCAATCACCTCTTGACATTTATATGGTGTCATAACACCTCTGGTAACTCTTCCCGGGTTTATGAAAACAATAATAGAACCACTGAAATGACTCAGCGATTTATTTGAAAAGCAATAGACAAGTCCATTGGATAGAAAGTTTTTTGTTTGTTTGTTTGTTTGTTTTTTTGTTACTAAAGCAGAGAAATTTAGCTGCAGGGATGCCTCTGCAGATTCACAGCAGTATTGAGGGCCTGATGGACGTTTAAGCTCTTTCTACTTTTTTTGCAAATACAAACAAGGCTGCGATGAGCCTTGTACGTTGTATTTTTGGCCAAGTGGGTAAGCATTGCTGTAAGGTACATTTCTAGGAATGGAAGAGCTGGGTTAAAGGGGGGATGCATTAAAAATACTGAGAGATACTGTTAAATTGCTCACCAAAGGGGTCACGCGGCGCATGAGTATGCTCGTCATAGGGAATTCAGTGTTTTAGCCAGCTTTAATCTGATAGGGAAAAAGGGTAGGTGGTTGTTGCTTTATTTTCCGTGTCTTCACTAATGGGTGAAACTGCTCATTTCATATTTTTATTGCTCTTGAAAAGAATATATTTTAAAGGAGTTTTAGAGCCTCCTGGAAAGGCAAGGTTTACATAACACTAAGTATAATACAGAATCCTTCCTTTCCATCAATTTATTCTCAGTTTGGTTTAATATGCAGCCACTGACGAGACTGATGGGAACATTTCTGTGACTCACCGTGGCATGTCCTAGTTTGGGGTGAAAGTCCTTCCTCCCAATTTTCGGGCAGGCTTCATTTTAAAGGGCCTCTCGGAGGCCAGATTCGGATCACATCTAACAATCTCCTTTCAAGCGTCAGTGACAGAAAGGACAGCAACGGGAAAAGAAAAAATGCTAATTTTCACATAAACACCACCACTAACAGTAATAAGAGCAGCTAGCATACAGAGTGCTAGCTTTGCGTCTGGCATTACTCAAAGTCCTTTACCTGTAGGATCTTATTTAATCCTTGTTAAAATATATTTTACTATTGAAGAAACACTGATTCAGAGTAGGTAAGCAGCCTAGCGAAATACTGATAACTACTTTTTTTTTTTTTAACCTTGTAACTATTGAGTGGCAGATCCAGGCAGGGCTAAAATCCAGAAGAGAAAGAAGATAGCAGGTGCGTCTGGGTGGCTCAGTCGGTTAAGCGTCCGACTCTTGGTTTCTGCTCAGGTCACGATCTCACAGTTCGTGAGTTGGAGCCCCACGTCCGGCTTTGCGCTGGCAGCACGGAGCCTGCTTGGGATTCTCTCTCACCCTCTCTCTCTCCCCTTCCTCCACTGGCACTATTTCTCTCTCTCTCTAAATAAATAAACTTACCAAAAAACAGAAGATAGAATTAAAAATATATAATCTAGAGGTTGGTTACCTGAGATCTACTGGCTGTGTGACCTCAGTTAAGTTGCCTAACCTCCCTGTGCTTCTACTCACCCCACGGTCGTGTTATTAAGATTAAACTAGTTGAGATATGTAAAAGGTGGGGAAGAGCATCTGTCTGGCATGTGGCAAACATCATGGAGGTGTTCATCATTCCTATCATGGAGCCCGTTCCTCCCAAAGAAACATTCTAGGGCACTAGCTTTTCCCACCCTCCATTCTAGGATGGCTTGAACTATCTGCTACAGACAAATGAATCTTCACTTACCAGCTTCATATAAACTGTGGGGCACTCTCGCCTCTGGTTCCAAAGAACACACGTCTCCCTTTGCTTCCCAATCCTTGCTTCATCCTTTCTATCAAACTCCAGCTCCTCTAAGGAGACACCACCTGTTTTCCTCGGCGTGCAAACGCCACGAAGGCAGAAACGCAGAATCCCTTCATTGCAACCCGGTTAATAATCCTTGAATTCTTGAACTTGAATAATCAAGTTCTTCATCAGGACCTTCTAGGGAAGCAGTAAATATTCTCATCTGGGGAGGTAAAACCTGTATTGAATACAAGTACTTCTGGAAAGAGACGTCTGGTTGGGATGGCATGAGTGAGCTCATGTTTTAGTTACCTGTGTGCTCCAAACACAAAGTTATGATTTAGAAAATATAACAAGAGAGAACCCAAAAAGACATAGCTGGAATGAAAAATAATATGGTATCACTGAGGGCCAGAAATAGAATAAAAGCATAAAATGATATGTGCGCCTTTAACCCCTTTTGGGTTCCCTGTTCAGGAGTAGGAAGAGGGCGCTGGAAGACCAGTTGCTCTAAGGAAAAGAAACTAAAAGTACTTCTTGAAAGATAATGCGGCCAGATCCAGTCTTGAGCCTAAGGGCTTGGACGGATCTCATCCCTTTCATTATTCACCGCAAAAAAAGGTGCTCTCAACCTGACAGAGTTAAATGAAGAATTAATGAATTTGAAAATATTTCTGAGACAATCAACCCAGGCCATGGCACTAAGGGACAGAGATTTAAAACTATATGAAGGATAAATTAAAGAGATATGGGTAGAACAGGGGTTTCTAGTACTTGTCTCATAAATTCCAGGAGAAGGGAATGGATGGGATGGTAGACAAAATTCTTTGAGAATATAGTGGTTGAAAATATTCCAGAGTTGAAAGCATAATTCTTCAAATGGAAAGGGCACTGTGGGGTGCCTGGGTGGCTCAGTTGGTTAAGCAGCCCACTTCGGCTCAGGTCATCATCTCACATTTTGTGGGTTTGAGCCCCGCGTTGGGCTCTGTGCTGACAGCTTGGAGCCTGGAGCCAGCTTCAGATTCTGTGTCTCCCTCCCTCTCTCTCTCTCTCTCTCTCTGCCCATCCCTCGCTCGTTCTCTCCCTCCCTCCCTCCCTCTCTCTCTCTCAAAAATAAACATTTAAAAAAAATAAACATTTAAAAAAAGTGCACTCCAAATACCAAACAGGCTAAATAAACATAAATTTATGTCTAGGCACATCTTGTAAGAGTCCAGAACATCAAGGTTAAAGAGAGGATTTTAGGGGCACCTGAGTGACTCAGTCAGTTGAGAGTCCAACTCTCGGTTTCACCTTGGGTCATGATCTCACGGTTTGTGGCTTTGTGCCTCATGTCGGGCTCTGTGCTGGCAGTGCAGACCTTGCTTTGGATTCTCTTTCTCCCTTTCCCTCTGCCCCTTCCCTGCTCTCTCAAAATAAATACACTTTTTTATAATTTTTTAAATTTTTTAATGTTTTTAATTTATTTTTGAGAGAGAGAGAGAGAGAGAGAGAGACAGTGGGAGCAGGGGAGGGTCAGAGAGAGAGGGAGACACAGAATCCGAAAACAGGCTCCAGGCTCTGAGCTAGCTGTCAGCACAGAGCCCGACGCGGGGCTCGAACCCACGAACCATGAGATCATGACCTGAGCCAAAGTCGGATGCTTAACCGACTGAGCCACCCAGGGGCCCCAATAAACTTTTTTAAAAAAAAAGCACTTTATGTTCCAAAAAAAAAAAAAAAACTTGCTAAGTTCCTTTTTATAGTTAGGAGAAGGATTCAAAGATTGGGTAATTGTAGGCTTGTTTAGAATATCTTTTTTAAAATGCCTTGAGATTTCATCAACCGCTATCATAGTGGGGCTTAGTTGAGCTCAAGGTCCCTTGGAAAAAGAACACAAGATAGAAACCTGTCAGAGACTCTGGGGAAAAGGTGGATATGGAAAAGGCATTTTATCTATATCACCATTTTATCTCGGGCTGATTCTCGGGTTTTATTATAGTAGTGAGTAAGCATATGTTGATTTCCACTAATTAACTACCATTCATCTTTCAGGTTCAGTTTAGAGTTTCCTTGCTCTCAAGTCAAGTCTAGTGTTCTTTCTACATGCTTCCCACAGAAACTCATTCAGTCAACAAGTCATAAACTTCACCCTCACTGTAGGCAAGGCACCACCCTAAGTGCTAAGGATACAGCAGTGAACAAAATGGACAAAGTCCCTGCTGCATGTAGCTTATATCCTAATGGAGGTGGAAGATGATAAACATATAGAAATACTTGTTAGCGAAAAACCTCGATTATCTGTAAAAGAATTGCTCCTTCATGATTTAGGACTTTAGAGCTGCAGAGTCAACATCCGCTGTCTCTGAGTAAGAGAGATGGTGGAGACGCGGAAAGAGACTGGGCTGAATCTATAGTGGGCTCATTCAGTGCTAAAATATCCAGGTAGTGGGTGGTACTTCTTAAATAGTAAAGTAGGGGAAAAAAGCATTGTAATGAACATTGGTAGAATTAGGTTCTAGATTCAGGCTTTCCATTCACTTCCTCTGTGACCTTGCACAACTTATTTCCCTTCCCTGGGCTTCTGTTCTTTCCATGAGGGAACTGGGTTCAACCAGTGTTTCCACAATATTAGTCATTTTCATATCACCTCCGTGAGTTTTACTGCATGTGTATATGACCTCTGTTATCATTTACATGATAACTTTCTTTAAATTAAAACATGACTCTTCTCTCTCTCTGTCTCTCAAAAATAACATAAATAAATGTTAACTTAAAAAAATAAATTAAAACATGACTCTTTTGTGTAAGCTTTGTCTCCGGTAGCAAATAATATTGGTGAAATCATGAGTGTAATGTACTACTTATACCTCTTTCTTTCTATTTTTTTTATTTATTTATCTATTATTTGGCTACCTGCCCAGTGTGGGGCTTGAACTCATGACCCTGAGACCAAGAGTTGGAAGTTCTACCAACTGCGCCAGCCAGACGCCCCTAGTTAGAGTATTTCTTTTTTTTTTTTTAATGTTTATTTATTTTGGGAGAGAGAGAGAGAGCATGCAGCATGAGCAGGGGAGGGGCAGAGAGACAGGGAGAGAATCCCAAGCAGGTTCTGTGCTGTCAGCACACCAAGCCCAATATGGGGATCGAACTCCTGAACCACCAGACCATGACCTGAGCCAAAATCAAGAGTCAGATGCTTAACCGACTGGACAACCCAGGTGCCCCTATAGTATTTATTTTTGTTAATGTTTGTTTAGTTTTGAAAGAGAGAGACAGAGCAGGCCGGGGAGGGGCAGAGAGAGGGGGGGACAGAGGTTCTGAAGCAGGCTCCGTGCTGACAGCAGAGAGCCCGATGTGGGGCTCGAACTCACAAACCGTGAGATCATAACCTGAGCAGCAGTCAGACACTTAACTGACTGTGAGCCACCCCGGCGCCCCAGCCCCTGTAGTGTTTCTCAATAAAACTTTTTAAATTCATAACTATTAAAATGTTTTTAAGGACCATCCAAAGGCATTCACATACCATAGCAGCTATTTCTATTTCATTTGGGAACGTTGGATTAGATGATTTCCAAGTCCTCTTTGAGCTCTAAATATTATTGTTTTATGAGGTTCTTCCGTATGATCATTTTTTTCTCAAAAGGCTCCAGATATTTTTCTTCTTTAAAGATGCGAAACACCTGCATTTAAATAGCAAATGTATAAGACAAGGCTTTAAAGTTTGAAAAGGAAAAAAAAAAAAGCCTGTGCTTTGCTTGAACATCTTTTCTCTCTCTCTCTTTTTCTCTCTCTCTCTCTCATTATGCATCTTAGAATATTTTCCAGGGCAAAGTTCTGCTTCTTTTTCAGATACATTTGTAAAGCTTACTTTTTGCATGTTGCATCTTTTTCCATCCTTTTACTTTCAGCTTATCTATGTCTTTTTAAAAATTTTCTTTTAATGTTTCATTTATTTTCGAGCGCGAGAGAGAGACAGAGTATGAGCGGGGGAGGGGCAGCGAAAGAGGGAGACACAGAATCCGAAGCAGGCTCCAGGCTCTGAGCTGTCAGCACGGAGCCTGACGCGGGGCTCGAATTCATGAACCGTGAGAACATGACCTGAGCTGAAGTCGGACGCTCAACTGACTGAGCCACCCAGGCACCCCAGCTTATCTGTGTCTTTAAAGTTAAAGTATATCTCTTACAGATAGCATCGAGTTGGGTCTTGTTTTTTTTTTTAATCCAGTCTGGCAAATCTCTCCCTTTTATGTGGAATGCTTAAGTTAAATATATATTTCAATAAATTATTGATGTGGTTGGTTTTAAGTGTGCCATCATTTTTATTATTTTGTGTGTGTGTGTCTTGGTTGTTCCAGAGCTTACACTATACAGCCTTAACTTACCAGATATATATTTTTTAATTTTATTTATTTATTTTGAGAGAGAGAGCATGAGCAGGGGAGAGGCAGACAGAAGCCGGGAGAGAGAATCCCAAGCAGGCTCCGTGCTGTCAGTGCAGAACCCGATGCGGAGCTCGAACTCACGAACCGCGAGATCATGACCGAAGCTGAAGTCGGATGCTTAACCAACTGAGCCACGCAGACGCCCCACCAGATATATTTCTAAGTGAAAGCTACCTGGGCAGAATGTCATTTAATAAGCTATAGGGCATAAAGAAATTTTCACATCACATCCAACTTTGAGAAATTCAAATCCCCACAGGTACCTTTTACCCACGGTCATGCTATGTTGTTTATAGAAAACAGATATTTAGTTTCACTTAAACTTGCAAGCAAAGGTGGATAGGAGGGTTGCTTCTAGAATGGCTGCATGAAAGAAACTGTATCAGTCAGGATGGTTTAGGTGATGTTGCAGTAACAAATTGCCAAATTTCAGTGGCTTGAAACGAGGTTTCGTTCTTGCTCCTGCCACATGTTCCTCAAGGGTAAACTGGGGATCTGTTCCATGTTGTCTTTTCTTAGGACCCAGGATGATGGGGCAGCCTTTCTCTGGAGCGCTGCTTGCTGTTGTGGCAGAGAGAAAGAGAGCGCTAATTGATTCATTCATGAAGTTCTTAGCCAGGGTCTTTACTACTTGCAATTCATTAGCCTGCGCTGGTCGCACAGCGCTACCCAACTAGAAGGGTCCAGAAGGTACAGCTCTACCATGAGCTCAGAAGGAAAGGAGAATTGCAATATTTGGCAAACATCATCAATGATGATCACATGGGATTTTTTTTCAGGTTCCAAAGTCTTAGCTCCTGAAGGGCTAATGCTGCTTGGTCCTTATGTTTTCACTGGGCTGAACCTTAAAAATAAATACTGCTAACAAAAGGAAAAGCATTTATAAAACAATGATAAATAAATGGCTTGGGGGGGGGCCTCTATTAGATGTTGAGAAGGACAGGGCTAGGTGCTGAAGGTTGGCAATAACGCTTTCTGCCACTGGACTTGGAAATGCTCTGGGCTGTGTGGACTTCTGTCCACAAAACTGTGTCTAGTGAGAAGGAGAAACCTAGGAGTAGATTCTAGTAGTTTAATAATGGGACAGGTCACTTTCACCCAAAGCTAAGGAATTTGGAGGCAAAGATTTGAAATAAAGCCAAGGAGATGCTCTGACGGAGAGGGAAGGCAGTTGTATCCAAACTACCCATCCAGTTGTAGGCTGTTTAGGATCTTTTTTTTTTTAATTTAATGTTTATTTATTTTTGAGAGAGAGAGAGAGAGAGATGGAGTGCGAGCAGGGGAGGGGCAGAGAGAGAGAGAGGGAGACACAGAATCTGAAGGACAATCCATGCTCTGAGCTATCAGCATGGAGCCCGATGTGGGGTTTGAACCTATGAGCCGTGAGATCACGACCTGAGCCAAAGTTGGATGCTTAACCGACTGAGCCACCCAGGCGCCCCATGGATCTTGCCCCTTCCTAAGGAAGACTGTGAAACTAGATGTATGCTCCTCACAGAGAAAGCAGGAAGTAAAGAAGTGGGGCAGATAACCCTCATTAATTGGGTGACGGTAAAACTCTAGGTACTCTTCTAGGTGTTGAAACAGTCCTATAAAGGAATGATTCAGAAATTCAGTATTACAGGAAGCATCCACCACAGTCCCTTAGGGAAAAGGCAGGAGATAAAAACTAGGTGATATACAGACCTATGCAGAACTAGAAACCAAGCCATCCCTTTTCTCCTTGTCACGTGCTCTTCATTTCACTTGCATTCATTGCCATTTTATTTGAAAGTACCATTTAATATTGAGCACATAATGACATACAGATGTCCGACAGGCATGTGAAAAGATGCTTATCGTCACTAATCACATCAGGGAAATGCAAATCAAAACCACAATGAGCTGTCAGCTCACACCTGTCAGAATGGCTGGTATCAAAAAGATACGAACTAACAAGTGTTGGTGAGGATGTGGAGCAAAAGGAACCCTCATGCGCTGTTGGTGGGAATGTAAACTGGTTCGGCCACTGTAGGAAACAGTATGGAGATTCCTCAAAAAATTAAAAAGAGGGGCGCCTGGGTGGCTCAGTCGATTAAGCGTCTGGCTTCGGCTCAGGTCATGATCTCACGGTTCGTGGGTTCGAGCCCCGCATCGGGCTCTGTGCTGACAGCTGGCTCAGAGCCTGGAGCCTGCTTCAGATTCTGTGTCTCCCTCTCTCTCTGGCCCTCCGCTGCTCGCACTGTCTCTCTCTGTCTCTCAAAAATAAATAAAAAATTAAAAAAAATTAAAAATAGAAATACCACATGATCCAGCAATTCCACTACCCAGTTATTTACCCAAAGACAATAAAAATATTAATTCAAAAGGATATACACACCCTCATATTTCTCACAGCATTATTTATGATAGCGAAGATATGGAGGAATCCACACGTCTATCAACAGATGAATGGATGAAGAAATTATGGTATCTATCTATATCTATATCTATAACTGTCTCTCTATCCATCCATCCATTACTCGGCCATAAAAAAGAATGAGATCTTGTCATTTCTGATAACATGGATGGACCTAGAGGGTATTATGCTAAGTGAAATAAGTTAGACAGAGAAAGACAAATGCCATATGATTTCACTCCTATGTGGAACCGAAAAATGAAAACAAGTGAACAAATAAGAAGTAGAAACAGACCCACATATATAGAAAACAAACCAGAGCTTGCCAGGAGGATGGGGGGTAGGGGAGGGGCAAAATGGGTGAAGGGGAGTGGGAGGCGCAGGCTTTCAGTTATGGAATGAATAAGTCGTGAGGAAGAAAGGTAAGGCAGAGGGAATACAGTCAATGGTATTGTAATAGCGTTGTATGGTGACAGAGGGTAGCTACACTTGTGGTGAGCAAAGCCTAACGTAGAGTTGTGAAATCACTACATTGTACGGCTGACACTAATGCAACGCTGTGTGTCAACTATACAATAAAATATTGGGCAGATACTGAAATACAAGTTAGTGATTCATACTTGCCACTTTAATAACAGTCATAAGTAAAAATGTTATAGATTCCTTTGCTAGAAGAGCTATTTGGCCATTATTAGAGAAAGCAAACCAATCCAAGTTTCCAGGAAGACTGAATTGTATGGGTGATGTCCTGTTAGGACATCTGATAAGAATGGACCTGTCAGTCAAGTCACCAACTTTCCTATATTAGAATACATTGTTCACCCACAAGTGAAATTCTGGAAGGAAGGCTAGGTGGGTGCCATGTCCTTTAGTAAGACCCAATAAAATTAAAGAAGTTTCTTGCTAGAGTATTGTAAAGTCATGGTCTAGGTCAGTACTAATCAAAGTGTTGTCTGAGGGCCAATACTAGTCAACAGATCAGTGACATTCTATGAACTCTTTACTGGTCCATCTAGAGATTTGGAGTGTTGTGCCAGAATGTGAATCAATGTACTCCTTCCAACATCAAGAAGGTTTTGCTGCAGGGGGCATCTGGGTGGCCCAGTCAATTGAGCATCCGATGTCGGCTCAGGTCATGATCTCAAGGTTCATGAGTTCAAGACGCATTGGGCTCGCTGCTGTCAGCATGGAGCCCGCTTTGGATCCTCTGTCCCCCTCTCTATCTGTCCCTCCCCCACTCATGTTCTGTCTCAAAAATAAATAAACTTAAAGAAAAGGGAAAGTCTTGTTGCAAATGTATGCATATCTATGTGTATATATATATATATATATACCCCTGTGTGTATATGTATTCTTTTATGTAGATCATATATATCTTTTTATTTATAGCTCTGTGGCAACACAAATGCATTATTTTAAACTGTATGAGAAATATGAACCAAGCATAATTAGTTTAAGAACTGTGTAGACACAGTAATGCTCCCATTCTGACATCAGGAGCGTCTTGAGGGCCCAGATATAGCCATGTTGATTTTAGACTTCACATAATGGAGTTCTGCCAATACGCTGGTGCTTTATTTTTTTTAAAATCTCTTCTCTTGACATTTCCATTGATTGTTTCCTTCTCAGCTGTTCCCAAATATCATGCATTGTTCTTAAATATCTTGTCAAAAAGGGCTATCTTGGTTAAACCAATCGCTTTAATGGCATAATAAGAAAATACTATCAAACATTTTTGACAGCTTACTATGCGCCTGGCACTTTCCTAAGTGCTTTACATTATCTGAGGCACTCAATCCTAAAAACTATCCTATGAAATAAGCACTACTATTATCTCCATTTTACAATGAGAATCAGTTTATTTATTTATTTTAAAAAATTTTAATGTCTATTTATATTTGAGAGAGAGAGACAGAGAGACAGAGCATGAGCAGGGGAGGGGCAGAGAGAGAGGGAGACACAGAATCCGAAGCAGGTTCCAGGCTCTAAGCAGACAGAACCCGATGCGGGGCTCAAACTCACAAACTGTGAGATCATGACCTGAGCTGAAGTTGGATGCTCAACTGAATGAGCCACCCAGGCGCCCTGAGAATCAAAGTTTAAATGATTTGTCCTAATCACTCATCACCAAGAGGACAGAATAAGGCACCCAACTCATGTATTTTAACTTTTGAGTCAATATTCCTAACACCCATGGTGAATTTCCTTTCTAAGGGAAGAGAGAGGCAACATACATTTAGTGAAAAGGCTGTGGCACTAAGAATCAAAAGACCTTGATTTTAATCCCAGTCCTGCCACTGGCTAGCCATGTAACTATGGGCAAATTCTTCTCCTATTTGGGCTTCGATTTCCTAACCTGAAACACGAGCAGGGTGGACTGGATGTTTTCTCAGACCCTTTTCAGTAAGGTTTTAGGAGTCGAGAAGCATAGATTTCTTACTAAAAGCAGAGGCTTGTGAATGTATCTTTTATAGAGAATTTCTTGTTCAAATAGAATTCTTTGTTTCTAATTCGGCAAAGCAGGCTTGCTCTGGGCTCTCTGCCTGGATGTAGAAATAGCCTTACAATATAGAGCTGGATGTTAGCATGAGGGTCGTTGAAATGGGATCCCATCCCTTTGTTTTCTGCTAAAGACAGGATATAACAATTACACACAAGTAATGAGCATGACATTTAATATTTTGATTTTTCTTATAGCTCTCCTCTAGGAATAAGGCTACACTACCATGTGGCATGACTTGGCTTCGTAAGGAATAAATTTTTCTTCATGTCTAAGGTCTTGTCAGTCTGGAAATGTTTAAATATTTAGGTATTTTGTTTCTGACATACAGCAAATTTTGCCAAGTTTCATAGTTCAATAGTCCACCTTTTCTGGTACATCCTCTTCTCCTGCTCGGCGAGATGGTGTGATTTGTAATGAATGGTGGGTATTAATGCTTACAGATTTAGATCCATTTGTACGACAAATAATCACTTTGGAAAGGAAAACATTTCTGGTCTCCAAATGGAAGAAAAAACAAACTAAATATAAGTAAGCAGCTATGTTCCCTCAAATATGTATTTAAGGACACAATGATGGCTCTGTGCTTCTGTCTGCCGAGAAGTAAATGGCAGGAGGGCACTTTTTAAAAATACCAAGAGAGTTTTCAAATGTCAGGTTTACCACTTTTCATTCTCATTTTGCGTTGCCTCTTGAGTGATGTCAGATTTAAGTCGGCCGTGGTCATCTCCGGCATCATCCCCGAGCATCAAGTACTTTTGTCCAGTAATACTGATGGCCACAGTGAGTAGAGACTTGTTTTCTTTTTGTTTTTGTTTTTTAGCTGGTCATTCATTTCCTTGAGCAGAATGGGGGTTTTCTAAGTTTTTTATCTACATGATTAAAGGTCATGAGGCTGGAAGTCAGCTAAGCCAGGAGGAAAGCTGGGCTAGGATCCCAGTGGAAAAGTGAAAGACACAATTCTATGAATGTTTTATTTGTTAAGGGAGATGACAGGTCAACACTTAGGCTATTCAGATCCCAAGACCATAAATATGGATTATCATCATTACCAGGATAGGTTCACATGATATTTACCACCCAGCAGACAGAAGACGATGTACCTGAGCCCAGAGTGAGAAGAGTAGTGATTGTATCTCAGTAGGGATTGATTGGCATATTATTCAAGAGAGACAGGAGTCCCTGGGATAGATCAGTGAGCTCCAAGAGATAGGAAGCAGCACCAACATGGTAATATGGAACTAAAATGCTGTATCCTAGGTCTCTTAAATATTGTTACCTCTGCCAGCAAAGTTTCTGACACCGAAATCTATCATTGGATTAAGAGAGGTCTAGTTACTTTGAAGAGACACTTGGCCTTTGGATGCTCCTCATCTTCCAACTATGCATCACATGGAAGACAGAAAAAGGGTACCAAATCATTCAGGAAAAGTGACAGTGCATACATTCCATCTTTCCTGATAAGCGGTATGAAAACATTTGAACATGATGAAATTATCCTAAAGTAGATTTGTTTTTAAATCTTAAAAAGATGCATAGGGAGTTCTGGAAGACACCATAATGAAAATGTTCATTAAATGCATCACTAAGCCCGCCTCCTGCGCGATCCCGGCTGGGAGGCCGGCCACCAGCAGGAACGCATCTCATCCCCGGTGACGGTGTTGAACTGGATGGACTAGGATTTGGAAGTGAGGTGGAGCTTGGAGAATACAGTTTGGCTCGCCCGCGGCACAGGGAGATTGGACTCAGAAGAGTGGCTTGCAATGCTTGGTTCGAGCAGAGCTTGAACCACCACCATTCTTCTCCCTGCAACCAACAAGGCGGGGCCTCAGAGAGCAGCCCCCGAGACCTGACCTACCTACACCAAACCACGCCCATCCGCACAAGAAAGTTGCCTTTTTTTTTTCCTTTTTCCTTTTCTTCTTCTTTTCTCCTGCCATCCAGATATATTTCCATTATCTCATTCTTATCTTTCCTCTTGGCTGGCTATATGCTTTTAGACTGTCCATAGTCTTTTGCTGTCTCTGTCCCCCCCTTGTTTTTGTTTTTGTTTATTTTCTTTTTCTTCTTTCTTTCCTTCTCTTCTTTCCTTTCTTTCCTTTCCTTTTCTTCACTTCCTTTCCCCCTTTGGTTTGCTTCTTTGTTTGATCTGTCTGTGCGTTTGCATGCTTTTGTTCCCTGTATGTTAGTCTGTTTTCTTTTTCAGGGCTACCTCAAGAAACAAGCCAAAGTACACATGGTGGAGAGTCCCAAATATCACTGACCAGGGAAATAAAATAATCAAAGGCACAACAAGAGAAATGGAGAGACCCATTAAAAGAACACTTTCTGAAACGACAGGCCCTGGACAGTCAATGAGCCTCCTTTAATAGAGCAATACTAACAGGTGCACAGTGCATAATGAGCTTTTAAAACTGACAAGAGACAGAAAGCTAGCCAAAATGATGAAACAGAAGAACTCTCCTCTTAAGAAACTCCAGGAAGAAGTCACAGCCACAGAACAGCTCAAAACAGATTTAAACAACATAACTGAACAAGAATTTGAACAATTGTCATAAAATTAATCACTGGACTTGAAAAAAACATCAAAGAAGCTACTGATACACAGACTAGGGACCTTCAAAATAGCTGTGATGAGTTAAAAAAAAGGCTATAAATGAGATGCATAATAAAACGGAGGCAGCCACTGCACGGATTGAAGAGGCAGAGAGGAAAATAAGTGAATTAGAAAACACAGTTATAGCAAAAGAGGAATCTGAGAAAAAGACAGAGAAATTGATACAGGAGCACGAAAAGAGAATTCGAGACCTGAGTAGTACAATCAAATGGAACAATATTTGTATCATAGGAATTCCTGAAGATGAAGAAAGAGAAAAAGGTCCTGAAGGGATGCGGGATCAAATTATAGCTGAAAACTTCCCAAATATGGGGAAAGAAATGGACATTGAAATCCAAGAAGTGCAAAGAACCCCCTTAAGACGTAACTTGAATCGACCTTCGGCACGACATATCATAGTGAAACTGGCAAAATATAAAGACAAAGAGAGAATTCTGAAAGCAGCTAGGGATAAAAGGGCCCAAGTATACAAAGGGAGACCTTTCAGAGTAGTTGCAGACCTATCTACTGAAACTTGGCAGGCCAGAAAGGAATGGCAGGAAATCTTCAATGTGATGAACAGGAGAAATATGCAGCCAAGAATCCTTTATTCAGCGAGCCTGTCATTCAGAATAGAAGGAGAGATAAAGGTGTTCCCAAATAAACAAAAATTGAGAGAATTCATCACCACCAAACCAGCCCTACAAGAAATCCTAAGAGGGATTCTATGAGGAAAATGTTGCAAGGAATACAAGGTACCAGAGACATCACTATAAACATGAACTCTACAGAGAACACAATGAACCGAAACCTACATTTTTCAATA